>CM064434.1:5724232-6350273 GCA_032690845.1 Eleusine coracana subsp. coracana | reverse complement strand
ACTATTCCCAAGATGGCTCTGATACCATGCTGTAATAGAACCGCCTTACCACAGAGACGGTTTCGTTCCAGGATCTTTCTCGAGTGGCGACACACGCTGTGACGCCTAATAGTACAACACATGATAGGATAATATAGTTGCAACAAGAGCATAGATAGAGTACAGAGTTTTACATAAATCTGAATTTAAATTACAAACCAGAGTTTTTAAAAGTGCGAAAGCGAATAGTTCATCAGAAATAAAATGGTCCAACGGGATAAGTAAGATATAGTCGCCCTCTCACGATGATTCACACAGAACATCCGGCTTGTAGGTGTTTGCCGAAACACCGTGCCGGCAATCAACGGTCTACTCCTCCTCATCATCGGTGCACCGTTCCCACTCGATGTTCCAGCAGTCAGGTCGTTGGTCTTCTCAGTGGAACCTCCCACCGCAGTGGCAGTCTCCACCCTGGTCATCTGAAACCACACAGAACGTCGCCCTGAGTAACTAGTTTACTCAGCAAGACTGACCCATCAAGGTGGCCAACTACATCCGACTCCTAGACATGCACAGGCTATGGGCGGGGTTTATGTTGCCAAAAAGCCAGCCTAAGAGTGGGTCCTTACTTTTTAAGTTTTAGCATCAAGTTAAGTTGTAATGGGAAATGATAAATTTAGTTTGCACTAAACTACCACAATCATGGTTGCAATGCAATTAACAAGAATTTCCAGACAGCAATATTAAACCCTTTCAACAAATTAATGGCTTCCAACACTGTTCCGACGGAGTTATCAAGTGGTACTCGTTACTGTGAGGGACAGCGACTCGAATCGATTTACATCCTATAGGAGAAACCTGTTTGCACGATCCATACACGCTTCATGGAAGCCGCATGGAGCAACCTTTCGCATACGGTACTACAAGATCTTCCGCACCTGGCTCCCCCGAGAAGGGTCCCCCAACGCGATGCGCCTCGTGCCGCCATCCGTGGGTAGATTCTTCCCTCCTCTCAGCCCGAGTTCCACCTTAAGGATCAGGGTACCTTCCGACCAGGCAGTAGTCATAGCTATGTCGATTTACTAGGCCCATAACTCCAACATGCAAACAGTACGTTCAAACTTGATCCCATGGGCTGGACACGAGGCGTAGCCTTAGGTGTGACTCGGACGGGGCTACCTCCTTGAAGACAAGCTGTCCTTCCCTTTCCACCTAGTTGCCTGTCCGGTCTTCATTTGTTATCCCATTCCACCTTTCCTTCCTCTTGACAATATTCCCAAGTGATAGTATTTCCTGATCTACGAGTGGTCTCCATACCACTCGACAGGGACGAGTGTTACTACCAGATGATTGTCCTTGGAATGGCATCTTCCTCTTGCCTTCCCTCTCAATCTCATTACGCTTGTTCTCCACAACAATGGCCTTGTCGACCAGTTTTTGGAAGTTTACATAGTCATTGTTTATCAACTGAAATTGGATGTCATTCTGCAGTCCCCTCATCAACATGTATTCCTTCTTCCCATCGGTGTTCACATCCTCAGGAGCATACCTGGACAGCTGGATGAACCTATTCAGGTACTCACTTACTGACATGTTCCCCTGTCTCTGGTCTTGAAATTCTTGTCTTTTCAACAACTTGATACCCGTAGGGACGTAGTGAGAGCAGAAATTATCCTTAACTCAATCCAAGTGATGCTTTCCATATCAACATGAGCATTGCAATAAGCTTCCCACCAGTCTACGGCTACACCATACAGCTAATGAGCTGCAAAGAGAACCTTCTCTCGATCGTTGCATTGAGCGATCATCAACTTATTCTCGATTGCCTTGAGCCAATCGTCAGCTTCCATTCGATCCTTGGACTGGGAAAAGGTAGGTGACCTAGTCCTTAGGAACTCCCCCAACCTATTCTGGGGTGGAGGTGGAGGTGGAGGGGCATGGTGGTAATGCAGATTGTTGTGGTTCTGTTGTATGGTGCCCAAGGTCTGGATCATCATCTGCATAAGCTGAGTCTGCATGGCTAAGAATTGCTCAAGGCTCAGAGCATTATTTCCATCCTTGTTGTTTTGATTGCTACCTCCAGCGTGGCCCCTAGTGCGAACCATCTGATAGAATAGGTGGTGGAAGTAGTGTGAGACGAGGTGTGGTAATAATGAAAAGAAAGATCCCCAACTAAATGCATCAAGGAATGATAAGTAAAAGATAGTTTATTTAATAAGCAAACAAATGATGAGGTTGTGGACAAGGTGTCGAGGCATCCCACAACTCACATCAAGCACACTTATTTTAACCAAGCAAAAGTGTTCATTACACTTATTTTAACCAAGCAAAAGTAAATCGATCTATGCGTTTGATTATTACAATCTTTATTCATAAGGCAAGGGAATCTCCTAGGCACGGGAGTTGGCTTCGTCGGAGACCGAAGGTAAGGAACTTGTGCGCTTCGGAGAGTTTGCAGTCCAAGTGCGGATACCAGAGGAGTAGAGGTCACTCTGCTCGCCCATCTTAACTCGCTGGTCGCGCTTTATATATTCCTCAGTATCACGCAGCCTCTTCCGAAGAATGTGGTTCTCCTTCTGTAGCGCCTCCATAGCGCGGCTTAAGTCCACCGCGACTCCCTGAGTCTTGTCCATCTCTCTGGTGCTCACATACCATTCTGTAGGAGCGACGGTGTACTTCTCCGTGCCTGGCTTCCGACGGGGAATGTGGGCAAAACTTGTCCTTGCTATTCCATGCGGTGAGTGTAGCAGAGGCTAGTGAGAGCCCTCCAGGCAGCGTCGTCCACTGCGGCCTCACGAGTAGCCCTGGGGGTGCGGCCATGATGATTAGATATGACGCGGTCGCCGTCGTAAATGTTGACCTCCGCTGTCTATTCCTCACGGAAAGGGTGATCCACCTTCTTGAGGAAGTACTGAGGCCTGTTGGTGATGCCAATATTCTCATGTAGCTTCCATAGAGTCTTGGAGAAGGTCTCACCCTCTAGTCCAAGAGAGCGGTACTTCTCGGCTTGACGGACGGCTAGGTCTTTGCCCTCCTCTGAGTCATCACCATCTTTAGGATCTTCAGGGTCCTCAGGCTCTTCTGGGTCTTCTTCCCCTTGCGGTTCCTCAGGGTCCTCTTCTTGCTCATATTCTTCTGGTTCTTCCTCTTCATGATCTTCAAGGTCCTCGGGCTCTTCGGGGTCTTCTTCAGGTTCCTTGGGATATTCTTCTTCCATGTGATCTTCCTGTGGTGCCTCTGGAAGCTTCTCGTCCATCACTGGGGTCTTCTCGCATTCGGGCTGATTTACTTCTTCACTTTCTTCCTTCTGAACACGCCTAGGGGCAAGACGTCCACAGTGGCATCCAGACGTAACCTTACGAGCGGTCTGCTTGGTGCTTTCCATAAATGGTTAAAGAAATAATCTATATTTTTAAAATAACAAGGCATGAATAAGCAATGGTTAAAGAAATCTAAAAATAAACAAAAGCAACAAAATAAGAAAATGACAAGGAATAATATTTTGTTAAAATAGTTTGTATAGATGTAAGACAAAATAGGGTCCCTAAATGCGTCTATGGCTAAGTAGGCTGATGTCCTACAGTCGATAGGGCTCTGATACCACTTCTGTCACACCCATTTTAAGAAGCAAAACGGGTGCAGCCATACGTGTGCCCAGGATCAAGTTACACACACATACGGTACATCAATAATGGTAAACAGAATAAATATCCATATCCCTTAATTATTACATCGTATCTTTACTACAAAAGGACCCGTGGGTCTAAAAGAAAAGTACATCAATGCAGCAGAATTAAACTAGCGTAGACGTCCCAATCTCCACAGGCATCAACTGGTGGATCATCGCCTAGTACTCGCTTCCTTCATCTTCGTATTGACTCCAATCTTCTCCTAGGGCTAAATATCAACGTGGTATAGCAAGGGTGAGTACGTGTCGTACTCAGCAAGTGGGGGAAAAGATGACATGGGGCTATAGTCAAGAAAAGGCTTTATAGAGTGGGTTGCATGAGCTTTTAATTAACCTAAGCATCCTATTTACTACGTGGGGTCATCCCAACCATGATTCCACAAGGTGCTATACTAACCAAGTCCCAATCCATCCCACGTTTCCAACCATACCAATCCATATCCCAACTAATCTTGTGAGGATTCCAGGCCGCTCTTGACCGTGAGCATGGCTATCATGATAGTTTGATACTCTGTAGAGTTTGTAACACTTTACCCACAAGTCATGATTCCCTTTGTGCCCGTGGACGCGACCCACATTACACACTTCCTTTGGTGTGTGGTAGGGTTTCACTATGAGGCTTT
Organism: Eleusine coracana subsp. coracana; assembly: GCA_032690845.1. Classification (NCBI taxonomy): domain Eukaryota; kingdom Viridiplantae; phylum Streptophyta; class Magnoliopsida; order Poales; family Poaceae; genus Eleusine; species Eleusine coracana. The sequence goes on along the minus strand of CM064434.1, from coordinate 6,345,983 downwards.
TCCAAAGGGTCTCCCAGTACATGCTAGCCACTAAGGTTCCACTCCCGTCCATAAGTGATAGCCCCTCAACAAGCAGCTCATCACCCCAGGAGCCCCCTCTTGAGCCATTCGGATACAAGGTCAGTCCTCTCTTGACTTCCATTCCCTGCTCCACCAAATGGTGCACCGACACTAGGAGAACACCTAATTACTAGGCCAAGCCTTACTCATGTCGGTCTTGTGATGGCACTGTTTTCCTGGGTTGTCGCTCCAAGAACCGGTTCCTAGGATCTACAACAAGCCTACCACCACCAACCGTGTGCCCACGGCACCACATCCATTCCATTCGGCTTGCATAGATCCCTAAGCCATGTTGCTAAAATATTTACCCATCAATTCCACATGATAATGTTCATTAGTCAAGATTAATATTAACTCCAAAGTCCCACAAGCCACCTAAGCATCATCTACCCACAATTCACCAATTGGTTCAAGGCGACAAGGAACAGGGGTAAAAACAATACTAGGAAAACCCTAACAATAGGTTCCCGATCAATTGACACAAGCAATGCAATTCTATAGTAACATTTTAATAGGTGCAAGATGCATCAAGGACACTTGCATTCGTCCTATGCGGAAGGCTGCTCTAACTCTTCAAATTCCTGCTCCTGGAAGTCCTCGTAGGGCGGTCCTTATGTATGTTCGCCTTTACGTAAATGAAATATCGACACAAACAAAACATACAAAAATCAATACACACTTATGCAATAGAGGAAAAACAATATGTAGATGCAATGAATGCAAAGGTTATGCTCCTACGAGAATTTTGGCACAAGAAACACCTAATTTGGAGTTACGAGTAAAAAGTTATGCTAGTTTGAAGTTTTAGGGGCAAAAAGGTAAAAACAGGGGCTTTTAAGGACCTATTTGTGATTTTATAAAATTACAAGGACTAAAGTATAAATTATTAGGACTGAAAAATAATTACTAAAAAGTATAAGGTTGTTTTTGCAAAATTTTAGGACCTAAACATAATTAATATTAAGTGTAGGGGGCTAAGTGTAAAAAGACAGGGCCAAAATATAATTAAAACTAAGTACAAGGGTGTTTCTGTAAATTTTCAGGGCTAAAATAATATTTATAAAAATATTAAGGACTAAAACATAATTAAAATAAGTCCAGGGGTGTTTTTGTAAAACTACAGGGTCAAAATAATAATTTTAATAAAGTACAGGGGTGTTTCAGTTAAAATACAGTGCTAAAACAATTATTGTGAAGTTCAGGGGCTTAAAAACAAGTTTCTAAAGGTTCTATTCAAAAATAGGGGCATAAATCTAATTACTTCTAAGCGTAGGGACCTAAATGCAAAATGCTATTAATATCCAGGAATTAATTGAATAAATTTTAAACTAAAATTCGTGGACCCATGGTCCATTGGTCCACCGTGGACCGATTACATACCCGAAGGGGTATGTAATCTGGATGCTTGGATCAAGATCCAATGGCCAGAAAAAAAGGGCAGGGGAGGTCTTCGCCGGCGGCAGTCCAGGCGGCGGCGCAAGGCGGGTGATGTGGACAAGGGTTCCCGATCTTCCGAAAGGTTCTTGGTAAGTTGATTTGGTCGGAGGCGACACACAAATCGATCCGGCTTCAGAACAGCACGTTCTAAACCCCGCAATCGCAGCACGACGTCTCCTCTGGTTATCAACCGTCCAAAAGACGATTGACCTCGCCGAGAAGGCTAATCCCTGCCTGCGAATCAAGAACACAAGCAAGAACAACGAATAATGCAACACAATTGCAGATGTATGATTAAACTCTCGAAGTTGGGGTCTCACAAACCGATGAACGGCGAAACTGTTTATGAACAGAATTGATCTAAGCAAAACCCGAACCCTAATGGTGCGGCGGTGGCTGTATATAAAGACCCTAGGGTCGTGCAAGACCCTCTGGACGCGCCCCGAATTGGGCTCAACTAGATACAAGGCCCAAAGACAAAAAATAAGCGACGCAGCACCGACACAGATTCTGGACTCTCTCTTGTTTTAACGATTCCCGATGACTCCGGATGAATTTTGACATGAGGCCGGCGGCATTGGAAAGGTCTTCTCCTTATCTTTCCGTGCATATGTAGAACGTCCAAATCCGAGTCCGTATGCGTCCTGGGCGACCGTTTTAGTACAGACTGGTCCTGGGCCCCGAAACAGACTCGAAGTCGGTTTTGATTGGGCCTCCACTTTGGCTTCCAAGCCCTTGCTGGCCCTCCACGTTTCCAAATCCTTCTCCCATCATCTCCTGGTCCTCTCCATGGTTTCTAATCATAAAATAATCATTAGGTAGCAAACCATTCTCAAAAGTAACATATAGCGAAGACCGTAGGAACGAGCTCACCTCTAAATTTAGTTGTCGTGTACGAGCTCTAATCATTGGACCTTGCAAGTCCAGATTTGGAGGAGTGTTGTGTGTATCCATAGGAGTGATGTCCTCATCATCCTCCCCCTCTTGAAGTGGAGTCGTCCTCGACTCAAGCTCATCCTCTTCTCCCAAGTATGGTTTCAAATCTGAAATGTTAAAAATAGGACTAACCCCGAACTCGGGAGGCAACTCAAGTTTGTATGCATTATCATTAATCTTCTCTATTATTTTGAATGGACCATCAGCTCTAGGCATTAGTTTAGACTTTCTCAATTCTGGAAATCTATCCTTCCTTAAGTGTAACCACACTAAATGTCCTACATCAAGCTTTACTTCCTTTCTTCCCTTACTACCAGCAATTTTATACTTTTCATTCATCTTTTCAATGCTAAGTCTAGTGGTCTCATGTATTTGCAAAATAAATTCAGCACGCTCCTTAGCATCAATATGAACTCTCTCATTAATAGGTAGAGGAAGTATATCAAGTGGAGTACGGGGATCAAAACCATACACTACCTTGAATGGACTTACCTTGGTAGTAGAATGTGTTGCCCGATTATAAGCAAACTCAACATGAGGTAAGCATTCTTCCCATTGCTTCAAATTTTTCTTCAAAACAGCTCGCAACATAGTACCCAAAGTGCGGTTCACAACCTCAGTTTGTCCATCAGTTTGTGGATGACAAGTTGTAGAAAATAACAACATTGTACCCAACTTATTCCAAAGCGTGCGCCAAAAATGACTCAAGAATTTTGCATCACGATCTGAAACAATAGTAGAAGGCATACCATGCAAACGTACAATTTCTTTGAAAAAAAGATCAGCAATATAACTAGCATCATTAGTTTTATGACATGATATAAAGTGTGCCATCTTGGAAAAACGATCCACGACAACAAAAATGCTATCGCTCCCCCTCTTAGTCCTAGGCAGTCCTAAAATAAAGTCCATAGAAATATCCGCCCAAGGAATAGAAGGAACAGGAAGTGGCATGTATAAACCATGTGGATTCAATCGAGACTTAGCTTTTTGACATGTAGTGCAGCGAGCAACAAAACGCTCAACATCTTTCCTCATCCTTGGCCAAAAGAAGTGTGTGGCCAAAATATCCTCTGTCTTCTTAGCACCAAAATGACCCATCAATCCACCTCCATGCGCCTCCTGCAACAACAAAAGACGAACGGAACCAACTGGAATGCATAGGCGGTTAGCTCTAAACAAGAATCCATCATTCAACACAAATTTGTGCCAAGCACGACCTTCTTTACAGTGCAGCAATACATCTTTAAAATCGACATCAACAACATATTGTTCTTTAATTGCCTCAAGTCCAAAAATTCTACAATCAAGTTGAGACAACAAAGTATATCGCCTCGATAAGGCATCAGCAATCACATTATCCTTCCCTTTCTTATGTTTAATAATATAAGGAAAAGACTCAATAAACTCAACCCATTTAGCATGTCTACGGTTCAAATTGCCTTGAGAACGAATATACTTAAGTGATACATGATCAGAATGAATAACAAATTCTTTGGGCAACAAATAATGACGCCACGTTTCTAAAGAACGTACAAGTGCATATAGTTCCTTATCATACGTGGAATAATTCAAAACAGGCCCAGTAATTTTCTCACTAAAGTATGCAACAGGTTTACCATCTTGCATCAGAACACCACCAATGCCTATACTATTAGCATCACATTCAAGCTCAAAAGTCTTATCAAAATTGGGTAATTGCAGCAATGGTGCATGTGTAAGTTTGTCCTTCAAAGCATCAAAAGACTCATGATGTACCTTACCAAAATGGAAGTCAACGCCCTTCTTTGTCAACTCATGCAATGGTGCAGCAATGGTGCTGAAATCTTTGACAAAGCGGCGGTAGAAACCTGCAAGACCAAGAAAACTCCTCACTTGTGTGATAGTTTTTGGTACAGGCCAGCTCTTTATGGCTTCAATCTTCGCCTCATCCACCTCAATTCCCTGTGGAGTCACAACATAGCCAAGAAAAGAGACTCGATCCGTGCAAAAGGTGCACTTCTCAAGGTTACCAAATAAACGTGCAACTCGCAAAGCATCAAAAACAGCACGCAAATGAATCATATGATCATCCATGGATTTGCTATAAATCAAGATATCATCAAAGTAAACAACCACAAATTTGCCAATAAAAGGTCTTAAAACCTCATTCATCAAACGCATGAAAGTACTGGGTGCATTAGTTAACCCAAAAGGCATTACTAACCACTCATACAACCCGAATTTGGTTTTGAAAGCTGTTTTCCATTCATCTCCAAGTTTCATTCTAATTTGATGGTAGCCACTACGCAAATCAATTTTAGTGAAAATTATAGCACCACATAACTCATCAAGCATGTCGTCTAGCCTAGGAATAGGATGACGATACCTAATAGTAATGTTATTAATGGCTCTACAATCTACACACATACGCCAAGAACCATCTTTCTTAGGAACCAAAAGTACAGGAACAGCACAAGGACTAAGTGATTGACGAACATACCCACGATCCAAAAGGTCTTGGACTTGTCGTTGTATCTCCTTAGTCTCCTCAGGGTTGGTCCTATAAGCAGCACGGTTTGGTAAAGTAGCACCAGGAATCAAATCAATTTGATGCTCAATCCCTCTCAAAGGTGGCAATCCCGGGGGTATCTCAGCTGGGAAAACATCCTCATACTCCTGCAAAAGGTTAGTGACAGCAGGAGGCAAAGCACTAGAAGCAATATCACCAAGCAAAAACAAGGCTTGTTTGCATATCAAAGCATAGCAAATATCATCAGTAGAAATTTCAGCAAGCTCAGATTTTGTGGCAAGACATGAACGACCTTGTAATTTAATTGCAGCACCCTTAGAACATGAAGAATCATTAACATTACTTGGTGTAGAAGCAGAATTAACAGGTTGCTGAATTTCAGGGCGTTTATTTTTCAAACTAGCAGCTCGTTCTAAATCAGCTTGTACAATTTCAGCAGGGGTCATTGGTAACAAAGTAATTTTAGTTCCTTTATGCATAAAAGTGTACTTATTACTTTTACCATGGTGTACAGCATCATTATCAAATTCCCAAGGTCTACCCAATAAAAGTGAACAAGCTTGCATGGGTACAACATCACAATCAACAGAATCCACATAGGAACCAATGGAAAAAGGAACGCTGCAAGTTTGTATTACCTTAGCTTTTCCAGAGTCATTTAACCACTGAATGTAGTATGGATATGGATGTGGGCGTGTGGTCAAATCAAGCTTCTTAACCACATCAGAACTCACCAAATTGTTGCAGCTTCCTCCATCAATGATGACACGTGCCCGACGGTTCTTGATGACGAAGAAAATCTGGAACAAGTTATGTCGCTGCATCATCTCGGGTTGCTGGACTTGTGTGCTAAGCACACGCTGCACAATAATATTCATATAGCCCGTGGTATCTCCGCCTCCAAGGACGAGGTCACCGCTGGTGGCAGCGACATCCTCCTCCTCATCCTCCACATCGGAGGCGCTCATGTAACCGCCATCATCTGTCGCCACATATGCCCGCCTACTTGGGCAATCTTTCTGCACATGGCCAAGACCATGGCAGCGGTGGCACTGAATCCCTGTAGTGCGTCCCGTCGAAGCAACAGAGGAGGCACTACTAGCCGGTACCTGCACAGAATTTTTACCTGAGCGCGTACAAGGGGCAGGGGCTGATCTTGGTGCTGCAGAAACAACACTAGCTGGTGGGGGCGGCCGGAAAGATGGCTTGGGCAGCCCCGAAGTCCCCGTCGGCCGTGGTGGGTAGAAATTCCTGGACTTGCTGTACTCCTCAAAAGCCTGGAAAAGTCCCTGTGATTCTTTCTCTGCAAGCATAGCATACTGGAAACACTGGTTGAGGGTATAAAATTCTTTATAATCAAGGATGTCCTGAATTTCTTTTCTCAAACCAGAATAAAAGCGGCAAATCTGATCCTCTACTTTTTCAACCACAGCACAACGAATCAAACCCTTCTGAAGCTCACTAAAATACTCCTGAACAGTTTTATCTCCTTGATCTAAACGCTGCAGTTTATTACGAATTTCTCTATAAAAAGAAGGAGGAACAAAACGATCACGCATTTCTACCTTAAGTTCTTCCCAAGTAGTAGGCAAATCGGTTTCAGCAGCTAGACCACTCCACCAAACAATAGCAAAGTCCTTAAACTCACTAGTGGCTTGTCTAACTCTATGTTGTTCAGGAACAAGGTGGGCATTAAATTTTTGTTCTACCGTCATTTCCCAATCAAGGTAAGCATCACCATCGTATTGACCCGAAAACGAAGGAATTGAAAACTTAATTTTAGCATACGGATCATCTGGAGCATAGTTACCTTGTGTGCGACGGGTGTGGTTGTGGAAACCACCCATACCTTGAGGGTTACATTGCAAACGGCGTCGTAACCTTGCGGTCCTTGTAGCTGACCTATCGACGGTGCCATCAGCCTTATACACCGTTGCTTCATCATGATCGCCTTCAACGTCGTTGTTGGTGTTGTTGTTGTTGTTGTTGTTGTTGTTGTTGTTGTTGTTGTTGGTCTTGTGAGCGGTCTCCAATTCGACAACCTGATCGGTTAACTTAGAGACTCTCTTATCCAACCGCTCAATGCTTTCTCCCAGGTGAAACTTGATGACGGCGTCGGTGACGGCCCTGGTGATCGTTTCTGCCAAATCACTCTGAACCGCCTGCAAAGCCTTCTGTAACTGATTTTGGCTCACGCACTCATCCAATTTTGAGGGTGAAGCACCCTCCCCGTCGCTTCCTGACATCAGAAACACCAAAACAGGAAACAAAAAAGTGAAGGTTATCCCTACAAAACTACTAAGCAGTGGTGCCTCTCAACACAGCAAAAGTAAGCTTCTTGCAAAGCTCTTACAAAGTTCTGAAAACAACAAAGCGAAGGATACCAGGGAGAAGTGTTCCACGATTGCAAGGGTTACCAAATAACCTATGTGCTGTCCAGAAGAAGTATGTAGAGCTAGGAAGGCCAAATATGTATATATGAGTGGCACACAAATCAAAAACAGATAGTAAAGCTGAATAAGTGCCCAAGTAACTTGTCCCTAGTTGCTGGTCTAACTATGTCCTAGAACAGTAGTGATAGCAAAGAAGAAACAAGGAGACAAAGGGACACAGCCGATAACAGGGGGCTTAGTGTAAAACAGCCAAACTCAGAAATTTCAGGGGGCTAGATGGAGCACTAGTAGGAATCCTAAATTTCTTTTTTTTTGATTTTATTTTTTTGATATTTTTTTCCAACTGACTAGCAAAGAGGGAGAAACCACAAAAAATTTCAGCTCAAACCGAGCTAGGACGTGGCCTACAGAAAATCTTGAAGTTTCAGAAAACGTCGGGTTTCAACTTGAATGAATTTTTTGTTTATCTTCCTGATTTTTTTTGAATTTTTTGACGAGGGCACACAGGGCGTAAAAATTTCAGCCAAAACAGACAACCGAGCGAAAAGTTATGGCTGTTTTACCGAAGGGGTGTCGGAATCGGTTTTGAAGAACCCGGTGGTTTCAGTGAAATCCGAGTCGGGCTTGGGGTCGGGTAGGGAGTTTTTTTGGCGAGGTGGATGCAGCGGAAAGTGGAATTTATAAAAATTAGTCCGAGGTGGTGAGGGTAGGTTTAGGGTGGAATTTATGATCAATCAACCCTAGCACACAAAGCCGACAAAACCGAGGATGGTGAGGGGGATGGCGGCTAGGGTTACAAGGGAAACACTACTGACGACAAAAACACAAACTAAACCAGCGACTAAACAAGAACTAGGGCACAAACTCAACACTACGGACTCTGAAATTGAAATATGCAAAGGCTAAACACGTGGTTATGGGCGGGGAAAATTTTTTTTTGGTATTTTCAGTGGACGATAGGAAGAACACGAAAACAAAACTAAAGGGTAGTATGAACCTGACGGTGCACCTGAAGCTCTGATTACCACTTGATGTGGACAAGGGTTCCCGATCTTCCGAAAGGTTCTTGGTAAGTTGATTTGGTCGGAGGCGACACACAAATCGATCCGGCTTCAGAACAGCACGTTCTAAACCCCTCAATCGCAGCACGACGTCTCCTCTGGTTATCAACCGTCCAAAAGACGATTGACCTCGCCGAGAAGGCTAATCCCTGCCTGCAAATCAAGAACACAAGCAAGAACAACGAATAATGCAACACAATTGCAGATGTATGATTAAACTCTCGAAGTTGGGGTCTCACAAACCGATGAACGACGAAACTGTTTATGAACAGAATTGATCTAAGCAAAACCCGAACCCTAATGGTGCGGCGGTGGCTGTATATAAAGACCCTAGGGTCGTGCAAGACCCTCTGGACGCGCCCTGAATTGGGCTCAACTAGATACAAGGCCCAAAGACAAAAAATAAGCGACGCAGCACCGACACAGATTCTGGACTCTCTCTTGTTTTGACGATTCCCGATGACTCCGGATGAATTTTGACACGAGGCCGGCGGCATTGGAAAGGTCTTCTCCTTATCTTTCCGTGCATATGTAGAACGTCCAAATCCGAGTCCGTATGCGTCCTGGGCGACCGTTTTAGTACAGACTGGTCCTGGGCCCCGAAACAGACTCGAAGTCGGTTTTGATTGGGCCTCCACTTTGGCTTCCAAGCCCTTGCTGGCCCTCCACGTTTCCAAATCCTTCTCCCATCATCTCCTGGTCCTCTCTATGGTTTCTAATCATAAAATAATCATTAGGTAGCAAACCATTCTCAAAAGTAACATATAGCGAAGAACGTAGGAACGAGCTCACCTCTAAATTTAGTTGTCGTGTACGAGCTCTAATCATTGGACCTTGCAAGTCCAGATTTGGAGGAGTGTTGTGTGTATCCATAGGAGTGATGTCCTCATCAGCGGGGCTCGCCGGAGTTGGCCACGGACGGCGCTCCGAGGGTCAGATCCTCGTCGCGAGGGGTCTGGGAGAGAGAGGGGTGGGAGGGGAACCCCACCGAGGTGATGCGCGGGCGCGGGGGAGGCTGGGAGGCGGTCGGAGCTCGGCGGGGAGGGCCTCCGGGGGTCGAGAACAAGCGGGGAGGAGCAGGGGAGAGGCGGCGGAGCATGGCGGTGCCGAGGGGGGTGAGGGTTTAGGGGAAGAGAGGGAGGGGAGACGAGCGGGCTCGAGCTCGCCGGGGTAACGGCCGGCGGCGGCCGTTTGAGCGCGGAAACACGCACTAATACGCTTTTAGGGCACAGGAGTGGGGAGAAGGGGGAGCGGAGGGGTGCGGCGTGCACGGGCGTCGGTTTTGGAAGGCGGGGAGGCAAGGGGGAGGGAGATCGACGGGGCCGGCGTCGATTTCCGGCGGCGGGGAGAGAGAGAGGCATGAGGAGGGAGACGGGCGGGGTGGGGCCGGGCTATCAGTCGGGGTGGGGGCTGGGCTGCAGAGGAGTTGGGCCGGGGCAGGCGCGCGGGGGGGGGGGGGGGGGGGGGGGGAAGCTGGGCCGCGGTGGGAAAAAGAAGGGAAGGGGAGGGGAGTTGGCCTTGGCCGGGGGAAGAGAAGGGGAGGAGTGGGGGTTCCGGGGTGGGCCAGAATGGTGGGTTTCGGCCCACTGTTCTGGTTCCTCTCTTTCTCTTTTTCTTTCTCAAGCTTTTTCTAAAATCTAATTTCCTGGATACTATTTAGTAAATAACTAAATGCTAAATGCACAATATCCTACATGGAAAATGACATGATATGCAAATGCAATAGGTTAATTAATTATTTTAGAAAATAATTTGTACTAGGCTATTTTATTAATTGCTTAATACTAACAATTGGCATTTTTAGAATTTGTAAAAGTAGGGTGTTACACCTGTGTGCTGGCTGGAGGTACACTGTGATCTTCTGGGGACTCTAGGTGCGTAGCTGGTGGTCACCTAAGGGAACGCCTCGCACTGCTCCTCCATCACTAGGCCCATCCTCCTCAAGAGATAGCAGATGTAGGGTCCGTAGACCAAGCGACGTCCTCCAACCCTCTTAGAAATGAGCTCCTCCATCTCTCCAATGAGAAGGTCCGCTAGGTTGAAATTCTGCCTCCTCAAGATGGCTTCTACAACCCACTGGTCTACAAGTGTGAACTCCTCTCTGTAGCCAGACCTGGGTATGATAGTCCGGATGACTATCACTCTCACCACCTTGGCCTCTGCAGTGAGTCTTGCAGGGCCTCTCTCAAAACCTGGGGTGTGCGGAGATGGGAAAGCAATCGACACGAGGTCGTCTGAAGGCAGCTTCCCTCCCTGAGTTCTGCGGGGTGGCTCCAGTGTACCGTAGGCACTCCTGTAAAGCTGAAAGTGATGTAGATATGGCCCGATCTTCCGAGAGGTAAGGGGATAAACTCGAATTTAGGGAACTCAGCATCGACGACCCGGCGTGAATCAGACACGATTCAACCCCACAACCGTTACACCAAGCACAACTTGATTGTTCCTACAAGCGAAATCGAGAACACAAGCAAGAGAGGATAAACACGCAATCTGAAATTGCAAATATGAATGAAGTGAATCACAAGATAAGGTTCAAGCTCTGATCACAAAAGGACTAATCGCCACAGTGGTGTAGAACAAGAACAGGGCCCTGGATTACTGTAAAAGGACTTGTCACCATAGTTACAATAATTCGATCAAGTTTCTCTCTGGAAAACTGAACTAAACAAAACCCGAACTAAAAGACGGCCGCTACTGAGTTTATGTAGGAAACAAAGACGTCCTAGGGTTGGGGGCGACCAGGGGGGGCGCCCACAACATGGGCTTAAGGCCTGACACGATACATGGCCAAGTTGGCCCAAAATAGGTGGCACAACACCTTGTCATGGTCACATATTATGACTCACGACCCTTCTGGAGCTAGGACCAGAACCAAAACGATGGCGTCGTCGTCCTCTTTCCAACGCATCAAAGAACGCCTCGTTTGGATGTCGGATGTGGGAGATATCATCAAAACCGTGAAGGGGTGTCGGCTGAATCCGAGACGAACGCGGCGACCGAGTTGATGACGACTTGTAACTTGGGGAAGGCCATGATATGCGCGTATCCAGCATGGTGATGTCCTCATCAGAAAGTCTGAAGCCAGGAGTCCTAGGTTGGTGATCAGATCTTTCCTGGTGACTCGCTATGGCTGCCCTCTAAACAAGAACCAGAACTCTGAGCGGTCTCTGGCAACCCACAACGTCGCGTAGAACTGAGGACCACGTCCTCTCTAAACCTGTGTGGAGCAGTGACTAGCTCTGCTAGTCCTGGCAGGTACGAGAAGTACTGCTCCATGTCTATGCCTCTGGCCCTCCTCATGGCCTGGTAGGTGGTGTACTGCTGCGGTACAAGCACCTTGTCTCTCGTCCTCAAGGCCACACAACGTCTCAGACCCTCTCCTATCCTCCCCTGGAGAACTATCTAGTACCTCTCTCCAGGAGCGGGCTCTCTAGGGACTGGAACCCACTGCTCGAAAGGTACCAAGCGAAGCACCTTAAGTTCCTTTGCAGGAACCTAGAGGATATCTGGCTCTCTGGCTGCCTGAACAAGTCTCTGTAGCCTCCTAGTGCACACCTCACAGGTGCACCTCGGGTCTCCTACCCAGTGAGCTGTCCTCTGGGGAACAGTCTGCTCAGCCTCATCCTCTGACTCCTCAGCCTCCTCCTCAACAAGTTCCTCAAACTCTAACTCTGAGGTCTCCTCCTCTACGGTCTCCTCCTCCTCAGACTCCTCCTCCTGTTGCCTGGAGGATCCCTGATCCGCAGTTCTCGATGATCTCCCCTGATGGGAAACCGGAGTATGCTGCGGCCACGGTGGTGGCACAACTCTGACTGCCAGAGGTGCAGTCCTCTGCCTGGTGTTCCTCCTCAAGCTCTGTGTCTCACGGGACTGCTCTAAGATCAGCCATGACCCCGGAGTCCTCCATGACTGATCCATGGCATCTAGGTGCCTGGCCACTCTCCTGGCTCTCTCAGACTTTGGATCCAGTCTTGGGTTTGGGCTTCTCAGGCATCTTCCTCTTTCCCTTGTCCTGTCCTGACCCTGCCATCTGACTGCTGCTGCTGTCACTGCACACACATAGGTGTAGATGGGATAAGCATAGAGTCATAATACATCTATAAGCAAAGCACTGCTACGAAAATCCTAGCACTGAATGAAGGACATGATCACTAGACAAGTATGCAAGATAACAAAAGTAATCATTGACTATATGTGGCTGGTTGGAGTCATCTAGTGTACAGTCAAATAATGGCAATAAGATCTAACTGTAGACTAGATAGGAAACAAATCCTAGACATGCAATTAACAGATAGGCATGGAATTAATTGCATCTAGGTTGAGCCAATTAATTAATTAATGCAACTAATGACGGGAATTTATCTAATTGCATCAATTAACTAATTACTTGGAATTAGGGCATATATCGATGAATTGGGAGAAAAAGCATGATACCCTGGGGGATGTCGATACACTGAGACCAATGAACACATCGGAACACGCTTTGATCATCAAAAGCTCGAAGCTTTGGGCTTGCCGGCTATGATGACCGAGAAGGGCGGGGCAATCCTTGCCCTAGGCTTGCGGTGGACTACGAGCTCGGTGGGTCTGGGGCTTGCACGCGTGGGAGAGTAGAGGCGGCTCGGCGGCGCAAAGTCTATCGATGGCGGTGATGCTAGAGGCCCGCAGCAGCGAGGTCTGCGAGGGCGAGCGCGAGCGAGAGAAGCGTGGGCTCAGTGAGGCGGGAGTGCACGTGGCGGTTCATCGGTGGCGAGAGGGCGATGGGAGCCGCGTCAGAATTGGTGGAGGCGACGAGTTCGGGACGTGTTCTCGACTTTGGACGAGGAACAAGGAAGAAGACAATGTCTTCCTGACTTTGACCTAGGTCAAAACACTGGTGAATGGCCGAGATCACATGAGAATGCGATCAACGGTCAAGATTCGGATTTGCATTGCGTGTCCAAGCGAACTGACCGGACAGTCCGCTCACTAGACCGGACTGTCCGGTCACTTTGGAGAGCCTGGAAATCAAGGTTCTAGACAACAGAACTGCGTGCAGACTGGACTGTCCGGTCTCCATTTCCAGTTTCTCAAAGCACTGTGTATTGCTACATAGACCGGACTATACGGTCACTAGACCGGACAGTACGGTCACTTCCAGAAAATTGTTGAGTCAAGGATTTTCTCCATTTTCCATGTGCCCTCTCTAAACACACAAACAAACACCGCACTTGGAATATACAGGGAACTCTCAAACACTCCTTTTCAAATAGTGGCACTCTATGGCCTCATAGTTTTCGCAAATGTCGAATGAAAGATCGAGCAAATAAGAACCAAGGCAAATAAGAACCCAAGGGTATGTATGAGCCTTAGTCCATGAACCACACGAGTAGATTTAACCTTGGACTTCATAAGAGCTTACTCAATGGGTATGGAGCACAATCCTTTCCTTTGGTCACACTTATGGAGACGTAATCTCATATAGAGCATGAGGCACCAATATCTCCAAGTGGGACTAGCCTCCTTTGTGTTTCCTATATGATGCATCCAACAAGCATTTTACATATGCATTGAAAGTAAACATGCCATGTGGATGCAAGACATATTAAAGAGCAAGACACAAAGGAAACCTAACAATGTCAAGTTTGAACCCCTCCCAAGCTTACTCACTATAAGCCATGCCCTTGCCTTGAGAGAAGTCAAACCACCATCTCAAGCACTCCCCCTTGCTTATAGCTATCTTGGATGGGTCTTGACTGATTTTTATGTGTTTTTATTTTAGTTATTTACACATGCATGGATGCAAAGCATACTAGTCACAAAGGAGTCCTAATTACCATGCAATGCAAGAGAAAGAAAAACACACTACAACTACCAAGAACTAACACGGTTACCTCCCTTATGAGTAGATAGGTCGTTGAGGTCCATATCACTTGTGGTGGACTTCACATGATCTTCTTGAAGGCACTTGGTCCATCACCACCACCATCTAGGTCTTGTTCTTGGGCACCCACTTGTACGTAGCCGATCTCTCAAGATCAAAAATGCACTTAGGCACCCATATGCTCTTTACCTTCCTCTTCTTGTTTGGTGGTCCCAAGGCCTTAGCTTTTACCTTGTCATCCTTGTTCCTAAAAACCTCAAAATGTGTGTTCTCATGGAACAAATTAGCGTTAGGCAAAACAATGGAACTTCTCACCATGGGACAATCCTTGATGGCATGGCCATCCTTGCAACACCTCTTGCAATAGTAGTTGTCGGCGAGAAGGGGTTTGATCCATACGAGGATGGAATCACTCGTCCCTATGATGTTGATGACGACCGGATATGAGCCAAGTCCCCGGTGGGAGACATTGTTCACAAGGTTCCTCCCAAGAATCTCCTTGTGGATGGCTCTACCACGTGTGAGCCTCTCAAAGCCGTCCATCACCATCTTCCTCTCTTCCTTGAGCATGTGATAGTCCTCCAAAACAAATGGCTCAAGAGAAGAAACCTCAACCGAGGTGGTTAATTCATCACACATAGTAGAAGCATCACTCTTTGATGAACTAGAGGAGGGAGAGGCAAGGTTCTCAATATTGATGGCCTCATAAGTGATCTCAAGGGCCTTGTGCTTCTCATGAAGCTCTACATGATCACCCTTGAGTTTGTCATAACTCTTGTTTAGGGCCTCGTGAGATGTGACAAGGTCCTTGAGCTCACTCTCAAGCTCACCAATACGGTCGTTAGCCAACTTACACTTTTTCTTACCACATCCAACATTTTGGATTTCTTAACGGCGATGTCGCGGGCTTGCTCAAGCATATCCAAAGCTCGGCACTTGAGAGCTCCTCATCATCGTTATCATCGTTGCTCTCATCCTCACTCTCCCCAAGTTGGATCATGGCCATGAGGCACGTGGGAGGTGGAGGAAGAGCTCGTGTAGGTGTGGTCTTGATCATGGCTAGGCCGGCCACTTCTTCATCACTTGAGGAAGAAGACTCATCGCATGAGTTGTCGCTTGTCCACTCTCTAACAAGAGCCTTGCGAGAGAACTTCTTCTTGTAGTCTTTAGATTTTCCTTTGCCTTTGCTCTTGTCCGTGTTGAAGTATCTCTTCTTCTTGTGTTTGGCCTTGGGGTCTGTTGGTATTTCTTACGATCACAGATAAATCCGCAAGCGCACGGATACCGTTGTAGCACTTCACCTAAGAGTATTCCAGGTTATCGAATCACAGGGAACGTGTGTGTACTAATCTCCTATCCTAATCCGTCCAAGGACCACAAGAATGTGGTAGGCAGAGGGTAGAGAAGATTCCTATGGTAAAAGATCCTAAAATAAGATAGGTTCAGTTTATAATTGCTTAATTCGGGCACCGGCTTACCCCTGCATCCATAGGCGACTCCAGCCAACAGCTCTACGACGTACCCAAACATGGAGGATTACTAAGGCCGGATAGGGCTGTCACCACCTACCGACTACCTCTACAAACCGTGGGGCACGCGGCAAACAAAGGTAACCTCTAGCCTAGACACCACATCTATGCCATTAATTACTATCAAAGTCTCGATGCCACACTTATAGAAGACTATGATACTCTAACTAAATAGAGTGATGATCTCGTAAGCAACTAAGGAAAGAACTTACTTAAAAAGGAAACTTAAATACCAATGGAAGATCATGAATACTTACTAAGAAAGAAAAGCATCCGCCGAGGTACAAGTGTGGAGAAGGCGCCGACAAGTCCGAACCTCCTCCTAACTCTCCCTTACTCTCTCCCTATTTTCTAAGTATTTAGGTAGTGCTAAAGCCTTTGGGGTGGAGCTATAAATCTTCTTCTTGTGTTCCCTTTTCTGCCAAATTCCCCCTCTATTTATAGGTGGCGGATACTTGGCGGGTACTTCAAAGTGGAGGAGAGTCAGTTGGGCAAAAGTTCCCCCGCCGGGCAGCGGGACACGTGTGACACATCTGGTGTCAGGCACTTCCATGGCACGTCCTAGGATCAAACCCCACATGTATAAGAGCCTAAAGTCAAAGTTTGAATTTAAGTTAATCAAATTCAAAAATTTAAAATCAAGTCAATTTGGTTGCCGTTGAACTATAAGTATAGAATTTTTAATAGAACTTACCCCCACCAAAAATATATGTTGTAGCCCATGATAAATTAGAATTTTGTGGAATTTTTCGGATTTTTATGTTATTGATTAATGTCCCAAATAAATGGTAAATGGGTCAAAAACTAGCTCTATTCACAAAAATCCTATTTAAATTTGATTAGGAACTAATGATAGTTAGTATTTTTATAAAATAGTGCACATCATGGGGAGCACGCTCATATTTTTAGATTTTGCAGAGGACCAATAGTTTTAAAGATATGAAACTATGAAAATGGTGCTGTTTCAAAAACCGACGAAAAAGAAAAGGGGAGTGGGTCCCACCCGTCAGCCACCTCTCCCTCTTCCTCCATCCGCGCAGGCCTGGGTTGCCGGCGCCGACGCGCCGCGTGGCGCCCGTACACCGGCGGGAGCCGTGGCGGCCGGCCGATCGGGGTCGACCCAAGGTCCTGTCCTCCCCCCCCCCCCCCCCCCCCCCCGACCCCCCCCCCTTTGCCATTTCCCGCTGTTGGCCTACCATTTCGGGAAAGAAAACCCACCCCCATCACCACCTCCATTTCCGCCGGCGGGAGCTCGCCACGCCACCGCACCGGACCGCCGCGGCACGGATCCACCGACTCACCGGCCCCGCCTCGCGCTCCGCCGCCGATTCCACCCTCCACCAAGCCGCGCGACGACTTCCACTGGCCGTAAGAAACCGGGCGCCAACGACCCCGTCCTCCACCTCTGATGTTCGCCGCCAGCCACACCGGTGAGCCCCGTCTCCTCCCAACCACCCCGTGCTCGGCGCGCAGTTCTCCACCCGGTGGCGAGGTCCCCGGCCCTCCTCAGCCGAAGGCGGCCGATTCCGGTAGCGGCACGGGCCGGCGGTGCCCCACCGTGGGCCACATGGCCCGGATCCGGTGTGGCTACACCCAGATCTGGCCCCCCTCGTGCCATGGCCCTTCGTGTGGCCCAGATCTGATTGGCCGGGGCAGAAATGTTGTTTTCCCTTTGATTAAAATTCCAGGAAATTGTCATTAGCTTAAAAAATGTGTAACTAATTCGTTACTAGGTGTTTTGAGGTGAAACAAAATTCCCTGGTATCCTCTGACCATGCCCTATTGTAAAAAAAATAATAAACTTTCTTGCATGTTAACATTTTAATCAAAACTAAATTAATTATGGCACACACTAAATAAACCATAAGTAATTCCCTGTAAATGGTAAATTAATGAAACTTGGTAGTTAATCCTAAATTGCAATGCCTAATCATCCTGCAAAGTTACAAACATTAGTTCTCTGTAATTTAGTCTCAATTAATTATTTAACCTTTAGCATTGTTTTAATTATTTAAATTTATTGGCTCAATGCATGTGACTGATACTTGGCAAATAAATAACCCCTAGCATGTCCTATTTACAGTAAATCACCCACTTGCACTTGACCTCCAGAACCATGCTAAATTATTTAGTTACCTTGTGAGATTAATAATTATTAAGTAATTCCTATGATTAGTCGCTGAGATTTTAGGTAGCAATTACTTTGATTGCATAACGACATATCCAACACACTGGTAATGTTATTTTGGTCCATGCCCAATCCTTATGTGCCAAGCATGGGTACTTCGGGCACGAACATGTAGACCCCGTACTTTTGTACCCAAGATCCACGGTTAGTTTCTGGAGTCCATGAAGGAAATACACTAAACGCATCCACTTTATGCCTTGACCATACGGGTTATGTTATTGAACTAATCGACACACCCCCGTACACTTTTACATGAAATATTGTACTATAACATATTTGTTGAGGAAGTGCCATGAATTGAATAACGTCCTCATGCATCATATCATCTACATCATTTAGGTCACGAGGTGAACCACGTGGAGCCAGGAACGGAGCAGGAGCTAGAGGGACAAGGAGTTGACCCCGCTAATCAGGAACAAGCTCAAGGCAAGCCCCGGTGCATCCCACCAGTTTTACATTTTTCTTTTATCACTAGCTAGGGATGTAGGCTTGTATGTGCATTAGGTTATCGGAGTTGTTTGAAGACCCAGTGATGCAATAGGTCCCCTTACTTGATAAGAGCCTCATAATGGTAGTTGCTCTGCTTGATTTAGGACGATTATTGTCGAGTGGTAAGGAGGTCACTCATAGATCAGGAAATATCATCACATGGGAATGATGTGTGAGGAAAGAAAGTTGGAATGGGATAACCAATGATGACCAGACGGGTAACTAGGTGGAAAGGGAAGGACAGCTTGTCTTCAAGGAGGTAGCCCCGTCCGAGTCACCTAAGGCTACGCCTTGTGTTCGGCCCATAGGATCAAGTTTGAACGTACTGTTTGCATGCTAGAGTTATGGGCCTAGTAAACTAACGTAGCTACGACTACTGCCTAGTCGGATGATAGCCTTCTCCCTTCTTTGGTGGAACTGGGGCTGAGAGGAGGGAGGAATCTACCCTCGGATGGCGGCACGGGGCGCATGGCGTTGGAGGACCCTCCTCGGGGGAGTCTGGACCCGGAAGACCTTGTGATACCGCAGCGAAAAGTTGCTCCATATGGCTTCCAGGAAGCACATATGGATCGTGCAAGCAGGTTTCTCCTGCAGGATGTAAATCGATTCGAGTCGCTGCCCCTCACAGTAATGAGTACCACTTGATAACTCCGCCGGAACAGTGTCGGAAGTCATTAATTTTTTGAAAGGGTTTAATATTGTTGTTTGGAAATTATTATTAATTGTATTGCAACTATGATTGTTGTAGTCATAGTGCAAACTAAATTTACTATTTCGCCTATTAACTTAACATGATGCTAAAACTTGAAAACTAGGGATTTACTCTTAGGCTGGCTTTTGGCAAAATAAACCCTACCTTTAGCCTGTGCATGTCTAGGAGTCGGCTGTAGTTGGCCACCTTGACGGGTCAGTCTTGCTGAGTAAACTAGTTACTCAGGGCGACGTTCTTTGTGGTTTTTCAGATAATCAGGGAGGCCAGTTTCCTGACTTTTGGAATGTCGAGTGGGAACCCTGCAGTCCATAAAAGAAGTACTCTATTGCTTGCCGGTACAGTGTCATGGGCATGACACTTATCAAGACCGGATCTACTTCTATGTATCGTCGTGAGAGCACGATTGTATTTTAAGTATTTGGTCGAACCATTTCATTTACTGTTGAACTATTTTGCTTCCGCACTTTAAAACTCTGGTTTGTAAATTTAAATTCGGATTTATGTAAAACTCGGTACTCTATCTATGCTCTTGTTGCAACTATATTATTCTGTCATGTGTTGTAGTATTGGGCGTCATAGCGCGTGTCACCACCCGAGAAAGATCCTGGAACGGAGCCGGCTCCGTGGTAAGTCGGTTTTGTTGCAACATGGTATCAGAGCTATCTCAGGAATAGTGCAACATTCAAAGCATATTTTCAAAAACCCCATTATGAACGTGTGAGGAACGTGCCCATTAGGTCTATAATAGTTATGAACAGGTGGCAAGCTAACTTCTGACTGCAACATAGGCCTAGATTTACATTAATGCAAAACTTACTGTTCCGTAACGATGCACCTACGCTCAAGTAAGAAAGTAAGTTGCAAAATGCTCGTACTCTCTGGTTTCTAGATTGTCACGAGGGTCTCTAACCAAGTTGGTTAAAGGGAGTTGCCGTTCTTCGGAACATATAGGGCCGTCCAGGTCATCGACGCCATGGTGAACGTCCTGCCACGTGATGTAGATCGTGGATGCTTTTCTTCAGGAAGCGGCCTACCTGGGGTGCAGCCCGTATGGAATGATACGGGGTGTATTTAAATTCCGTCAAATATTATCTATCTATCTATCTATCTATCAATTGCCTGAAATGTGGTTGGTTGGATGGAATTTTTCTGCAGGTACGCTAACCACGATAAGCGTAAGAAACGTGTAGATTACGACTAACTTGAGAGATCGTCTGCCACCGACTATATGTATGGTCCTATTCGTGGCCAAATTTTATTTTGTGATGATGTGTAGGCCGAAAGCATATGCATTCATATAAAATATTGGAGCATTAAGTCATTGTGAAAAACTGAAATTTCAGCTAGCATGTCTCCCACATAAGAAGCTATATCTCCTCACTCAAAAATCGAAATCTTGCGAATAAATACTTGTTAAGATCATGAACAAACTCTAGATATGTCCAGCAAGGAGTTTTGCTTTGAAATTATCCGGATAATGCCATTTTGGGTATGTCCGAGTCAGCACTTCGAAGTGACGTTGATCTGAAATTCAGATTCTTGACCTATCTTATAAAATTCATAACTTTTTGCTCCGACCACCTCTGAGGTTGTATGAGCACTCCCCAAAAAGTTTATGAAATGATCTACAACTTTGGTAACTTTTGTTTTTAGGTTTGGAACCTGGAAGATAGTGCTATGGGCAAATATTCAGAGTCACCCAGTTCTGTCCAGAAACTCGGTTCAGGAAAGTGATCGGTAGTATAAATTGTGTATCTTGAGTTCTAAGAATTTGTGGGAGGCGTGTAAATATACATTAGAAAGATGTTAAAACTCTCCACAAATTTGATAGATTACTTCTATGGTTAAGTGAAAAGAAAACTGGACTTCAGCCCATTTTTCAGACCAAACATAGCCCTGTCATATCGAACTTTCATATTCTGAACTGTGACTTAGAAAATTCGTAGCTCCTAAATCGCTTATCCGATGGGAGTGAATAAATATGAGTTGGAAAGGTGAGATAGTCCTCTACAAGTTTGGTATGAACCTAAATAACTCGTTTTGCCCACATTAGGAGCAGTTTACGCTTTCATGTCACCTGTCGGTAGGGCAACAGTTTTGGCCGAGAGCAGAATTTCAGAGACTGACAGTTAACTTGAAAAATTCCTATCTCCTGAACCCCTTGTGAGATGAAGTTGAGTAAATACTCGTTGGAAAGGTGTTGAAATTATCTACAACTTTGGTACTCATTGTCTATCCAGATTTTGTAGGCAAGTTTGCTTAAAAGTTGGATTTGGTGACTGCTGTACCGATAGGACAGAACTGAATCACATCCTAAAATTTTTGGACAAGTCTAGATCTGGATGTGGAAATCATTTGGATGAGTAATCATGACCAGTATATTTGTTTTTTTTTGCTGAACTACACTTTTCTACATTTGGAGCATCCTACGTGCCCTTGAATTTGTGTTCCCATATGATCTTATTAGATAAGTAACTAATGGTACCCTAATGCTTGCATTTCAGAATGGTTCGCACTCGTAATACTAACGAGCTTCACGGCGAGCTGCCCGAAAGCTCCAGGGCTAGGGAGGACGACACTCAGCATGAGGTCCACCACCGCCTCCTAACCCCATACAGATGATGGCGCAGTTCTTCACCAGTATGATGGAGAACCACCAGCAGCAAGCAGAGTTCATGCGGGAGTTGGCACAGCAGAATGTGGCCAACAGGAATGCTAGGGGCAACAACAACAGCGCAGCACAGAACAGCACCTACGCCGATTTTCTCGCCACTAGGCCACCCACGTTCAGCTCAACCATTGAACCGATGGAAGCGGACAACTTTCTCTGTTCACTCGAGTCCAAGTTTGGGCTTCTCAACTGCATGCCTGTGCAGAAGGCGTTGTTCGCGGCACAACAGCTGCATGGTGCAGCTGGGGCATGGTGGGCCAACCATGTCGCCTCAGTTGGTGAGAACCTGCAGATTACCTGGGACGAATTCAAGATAGCGTTCCGTGCACACTATATCCCTGCAGGGCTCATTCGCAGGAAAGCCCGGGAGTTTGCAGCCCTGAAACAAGGCAATCATAGTGTCGAAGAATACTGCGAGGAGTTCAACCGCCTGGCGCTCTATGCTCCGGAACAAGTAGACACCCCCGCCAAGCGCAAGGACCGATTCCTGGAGGGACTCAGCGCAGAGTTGCAAGACTGCCTCAACCTTAACATGGGCGGCACTTTTGCTGAGTTCGTTAACAATGCTATCATCACGGAAAACGGATATCGTTAGGTGGTGGCAGAGCGGAAGAGGTCCGCTAGTGCCATGGGGTCATCCGGTGGGCCCCCATAGAAGTATCGCATGGTGTACACGGATCCCTCGGGATAGAGGTATCGTTCCACCCCCGTGTCAGCACCATTTCCACGTCCACCCCAGCAGCCACAGCAGCGACCCCAGGCACCCCGTCAGCAGCAGAACCAAGGTAGGTATCGTCCACAGCAACAACAGAACACCCAGACAGGGCCTTTTCCCCGTTATAACTGTGGTCACCTGGGGCACTTTTTGAGGGCGTGCACCTTCCCCAAGAGGAACATGGGCCAAAACCCCTAGAGGAACAACAACAATAGCGGCAATAACAATCGCAACAACAAGGGACCCGTCCGCTCGGGCCGCGTGAACAACACCACTCTGGAGGAGATTCCAGAGAACAGCCCCATTCTCGTTGGTATGTTCTCTGTTCGAGGCTATTCTGCGCTTATTCTATTCGATTCTGGGGCATCGCATAGTGTTGTGAGTGGGTTCTTCGTTGATAAACACCAGCTGCCTCGTACCCTTATGAAAACAAGATATACCATTAGATCAGCCGGTGGGCAAACCCCCGCTCTCTATGAAATTGAGAAACTCCCCATAACCCTAGGAACAAAGGTTTACTCTACTAAATGCATGGTCTTAGATGGGAGCAGCATCGACATTATTTTGGGCATGCCTTGGATGAGACAACACAAGGCGGTGTTAGACATAGATGCTTACACCGTACACCTAAATTCCCCCACCCATGGCAGCACCAATTTCCGAGTAGTACCCCCACAACTGGCTGCACCTATAGTTCACCACGCCACAGCCAAACCATTAAGAGACATCCCAGTGGTTAACGAGTTCTCGGATGTGTTTCCTGATGATCTCCCTGGACTACCTCCGGATCGGGATGTCGAATTCAAGATTGAGCTTCAGCCAGGAACGGCACCCATATCCAAAAGACCGTATAAAATGGCACCCAAGGAACTAGCAGAGCTGAAGGAGCAGTTGAAAGAGTTGCTAGATAAAGGATTTATTCGACCAAGTTCTTCGCCTTGGGGTTGTTCGACATTGTTTGTGAAGAAGAAGGACGAGACCTTGAGGCTATGTGTGGACTACCGTCTGCTCAATGCCGTGACTATCAAAAACAAATACCCACTACCTCGCATTGACATTCTCTTTGATCAGTTGATTGGAGCTAAAGTTTTCTCCAATATTGATCTGGGATCGAGATACCACCAAATTAATATCTGTGCTAAAGATATCCCCAAGACAACCTTCTCTACTCGGTATGGACTCTACGAGTACTTAGTGATGTCCTTTGGCTAGACCAATGCACCGGCACACTTCATGTATCTCATGAACTCGGTATTCATGCCAGAGCTGGACAAATTTGTAGTGGTGTTTATTGATGACATCCTAGTCTACTCCAAGTCAGAAGAAGAACATGCAGAGCATCTCCGCATTGTGCTACAGAGGTTAAGGGAACATCAGCTATATGCTAAGTTGAGCAAGTGCAAGTTTTGGTTGAAGCAAGTACCATTTCTGGGCCATGTCATCTCAGAAGAAGGCATAGCAGTAGATCCTAGTAAAGTGAGAGATGTACTGAACTGGAAGACACCAAAGACCGTATTTCACATACGCAGTTTCCTTGGATTGGCTGGTTACTACCGTCGTTTCATCCCAAATTTCTCCAAGATTGCAAAACCCATGACTGAGCTATTGAAGAAAGAAAAGAAATTTGAGTGGGATCAAGGCTGCGAGAACGCTTTTCAAACCCTAAAGAAGCATCTTACGACTGCCCCAGTATTAGCTCAACCGGACCTGGGGAAACCGTTTGATGTCTATTGCAATTCTTCAGGTATTGGATTAGGGTGCGTGCTCATGCAAGACAGTAGAGTCATCGCTTATGGGTCCAGGCAACTGAGGAGGCATGAGCAGAATTACCCTGCACATGATCTGGAATTAGCAGCAGTGGTACTAGCATTGAAAATGTGGAGACACTACCTGCTTGGTAATCTACTACATATCTACACCAATCACAAAAGCTTGAAGTACATCTTCACTCAGGATCATCTGAACATGAGGCAACGTCGTTGGTTGGAATTGATTAAAGACTATGAGCTGGAAGTGCATTACCACCCCGGAAAAGCTAATGTCGTGGCGGATGCACTGAGCCGCAAGGCCCAATGCCACCATATCATGGTCAGCCCTCAAGCTCAAGATGGACATTACGTACAAGTAACACCCCATGGAGCTCTCTATAACCTAGCATTAATCCCTACCTTGCGAGAAGAGATAGTAGAAGCTCAGAAGAATGATGTTGGCATGGCACACCTTAAAATGAGACTAAAAGAGGGCGATGCTAAGGTTCAGTGTTTTTGGGAAGACGCAGAGGGTGTGTTATGATTCAAGGACCGCCTGGTGGTGCCTGAGAATCTGGTCAATTTAAAATCAAGTCAATTTGGTTGTTGTTGAACTATAAGTCTAGAATTTTTAATAGAACTTACCCCCACCAAAAATATATGTTGGAGCCCATGATCAATAAGAATTTTGTGGAATTTTTTGGAATTTTATGTTATTGATTAATGTCCCAAATAAATGGTAAATGGGTCAAACACTAGCTCTATTTACAAAAATCCTATTTAAATTTGATTAGGAACTAATGATAGTTAGTATTTTTATAAAATAGTGCACATCATGGGGAGCACCCCCATATTTTTAGATTTCGCAGAGGACCAATAGTTTTAAAGATATGAAAATATGAAAATAGTGCTGTTTTAAAAACTGACAAAAAAGAAAAGAGGAGTGGGTCCCACCCGTCAGCCACCTCTCCCTCTTCCTCCTTCCACGCGGGCCTGGGTTGCCGGCGCCGATGCGCCGCGTGGCACCCGTACACCGGTGGGAGCCATGGCGGCCAGCCGACCGGGGTCGACCCGAGGTCCTGTCCCCCCCCCCCCCCCCCCTTGCCATTTCCCGCTGTCGGCCTACCATTTTGGGAAAGAAAACCCACCCCCATCACCACCTCTATTTCTGCCGGTGGGAGCTCGCCGCGCCACCTCTCTGGACCACCACGGCACGGATCCGCCGACTCACCGGCCCCGCCTCGCTCTCCGCCGCCGATTCCACCCTCCACCGAGCCGCGCGACGACTTCTACTGGCTGTAAGAAACCGGGCGCCGATGACCCCGTCCTCCACCTCCGCCGCTCACCGCCGGCCACACCGGTGAGCCCCGCCTCCTCCCATCCCCACCCCCGTGCTCGGCGTGCAGTTCTCCACCCAGCGGCGAGGTCCCCGGCCCTCCTCGGCCGAAGGCGGCCGATTCCGACAGCGGCAACGCCCGACTCCGGCGCGGGCCGGGGGTGCCCCACCGCGGGCCACATGGCCCGAATCCTATTTGGCTACACCCGGATCTGGCCCCCCTCGTGCCGTGGCCCTTCATGTGGCCCAGATCTGATTGGCCGGGGCAAAAATGTTGTTTTCCCTTTGATTAAAATTCTAGGAAATTGTCATTAGCTTCAAAAAGGTGTAACTAATTCGTTACTAGGTGTTTTGAGGTGAAACAAAATTCCCTAGTATCCTCTGACCATGTCCTATTGTAAAAAAATAACAAACTTTCTTGCATGTTAACATTTTAATCAAAACTAAATTAATTATGGCACACCCTAAATAAACCATAAGTAATTCCTTGCAAATGGTAAATTAATGAAACTTGGTAGTTAATCCTAAATTGCAATGCCTAATCATCCTGCAAAGTTACAAATATTAGTTCTCTGTAATTTAGTCTCAGTTAATTATTTAACCTTTGGCAATGTTTTAATTATTTAAAATTATTGGCTCAATGCATGTGACTGATACTTGGCAAATAAATAACCCCTAGCATGTCCCATTTACAGTAAATCACCCACATGCACTTGACCTCTAGAACCATGCTAAATTATTTAGTTACTTTGTGAGATTAATAGTTATTAAGTAATTCCTATGATTATTCGCTAAGATTTTAGGTAGCAATTACTTCGGTTGCATAACGACATATCCAACACACTGGTAATGTTATTTCAGTCCATACCCACTCCTCATGTGCCTATCATGGGTACTTCAGGCATGAACATGTAGACCCCGTACTTTTGTACCCACGTTCCACGGTTAGTTTCTGGAGTCCATGAAGGAAATACACTAAATGCATCCACTTTATGCCTCGACCATACGGGTTACGTTATTGAACTAATTGACACACCCCCGTACACTTTTACATGAAATATTGTACTATAACGTATTTGTTGAGGAAGTGCCATGAATTGAATAACGTCCTCATGCATCATATCATCTGTGTCAATTAGGTCACGAGGTGAACCACGTGGAGCCAGGACAGGAGCAGGATCTAGAGGGACAAGGAGTTGATCCCGCTAACCAGGAACAAGCCCAAGGCAAGCCTCGGTGCATCCCACCAGTTTTACCTTTTTCTTTTATCACTAGCTAGGGATGTAGGCTTGTATGTGCATTAGGTTATAGGAGTTGTTTGAAGACCCAGTGATGCAATAGGTCCCCTTACTTGATAAGAGCCTCAGAACGGTAGTTGCTCTGCTTGATTTAGGACGATTATTGTCGAGTGGTAAGGAGACCACTCGTAGATCAGGAAATATCATCACATGGGAATGATGTCTGAGGAAAGAAAGTTGGAATGGGATAACCAATGACGACCGGACGGGCAACTAGGTGGAAAGGGAAGGACAACTTGTCTTCAAGGAGGTAGCCCCGTCCGAGTCACCTAAGGCTACGCCTCGTGTCCGGCCCATGGGATCAAGTTTGAACGTACTGTTTGCATGCTGGAGTTATGGGCCCAGTAAACTGACGTAGCTACGACTACTGCCTGGTCAAAAGATAGCCTTCTCCCTTCTTTGGTGGAACTGGGGCTGAGAGGAGGGAGGAATCTACCCTCGGATGGCGGCACGGGGCGCATCGCGTTGGGGGACCCTCCTCGGGGGAGTCTGGACCCGGAAGACCTTGTGGTACCGCAGCAAAAAGTTGCTCCATGTGGCTTCCGGGAAGAGCGTATGGATCGTGCAAGCAGGTTTCTCCTGCAGGATGTAAATTGATTCGAATCGATGCCCCTCACAGTAATGAGTATCACTTGATAACTCCGCCAGAACAGTGTTGGAAGTCATTAATTTGTTGAAAGGGTTTAATATTGTTGTTTGGAAATTATTAGTAACTATATTGCAACCATGATTGTTGTAGTCATAGTGCAAACTAAATTTACTATTTCGCCTATTAACTTAACATGATGCTAAAACTCGAAAACTAGGGATTTACTCTTAGGCTGGCTTTTGGCAAAATGAACCCTACCTTTAGCCTATGCATATCTAGGAGTCGGCTGTAGTTGGCCACCTTGACGGGTCAGTCTTGCTGAGTAAACTAGTTACTCAGGGTGACGTTCTTTGTGGTTTTTTAGATAATCAGGGAGGCCAGTTTCCCGACTTTTGGAATGTCGAGTGGGAACCCTGCAGCCCATAAAAGAAGTACTCTTTTGCTTGCCGGTACAATGTCATGGGCATGACACTTATCAAGACCGGATCTACTTCTATGTATCGTCGTGAGAGCATGATTGTATTTTAAGTATTTAGTCGAACCATTTCATTTACTGTTGAACTATTTTGCTTCCGGACTTTAAAACTCTGGTTTGTAAATTTAAATTCGGATTTATGTAAAACTCGATACTCTATCTATGCTCTTGTTGCAACTATATTATTCTGTCATGTGTTGTACTATTGGGCGTCACAGCGCGTGTCGCCACCCGAGAAAGATCCTGGAACGGAGCCGGCTCCGTGGTAAGTCGGTTCTGTTACAACACGCTGGGCGGCCACGTGTGCCAGGCGGCCGGGCATGCCGGGCGGCATGCACCGCCGGGCGACAGGCCAGGCCGGGCGGCCGTTGGATGGAGTCGGTTTCCAACCACCTTTGCTTCGGATGGCTTAGATTTGGTCCGGATGGTGGTTCCTTGGTCGGTTTTCACAAAAATCTCCGTTTTGGGGTCGGTAGAAGTCATGGGCCTCATGGGCTGGCAACCCTGGGTGGCCAACCCGGGCCGGACGATAAGCCAGGCCAGGCGGTAAACCCTACTGGGCGGCAAGCCAAGCTGGGCGGCAAGCCAGGCCGGGTGGCGGCCTGTGCCGCGCGGCAGCCCATGTTTGATGTCGACCCCCTCAGGTCACGTCTTGACTTGTCCATGTTGTGCCATGTGTATTCCTCCTTTATTTCTCCACTTTTTACCCTCCTTAGTCCGAGAATGGAAAACAGCCTCATGGTGGAGTGTTTTTCAGGGTCGGATGGTTCAGCCTGATGAGACTCTGTTTTAACCCTCCGGGTGGCTGATTTCAGCTTCATATGTGTCACACCCGGTTTTAAGGTCAAAACCGAATGCTTCTGTATACGTGCCCAGGATCAAGTTGTCACGTATACAGGACAAAAGTAAAATAACAATAAAACCACTGTCATTATTATTAATATCTCAAATCATTATTACAAAGCATGGATTACATCAAAGCATGAAATAAAATAGCGGAAGGCTCCATAATGCCACAGGCAGTCCACCGGGGTCGCACTCCTAGTCGAAGTAGTCCTCGTCAGCGTAGTCCATCTCGCCAGCGTCCCGAAACAGATTCTGGACTCTCTATTGTTTTGATGATTCCTGATGACTCCTGATGAATTTTGATATGAGACCAGTAACATTGGAAAGGTCTTCTTCTTATCTTTCCGTGCATATGTAGAACGTCCAAATCTGAGTCCGTATGTGTCTTGGGCATCCGTTTTAGTGCAGACTGGTCCTGAGTCCCGAAACAGACTCGAAGTCGGTTTTGGTTGGGCCTCCACCTTGGCTTCCACGTCCTTGCTGGTCCTCCACGTCTCCAAGTCCTTCTCCCATCATCTCCTGGTCCTCTCCATGGTTCCTAATTACAATATAATTATTAAGTAGTAAACCATTCTCAAAAGTGACATATAATGAAGAACGTAGGAACGAGCTCACCTCTAAATTTAGTCGTCGTGCACGAGCTCTAGTCATTGGACCTTGCAAGTCCAGAATTGGAGGAGTGTTGCATGTATCCTTAGGAGTGATGTCCTCATCACAAGGACTATGAGATTTGCAAAAAAGTCTACCCCCCTTATATTAAGGTTCACCTTAGGACAGACATGCTTTGCATTCATCTCTCCACCAGGGGAACTAACAATTATTCTATTCTTTAGCATAGCTATGGGAAGATTATGTTTTTGAACATAACTAGCAGATATGTACGAATGAGATGCTCCAGAATCAAATAACACAACTGCATTATTGTCATTAACAAGGAACATACCCAGAACGACATCTGGAGCTTCCTGAGCATCCTCAACAGCCACATGATTGACACGAGCATGATTCTGCCTTGCAGGAGTTGATGCAGAATTAGCATTGCGGCTTGGAGTAGAGCTTGCACCCTGAACTAGAGTCTGATTTGCGCGCTTCTGGGGACACCTGTTAGCATAGTGCCCCGTCTGACCACAATGGAAACAAGCACCATTACAACTAGTGTTCTGAGCAGGAGTTCCCCTCTGAGGGGTTTGCTGAGCGGTACGAGGCGTCTAAAGGTTGGGACGCTGGATCTAATGCTGAGGAGTACTGAAACCCTGACCAGTGGGTTGAGACCTCTGCTGGCCACTCTGCTGTCCAGGGCGGAAAGAAGGTCTAGATGATGAAGAACCCAAGCGGGGCCTGGAGCTAGTTCCCTGCTATCCCTAGCATACCATCTTGCGCTTGCGATCAATAATTCCTCTTCTGTTCTCCAACACAAGAGCTTTGTCCACCAAATCTTGGAAGTTGGCGAAATTCCAAGCTTCCAGAGAATAAGCAAGACCATCATTCAAGCCATTGATAAAACGATATTGCTTCTTCTCATCTGTGTTCACCTCATCAGGAGCATAGCGAGAAAGCTGGGTGAAACGAGTGACATACTCGTTCACAGACATAGATCCTTGCTTCAAGTCTTGGAATTCCTTCTTCTTGAGTCTCATCACATCCAGAGGCACATGGTGTGACCTAAAGCTATTTCAGAATTCTTGCCAGTTGATGCTTTCTGGCTCTTCATGAGCCTCCACATAAGCATCCCACCAATCATCAGCGGGACCCTCAAGCTGGTGAGAAGCAAAGAGAACCTTCTCACGATTGTTGCATTGCACCACCTGCAACTTCTTCTCAATAGTCTTCAGCCAATCATCAACATCCATAGGCTCCACAGAATGAGAGAAAGTGGGAGGCTTGGTCCTCTGAAATTCTCCAAGCTTGTCTCTAGGTGGTGGAGGTGGCTGATTATGACCCTGTTGCATTTGCATAATGTTCTGCTGCATAGTGTGAAGAAGCTGAGTCTGCATAGCAAGAATTTGCTCCATAGTTGGAGGAGGAGGTGGTGGCGGCGGATCCTCATTGTTGCGCCTAGTGTTCACCATCTGATGAGAATTCTGATAGGATCAGTAGAGAGTTGAATAGATGATAGAATTCGCAATATTAACCCAAGTCTTAAGCTCTAATAAGAAATAATTTTTGACAAACAAATCTTTCACTCAAACAAAGATCCAAATCAAACATGGCACACCACATCAAAACATAGCAGATAAGCTCGATAGAGCTAAACGTGACTAACAATCTTATAACTCTATAGGGGAAAAACCATAGAAACTATATCATACCATCTATCGAATTTTTGAAAAAGATTTTAAATAGAAATGGAGGAAAGACAAGAAAGCCAATGGAAGGGATAAGTAAGCAAGATTTTATAATTTAGCTTTTAAAAACCTTAAAATGACCATTTCTAACTAGGCTTGCGTCCTACGGTTGACATGGCTCTGATACCACTCTGTCACACCCGGTTTTAAGGTCAAAACCGAATGCTTCTGTATACGTGCCCAGGACAAAAGTGAAATAACAATAAAACCAATGTCATTATTATTAATATCTCGAATCATTATTACAAAGCATGGATTACATCGAAGCATGAAAGAAAACAGCGGAAGGCTCCATAACGCCACAGGCAGTCCACCGGGGGTCGCACTCCTAGTCGAAGTAGTCCTCGTCGGCGTAGTCCATCTCGCCAGCGTCGTTTGAGCAGCAGTAATATAGCAACAACAAGACAGGGAAAACTAAACGCGTGAGTACATAAAGTACTCAACAAGTGGGAGAAAGTATGACAGGCAGGCTAAAACAAGAACAGGTTAGACACAGGTTTTCTGCACTACGCAACCTATGACTCAAAGCATCCTATTTACTAGGTGATAATATCCCAACAGGTTACCCACCGATAGCAAAACTATGAGTTAACCACTCATACCAGAACACTACAGGTTACCCACCTGCAGTACCATCCAAATCTCGTTACCCACCAGATTTACCAAAATCTGGTTACCCACCAGATCCACCCAAGTATCCATCTAATCGTGTGAGGATCTAGGCCGCTCATGACCATGAGCACGGCTGTTATAACAGTTTTACACTCTGTAGAGGTTGCACAACTTTACCCACAGGTTGGTGATTCCATCACTATTCAGTGACTAAAGTCTCCATGTTGCCAACACACTACCGTAGGTGTGAGGCCAAGAGATCACCACATGGTCTTTCAAAGCGCTCCCCAGCTTGCAAAACATGCACGCTAAGGTTTCACCGCCGCGAGATTAACCATCCCTACAGAAGCCCCCCTCTGGCGCCGTGGCTAGAAGTAACCCTTCATCACCTGAGGCTGAAAGTAACCCTCTCGTCCTCCTTCCTCGAATGCCCGCAAAACTGGGAAGATATCTAATACTAAACCACGCCTACCCATATCAGCCCTGTGCTTTGCGCTGTTTTCCTGGGTGGCCGCTCCACAAATTTGGTTTGTATGACCACAAGCAGGCACTACCGCAAGCCAACCAGTACATTACCTGTACTTGTGCATACCCGCACCATCCTCAACATCCTCCTGCTTGGGTCATCTAAATTACCCAAATGATAATTAGGTTCAAGTGAAAATTAGTCAAGTTTATTATTATTCAATTTCAATTCCCCAAAGTACTGCACTAGCATGACGTACCCAAAATCCCATACACTCAATCATAACCCAGGCGATAAGGAATAATCAGGAAGGATATATGACACGGGATTCAAATTTAGACAAGCATGCATGAAAATAAACTAATCCTTAATAGGTACAATATGGTCAAGGACACTTGTCGTGTTCTCCCACTGGTTGCTGCTCAAAATCAAGATCCTGGAAATTCTGGAGTTGCTCCTCTTCTAATATCGATAAATACCGGAAAAGCAAAACACAAACAAATAAGGCACAGTACACCAAACATTTCCTAATGACTATGAAAACAGTACCAAAATATAGTACGTGTTCCTATGATTCCATGAGCGCAAAAATCACTTAAATCGGAGTTACGGTTAAAAAGTTATGCTAGTTTGAAGTTTTAGGGGCTAAAAGGTAAAAACAACAAGGTTCAGGGACCAATTTGTAATTTTAGTAAAATTACAGGGACTAAAGTGTAAATTATTAGGACTGAAAAATAATTACTAAAAAGTATAAGGTTATTTTTGCAAAATTTTAGGACCTAACCATAAATTATTTTAAGTGCAGGGGGCTAAATGTAAAAAGATAGGGTTGAAAATATAATTAAATATGAGTACAGGGGTGTTTCTATAAAATTACAGGGCCAAAATAATATTTATACAAAAATTAAAGGCTAAAATATAATTTACTAAAGAATTTGTAAAAAGATTGGGATTAAAACCGAATTAGAACAAAACTTAGAGGCCTTGGTGTAAAACTGGCATTATCCTGGATTTTCTGGAATTATTTTAAATCCTAAAAGGTTGTGGACCGGGTCCACGGGGTTCATGGACCAGCATTGACCAGAGGTCCACTGGTCCATGGTGGACTTGGTGCATACCCCTTCGGGGTCATTTAATCTTGATCGCTGGATCAAGATCAGACGGCTGGGTAGGGCTCAGGCGGGGGCGGGTTGCTGTCGGCGGTGACATGGGCAGCGGCGTAGGGCAAGGCTCGCTGGAGTTGGCCGGGAAGGCACTCCGGCCGTCGGTTCTTCGCTGCGAGAGCAGGGGGATGGAGAGGGGAAGCCGGGGGTTCTCACCGCGGTGTCGTGCAGGGCCGGGGATGGCCGGAGGCAGCCGGCGGCGATCTTCAGAGCTCGACGGGGAGGGTGCTCTGGGGGTCGTGGGTCGAGGGGGAGGAGAGGGAAAGAGGCGGCGGGTGATGGCAATGCCAAGGGCCAATTTATAGGGGCAATAGGGGAGAGGGAAGGCGAGCAGTGAGCTCGATGGAAATCAATGGCCGGCGGCGGCTAATGATGGGTGCGAGTGCGAGGGAGTGCGCGATTAACGCCCGGAGTGGGGGGGGGGGGGAGGGGAAACAGAGAGGCGCACGGTGCTTAGGGTGCAGTTACGGGAGTCAGGGAGGCGGGGATACGAGCAGGCGGCGGTGTTTTCCGTCGGCCATCGGTAGGGAAGAGAAAGGGGCTAGAGGAGGGAGATGACACGCGGGACCCGCTCGTTAGCGGCTGAGGGACGGGGCCGGGGCGTCAGCGACTGGGGGTGGGTCTGAGCGGTGGGGCTGCGGGGGCGAGCTGGATTGCGCGCGGGGGAATACTGGGCCGGCGCGGGGCGCGTGCGCGGGCAGGAGAGCTGGGCTGAGTCGGCGCGGGAGTGGGAGCTAGGCTGCGCGAGTGAGCGGGCCGCGTAGGGAGGGGAAAAGGAGAGAGGGCTGGCGGGCGCTGGTGGGTTGCTAGGCCGAAATAGGAAGGGGAGGGGAGAGAGAGAGAGAGGTGGGCCTGCGGCTAGGGATTTGGGCCAAGGAGCCAGGTGAGTTTCTTTTTCTTTTCCCTTTTCTTTTTCAAATCCTTTTCAAAATTGCTTTTAACTTCTAAATTAAATCTAATTTGATTTCTAATCGAATTTTAAAATAACTTTGCACCCAATAAAAATCCTACTGCAATATTACTTCAGCATGAATGCAACAATACACAAAAAATAAAATTGTTTTTATTACTAAATCCTAAAAATAATCTTTTTAGTTAAATAAAAATATTAACACCCTAATTAAATTAGAAAAATAATAAGATTTTGAAAAATATGAAAAAATAGGGCGTTACAATACGACCCTGTCGGCTGGGTTCTGATTTCAGTCATCACGACCCTCCTAGGCCCTGATTTCAGCCTCATACGACCCTGTCGGCCGGCTGTTTTACGACAGTATCGGCCGACGTGGCATTTCTTCATGTTTTTGTATATTTTGGCTCTTTTATCCCTGCAAACACATGTCTCACCAAAACTCGTGGAAATGGTTAATAATAAATTGCTATCACTATTTTGTTTATTCCTTTTATGTTGTTTATGCAAGGATTTGATGGTCGGATTTAGCACTTAAGGACCGTCAACAAACTCCCCCATACTTAGCCTTTGCTCGTCCTCGAGTCAAGGTTGAAGACTAAATTGGATCATAACTTCAATTGGTATGATGCGAGCATGCAAATTATTCCATGTCATACCTGTACCTATGAACTTTTAAAGTGTCTATCATGTCACCTTGGGTGGTTCAAGAATGGAATGGTCTTGACTCTAATCATCTTCACTCATTCTGCTATGTAGCTTGGGGTTTTGAAAATATTTTCAAAACAAATAATAGTCGTACTCCTCAAATGATTCTCTCAAATCGCTCAATGTGTATGGTTCCTCACCAGGGCATTACCTCTTTTCATCCTACTTCTAAATATGGCTTTATGTGGAGCTCAAGGTAGGGATAATAGAGAGGCATACTTGTGTCTCATATATTACTAAGTCAAAAACCGGATCCATGGAGAATAATTTATGAACTTTTAATCAAGCATGTGCACATGTGGATGGAAAATGAATGAATGTGAATACTCCCCTTTTTTTTAAAAAAGATGCTCCCTCCCTTGTATTGGATAGGCATTTGAGAACGTGGGCTAATTCTTTCTCTATCTTTTTTTTCTTTTTTTTCATGAATAGCCCATGTCTCTTTTACAAGGATATTTGGAGAGGGAGTTCATCAGAATATGATGGAGTACTTTATTTAATGGATGGATGATGACATGGAAGTGCTATCTTCCACTGCAGAAGATTTATCACATGGCTGATGGATATAGTGGTGCTAACTTCCAGTGAAGAAGTATTAGCAAAGTGGTGTGCACATAATCTTGATCAAGAAGTCATAAAAAGTAACTCACAAAGGTCACAACAATTTGACAAAACAACAAGTGGCATATGCATAAGATTTTTTAATGAGTTCATCATATGGCTTTGGTAGGAAGATATAATCATTGAGGAGTCAAGCTATTGATTTTAATTAATTAATTTTTTAAGAAAAATTCCCAAGCACATGAAGCATAAGAGAAAGATTCATTTCGTCAAACCATATATCATGCATCAACTACCTAGGTGACATGCTTTCCTAAAGATGTAGTTCATAAGCAACAAGTCTATGAACTAGGAATAAGGAGCATGCAAGCCCACCAAATAGAAGCATGAAATAAAATGAGGGCTCCACAAGGTTCATTTTAATTTTTTGAGTTAAATTTTTTTATGATTGATTCAATAGAAAATAATTTTAACTCGCAAAGCAAGGAGGTGAAGGGATTGAGTGCGCAAACCGTCGTATTGAAGAAGGTGGAAGCTGGGATGTGCCTGGACGCCACGCTCTTTCTCATGATGTTGACTTCTGCTGTTTGCACATTGAAAAGCCTGAGAAGCCTCCCCCACACTTGTTCTTGTGCCTGCCTGCTTTTTATTCAAAACAAACAAAGGGTTGTGGAAACAAAAGGCACTCTACCGGGTCTGGGACCGGGGCATCTAAATTTATTTGAATGAGAGAAAATGCAGAGAGGAATGCTAGAGTAGAGCATTGAAATCAATTAAATTGATCACATCTACCTCCTTACCTTCGTTGTCATCTGGCTCTAGGATGACTTTTAAACGATGACCATTTACCTTAAACTGGTTCCCTCCGTCATCTTGGAGTGTGATTGCTCCATGTGATGCAACATTAATGATGGTGAATGGTCCTTCCCATTTACTCCAAAGCTTCCCATGACCAAACAACTTGACTCTGGAGTTGAAG
Source organism: Eleusine coracana subsp. coracana (assembly GCA_032690845.1). Taxonomy (NCBI): domain Eukaryota; kingdom Viridiplantae; phylum Streptophyta; class Magnoliopsida; order Poales; family Poaceae; genus Eleusine; species Eleusine coracana. Next base: position 6,309,381 of record CM064434.1, on the reverse strand, counting down.
AGCAACACCTTGTCGCCTGGCTTGAACTCCTTAGGCTTGATCCTTCGGTCGTGCCATCTTTTGGTTCTATCCTTGTAGATCTTGGCACTATGGTAAGCCTTCTCTCTCCATTCCTCTAACTCAGACAGTTTTATTTTTCTACGTCTCCCGACCTCCCTAAGATCCATGTTCCATTTCCGGATGGCCCAATGTGCTCTATGTTCCATCTCGACTGGTAGATGACATGTTTTTCCATATACGAGCTGGAAGGGAGACATACCAATCGGTGTTTTGTATGCTGTCCTATATGCCGAAAGTGCATCTGGTAGCTTCATCTTCCATCCACTCCCCATCTCATTCACGGTCTTCTACAGGATGTTCTTAATCTGTTTATTTGAAGTTTCTACCTGCCCGCTTGTCTGAGTGATGAGGACATCACTCCTAAGGATACATGCAACACTCCTCCAATTTTGGACTTGCAAGGTCCAATGACTAGAGCTCGTGCACGACGACTAAATTTAGAGGTGAGCTCGTTCCTACGTTCATCATTATATGTCACTTTTGAGAATGGTTTGCTACCTAATGATTATATTGTAATTAGGAACCATGAAGAGGACCAGGAGATGATGGGAGAAGGACTTGGAGACGTGGAGAACCAGCAAGGACGTGGAAGCCAAGGTGGAGGCCCAACCAAAACCGACTTCGAGTCTGTTTTGGGGCTCAGGACTAGTCTGCACTAAAACAGATGCTCAAGACGCATACGGACTCGGATTTGGACGTTCTACGTATGCACGGAAAGATAAGAAGAAGACCTTTCCAATTCCTCTGGTCTCATATCAAAATTCATCCGGAGTCATCGGAAATCGTCGAAAGAAGAGAGAGTCCAGAATCTGTTTCGATGCTGTGTCGCCTGTTTTTGGCCTTTGGGCTTTGTATCTAGTTGAGCCCAAGTAGGGGTGCGTCCAGAGGGTCATGCACGACCCTAGGGTCTTCATATACAGCCGCCGCCGCACCAATAGGGTTCGGATTTTGCTTAGATTATTCTGTTCATAACAGTTTCGCCGTCATCACGGTTTGTGAGACCCCAACTTCGTGAGATTCATAATACATCTGCAATTGTGTTGCTTTCTTCTTTGTTTTTGCTTGTGTTCTTGATTCGCAGGCAGGGATTAGCCTTCTCAGCGAGGTCAATCGTTTTAGAACGGTTGATAACCAGAGGAGACGTCGTGCTGCGATTGCGGGGTTTAGAACGTGCTGTTCTGAAGCCGGATCGATTTGTGTGTCGCCTCCGACCAAATCAATGTATCCAGAACCTTTCGGAAGATCGGGAACCCTTGTCCACATCAAGTAGTAATCAGAGCTTCAGATGCACCGTCAGGTTCATACTACCCTTAGTTAATTTTGTTTTGTGTTCATCCTATCGTCCACAGAAAAGCCCAAAATTTTTTTTCCCTCCGCCCATAACCACGTGTTTAGCCTTTGCATATTTCAATTTCAGTGTCCGTAGTGTTGAGTTTGTGCCCTAGTTCTTATTTAGTCGCTGGTTTAGTTTGTGTTTTTGTCATCAGTAGTGTTTCCCTTGCAACCCTAGCCGCCATCCCCTTCACCATCCTCTGCTTTGTTGGCTTTTTGTGCTAGGGTTGATTGGTCGACACACCTAGCCTAGTCCCACCCTAATCCCACCCTGAACACACCATCAACACCCCGGACCAATCCCCACAAATTTCACTTTCCGCTGCATCCACGCCGCCAAAAAAAAAAAAACTTACCCGATACCTAACCCGACTCGGGTTTGTGAAAAACCGACTCCGACCCCCCTTCGGTAAAACGGGCATAACTTTTCGCTCAGTTGTCCGTTTTGGCTGAAATGTTTACAGGAGATTCTTGACTCAATGTTGGGCATACCCACACTCGGCTCCGCCCTGTGTGCCCTCATCAAAAAATTCAAAAAAAATCGGGAAGATAAAGAAAAAATTGATTTAAGTTTAAACCCGACGTTTTCTGCAACTTCAAGATTTTCCGTAGGCCACATCCTACCTCTGTTTGAGCTGAATTTTTTTGTGGATTCTCCTCCATTGTTAGTGAGTTGGAGAAAAATATCAAAAAAATAAAATCAAAAAAAAAGAAATTTGGGATTTCTACTAGTGCTACATCTAGCCCCCTGAAATTTCTGGATTTGGCTATTTTGCACTTAGCCCCCTGTTATCGCCTGTTGTGCCTTTGTCTCCTTGTTTCTACTTTGCTATCACTACTGTTCTAGGACATACTTAGACTAGCAACTAGGGACAAGTTACTTGGGCACTTATTCAGCTTTACTATCTGTTTTTGATTTGTGTACCACTCACATATATATATTTGGCCTTCCTAGCTCAACATATTTCTTCTGGACAGCACACAGGTTATTTCGTGACCCTTGCAATCGTGGAACATATCTCTCTGGTATCCTTTGCGTTGCTTTTCAGAACTTTGTAAGAGCTTTGTAAGGAGTCTCCTTTTGTTGTGTTGAGAGGCACCACTGCTTAGCTGTTTTGTAGGGATAACCTTTACTGTTTGTTTCCTGTTTTGGTGTTTGTGATGGTAGGAAGTGACGACGGAGAGATGGCTTCACCCTCACAATTTGCTGAGTGCGTGAGCCAAGAGCAGCTCCAGAAGGCTTTGCAGGCTGCTCAGAGTGATTTGGCAGAGACGATCACTAGAGCCGTTACTGATGCGGCCAGCAAGCTTCACATTGGAGAAAGCATCGAGCAGTTAGAGAAGCGGGTCTCTAAGTTAACCGATCAGGTTGTCGTGTTGGAGACCGCTCCTAAAACCAACAATACAAACACCAATAACAACAACAACGATGTTGAAGACGTCCATGATGAAGACACTGTGTATAAGGCTGATGGCACCGTGGATAGGTCAGCTACAAGGACCGCACGATTACGACGTCGTTTGCAACATAATACTCAAGGTATGGGTGGTTTCCATAACTACAACCGTCGTCCACACGGTAACTATGCTCCAGATGACCTGTATGCTAAAATTAAGTTTTCAATTCCTTCATTTTCGGGTCAGTATGATGGTGATGTTTTTCTTGATTGGGAGATGACAGTAGAACAAAAATTTAATGCCCACCTTGTTCCTGAACAACATAGAGTTAGACAAGCTATTAGTGAGTTTAAGGACTTTGCTATTGTTTGGTGGAGTGGTCTAGCTGTTGAAACTGATTTGCCTACTACTTGGGAAGAACTTAAGGTAGCAATGCGTGATGGTTTTGTTCCCCCTTCTTTTTATAGAGAGATTCGTAATAAACTGCAACATTTAGACCAAGGAGATAAAACTGTTCAGGAGTATTTTAGTGAGCTTCAGAAGGGTTTGATTCGTTGTGCTGTAGTTGAAAAAGTAGAGGATCAGATTTGTCGCTTTTATTCTGGTTTAAGAAAAGAAATTCAGGACATCCTTGATTATAAAGAATATTATACCCTCACCCAGTGTTTCCAGTATGCTATGCTTGCAGAGAAAGAATCACAGGGACTTTTCTAGGCTTTTGAGGAGTACAGCAAGTCAAGGAACTCCTACCCCCCACGCTCGACGGGGACTTTGGGGCTGCCCAGGCCATCTTTCCGGCCGCCCCCACCAGCAGCTACCAAGGGAACCAGTGTTGTTTCTGCAGCCCCAAGATCAGCCCCTGCACCTTCTACGCGCTCAGGTAAACTTTCTGTGCAGGTACCAGCTAGTAGTGCCTCCTCTATTGCTTCGACAGGGCGCACTACAGGGATTCAGTGCCACCGCTGCCATGGACTTGGTCATGTGCAGAAAGATTGTCCAAGTAGGCGGGCATATATGACGACAGACGATGGCGGTTACATGAGCACCTCCGATGTGGAGGATGAGGAGGAGGACATCACTGCCATCGGCAATGACCTCGTCCTTGGAGTCGGAGACACCACAGGATACATGAACATTATTGTTCAATGTGTCCTTAGCACACAAGTTCATCAGCCTGAGACGATGCAGCGCCACAACTTGTTCCAGATTTTCTTCGTCATCAAGAACCGCCGAGCACGTGTCATCATTGATGGAGGGAGCTGCAATAACTTGGTGAGTTCTGATGTGCTCAACAAGCTTGCTTTGACCACACGTCCACATCCACATCCGTACTACATTCAGTGGTTAAACGACTCTGGCAAAGCTAAGGTAATACAAACTTGTAGAGTTCCTTTTTCCATTGGTTCTTATGTGGATTCTGTTGATTGTGATGTCGTACCCATGCAAGCATGTTCACTTTTATTGGGTAGACCTTGGGAATTTGATAATGATGCTGTACACCATGATAGAAGTAATAAGTACACTTTTATGCATAAAGGAACTAAAATTACTTTGTTACCAATGACCCCTACTGAAATTGTACAAGCTGATTTAGAAAGAGCTGCTAGTTTGAAAAATAAAGGTCCTGAAATTCAACAACCTGTTAATTCTAATTCTACACCTAGTAATGATTCTTCAAGTTCTAAGGGTGCTGGAATTAAATTACAAGGTCGTTCATGTCTTGCAACAAAATCTGAGCTTGCTGAAATTTCTGATAATGATGATATTTTCTATGCTTTGATATGCAAAGAAGCTTTGTTTTCGCTTGATGATATTGCTTCTAGTGTTGTGTCTCCTGCTGTCACTAACCTTTTGCAGGAGTATGAGGATGTTTTTCCAGCTGAGATACCCCCGGGATTGCCACCTTTGAGAGGGATTGAGCATCAAATTGATTTGATTCCGGGTGCTACTTTGCCAAATCATGCTGCTTATAGGACCAACCCTGCGGAGACTAAGGAGATACAACGACAAGTTCAAGACCTTTTGGATCGTGGGTACGTTCATCAATCACTTAGTCCTTGTGCTATTCCTGTACTTATGGTTCCTAAGAAAGATGGTACTTGGCGTATGTGTGTAGATTGTAGAGCCATTAATAATATTACTATTAGGTATCGTCATCCTATTCCTAGGCTAGACGACATGCTTGATGAGTTATGTGGTGCTATAATTTTCACTAAAATTGATTTGCGTAGTGGCTACCATCAAATTAGAATGAAACTTGGAGACGAATGGAAAACAGCTTTCAAAACCAAATTTGGATTATATGAGTGGTTAGTAATGCCTTTTGGGTTAACTAATGCACCTAGTACTTTCATGCGCTTGATGAATGAGGTTTTAAGAGCTTTCATTGGCAAATTTGTGGTAGTTTACTTTGATGATATCTTGATTTATAGCAAATCTATAGATGAACATATGAATCATTTGCGTGCTGTTTTTGATGCTTTACGAGATGCACGTTTATTTGGTAACCTTGAGAAGTGCATCTTTTGCACGGATCGAGTCTCTTTTCTTATCTATGTTGTGACTCCACAGGGAATTGAGGTGGATGAGTCGAAGATTGAAGCCATAAAGAGCAGGCCTCTACCAAAAACTATCACACAGGTGAGGAGTTTTCTTGGTCTTGCAGGTTTCTACCGCCGCTTTGTCAAAGATTTCAGCACCATTGCTGCACCTTTGCATGAGTTGACAAAGAAGGGCATTGATTTCCATTGGGGTAAGGAGGCGCATGGAGGTGGATTGATGGGTCATTTTGGTGCCAAGAAGACGGAGGATATTTTGGCCACACACTTCTTTTGGCCAAGGATGAGGAAAGATGTTGAGCGCTTTGTTGCTCGCTGCACTATATGTCAAAAAGTTAAGTCTCGCTTGAATCCACATGGTTTATACATGCCACTTCCTGTTCCTTCTATTCCTTGGGCGGATATTTCTATGGACTTTGTTTTAGGACTGCCTAGGACTAAGAGGGGGAGTGATAGTATTTTTGTTGTTGTGGATAGATTTTCTAAGATGGCACACTTTATACCATGTCATAAGACTGATGATGCTAGTTATATTGTTGATCTCTTTTTCAAAGAAATTGTTCGTTTGTATGGTATGCCTTCTACTATTGTTTTAGATCGTGATGCAAAATTCTTGAGTCACTTTTGGCGCACGCTTTGGAATAAGTTGGGTACAAAGTTGTTGTTTTCTACAACTTGTCACCCACAAACTGATGGACAAACTGAGGTGGTGAACCGCACTTTGGGTACTATGTTGAGAGCTATTTTGAAGAAAAATTTGAAGCAATGGGAAGAATGTTTGCCTCATGTTGAGTTTGCATATAATCGGGCAACACATTCTACTACCAAGGTAAGTCCTTTCAAAGTAGTGTATGGTTTTGATCCCCATACTCCACTTGATATACTTCCTCTACCTATTCATGAGAGAGTTCATGTTGATGCTAAGAAACGTGCTGAATTTATTTTAAAAATACATGAGACCACTAGACTTAGCATTGAAAAGATGAATGACAAGTATAAAATTGCTGGTAGTAAAGGTAGAAAAGAAGTAAAACTTGATGTAGGAGATTTAGTATGGTTACACTTGAGAAAAGATAGATTTCCAGATTTGAGAAAGTCTAAATTAATGCCTAGAGCTGATGGTCCTTTCAAAATAATTGAGAAGATTAATGATAATGCATACAAACTGGAGTTGCCTCCCGAGTTCGGGGTTAGTCCTACATTTAACATTTTAGATTTGAAACCATACTTGGGAGAAGAGAATGAGCTTGAGTCGAGGAAGACTCTACTTCAAGAGGTGGAGGATGATGAGGACATCACTCCTCCAATTTTGGACTTGCAAGGTCCAATGACTAGAGCTCGTGCACGACGACTAAATTTAGAGGTGAGCTCGTTCCTACGTTCTTCATTATATGTCACTTTTGAGAATGGTTTGCTACCTAATGATTATATTATAATTAGGAACCATGGAGAGGACCAGGAGATGATGGGAGAAGGACTTGGAGACGTGGAGGACCAGCAAGGACGTGGAAGCCAAGGTGGAGGCCCAACCAAAACCGACTTCGAGTCTGTTTCGGGACTCAGGACCAGTTGCACTAAAACGGATGCCCAAGACACATACGGACACATATTTGGACGTTCTACATATGCACGGAAATATAAGAAGAAGACCTTTCCAATGCCGCTGGTCTCATATCAAAATTCATCCGGAGTTATCAGGAATCATCGAAACAAGAGAGAGTCCAGAATCTGTTTCGGTGCTGTGTCGCCTGTTTTTGGCCTTTGGGCTTTGTATCTAGTTGAGCCCAAGTAGGGGTGCGTCCAGAGGGTCTTGCACGACCCTAGGGTCTTCATATACAACCGCCACCGCACCAATAGGGTTCGGGTTTTCCTTAGATTATTCTGTTCATAACAGTTTCGCTGTCATCACGGTTTGTGAGACCCCAACTTCGTGAGATTCATAATACATCTGCAATTGTGTTGCTTTCTTCTTTGTTTTTGCTTGTGTTCTTGATTCGCAGGCAGGGATTAGCCTTCTCGGCGAGGTCAATCGTTTTAGAATGGTTGATAACTAGAGGAGACGTCGTGCTGCGATTGCGGGGTTTAGAATGTGCTGTTCTGAAGCCGGATCGATTTGTGTGTCGCCTCCGACCAAATCAACATATCCAGAACCTTTCAGAAGATCAGGAACCCTTGTCCACATCACTGAGGGTGGTATGGAGTTGCAATGTTGTGTTTTACTCCAAGATCTCTTAAGAAGTTCTGGAAGGTCTTATCAATAAAATGAGACCCTCCGTCACTTATCACCATCCGCGGTGTTCCAAAACGAGGAAAGATGATCTCGTGGAACATTCTTCGGGCGTGCTTGGCATCGGCAGCTCTGCATGGCATTGCTTCTACCCATTTGGATACATACTCAACGGCCACCAAGATGTGCTCACAATCATAGGACTTTGGAAATGGTCCCATGAAGTCAATGCCCCATACATCAAATAATTCCACTTGAAGGTTGTATGTTAGGGGCATTGCATTGCGGGCAGTTATTCCTCCATGCTTCTGGCAATTCCGATATCTTCGGATGAATTCTTTTATGTCTTCGTGCATTGATGGCCAGAAGAATCCACTTTGCCAGATTTTTGCTTGGGTGCGGAATGCACCAAAGTGGCCTCCATATGGAGATGCATGGCATTTCTCGATTATCTAGGTGCCTTCTATTCTTGGGACACATCTCCTTAGCAACCCATCAGAACATACTCTGTAGAGGTATGGGTCATCCCACACGTGATGTCGACTCTCATAGATGAGCTTCTTCTTGTTCTCCCCTAGGGGTACATACCCAGTAACAATGAAATTCACAATGTCTGCATACCAGGGGTTGGAGTCCGTCACCTTCAGTAGCATGTCTTCGTGGAGGAAGTCATTTATCAGAATTTCCTGCATGTTAGTCACTTGCATACGCGACAGATGATCCGCAATAGAATTCTCTACTCCTTTCTTACCTCTAATTTCAAGGTCAAATTCTTGGAGTTGAAGAATCCATCTAATTAGCCTTGGTTTAGCATCTTTCTTAGTGAGCAGGTATTTTAATGCAGCATGATCAGTGTGAACGGTAACCTTTGCTCCTACTAAGTATGACCTAAACTTATTGATAGCAAAAACAATGGTAAGGAGCTCTTTTTCTGTAGTGGCATAATTAAGTTGTGCTCCTGTCTGTCAAGGTCTTGCTAGCATAGTCTATGGCATGATGCTTCTTATCTTTGGTTTGGCCAAGAACAGCCCCAACAGCATAGTCACTAGCATCACACATGATTTCAAAGGGCAGCGTTCAATCGGGGGGTGACTGGAGCTGAGATGAGTGCTTTCTTAAGGATATTAAAGGAATGAAGGCACTCATCATCGAAATCAAAGGGAGCATCCTTAGCCAAAAGACTAGTGAGGGGTCTGGCGATTTGCGAAAAGTCCTTGATAAAACGCCGATAAAACCCGGCATGTCCTAAGAAACTACGGATCCCCTTAACATTAATCGGAGGTGGAAGCCTTTCTATGACCTCGATCTTAGCTCTATCCACCTCAATACCCCTCTCGGACACAAGGTGTCCTAAGACGATTCCCTCTCGGACCATAAAGTGGCACTTTTCCCAATTAAGTACTAAGGCCTTTTCCTGGCATCTTTGTAAGACCCTATCTAGGTTCTCAAGACAATGATCAAAAGTTTTCCCATAAACAGAGAAATCATCCATGAAGACTTCCATGATTTCTTCGATCATGTCAGAGAATGTAGACATCATGCACCTTTGGAACGAAGTGGGTGCATTACACAACCCGAATGACATTCTCCAATAGGCATAGGTTCCGTAAGGGCTGGTGATGGTAGTCTTATTTTGATCATCGGGATGGATGGGAATTTGATGGTAACCAGAGTACCCATCAAGGAAACAGAAGAAGGAATTCTTGGCAAGACACTCCAACATTTTATCAATGAAGGGCAGCGAGAAATGATCCTTTTTATTTGCCTTGTTGAGCCTCTGATAGTCGATGCACATTCTCCATCCCGTGACGGTGCGTTGAGGGATCAACTCATTTCTATCGTTTCTAACAACCGTCATGCCTCCCTTCTTAGGCACTACTTGCACAGGGCTAACCCATTCACTATAAGGAATGGGATAAATTATCCCGGCGTGCAAAAGTTTCAAAACCTCCTTCTTAACAACCTCTCTCATTGCATTATTTAGCCTCCTCTAAGGCTCCCTAGAAGGTGTGCTATCAGGATCAATGGGAATGCGATGGGTGCAAAGAGCGGGACTAATTCCCTTAAGGTCTTGGAGTGAGTAGCCTAGGACAGAACATTGCTTTTCTAGGATGGCTAAAAGGTTAGTAGTTTCTTCCTCGGATAGTCTGTCACTTATGATAACAGGGACTTCCAGGTCGCCATTTAGGAAAGCATAGCGTAGGCCAGAAGGCAAGGGCTTAAGTTCAATCGGAGGTCATGATGGTGGTTCTTCAATGGGTAGCTCAATTGTCTCTTAAAACTCATCCTCCTCTTGGATAAACTCTTTAGCATCTCTTTCTAGAAGGGGTTCAGGATAATCGAATTGAAGAATAGCCATTACTTCCTCGATTGGCTCTTCCTCGAGGGAAGGATCTGGTAGGGAGTTCCTCGATCGGGAGATCGGGACAAAACTTTTCCCTCCCTAGTTTTACATCGAGACTTCCAAGCATCGGTACATCCATGAGTAGTTTCTCAATGGAATGTCCGATTAAGACATCAAAATCTTGAATGTCAAAGACATGGAAGTCTAGGACAGCCTCGATGTTTGCGTGCCTTACTGTCACATCTTGCAAAATCCCGTATCCTTCTAAGATAGGGCCAAAGGGGCTCTTGAAGGATTTACTAGTCGGTGCCAATGGCGTATCGCCCAAATTGTCAAATGCAAAGATACTAGAAACTATGTTGGCACAAAGAGTGGGATTATAAAGAACTTCCACCGTGACTCCTCTAATGTCGCATCGAATAGTTGAAGAGGGAGAGCAAACTCGAATTACTTTAGAGGATAGCTCAACCTCTCGCAACCATTCGTCACTCATAATTGAAGTTAACTCCTTCACCATCTCTTGGAGGAATGCCTCTTCAAGTGGCTCAGGAGGAGAGACGGGAGTCGGGGGGTTTCTTTTGGCAACAATACCTTGAGGTGTTTCCATAATTTTCAAAAATATCTTCCTCAAAGTCAAATAGGAATTCTAAGGGTTGAATTTCTTTTTCCCTAGGTGTTCCCGGTTCGGGTGAGGGCTCAATGGTCGAATCGTGGGGTATGCAAGGAATGGGGTTGGATTAAGGTATTAAGAGTTCCTCATGGCTCGACTTGGCTTCCTCCTGGAGGGGTTCGGCGTGATCAGAAAGAAAGGAAGTGTTTTCTAGAATACGGTCTAGGATTTCTCTTCCTTCCATCACGGTCTTGTGGACAAACGATCCTCCAGCGACAATGTCGAGGTATAGGGCAGCTTCCTTATTCAAACCCTCACGAAAATGTTGTAGCAACATCGGCTCAGGAATGGCAAGGTTGGATCCGGATTTGGATAGCAAATTAAGCCTAGCCCAGGCTGCACCTAAAGATTCCTTCTCATTCTGGAGAAAACCGAGGATTTCCATATGAAGGGAGACAATATGGGACATAGGGAAGAAAGTGAGACAAAATTTATCTCGAAGTTCTTCCCAATCACCATTTACACTCCCGATAGTACGAGTGTACCATTGTTTTGCCCTCTCCATGAGGGAAAAGGGAAACAATTTCCACTTTAGAGTTTCCTGTGTCATGCCCTTTATAGAAAGGCACGAACACAATTGCTCGAACTCTCATAGGTGATGGTATGGGTTTTCACTATCTAAACCAGAAAAGTATTGTTCCCGAACCATGGCTATAAAGCCAGGGTGAAGTTCGTAGCTAGAAGTACGAATTGGGTCTGCGGACGGCGGTGGCTCAAAGAACTCGCCCTTTGGAGAACAAAAGGATTGGATAGAAGGTTGCTCCATTGTAGAAATGGGGAAAGAAATAAAGAAAGGCAAAAAGGATACGAGGACGAAAAAAAGGTTGAAATATAGAACAACAACCGTTCCCCGGCAACGGCGCCAGAAATGCTTGTTGACACTTCTTAGCGTCGCACCAGAAATATTACTATCCCCGGCAACGGCGCCAGAAATGCTTGTTGGTATTTCTTACGGTCACAGATAAATCCGCAAGCGCACGGATACCGTTGTAGCACTTCACCTAAGAGTATTCCAGGTTATCGAATCACAGGGAATGTGTGTGTACTAATCTCCTATCCTAATCTGTCCAAGGACAACAAGAATGTGGTAGGTAGAGGGTACAGAGGATTCCTATGGTAAAAGATCCTAAAATAAGATAGGTTCAGTCTATAATTGCTTACTTCGGGCACCGGCTTACCCGTACATCCATAGGCGACTCCGGCCAACAACTCTACGACGTACCCGAATCTGGAGGATTACTAAGGCCGGATAGGGCTGTCACCACCTACCGACTACCTCTACAAACCGTGGGGCACGCGGCAAACAAAGGTAACCTCTAGCCTAGACACTACGTCTATGCTATTAATTACTATCAAAGTCTCGATGCCACACTTATAGAAGACTATGATACTCTAACTAAATAGAGCGATGATCCCGTAAGCAACTAAGGAAAGAACTTACTTAAAAAGGAAACATAAATACCAATGGAAGATCACGAATACTTACTAAGAAAGAAAAGCATCTGCCGAGGTACAAGTGTGGAGAAGGCGTCGACAAGTCCGGACCTCCTCCTAACACTCCCTCACTCTCTCCCTATTTTCTAAGTATTTTGGCAGTGCTAAAGCCTTTGGAGTGGAGCTCTAAATCTTCTTCTTCTTGTGTTCCCTTTTCTGCCAAATTCCCCCTCTATTTATAGGTTGCGGATACTTGGTGGGTACTTCAAAGTGGAGGAGAGTCGGTTGGGCAAAAGTTCCCCCGCCGGGCGGCGGGACACGCCGGGCGGCCACGTGTGCCGGGTGGCCACGTGTGCCGGGCGGTCAGGCATGCCGGGCGGCATGCACCGCCGGGCGGCAGGCCTGGCCGGGCGGCCATTGGATGGAGTCGGTTTCCAACCGCCTTTGCTTTAGATGGCTCAGATTTGGTCCGGATGGCGGTTCCTTGGTCGGTTTTCACCAAAATTTCTGTTTTGGGGTCGGTAGAAGTCATGGGCCTCAGGGCTGGCAACCCTGGGTGGCCAACCCGGGCGGGGCGGCAAACCCTACCGGGCGGCGGTCTGTGGTGGGTGGCGGCCTGTGCCGGGCGGCGGCCCATCTTTGTTGCCGACCCCCCTCGGGTCACGTCTTGACTTATCCATGTTGTGCCATGTGTATTCCTCCTTTATTTCTCCACTTTTTATCCTCCTTAGTCCGGGAATGGAAAACGGCCTCATGGTGGAGTGTTTTTCAAGGTTGGCTGGGTCGGATGGTTCAGCCTAATGAGACTCTGTTTTAACCCTCCGGGTGGCTGATTTCAGCTTCATACGACCCTGTCGGCTGAGTTCTGATTTAAGTCATCACGACCCTCCCGGGCCCTGATTTCAGCCTCATACGACCCTGTCGGTCGGCTGTTTTACGGCAGTATCGGCCGACGGGGTGTTTCTTCATGTTTTTGCATATTTTGGCTCTTTTATGCCTGCAAACACATGTCTCACCAAAACTCATGGAAATGGTTAATAATAAACTACTATCACTATTTTGTTTATTCCTTTTATGTTGTTTATGCAAGGATTTGATGGTCGGATTTAGCACTTAATGACCGTCAACAGGGTCTGCTTCTTCTTCTTCACTTGAATCTTGTGACTTGAATGCTTCTTTCTTGGGCTTTGGGCACTCTCGGACAAAGTGATTCTTTGAGCCACAATTGAAGTACTTGCCCCTTGACTTGGAAGCAAACTTGTTCTTGAAGTTCTTCATCTTCTTCATGAGAAGAGCCAAGTCCTCGGTCAAGTCACCCTCATCATCATCTTCTTCATCATCATCCTCAATGATCACCTTCTTCTTGTTCTTCTTGCTCTTGCTAGATTCTTGCTTGTTAGCCGGTAGTGCAAGATTGGATGGTTGAGGATCATCCAACCCTAATTGGTAGCTCTCGAAGGTGGTGATCTTGCCAAGTACATCCTTCATGGTCTTGATCTTGAGGTCACCTTGCAAGATGAAGGTGATGATGGACTCATACTTGGGGTCCTTGAACAGCCTCAAGAATCTTCTTATCACCTCAACTGGCTTCATCTTGAAATCATCCCCAAGTGCATTGATCTCCTCCACTAGTACATGAAAACAAGAATGAACAGTGTTAGCTCTCTCATATGGCAATCTAGTGAAGTTATTATACTTGTTCTTCAGCACATAGTATCTTTCCTCTTTGACATCACTGGTGCCCTCATAGAGCCCCTGAATCTCAGTCCAGATACCATATGCTGAGGAGCTAGCATCTAGCTGAGCAAAAACATCCTTAGAGATGCAAGCAAACAAAGCATTCTTGGCCTTAGCATTACACTTAATGTAGTCAGGCTCAAGTAGGTTCACATCCACATTGGTCTCGTGAGTGACTGTCCATATCTCTGGATCAAGGGACTGAAGGTAGTCTTGCATGCGAGCCTTCCAATAAGCATAGTCCTCACCATTGAATATGGGAACATTCCCCGCCGGTCGTGGCATCCTTACTCAAGGCGGTGAAGCCTCAAAGATGAGCACTTGGCTCTAATACCACTTGTAAGGACTGAAGGTGTACCGAGAAGGGGGGGGGGGGGGTGAATCAGTAAGCCGCTCACGAATCCAATTACTTCAAATTCCACTACTTGAGTCTAACAAGATAAGAGACCTAAGCAGTTCTAGTAGGCCAAGATCCTACATATGCTAATGTTCATGATATGATAAAGAGCGAAAGCCAATCACCCTAGCCTATGCAAGCCACAAGTCACCCTACTCACTAGAGCACACAATTGCGGAATAGGAAAGAGAAGGGTCAAGGAATGCTCATGATTTTTCCCGAGGTCTCGGAAGGATGGCGCCTTCCCCTAATCCTCGTTGGACCACTCCCGCCTGAGTCTTGGTCCCTCCCGCCACTAAGTAGAGTTCCCGCCCACGAGCCCATAATCACTCCTAGAGTGAAGACATGGTGTGCGTCACCGCTGCACAAAGCACAAGCTCACCTCCCTCGAGAACTTGCCGGACTCCCCGAGCTGACACGGGTGCTCACTAGCGATGCCCCTTTCAACGGTGGGCTCAAACCATGTACAAACGTGTGACGACCTTCACAACCGATCACAATAGGCTCGATCACCAAAACCTAACCGATCTAGGTCTCACCATAGACCAAGAGTAACAATCTAGATCACACCCTCAAGGACACCCTAGCCTTAGATGTGCAAGATGCTCAAGCTACTCTTCTCTGGCACTCTCAAGATATGCAATATCTCCTTCTAGTGCTCTCCTCTTTTCCTCTTGGACCTTACCAAATGCTCTCAGGTATTCCATTGGCCAAGAGAGGTCTCCAAGACCCCAGCAACGAAGTTATATAGGCTCCCAACCTCAAACTAGCCGTTGCTCCACGAAATCAGCTTCCTGGGCTTTCTGACCGGACAGTACGGTCACTACCTGACCGGACAGTCTGGTCACTGCAACTCTGTGCACAAACGGCTCTGCCAGTGCTGATTCCTGAACTAACCGAACAGTCCGGTCACCTGACCGGACAGTCCGGTCTATTTCTCTCTCCAATCCAGAAACATTTCAGCGTTGCGCTTCTTCTGTCTCTCCTGCACTCCTACTGACCGGACCGTCCGGTCTGTACAGAGTCTCCTGCTGGCAGACTTCTTGCTACTCGCGCTAAGTCTTGGACAACTCTCATAGTGACCGTACAGTCCGGTCTCCACTGACCCCTCTGTCCGGTCTTTATGTCCAGAAGCTAAAACTTTTCATCCTCGCTTGACTTCATTTCCCGGCTTCTCCAAACAGCTCCTTGGCTCCTCCACTGTCACCTAGTGCCTGTGATTTCACCGAGCAACCTTGCACATCACCGACTAGACATGACCTAAGAGAATGATCTTGACCCCCTTGATAATCCGGTTTTTCCTATGGACTCAAAGCCCTAACAACTATTCAAGTTCCAAACACTTGCATTATAGCTTGTTCTCCACTTTGATCCATCTCCATCAACCCTTGGACTCCATCAAGTTCACAAGCCTCCATGCTTGTGGTCATTGTCATCAATCACCAAGGACACCATCATCCATATGATTTGTAATAGAGTTAAGAGATGATTCCTACATAGACAACACTCGTGTAGATATTAGCCCACAATTTCATAATTGTCATCTATCACAAAAACATCCATACCTCAAGGATCCAATCATCAATGGTCATGAAGCTTACAGAGGACAACAAGGTCAAGGTCTGCACATCTCGCCTGCTTTATCAATTCTCTCTTTGTTGCAACCTTTGAACCCTGGGATGTTGGTCACACACTATCTAATGAACATTGGGTTAATGCCATGGATGAGGAGTGGAGAACTCTGAGAGAAACAAAGTATGCACCCTAGTAGAGCCTCCTGTTGGTGTTAATGTCATAGGAACCAAATGGGTGTTTAAAAACAAGCATGGTGAAGATGGTGAGGTTGTTAGAAACAAGGCTAGGCTTGTTGCCCAGGGTTTCAGTCAAGTGGAGGTCTTAGACTATGGGGAAACCTTTGCTCCTATTGCACGCAAAGAAGCCATTAGG
Source organism: Eleusine coracana subsp. coracana (assembly GCA_032690845.1). Classification (NCBI taxonomy): domain Eukaryota; kingdom Viridiplantae; phylum Streptophyta; class Magnoliopsida; order Poales; family Poaceae; genus Eleusine; species Eleusine coracana. The sequence continues at coordinate 6,293,277 of CM064434.1, read as the reverse complement.
ATCTTGCTTGCATTTGTTGCCTCTAAGGGCATTAGACTTTATCAAATGGATGTAAAGAGTGCTTTCCTAAATGGTTTTATAGAGGAAGAGGTTTATGTAAAACAACCACCTGGCTTTGAGCACCACAAATACCCAAACCGTGTGTACAAGCTTCAGAAGGCTTTGTATGGGCTAAAGCAAGCACCTAGGGCATGGTATGTTAGGCTTAAGAACTTCTTGCTAGAGCGCGGGTATGTCATGTGGTGTGTTGATAAAACCTTGTTCACTATCAAGCATGGCAATGACTTTCTAATGCTTTAGATTTATGTGGATGATATCATCTTTGGTGGTTCCTCTCATGCTCTTGTGTCCAGATTTCAGGAAGCCATGGAAAGTGAATTTCAGATGTCATTGACGGGCGAGCTCACCCTCTTTCTTGGACTTAAAATTAAGCAGTGCAAGCAAGGCACCTTTATACATCAAGCCAAGTACATGAAGGATCTCATGAAAAAGTTCGACATGGTCAATACGAAGCCGTTGTCAACACCAATGTGGCACTTGACCCTGATGAAGACTATGAAGCAGTGGATCAAAGGGAGTACAGGAGCATGATTGGCTCCCTCTTGTACCTGACGGCGACAAGAGCCAACATACACTTTGTAGTGTGTCTTTGTGCTCGCTTTCAGGCTTCCCCAAGGGTGACTCATTGCAAGGTTGTCAATCGCATCTTTAGGTATCTTAAATACACCCTTGAGTTTGGTCTTTGGTACTCTGCATCTTCATCTCTTGATCTCATTCTTATGCCTTCTTGCATTTCTCCTTGCTATGATTGAGCTTTAGCTAAGTTGTGTGGATGTGATAGTAATCTCTCATGCTTAGATTTTCTATATGGCTTGTTATAGACTCTTTTGAGCAACTTGCTAATCTTAAAGGTAAACTTAGCTTCTTGTGAACCTTATGAACTAATCATGCTAAACTTGCTCACCATTTGTATAATTGCTTTTATCCTTGTTGAAACTTGCATTGAGGCTAGTCTAGAGGATATCTTGGCCATGGCACCTTGAGTTTGCGAAATGGAAGGCTTTGCAAATGTTTAGCTCATGATGGAACATTGTGGAACGTGTGTTCCTTTTGCCGCAAAGTCATGCTTTTTTGCCTTGTGCATAAACTTGAATAATCTGCTAAGTGCTTTGACCAAGGATAACTCTAAAATGTTAAATCCAAACACTATGACTTGACACCTCGGGAATTTGCCGTACCCAGTTGTGTGACCCTCCGCATGGATAAGAGGACACAAGAGGATAAACAATAATCACTTGATCAATTGAGTCTCTGTTGCATATGTGAGTATTTGTAAAGCTCATTTTCTGCGAATGCTTGTTGCCCTAGTTGAGATTGAAACTAGCTAGATTCTTATAATTCACTTGATGCTTGTTTTGCCTTGGATAAGAGTACTTACACATGTGGTGGCAGCTTTTCTCATGATAAGAAAATCTGATTCTATCTAAGCTAGTCAATCTTTCTGCTTAGCTTGTTTAGCTCTTGGTGTTTATGCCTTGCTATCTATTTTTGATCTTTGTATGATTGTGAGCTATTGCTTTTACACTTCATAGCTCTATGTTTATGATTAGCAAAATTAAATGCTTGTTTGCATAATTGTTCAAGCTCCTTAGGTTTGCATTTTCATACTTTGCATGCTTGTTCTTTTGCCTCTTTGATGAGTTCATTGCCAAAGGGGGAGAAAATATTGGGTCATGCACAAATAATGCTAAGAAACTTTAAATGATACATTTTGCATTATATGAGACCTACCATAAGTTGAGGGGGAGCATATCATGATCTTGAGCGTTTTCTTGCGTTGTTCACACTCTTTGTGTCTTGAGTCGCTTTCTTTGTCAACTCTTGGTTTTGTGATCCCTACTTTGCTAGATGGCTTGTTTTCACCTTGTGTTTGGGTTTGGCCATTTGGATGAGCTAATTCGGTTTCACATTTCAATCTCTAATCTTGGAATTGCATGAGTTTGTGCATGTCATGAGTTTGACTAACCGGAGTTGGTGGAAGTATTGGTGATATTGCAGGAGTTGGAAATGTGTTTGCTTGTCTCAAGATGTGTAGGTTACTGGAGTCGACTTGGCGGTCAACGGCAAGAGGATCGGGCTCAAGTAGGGGACTGTTGGCACTTCCTAAGTGCCCCTTTTATATGTGAATATTACCCCAATTAGAGTATAATTGGTACTAATTTAGGCCATTTACCTACGATTTTGCCTATATATTTGTATATGCGTTGTTTTGGAGCTTTATTGCAGAAACAAGTAAAATTGGTGATTAAAGTGATACTGGAGAGAACAGGAGTCTAGAACCGATGAAAAGCACTGAAGAAGCCCAGTGCGCCGATCGGCACAATCCATGAGCCGACCGGCGCAAGGGTGTTTTGGCCCACAGAAGTGATCGAGGCCCATTCCACATGCTTATGGAAGTTTATCTGCACAAGATACTTGAAGATATTTGCCTAGAAGATTTATGGGAGTTCAAGATCTCAACTTGCAGTACAAGACTTTATCTCAAAGGAAAAGGCCCACATGGCAGTTGTGGAAGATAAAGGAACCGACTCGGAGCAGAAACTAGAGAAGACATGGCTTGCGCTGATCGACGCAATCCTACGCCGATCGGCGCAACCGATTTATTTGCTAGAAACTGAGTCCTTTACGAGTAGAACCCTTATAAATACTTGTAAACCCCTGGTCGCGAGAAGACATCAGAAGGAGGCGATAGAGGGACAACAGATTCGTGAGTTAGAGCCACCGGGGCTTGCTCCATTAGAATAGATTTCTAGTTGAGTTTCAAGAACCATTGGTGTTAAGATTTGATCCATCAAGGTAGGCCATCTCGATGGGGATGAATCTTACTCTATGTATCTCAAGGATGATTGAATATATTGATGATGGTTTTGGTGATTTGTCTATCTTGATTCTATAATCATGCATGTGCTTATTCCAATTGCTTAGTTCTGGGCTAAGCGAGTAGATATTATTTTGATCTTGGTGATTAGGATAGTATTCAGACATTGTATTGATTATGGTTGCTTGATGATGCTAGTAGTGTGGTTTAGCCGTGATAGCACTAAGCTTGCGCATCACTATTGGATAGTTGAGTAGGGTAAGATACTCGCGCGATTAAGGGTTTCCTTTCGGCAGCGATAAATCGGGAGCCGCTCGGAAAGCAGGGTGGTCTTATTCATTATAGGTTTTCATTGATTCATGTAATTACCATTATGATGCTATTTAATTAGACTTTCTGGTTACGATCTCACTAGTAGATACTTGGCTACTCACCTAACAGCTTAGGCTTACAAGGCATCTATCGCACTTTGGCTTAGATCCACCAGTGTGCCGATCGGCTCAATGCCTGTGCCGATTGGCGCAACAACAGATTTGCTGTCTGGCGCACCTTTGTGCTGGCCAGTCACACCTCATGCAATGTGAACTCAATAGTAGTTTTGATTAAATCTTTTACTGTTAACTTTGTTTAATTATCCATAAGGTCCCAGTGGATTCGATAAACTTGGAATACTCAATTCGAGGAAAAAAGTGCTACAAACGTATACCGTCCTCTTATGGTATATAAGTGGGTGCATAGTAACAACCAACAGGGACTTGGGATCAGATGATTGGGATGCCGAGTAAAGTCAAGGGTGATCCACACCATAAACGTGAAGAGGCGAGAAGCACGGACGGTTTCGCGGTTGAGCCTCAAAACTGTGGTGGCGATGAAGACGGCATGTTGACCAAGTCAAGGTGAGCGGAATACCGGTGCAAGTGATAAGGGAGCCCGATGGACAGGGACCAGGAGAGACTTGCCGATGGTCAAGATCACGAGACAAGGTGACACGCGTCAACATCGAGAAGTCGCGCTTTGACAAGTGTGCAAGGCGGTTTCCCGGTTTGGGCCTCAAAACTGGTGGTGGCAGTTGGAGGTGCACGTGGCACCATCGTGGAGCTTGCTTCGAGGCGAAGCAAAGTTGTGAAGGGTCCGATGGCATTCGGGCAATGAGGAGAAGGATGGATGATTATGCCCCCGATGGTAGGTGGGTGTGTTATGTAGGTCAAGGGTAGTGTTGTCATGTGGAAAATAGACCTTGGGCCTATATAAGGAGAGGTAGGGCTGGTGGAAGAGGTGCCTCTCTTTCATTAGCCTTGTCTTAGGTCTTCATTCAAAGCGCTAGGATAGGACTTCATGTTTTAAAGGAGAGGAGAGGGTGTGTGGGAGACATCTCTTTCTCTTCCAAATAGTGGAAGGAAGAGGGTGGCTTCCTAGCCTTGTACCTATGGATCTTGTATGCATGGTTCCATGATATGAGAATTATTTTCGTGCTCAAGATCTTCCTCTTTCTCTAAATCCCGAATTTCTCTTTTTCTCTATTTTTGGAGCTATTTTTGTGGAGACTTTCGATCTCATTTTTTGAGTGGGTTTTGGTACGAATTTCTTGAGGGATCTTGGTGCTAGGACATGCCTAAACATTCCTCTATGAATCTTTGATTGAATCCTAGGCAAGAGCACGTTCGATTTCATGGATTTACTCAAGAACATTCAAACCCTAGAGCTTTCGGTAAATCCTAACATTCGTGATGAATTCTTGAGCTTTTTGTGTGATTCCAATTGGAGAATGAACGTCCTACCATGAGACAACTGCTGTCCAAGTTTCTTGATTTTTTGAGTTCGTTTGGATAGGTTTTGGTAATTTCCTTGCCAAGTTTTGAGCACGGTTTTGATTCTAGAAAGTGTCGATCGGCACTGCTGATGGCTGGACCAGCACTGCCGGTAGCCTGAGCTCACAGCAATTCTGCAGTGACTCAAAACTGAACCCGCACCAGCACTGCCGATGCACTCCTTTTCTGAGTCCTGAGAACCCCGCACCGGCACGGCCGATTGGTGTGATCGGCACTGCCAATGGTCTCAACCGGCACTACCAATGGACCTAACCGGCACTGCCAATGGGAGTCCAGAGAGGTCTGACTTGTGTGCGTTTCTTGTCTATTTCGAGTCTTCTCAGTTCTCTTTTGTTTCCGCTGTGTTTCACTCCTATTGTTGATCACTCCTAAGGGTAGCACATCACAAGTTGGTGTGTGTAGTCTTGGTGATCGGTTTTGGACTTGGCTTATGTTGTAATTGGGATATAAGCCAAGTTCTTGAGTAGAATTTTAATTGGCTCCCATTCACCCTCCCCCCCTCTGGTCGCCTTCTCGGTCCTTCACATGCTTTCAAAACAGTGTGTACAAATACCAACAAAAACATAATCACATGGTGATGAGGACATCACCATGCTGGATACGCGCATATCATGGCCTTCCCCAAGTTACAAGTCGTCACCAACTCGGTCGCTGCGTTCGTCTCAGATTCAGCCGACACCCCTTCACGGTTTTGATGATATCTCCCACATCCGATGTCCAAACGAGGCGTTCTTTGATGCGTTGGAAAGAGGACGACGATGCCGTCATTTTGGTTCTGATCCTAGCTCCAGAAGGGTCGTGAGTCATAATATGTGACCATGACAAGGTGCTGTGCCACCTATTTTGGGCCAACTTGGCCATGTATCGTGTCGGGCCTTAAGCCCATGTTGTGGGCGCCCCCCCCCTGGTTGCCCCAACCCTAGGACGTCTTTGTTTCCTACATAAACTCAGTAGCCGCCGTCTTTTAGTCTCGGGTTTTGTTTAGTTCAGTTTTCCAGAGAGAAACTTGATCAAATTATTGTAACTGTGGCGACAAGTCCTTTTACAGTAATCCAGGGCCCCTGTTCTTGTTCTACACCACTGTGGCGATTAGTCCTTTTGTGATCAGAGCTTGAACCTTTTCTTGTGATTCACTTCATCCATATTTGCAATTTCAGATTGCGTGTTTATCCTCTCTTGCTTGTGTTCTCGATTTCGCTTGCAGGAACAATCAAGTTGTGCTTGGTGTAACGGTTGCGGGGTTGGATCGTGTCTGATTCACACTGGGTCGTCGATGCCGAGTTCCCCAAATTCGAGTTTATCCCCTTACCTCTCGGAAGATCGGGCCATATCTACATCACATAGGCTTTTTTGTAATCAAGCAATGTATATAGCCACATTTGAACTATGCACATAGCTAAGACTACTAGAACCATACATCCACACCAAACATCATCTCCAACTTTGAATTTTAAATAAGTAGATAGTTACCAATAGTCTACACTAGCAAATTGTTGACAACCAAATTTTCCTCTGAAACCTGCATTGCCTCATATGCACAATTGAGGAAGAAATAAATTCAGATTAATCTCATTTCATATTGAGCAGTATTTAGCAAAAAAACTAGGTGTTGGATACAACATAAAAAAACATCATATTATAGGTTGTTAAAAAAACAAATCATTATAAGCACTAAACAAAGCTGATAAAGGTAATACCAAAGTATTTATAAACTAAATTCTTTTTAAGTTTTGACAAAAATGTTGATTGTTGTATGGTAGGGCAATGGACAGGCCTTAAACCCAAAGATAATATGCAGAAGTAATACACTAGAAAATACTAGGTGACTTTGCAATGGAAATTCCCTAATAAACTCTATGAAAATTACAAGCAAGAACAACATTATCTAATCAAAATATGTTGGATGCAATGCATACTGATGACATCGGAATGAAATGGACCTTTGACATCAGAATGAAATGGACAGAGAGAATACATTATATATTGTATAATACAAAATACTCTATTACTTTATGGATTTCTAGTATAATAAAAAGGTGGCTTTTTGGATAACAAAATTTTACTTTGACACTAAAGAAGCCTATAAGTTTTGAAAAAATAAACTAAAAATTTTACCATTCTTTTATTTCAAATTTCTTCACAAAAATATGCAATTTAATGAAATAAAAAATTATTCTAGTTGTACCTTTAAATTATTTGAAATATAAATCTATTGTATAATTGAATTTATGAAAGAAACTACATGATATAATGTATAATAAAAAATACTCTATTACTTTATGGATTTCTTGTATAATAAAAAGGTGGCTTTTTGGATAACAACATTTTAACACTAAAGCAGCCAACAAGTTTTTTTTTTAAAAAAATAAACAAAAAGTTTTAGTGACAAAAGTTCTTAGTCACGATGATTTTTTAGCGTTGTAAAATTAACTATGTTATTAGATTGGCCTTTGCAACACACAATAATTCGTCGTAATATGACATTGGCTTAGTTTGCGATGATTTTTGTATGGCTATTGTCACAGACTTGAAATCTTCATCGCTAAATTGTGTGAAATGTCGTAAAATGAATTGTTCCATGACATTTCTACTAAATGTCACTCCAAAAACATCACACAATGTCAAATTTCTTATAGTGAACTTAGACTAAGAATGATTAAGCCAGGCTTAAAATGCCTTTGTCTCTTATTACTCTAAACCCGCGGTTCCGCGTCTTTTTGTTTAGACAAAAGGGAGTCCCCCTGCTTTATTCAAGCAACACATCGGTGCAGTGAGTTCCAGTGAACCTGTTCACCCTTGAACTGTGTAAGGATCATGACCATTGAGGTCACCCCAAGGTATGATGTTTTGGTTATGAATAAAAAATATGAAATGTGACTAATGTCTACACGAGTGTTGCCCATGTAGGAAACCTTTTCTACTCTATGAAGATTGTTCATGATGGCTTTGGCCAATGATGACAATGACCACAAGCGTGGAGGCTTGATGAGCTTGATGGGGTCCAAGGGTTGATGAAGATGGATTAAAGCGAAAGACAAGCTATGGTGCAAGTGTTGGGAACACTTGTCTAGTTGTTAGGGCTTTGAGTCCATATGAAAAACCGGATTATCAAGGGGGTCCAGGTCATTCTCTTAGGTCATGTCTAGTCGGCGATGTGCAAGGTTGCTCGGTGAAATCACAAGGACTAGGTGACAGTGGAGAAGCCAGGAAACAGCGTCAAGCGAAGACAACAAGTTTCAGCTTCTAGACATAGAGACCGGACAAAGGGGTCAGAGGTGACCGGACTGTACTATCAATATGTGGTTTTGTCTGGAGGCTACAGTGAAGAAGCGAGGAAACTACCAGACACCAGACGGTCTGGTCTAGTGACCGGACCGTCCGGACACTATGAAATGCTCTGGGCAGTGAGGAAGCTGGTTGCACGAAATGTTTCTGGACTGGAGAGAGAAATGGACCGGACGGTCCGATCAACTGACCGTACGGTTTGGTCAGTAGGATTTCAGCATAGGAGTCAGAGCCGTTGGAGCTCAAGTTGCAGTGAGCGGACGGTCCAGTCAGGCAATGACCAGACGGTCTGCTCAGTAGGCCCAGAAAGCTGATTTCGTGAAGCAACGCATAGTTTGTGGTTGGGAGCCTATATAACTTTGTTGCTGGGGTCTCTGTGACCACTCTTGGCCAGTGGAATACCTGAGAGCATTTGGTAAGGTCCAAGAGGAAAAGAGGAGAGCACTAGGATAGGATATTGGATATCTTGAGAGTGCTAGTGAGAGTAACAAGGGGCGATCTTGCACATCTAAGGCAAGGGTGTCCTTGAGGGTGTGATCCAGGTTGTTACTCTTGGTCTATGGTGAGACCTAGACCGGTTAGGTGTCAGTGATCGAGCCTATCATGATTGGTTGTGAAGGCCGCCGGTGAAAGGGGCATCAATAGTGAGCGCCCGTGTCGGCTCGGGGAGTCCGGCAAGTTCTCGAGGGAGGCAAGCTTTTGCCTTGGCGGCAGCGGTGACGCACACCATGTCTTCACTCCGGGAGTGATTGCGAGCTCGTGGGCGAGAACTCCACTTTGTGGCGAGAGGGACCGGGACTCCGGCGGGAGTAGTCCAACGAGGAGTAGGGGAAGGCGCCATCCTTCCGAGACCTTAGGAAAAAATCATGAGCCATCTCTTACTCTACTCCTTACTTTGATGCATTACTTTCCGCATTTACATACCGTGCAATTCATGCTTGTGTACTTGCTTTGTTCTTGCTGATTATCTCGTAGACTTGCATGTTTAGGCTCCTTGCATGCTAGTAGCGTTTAAGCTTCCGCATCTGTTAACTAGCATGAGTAGGAGTTGCATTGGTGTGTTCAATCACTAGAAGTGCATAGGAGTTGTATTGACCTTTGTGATCCACTAGTATGCATAGGATGTCTTTCCTTTCATAGGATTATCTTATTAGTGTGATCACCACTAGAATTGTTATAGGAGTTGATTGAGTGGTCAGTTTTGGAAACTGGCGAAATTGGTACATAGTGATAGTTCCCAACTCACCCCCCCCCCCCCCTCTCGGTCACTATGGTCCTTTCAAGTGGTCAGAGCCACTGGTGCATAGTGTTGCAGTGACCGGACAGTTCGGTCAGGCAGTGACCGGACTGTACGGTCAGTAGGCCCAGAAAGCTGATTTCATGGAGCAACAACTAGTTTGAGGTTGGGAGCCTATATAACTTTGTTGTTGGGGTCCTGGAGACCTCTCTTGGCCAGTGGAATTCCTGAGAGCATTTGGTACGTTCCAAGAGGAAAAGAGGAGAGCACTAGGACAGGATATTGGATATCTTGAGAGTGCTAGTGAGAGTAACAAGGAGCGATCTTGCACATCTAAGGCAAGGGTGTCCTTGAGAGTGTGATCTAGGTTGTTACTCTTGGTCTATGGTGAGACCTAGACCGGTTAGGTGTCGGTGATCGAGCCTATCGTGATTGGTTGTGAAGGCCGTCACACGTTTGTACACGGTTTGAGCCTGCCGGTGAAAGGGGCATCAATAGTGAGCACCCGTGTCGGCTCGGGGAGTCCGGCAAGTTCTCGAGGGAGGCGAGCTTGTGCCTTGGTGGCAGCGGTGACGCACACCATGTCTTCACTCCAGGAGTGATTGCGAGCTCGTGGGTGAGAACTCCACTTTGTGGCGGGAGGGACCGGGACTCCGGCGGGAGTAGTCCAACGAGGAGTAGGAGAAGGCGCCATCCTTTCGAGACCTCGGGAAAAAAATCATGAGCTATCTCTTACTTCACTCCTTACTTTGATGCATTACTTTCCGCATATTCATACCATGCTATTCATGCTTGAGTGCTTACTTTGTTCTAGTTGCTTGAGTGCTTACTTTGCTTGCTAGTAGTGTTTCAGCTTCCGCATTTGATAACTAGCATGAGTAGGAGTTGCATTGGTGTGCTTGATTACTAGAAATGCATAGGAGTTGTATTGACTTGTGTGATCCACTAGTATGCGTAGGTTGTCTTTCCTTTCATATGATTATCTTGCTAGTGTGATCACCACTAGAATTGTGTAGGAGTTGTTTTAAGTGTTTCGGTTTTAGTAATTGGCGAAATTTGGTACATAGTGATAGTTCCCGATTAAACCCCCCCCCCCCCCCCCCCCCCCTCTCTCAGTCACTATGATCCTTTCAAACTGCTACTAGGAGCACCCTCTAAGCGATTACAACCATCACTACTACCCTCACAGCGAGTGCAAACATTCTCAAAGTTCATACAGGGGCATAGAACTAAGACTCAGATTCATTTAGCGCGCTGCGTTCAGAAGCTTGGATCGGCACACTGCAATTGGAATGCGGAACCCATGTCACCCTAGGTGGCCTTGAACCTCTTGCATCCATTTCTCGAACCATTTCTATTGGGGGAAAGTCCACCCCTTAGTCTCCCCAAGGCCAGAAGGCAGCCCATCAACAAGAAACAAGGCCCAGGTGGACCAATGTCCCAAAGGACCTTCGGCTCAGCAGGCGCCCGAAGGCTGGTACGGTCAAAGGTCGTACAGCGTGGCAGGACCCAGGCGTAGGCATCATAGAATGACAGTCGAGGGCATGTACCGGATGAAGATTGAAGTACTAGAATACCCTTAGGTCAAGCAGTAATATGTGTAATGTAAGGCTCGGGGCAAATCTGTAAACACACCCGGAGGACAGGTGAGCATGGATCTATAAATGCTCACCTGCAGCCCTGACCGGGATGAGACATGCCACTGCCACCAGAACCTTCTTGTACTATTCTAACCAGATAATACAAAAGTTCGGTAGCTGAAGGGCGCCACTCCCAGCCCTTCAGAATTGTGCTAATGTACCATCTTGTTCACTCCCGCTATAGCCTGTCCGAGGGGCCTTCGGCCTAGCCAGCCCTCGGCTCGCCCACTAAGTGTTTGTTCTGGACTTGTAACCACAACAGCTGGCGCCGTCCGTGGGGAGTTGAACATTAAAGCGCGTAGCATGGCCGGAGGCAAGAGACCGCCTGCTTTGGGCCTGTCGTAGCAGGCAACGACGCAAAGCAAGGCGGCAGTGGAAGTTGCTCGGGTAGAGACGTCAGCAGCAGCCAGAGCACGCCCGTTCCAGGAAGAAGTTGAGGGGCTTCTCGAAGAAGCGTCTGACGAGGTCAATGAAGGTGGGTAGGAAGCTGTGGCCGAGGGAGAAATCGCAGAAGGGCAGCTCACTCAAGAGGAAGCAGAATATGCGAGTCGGGTGGAAGAGGAGCGTATCAGAAAGCAGCAGGAAGATGCACTGCGGGAGGAGGAGAATGTGAGGCTGATGGAACAGGAAGTTGAGAGGCAGAGAAGAGTAGCTGAAGAGGAGATGCTTCGTGCACAGGCTCTACAAAATCTGGCGCAGCAAGAGGCTGACTATACTCAGAGAAACGAAGCGGCGATGAGGCGGCAGGAGCAGCTGATCAGACAGTTGGAGATCCTTCGGAAAGGTGGGATCCCAGAGGATCGGGCTCCGGTGTATGAGGAAGCGTTCACCCGGTGCAGCTAGCGGATCCTAATTCTCCTCTGGCAGCCGAGTTAGAGACGGTGCAGTGGCCCGCGAGGTTGGCTTCGGTCAAGCTTCCAACGTTTGCAGGAACTTCTGACCCTAGGGAGTTTTTCCTGAGATATGAAACATCTATGGAGTCAGCTGGAGGGAATGATGCAGTGAAGGCCAAGGCTTTTGCGCTAGCATTGGAAGGGACAGTTGGCACTTGGTGTGCCAAGCTAGCACCGAGGAGCATTCGGTCATAGGCACAACTCAAGGAGGGAGTCTCGGTGTATTTCAGGGGAAATCATGCCAGGACGGTGGGTGCTCGGGATCTGGATGCATGTGTGCAGAGAGAAGGTGAAACACTGGCCAACTATACTCGGAGGTTCATACATTTAAAGTGTCAAGTGTCTGACATTCATGAAGCCACGGTAATTAAGTCTGTAGCTAAGGGGCTCCGGATGGGAGCGGCCAGGTGTGCTATTCGGGTGAAGCAACCTCAGACCCTAGATCAACTATTGAGCATCTTGGAAGGGCAGGTATGGGTGGAAGAGGATGAAGAGGAAGAGCGTTGGAAAGCACACTCGGGAGTGATGATGGAATGAGGGCAGGGTATGAACACCGGAGGCTGGCGTCCAAATCAAGGAGGAGCAGGCCACGGTTTTACTCAACGCGAGGTTTTCAATGTCCAGCATGGGGGGCTCGGGGTCAACACCCAGGTGTCCTCAACCACCTCCACTACGTCCGGGACCGAAGCAGCCTCGGTCGGGTCAACTTTTCTACTGTGCGTTTCATGGCCCGGGATGCACGCACAGCTCCAACTATTGCCCTAATATCAAAGCATTGTCCAAAGCCAGAGTGTGGCAAGAGGCTGAGCAAACTAGACCAGTGTTGCACACTCAATACACACATGCCACTGCCTTTTATCCCCCGCCCACGCATTTTCACCAGCAGCCATTCCCGCGGTACCAACATCCCCCCCCCCCCCCCCCCCCGCTGCAAATAGTTGCATTGCCATCCCCTCCGGCTCAACTCGCGCTTCCGGTCCCTCTGGCAGAGCAGTTACCACCTCCACCATAGCTGAAGCCGGAGGATTGTCCGGAAAGGGCGTAGTCCGTACAACACATTCAAAATCCGGGGGCATCTCGTGGCACAATCTTTGCTATTACTGGAGGATCGGGTCTTGAGTTCCCCTCTAAAAGGCAGCACCAAGAGCACGTTCGGCAGGTAAATCAGGTGGCTGCATATCCTTCGGTTGGGGTTACTCGGTGGATGGACATGCCGATTTCATTCTCCGCGGCTGATTTGAGGCTGATGATCTTTCTGCACGATGATGCATTTGTGATGGCTGTCAACATCAATGGCTTTGATGTATGAAATGTCTTGATTGATGGAGGGAGTTCAGTCGATGTTATTCTCTGGAGTACTATTGAGAAGATGGGTTACAGCAGATCTGACCCGCAGGCCTCTTCAGTTCCGCTGCAAGGGTTTGGAGGAGAGCCAATTCATGCAATAGGTAGTATCGTGCTCAAAGTGTCATTCTCCGGACTAGGGGGGCACGGGACAGAGGATATTCGGTTTCTGGCTGTACTTCATTATGGCTATCTATGCATGAAAATGCCTGGACCAGAGGGTGTCATCACAGTGTATGGAGATCAAGCTGAGGCCCGGAGGCTGGAGTTCGGGTCATCACCGGGACAACATCATATCCATGTTATAGCTGAATATTGCCAGAGCAAGAGTCTTGTGGTGGAACCACCGACAGCACCTAAGTGGGTACCAAAGGTCACGTCGATCGAGGGCACCAAAGAGGTTGTACTGTGTGCCGATCGGCTGGATGAAACAGTGCTGATTGGCAAGGAATTATCACAAGACGTAGAGGTGCAGTTGATGCAGTTCTTGAGAAACAATGCAGATGTCTTTGCGTGGTCACTGAAAGACCTCCCCAGTATTGACCGATCTATTGCTGAGCATCGGTCGGATGTTGATGCCAAGTGGTCAAGCAGCGAATTAGAGTCTAGACAGAGGAAAAGGCTAGCATCTTGAGGGCTGAAGTGCAAAAATTGTTGGATTCAAATGTCGTTCGGCCTATTGACAGAACCACTTGGCTTGCAAATCCTATGCTGGTTAAAAAACCAAATGGCCAGTGGCGTATGTGCATTGATTTTACAACTTTGAACAAGCACTGCCCAAAGAATGATTTCCCGCTGGCTCGTATAGACCAGTTGGTGGATGGCATGGTAGGATGCGTGTTGATGAGTTTTCTGGATTGTTACTCGGGATATCATCAGGTCTAGTTGGCTACTGAAGGTCAGCCTTTGACAGCCTTTCAGATACCAGGGGGGACTTATTGTTGCAACCGAATGCCCTTCGGGTTGAAGAATGCTGGGGCGACTTTGCCTCGTACTGTTAAAGCTACATTGGGTACACAGATGGGATGCCATGCGGCAGCTTACATTGATGATATTTTTGTCAAAAGTGTTGAAGAGGGGGACCATGTGGCAGATTTGGTAGAGACATTTGCTAACCTTCGGAGAGTCGGGATGTGATTGAATCCGGCGAAATGCATGTTCGGGGTGCATTCGGGCAAGCTGTTGGGTTACCTGGTGTCAAAGGAAGGAATTAATCCAAACCTGGTCAAAATCAAGGCAATCATAGATATGCAGCCTCTGGCCTCTATTCGGGAGTTGCAGAAATTCACTGGCCGTGTTGTAGCGCTGAGCAGGTTTATCTCTAGGTTGGCTAAAAAGAGTTTACCTTCCTTCAAGGCACTTCACGGTCCTCGGGCATTCACATGGGGTGAGGAGCAACAGCTAGCATTCGAGGCGCTCAAGAAGTATCTTGTTGAACTTACCACTCTCAAGCCATCGCCACCGAAGGCTCCTCTGTTGTTATACATTGCTATGGCGCTGAAGGCAGTGAGTGTAGTGTTGGTCTATGAAGCATCAAAGGGCGGTGATGTTTTTCAGCAGTTGGCGGTGTACTACGTGTCTGAAACATTGACGGCATCATGTTGTAACTACATTGTGGTAGACAAGATGTTGTATGCTGTGGTCATGGCCTCACGTAAGTTGAGACAGTATTTTAATGATCACCCTATCACCATACCTACTAGATATCCACTGCGAGACGTGCTGACAAATGATAAGGCTTCCAGTGCTGTGTTGAAATGGGCGGCTGACTTGACTCAATATAACATTACCTTTGTTGCTCGCAAGGCCATCAAATCTAGAGTATTGGCGGAGTTCGTGGCTGAATGGACTCCTCATGGTGAAGTCGAAGAGTTAGCCCAGGCTGTTCTGGAGGACCCAGTTTCGACAATTCACACTAATGGTGCTTGGGGGGCCTCCGGGGCAGGATGTGCTGTAGTTATCACATCACTCGGAGGGCAAACCATGTGATTCTCTGCCACGTTGGCTTTCCAAACAACAAACAATGCAGCGGAATACGAAGGCATATTGTTGGGACTTCGGTAGGCTCGAGCCCTCGGGGGCTAGGAGGCTGGTTATTTACTGTGATTCTCAGTTGGCCTCAGCTCAGTTAGCAAAAGGATATCAAGCTAGGGATCCGAAGATGGCTTGGTATATCAGTAAGGTGAGGGAGATGGACAAGTACTTCATGGGCTTTGAAGTTCATAGTATTCACCACACTGAGAATGGTGAAGCAGATGCATTGGCTAAGGCTGCGGCCGGATAGCGTCCGGTCGCTTGTGATGTGCTTCATGAGGTTATGAGTGAATCAGCAACGGCACCGGAGGCGAAAGGTCGAAAGGTTCTGGCCATCACGGCCGAGGATTGGAGGGCTCCCATTCAGTCATGTCTCGAAGGGTGCTATGTCTGTTGACACTTGCTAGGTCAAACCAAATAAACACTGCTAGCAAGGAATGCTAGAATGGCTACTAGTAAATATCCGCAAGCGCACGGATAACTCCGCTGTAGCACTTCACCAAAGGATTGCTCTAATGGCTGTCAAGTTATAATTCTTAGATAACTAGGATTAAACCAAGGATCACCCAAACACACTACTAGGCTGCTAGGTTAGAGAGGATATAACTAGGCTAAGACTCCTAAGGCAAGCAAGGACACACACCCAAGTGCTTACTTTAGCCGTCGGCTTACCTCTGTATACACAGGCGACTCCAGCCAAGAGGCTATGACGCAACCACACGTGGAGGGATGCTAATACCGGACGGGGCTGTCACTACCCGCGCGGCCCCCTCTCGTCCGTGGATTACGTGACAAACGATGGCAATGATAGACCTAGACACCACGCCTAAGTTGTACGTCGCTATTCTACTCACAGCAATGAGAATAGAATAATCTTATGGAAGAACACCGAGCTCATAAGCAAATGGAGGATGATACCTTACTCTCTCGCTGAATATCTTGACTCAATATATATCACGGCCGCTCACTATGATGGGCAATCGGCCGTAGAGGTACAATATCCGTGAAGGGGTACAAGTGGGAAGGAAGAGCACTCTAAGTGGTCTTCCCCCACACTATTCTCTTCTCACTCTCTTCCTAGTCTAAATATTTACAAGTGGAGCACCAGCCTAGGGAGGAACCCTTCCTCTAATGCGAAATGTGAATGGTGGAGTGGCTGATGATTTGGGAGGTGCCCCTCCCCTTCTTTTATAGTGTTCTGAGGCGGTTCCAGGGGTGTGGTAAGTATGGAAGGTTTCCTGAGGTGGTGGAGAAAGTTGGTGGGAGTCACCGACTCAAGGAGTAGGCCAGTGGGCTCACCCCCTGGTCGGCTGACCAGGCCTGGTGGCCACTGGGCCTGGGCCTAGGTTGGTTCCCTCCCTGTGGGCTTCCTCGTCCCTGGGGTGGAGTGCCCGTGGATAATTCGTCTCTGTTCAGGAGTTGTGGGCCTTTTTCTCCATATGGCAAGGGTGGACTTTGTCAATGTGTGTACTTTGCCATTTTTCCCCTTGGTGTACCCCAAAATAGTGCTTATTCCACCTGCATACAAATATTCACCAACACTTGTGGAAATGGTTAGTTCAAAGCCCTACTTCTATGTTGGTGTGTTGCTTTTATCCAATTATTGCAAGGAGTTGACGGTATAAAAATGGGTGTTAAGGACCGTCAACAAGCTCCCCCACACTTAGCCCTTTACTCGTCCCGAGTGAAGGCATAGGACTAAGATGGATCATGAGGTTCTTCGAAATAGTAAGCACAAGAGTTATTTCCCGTCATACCTGCACAAGTGAACTATGTGGAGTGGCTATCATGTACTCTTGGATGATTGATGGATGGAACGGTCAAGGATCCAGTCATCTTGGCTCTTTTTATCAAACACAAGGGGTTTTTATTATTTTTGAAAAGAAATGTAGCAATGCTCCTCATTTGATTCTCTCGATCGCTCAAAGTTTGTATCTCCTTACCAAGGCAATTTTGAATTTCATGCCCTTTCTTTGTCATTCCTACCTCTACAAAGGCTATTTTGTGGGGCTCTAGGTTGGGATAAAGAAGCATACTTGTTTTCATATATTGCTAAGGCAAAAGAGTGGATCCTAAGAAGTATCAAACCATTCATCTCTTAAGCGAGTGTGTGTGCATGAAAATGAGGTGATGAGAGAAAATAATGGTGATGCTCAAAATGAATTTTTGCCACTCTCTTTGATTTGGGCATGGCTATTTTTCTTTCTTTTCTTTTCTCTTTTCTTTTTCTTATGCTCCTTTTCTTGTGAGCATTTTTTTTTGTATAGCCATGCCTTCTATTTGGGAGAGCGGGGATTTATGCATGGGGAGCATCTTTTTGTATGGATGGATGGTGAGGTGGAGGGTGTAACCAAATCCTACTGAAGAAGAGGTTTATTTTTTTTTGTGCACATTTATTTAGCTCAAGAGAGAATAGTGAGATCTTCATAAGGGTCACAAAATTTTGACAAAGCGCAATGTCAACAAGCAGCATTTGAGTGGGGTTTCATTTGACAAAGTGTATAAATATGGCTGTGGTAGGAGTAAACATTATCAAAGAGGAGCATGTGCTACAAGATATTTTTGTATTTTTGAAAAGAAGTTAAATTCCCCAAGTGATTGAATAAAAGAGTTAGAATCATTTCACCTAACTATATCACATCCAACAATAATCTAGAGAGCATGCTGGTCCTTAATGAAATTTTTGTTCACAAGGTAAGGTCTGGACTAGGAATAAAACTTGTGTAAACAAATTCAAATTTCAACATGATTGCAAATTTTAATTTTCAATTTATCCGTGAGAGAGTGAGATAATACTGGAAATCATTTTAGAATTTGCAAGAGAATTTATTTTCCAGGTGTAGGAGGACTGACCAGAATGTCGAGGAAATTTGGACCAGAGAGGGGCCAGGGCCAGGTCGGCCGACCAGGGGAGTTCGACCGACTCTGGCTGAGCCCCTCTGGTGCTATGTTTTTTCGCTGACCTCCTCTGTTCCGGTCTTGCTCTGTTTCTGGATGTCTTCGTTGAATGTCCTGTGTGCTTTTCGCCCCCTTTGATGTTGATTTCTACCTTTCTTTATTTTTAACAAAGAAACAAACACAAACAAAATATATGCCCTACCGGCAAACGCCGGGGAGCCAAATTCATTGATAATTCAAACAAAATTAAGGCGCTTACAAACATGATTGGAATTTTAAATTGAGAGGGAAATATTGGAAAGGGAAATACTAAAATTTAAACTAAGCGCTACTAAGGAAATATTTTATTGACCCTAACACCACTTGAGCTTATTCAAAGTCCTTTGGCCTTCCTTGCAGCGGGGGACCTCCGTTTTCATAATGCCAATGTTTCTAAGGAGTGTCCTGATCCGATCTTTGGGGGAGCTTCTCTCCTTTTGGAGGGAGTCCACTTCCCCATGGAGGTCGGCAACCTTCATGCGTTGTAGGACGAGCTCGCGGATGAGGGTTCAGATTGTGGGACCATCCTTCCCTAGCTCTAGCTCTTCTCATGTAAGTTCAGGAATTGAGGCCCTTAAATTCTTTTCTATGAGATCCCTGACAAGGTCTAAAGGAGCTAGAGTTGTCTGCCATAGTCCGAAGTGGTTCCAGGAAGAGGGATAGTAATCTGTAATGGCTGCATCTTTCCTGGGCTGCTGCTTGGTGTTGTCCATGGCGAGATAAGGTCTCAAGGAGGGAGAGGATTGTTTTGGTGGAGAGAAGGTCAAGGCTTGAGGTCTTTTATAGGGTTTTCTGCCGAGACGGCGGCCAAGAATTTCCAAAGCAGAGGCATAGGGGCTTAGGAAGGTTATCAAGGATATCTGGGAAAGAATCAGCGCCGCCTTCCCTGATCGGCCGATCTGGTGGGGTCGGTCGACTATGGGGGGTTGCGTCCTTCTTCCAATCTTTGGCAAAAGGTGGGTGCGCGTGAGGGTTTCCTAGAACAGAGAGATTTGCTACGGTACGGGATTATTTAGTATTTTTTTCTAGGATTTTCTAAAGACTAAGAAAATGCGCAAAAATCTACTAAGGCAATTGCGTCAAATTCTTTGTCTACTTTAGCATGCGATTCTAGAAAAAATTTTAAACATTGACCATTGGCTTTGAAAATGTTACCTTCGTTGTCCTCGAGCGTGATCGCTCCGTGTGTCGAGGTGTCGATGACGGTGTACGGCCCATTCCATTTGCTCCGTAGCTTCCCGTGCCCGAATAGCTTGGCTCTCGAGTTGAATAACAGCACCTTGTCCCCTTGTTTGAAAGTTTTCATTTTTATCCTCTTTTCATGCCATCTCTTTGTCCTCTCCTTGTAGAGTTTAGAGCTATGATAGGCTCTATCTCTCCATTCCTCCAGTTGGGCTATTTCAATCTTTCGGTGTTTTCTGGCTTTGTCTAGGTCCATGTTCCATTTCTTGATTGCCCAATGTGCCCTATGTTCCAGCTCGATAGGTAGATGGCATCTTTTCCCGTAGACTAGCTGGAATGGGGTCATGCCTATTGGTGTTTTGTAGGCAGTCCGGTATGCCCATAGAGCATCAGGGAGTTTGACTTTCCATATCCCACCCATCTCTTTTACCGTCTTCTGCAGAATATTCTTGATCTGTTTGTTGGATGTTTCTGCTTGACCGCTGGTTTGAGGGTGGTATGGTGTTGCAACGTTGTGTCTCACCCCTAGCTCTTGCAGGAATCGTCAGAGGTCTTGTCAATGAAATGTGATCCTCCATCATTTATGACCATCCGTGGTGTTCCAAAGCGGGGAAAGATGATCTCGTGAAACATCTTTCGAGCATTCTTGGCTGTAGCTGATCGACATGGCATGGCTTCCACCCACTTGGACACATAGTCGACTGCTACCAAGATGTACTCGCAGTCGTAGGACTTGGGAAACGGCCCCATGTAATCAATGCCCCACACGTCAAAAATTTCAACTTGCAAGTTGTATGTCAAGGGCATTGCATCACGGGCTATAATCCCTCCATGCATCTGGCACTGACGGCATCTCTTGACAAATTCTTTTGCATCATCATACATGCCTGGCCAGAAGAAACCACTCTGCCAGATCTTTGCATGAGTCTGGAAGGCGCCATAATGTCCGCCATAAGGGCCTGCATGACATTTCTCCAGTATCTTGGCTCCTTCATTTACTGGGATGTATCTTCTCAAAAGTCCGTCTTCATAGACTCTATAGAGGTACGGGTCATCCCAGAGGTGACGCCGGCTTTCGTACTCGAGTCTCCTCTTGTTGCCCCCTGGAGGTATGTAGCCTGCGACCATAAAGTTAACAATACTAGCATACCAAGGGTCGTGATCTTGTACCTTGAGAAGCATGTCGTCCCGGAGGAAGTCATTTATCGGCAGTTCCTATGGGTTAGTGAAACTCATGCGTGATAAATGATCGGCTATGGAGTTTTCTACTCCTTTCTTATCTTTTATCTCAATATCAAATTCTTGGAGCAGAAGAATCCAACATAGCAAGCGGGGTTTAGCATCTTTCTTAGTGAGCAGATATTTCAGAGCAGCATGATCAGTGTAAATCAAAACTTTTTCTCCCACTAAGTAAGATCTAAACTTATCACTAGCAAAAACAATGGCAAGGAGCACTTTCTCAGTCGTAGTGTAATTCAGCTGAGCTCCTGTGAGTGTTTTGCTAGCATAGGCAATCGCATGATGCATTTTGTTTTTGTTTGACCAAGTGCGTCCCCTATCACAAAATCACTTGCATCACACATAATCTCAAAGGGTAAGGTCCAATCGAGGGATTGAATGATTGGAGCCGTAATGAGTGCATTTTTCAAGGTATTAAAAGCATGCAAGCACTCATCAGTAAAATCAAAGGGTGCATCCTTAGCTAACAGGCATGTGAGGGGTCTAACAATTTGAGAGAAATTTTTAATGAATCGATGATAAAACCCAGCATGCTCAAGAAAACTACGGATACCTTTGATGTTGACTGGAGGAGGTAATCGTTCGATGACTTCAATTTTTGCTCTGTCAACCTCCAGTCCTCTCTCGGACACTCGATGTCCAAGTACGATGCCTTCACGGACCATGAAGTGGCATTTCTCCCAGTTCAACACAATGTCCTTCTCCTGGCATCTCTGCAAAACCTTATCCAGATTTTCTAGACAATGGTCTAAAGTCTTACCATAGACAGAGAAATCGTCCATGAAGAGTTCCATAATATTTTCAATCATGTCAGAAAAAATAGACATCATACATCGTTGGAACAATGCAGGAGCGTTGCACAGCCCAAAGGACATTCTACGGTAGGCGTAGGTTCCATAGGGACATGTGAACGTGGTTTTGCTCTGGTCCTCAGGATGGATGGGAATCTGATGATAACCCGAATATCCATCAAGAAAACAGAAGAAGGAATGATTTGCCAGCCTTTCTAACATTTCATCAATGAAAGGAAGGGGAAAATGATCCTTTTTTGTTGCCTTGTTGAGTTTTCGGTAATCTATGCACATCCTCCAACCCGTGACGGTACGTTGCAGAATTAGCTCATTCCGATCATTTTCAACTACCATCATACCTCCTTTCTTAGGCACAACCTGGACCGGGCTTACCCACTCACTGTGCGGTACAGGGTAAATGTTCCCCGCATGCAGCAGTTTCAAGACCTCCTTTTTCACTACTTCCCGCATCGCATTGTTTAGCCTACGCTGAGGCTCCCTAGAAGGTGTGCTATCTGAATCTATGGGGATGCGATGGGTGCAAAGTTCTGGGCTTATTCCCTTAAGGTCTTGGAGGGCGTAGCCGATCACAGCTCTATGCTTCTCTAAAACAGCTTGGAGTTTGGCTGTCTCCACATCACTAAGCTTGTCGCTTATGATGACGGGAGTTTCTGTGTCACCGTTTAGGAAGGCATAGCAAAGGCCTAGGGGCAAGGTTTTCAACTCGACTGGGGGTCGTGGCTCTGGTTTCCAGGAAGGCAGTTCAAGGATTACTCCCGAGTCATCCTTCTTTTGAATAAAATCAGTGGAATTATCATCAAGAAAGGACTCGGGTTCTTTGAATGGAAAAATGGCCAATACCTCCTCAATCGGTTCTTGATCGAGAGGTGGTTCTGTCCTAGCGTTTCTAGCTCTAGACAAGGGGACATAAAATTTTCCTCCCACCAAGGTGTAAATCGAGGCCTCCCGTAGAGAAGACATCAAAAAGTCTTTCTACGGGGCGTCCTATCAAAAGTGTGAAGTCTGAGACTTCAAACACATGAAAATCTAGGATCGCCTCTATGCTACCGCACCTGACGGTAATGTTCTACAAAACCCCAAACCCTTGCAAAATTTTTCCAGAAGAATCCTTAAAGGTTTGGTTGGTAGGCTCTAAAGTTTTGTCGCCTAGAAGATCTAGAGCGAGCTGAGCAGAAATCACGTTAGCTCCTACCAATGGGTTGTACAAAACATCTATGTTTTCTCCCCTAATCTAGCAATGGATTGTGCTAGAAGGGGAGCTCAACCTAAGCGTACTTGGGTTAGACTCTACTTCATGCAACCATTCTGCACTGATGATCGTCGTCAATCCTTTCACTGTCTCTTGCAAAAAAGGCTTTTTCTATTGACTTAGGGATTGACGGGGGCACAGGGGGTTTTGGTTCGCAAAAATAATTCGAGGCGTTTCCAAAATCTTCAAAAATTTCATCCTCGAATTGATAAGGGAATTCTAAAAATGAGAATTCTTTTCCCTTATCTGGTTCGGCTGGGGCTTCATTTTCTGAACACGTAGAAATTGATTCTATCGGTTCTGGTTCAGAAATAGAAGGCTCCTCAGATCTTGACTTAGCCTCGGGGATCAGTTCACTCATGTTGCTTAGGAAGGAAGAATTTTCCGCAAGGCGATCCAAAAGTTCTTTCCCTTCCGTCGGCATTTTATGAGAGAATGACCCTCCGGCCCTAATGTCAAGATATAGGGCGGATTCCTTGTCAAGACCCATGTAAAAATGTTGCAAAATCACAAGGTCGGGTAATGACAAGTTCGGACCAGATTGAGATAAAACCAACAATCTGACCCAGGCCGCGCCTATGGGCTCTTTTTCAATTTGCCGAAAGTTGAGAATTTCCATACGTAGGGAAGCAATATGGGATAGTGGAAAAAATGCAAGACAAAATTTATCCCGCAATTTAATCCAATCCCCATTCACTTTTCCTGCTGTATAGGTGTACCATTGTTTCGCAGTCTCATTGAGAGAGAAAGGAAACAATTTCCATTTTAGTGTATCATGTGGCATGCCATGGATTGCAAGACATGCACACAATTGCTCAAACTCTAGCAAATGGTGATAAGGATTTTCGAAAAAAATTCCCGAGAAAGAAAGTTCCCGAACCAAAGAAATCAAATCGGGACGGAGTTCATAACCTTGCGCAACAACGGGTTGCGATGATTGTGGTGGTTCTATGAACTCGCCCTTCGGACCGGATAAAAATTGGAGAGAAATTTGGTCCATGAAAAAAAAAGAAAAAAGATTTTTGGTATTTTTAGAATAAGGATACAAATACGAGGTCAATCTTCGGTCTCAAAGAAAACACACAACCGTTCCCCGGCAACGGTGCCAGAAATGCTTGTTGACACTTGCTAGGTCAAACCAAATAAACACTGCTAGCAAGGAATGCTAGAATGCCTACTGGTAAATATCCGCAAGCGCACAGATAACTCCGCTGTAGCACTTCACCAAAGGATTGCTCCAATGGCTGTCAATTTATAGTTCTCCCAAAGGAACGGTGTGCAAGTTCTTAGATAACTAGGATTAAACCAAGGATCACCCAAACACACTACTAGGCTGCTAGGTTAGAGAGGATATAACTGGGCTAAGACTCCTAAGGCAAGCAAGGACACACACCCAAGTGCTTACTTTGGTCGCCGTCTTACCCCTGTATACACAAGCGACTCCGGCCAAGAGACTATGACGCAACCACACGTGGAGGGATGCTAATACCGGACAGGGCTGTCACTACCCGCGCGGCCCCCTCTCGTCCGTGGATTACGTGACAAACGATGGCAACGATAGACCTAGACACCACGCCTAAGTTGTACGTCGCTATTCTACTCACAGCAACGAGAATAGAATAATGTTATGGAAGAACACCGAGCTCATAAGCAAATGGAGGATGATACCTTACTCTCCCGCTGAATATCTTGACTCAATATATATCACGGCCGCTCACTATGATGGGCAATCGGCCGTAGAGGTACAATATCCGCATAGGGGTACAAGTGGGAAGGAAGAGCACTCTAAGTGGTCTTCCCCCACACTATTCTCTTCTCACTCTCTTCCTAGTCTAAATATTTACAAGTGGAGCACTAGCCTAGGGAGGAACCCTTCCTCTAATGTGAAATGTGAATGGTGGAGTGGCTGATGATTTGGGAGGTGCCCCTCCCCTTCTTTTATAGTGTTCTGAGGCGGTTCCAGGGGTGTGGTAAGTATGGAAGGTTTCTTGAGGTGGTGGAGAAAGTCGGTGGGAGTCGGCCGACCAGGGAGGTCAGCTGACCAGGCCTGGTGGCCACTGGGCTTGGGCCTAGGTTGGTTCCCTCCCTCTGGGCTTCCTCGTCCCTGGGGTGGAGTGCCCATGGATAATTCGTCTCTGTTCAAGAGTTGTGGGCCTTTTTCTCCATATGGCAAGGGTGGACTTTGTCAATGTGTGTACTTTGCCATTTTGCCCCTTGGTGTACCCCAAAATAGTGCTTATTCCACCTGCATACAAATATTCACCAACACTTGTGGAAATGGTTAGTTCAAAGCCCTACTTCTATGTTGGTGTGTTGCTTTTATCCAATTATTGCAAGGAGTTGACGGTATAAAAATGGGTGTTAAGGACCATCAACAATGTCTCTCATGACAAAGAGGAGCAGCAGAGGATACTACATCGTTATTGGGGGTACACTATTGTTGATGATGTCCTATACAAGGGGGGTGTCTGTGCTCCTCTGCTTCGCTGTCTCAGCCGGCCCGAGGGGCAACTTGTTACAAGAAATCTATGAGGGGATGTGTTCGTCATACTTGGCTCCGAGGGCATTGGTCGCTAAAGCATTTCGCTAAGGGTTCTACTGGCCTACTGCCGTTGGGGATGCCGAAGTCCTGGTCAGGGTGTGTGCCAGTTGTCAATGGATGGGCCATCAATCTCACCTACCTGCTACAGTCTTGCAGCCAATCCCTCCAATTTGGCCGCTCGCCTGATGGGGGATCTACATTATGGGTCCATTGTGTCACACCCGGTTCCAACGACCAAAATCAAATGCATCTATATGCGTGCCTAGGAACAAGTTTTCACGCACACAGGACAATTATTTTGATAAAAGAACAATATCTTTATTAAATCGATAATATTATTATTACAATGGTGACCCGTAGGTCAAAAGAAAAAGATTACATTGCAGCGGAATAAACTAAGCGTTGGCGTCCTTCAGCTCCCACAGGAAGTCGACCGGAAGACCATAGGCCTAGAGCTCTTATCTATTGTCTTCTTGTACCATCCTTCTCCTATAGCTGAGCAGCAATGTGGGATATAGCAAGGGTGAGTACATGTCGTACTCAGCAAGTGATGGAAAAGATAACATGGGGCTAAAAAAAAGGAAGGCTTTACTGGTTTATTGCATGAGCTTTTAATTCCTAAGCATCCTAATTACTAGGTGGGGTCATCCCAAACCTCAATCCATAGGGTACTATCCAAACCAAGTCCAATCCTATCCACCATCCAACCATTCCCAACCATTCCAAACATTCCAAAGCACAACCCATAACCAACTAATCTTGTGAGGACTCCAGGCCACTCGTGACCATGAGCATGGCTATCATGATAGTTTGATACTCTGCGGAGTTTGTACCACTTTACCCACAAGTCGTGATTTCGTCCCTTGTAGCCAGGTGGACTAGAGTCTCCATGTTGCCATGCCGGCCAAGCACTAGCAGACTTCCTTTGGTGTGCGGCCAGGAGATCACTACGAGGCTTTTACAAAGGGTCTCCCAGTACATGCTAGCCACTAAGGTTCCACTCCCGTCCATAAGTGATAGCCCATCACTAAGGAGCTCATCACCGCAGGAGCCCCCTCTTGAGCCATTCGGATACAAGGACAGTCCTCTTGACTTCCATTCCCCGCTCCACCAAAATGCTGCACCGACACTGGGAGAACTCCTAATTAATCAGCCAAGCTGTGCCATAGCAGCCTTTTGATGGCACTGTTATCCTGGGTTACCGCTCCAAGAACCGGGTCCTAGGATCTACAACAAGCCTACCACCATCAACCATGTGCCCACGACACCACATCCATTCCATCCGGCTTGCATAGATCCCTAAGTCCATGTTGCTAACATAAATTACCATTCCACCCATGAAGTGACATAATTCATTAATCAATGTTAATATTAACCCAATGTCCCACAAGCAACCTAAGCATTTTCTACCCACAACCAACCAACCAACTAGTTCAAGGCTACAAGGAAAAGGATAAAGCAATACTAGGAAAACCCTAACAATAGGTTCCCAATCAATTGACACAAGCATGCAATTCTAGAATAAATGTTATAATAGGTACAAGATGCATCAAGGACACTTGCTTGGAAGTAGGGGTTGCTGCTCAGGTCTTCAAGTCATGCTCTTGCGATTCCAGGAACAACCCGTTCTCTAATTAACGTCACGCAGGCACAACATGCACACAATCATATAAACAAACTGAGAAACAGTACACCAAACAATAATAAAATACTTTAAAAGTAAACTCAAAATATAGTATGCATTTCTATGATCACGTGAGCGCAAGAATCAACTAAATCGGAGTTACGAGTAAAAAGTTACGAAGGTTTAAATGTGTAGGGTTAAAATAGTAAAATTAGCAAATTACTATAAGACAGCATAAATAAATAATATTAATCACTACGATCACGTTGGCATAGGGATTACTTAACTCCGGGTTACGGTTGAAAAGTTATGAAGGTTTGAAATTTTAAGGCTAAAATGGTAAAAACAGATAGGTTTAGGGACCCAAAAGTAATTTAGAAAAGTACAAGGACTAATTTGTAAAATAACAGGGTCAAAATATAGGTTAGGAAAAGTTTAGGGACTAAAATGTAATTTATAATAAGCTTAGGGACTAAAGTGCAAAAAGACAGGACTAAAATATAATTAAAAATAAGTACAGGGGTTTTTTTTATAAAATTCATGGGCTAAAATATAATTTAGGAAGAGGCTAGGGGCTTTTCTATAAATATTACAGTGCTAAAATAATTAAAAGCATGTTTAGGGGCCTAAATATAATTAAATAAAGTCTCTATAGAAAAAAATAGGTTGAAGATAGAATTAAAATAGAGCACAGGGGCCTATTTGCAAAAGCCTAGCAATATCCAGGAATTATTTGAATTATTTTTATACTGAAAATCCTACGAAAATCCGTGGACCGGGTCTGTGGCCCCGTGGACCCGTGGTCCACTAGTCCACGCTGGACCAATTACACACCCTGAAGGGTTATGTAATCTCGGCCCTTGGATTAAGATCTAACGGGCTAAGAACAAAGGGCGGGGGAGGTCATCGCCGGTGGCCATCCAGGCGGCGGCGCCACGACGGGAGCTCGCCGGAGTTGGCCAGAATGGCACTCCGGCGGCCAAAGCTCGGTGCAAAGGGCCAGGGGAGCGAGGGGAGAACACGGCGGCTAACCTAGTGGGGTCGCGCGCACGAGGAGGAGGCCGGGGAGGGGTTTGCGTTGAGGGTTGGCGGGTCGGGGTCGCCGGCGATGTCGGGGAGGCCTCGTGCCGCGTCGGCGTCATCCAGGGACTACTCCGGAGGGCTTCACGTTCACCTACGAGGGCGAGAGGCACGTCAATTGGGCTCATATGCGCTGGAGTGGAGGAAATTGCGGCGGCAGGCGAAGCTCTTATTGGTGGCGAAGAAACAGCGATGCGGCGGCGCTAGCGCGGAGAAGGGGGGGTGGAAACCAAGGGCAGCGCAGGGCACAAAGCTGCCCTTTTATAGGGGCGCGGACACCTAGGTTTGCTGGGGTACGCCTGCCAAGGGCGGTGGCGGCACTAGGGTTCGGGTGGGGGCTGCGCGGGTGTGCTAGCCGAGCGGGCTCGCTGCGGGGCATGCGCGGGCTTGCTGGGTCGAGGTGCGGGTTGGGACGCACGCGAAGGGACTGCTGGGTCAGGCCGGCCAAGGGGAGGAGGGGAGGGTGGAAAGGCGCTGGGCTGCACAGGAGTTTGGCCTAAGACCGAGCGGGAAGGGGAGGATGGGGAGGGAAGAAGTTGACCGCCGGGGAGGATTTTGGCCCAGTGTAAAGGAGAGGGGGAAGAGAGGGGAGAGGAGCTGGGCCTCGATGAGGGAATGAATTCTGGCCCAGAGGCTATGGGAGGGGTTTTCTCTCTTCGTTTTTTTTCTCTCATTTCTTTCCTATTTCCCATCTTATCCAAAAACAAATTTGACTTTTAAAATACATTTTGCACACAATAAAAACCTAGTGCATCTAATTCGGCATGAATGCAACATACAAAATATTAATAACCTAAATTAATATATTTAATTTAGAAAATAGCACTTTTGCCTAAAATAAATTATAATTATCTAATTAATTTATAATAAAATTTTAATCTATTATAAAACAAATGTTGAAATTTAGTGGAATTGGGTCACAAACCAAAATTTGAAATTTTGGGGTGTGACAATACTACCCCTCTTAACAGGAATCTCGCCCCGAGATTCTGCGTGGTTAGCAAGAAAAAGGTTAGAGGTAGGTTCAATTTTCATTCTCCATCTTGAACACAATTCACTTGATTGACTCCTTGTTTTTACTCTTGTAACATCTCCATTGGAAACTTGACATCCTTCTTTTTGTACGTCTCTTGATCTTACTCTTCCATTGATGTCACAAGGGAAGTCGTTCGCTTGAAGCTAGTAGTCATGTGTTGCCCTTCTCCATGAGGAGATCATGAAGTTATGATTGTTGACTAGAGCAAGGTTAAGTGTGAACTTTCTTGGGTCTTGGCGTCCTTTTGTCGGTGCTACCTCCAAAGCCTATAATGGTTGACATCAACATCTCTTGGATTTGGTTAGGTCATAAGAGGCCAGAATAGGATAGAGTGAAGGTAAGATAGCAAAGAATAGAGGGAGACGTTACCCCAACTAAACTAAACTAGGTATAACTAATGATGCGATAACAAAGCTAAACGCTTTGCAAGCACACCAGCACATAATCAAAGATCCAACTCAATCATAGCACACCACAAGTAACACAAGACATACAGTTAGCAACATCGTTCTATCTAGCGATTATTATCCTAAGGTGGGAATGGTCCTAGATCACGATTATGCATAAGGTCTTTCTTCAGGTTTGATGCGGAGTGCTGGCCAATGTCCATGGTGTTGTGAAGAGTCTTCAAGTTTGACTGTCCAATCTTCATCTTCATATTGAGTAAAGCCAGATTGTCAAATCTTCAATGTCGTCCATCTTGTTCGTGATAGTTCCAGTCGACCAAACTAATATTTTGAAAGGGAAAAGGAATAGTAGAAATGGCATTTTGTCAAACATTTCGGAATAGACCAGTAAAGAGAAAATAAGAAGAGAGGATAAAAATAGAAGAGTTTTTGATAGAGACAAAAGTTTTCCAAACACTAGTTTTGAAAATAGAACCTATGGCATGGTCATTCTATCTAGGCTTGCGTCCGGCGGTCGATATAGCTCTGATACCACTTGTCACACCCGGTTCCAATGACCGAAACTAAATGCATCTGTATGCGTGCCCAGGAACAATTTTTCACACATAGGACAATTATTGTGATAAAAGAATAATATATTTATTAAATTGATAATATTATTATTACAAGGGTGACCCGTAGGTCAAAAGAAAAAGATTACATTGCAGTAGAATAAACTAAGAGTTGGCGTCCTTCAGCTCCCACAGGAAGTCGACCGGAAGACCGCAGGCCTAGAGCTCTTATCCATTGTCTTCATCATTGTACCATTCTTCTCCTGTAGCTGAGCAGCAATGTGGGATATAGCAAGGGTGAGTACATGTCGTACTCAGCAAGTGATGGAAAAGATAACATGGGGCTAAAAAAAGGAAGGCTTTACTGGTTTATTGCATGAGCTTTTAATTCCTAAGCATCCTAATTACTAGGTGGGGTCATCCCAAACCTCAATCCATAGGGTACTATCCAAACCAAGTCCAAACCTATCCACCATCCAACCATTCCCAACCATTCCAAACATTCCAAAGCACAACCCATAACCAACTAATCTTGTGAGGATTCCAGGCCGCTCGTGACCATGAGCATGGCTATCATGATAGTTTGATACTCTGCGGAGTTTGTACCACTTTACCCACAAGTCGTGATTTCGTCCCTTGTAGCCAGGTGGACTAGAGTCTCCATGTTGCCATGCCGGCCAAGCACTAGCAGACTTCCTTTGGTGTGCCATAGCAGCCTTTTGATGGCACTGTTATCCTGGGTTATCGCTCCAAGAACCGGGTCCTAGGATCTACAACAAGCCTACCACCATCAACCATGTGCCCACGACACCACATCCATTCCATCCGGCTTGCATAGATCCCTAAGTCCATGTTGCTAACATAAATTACCATTCCACCCATGAAGTGACATAATTCATTAATCAAGGTTAATATTAACCCAATGTCCCACAAGCAACCTAAGCATTTTCTACCCACAACCAACCAACCAACTAGTTCAAGGCGACAAGGAAAAGGATAAAGCAATACTAGGAAAACCCTAACAATAGGTTCCCAATCAATTGACACAAGCATGCAATTCTAGAATAAATGTTATAATAGGTACAAGATGCATCAAGGACACTTGCTTGGAAGTAGGGGTTGCTGCTCAGGTCTTCAAGTCATGCTCTTGCGATTCCAGGAACAACCCGTTCTCTAATTAACGTCACGCAGGCACAACATGCACACAAGCATATAAACAAACTGAGAAACAGTACACCAAACAATAATAAAATACCTTAAAAGTAAACTCAAAAGATAGTATGCATTTCTATGATCACGTGAGCGCAAGAATCAACTAAATCGGAGTTACGAGTAAAAAGTTACGAAGGTTTAAAGGTATAGGGTTAAAATAGTAAAATTAGCAAATTATTATAAGACAGCATAAATAAATAATATTAATCACTACGATCACGTAAGCGTAGGATTTACTTAAATCCGGGTTACGGTTGAAAAGTTATGAAGGTTTGAAGTTTTAAGGCTAAAATGGTAAAAACAGATAGGTTTAGGGACCCAAAAGTAATTTTAGAAAAGTATAGGGACTAAATTGTAAAATAATAGGGTGAAAATATAGATTAGGAAAAGTTTAGGGACTAAAATGTAATTTATAATAAGCTCAGGGAAAAAAGTGCAAAAAGACAGGACTAAATATAATTAAAAATAAGTACAAGGGTGTTTTTATAAAATTCAAGGGCGAAAATATAATTTAGGAAGAGGCTAGGGGCTTTTCTATAAATATTACAGTGCTAAAACAATTAAAAGCAAGTTCAGGGGCCTAAATATAATTAAATAAAGTTTCTATAGAAAAAATAGGTTGAAGATAGAATTAAAATAGAGTGCAGGGGCCTATTTGCAAAAGCCTAGCAATATCTGGGAATTATTTGAATTATTTTTATATTGAAAATCCTATGAAAATCCGTGGACTGGGTCTGTGGACCCGTGGACCCGTGGTCCACTAGTCCATGGTGGACCAATTACACACCCTGAAGGGTTATGTAATCTCGGCCCTTGGATTAAGATCTAACGGGCTAAGAACAAAGGGCGGGGGAGGTCATCGCCGGCGGCCATCCAGGCGGCGGCACCGCTTCGGGAGCTCGCCAGAGTTGGCCGGAATGGCACTCCGGCAGCCGGAGCTCGGTGCGAAGGGCCTGGGGAGCAAGGGGAAAACACGGTGGCTCACCTAGTGGTGTCGCGCGCGCGAGGAGGAGGCCGGGGAGGGGTCTGCATCGAGGGTTGGTGGGTCGGGGTCGCCGGCGATGTCGGGGATGCCTCGTGCTGCGTCGGCTTCATCCAGGGACTGCTCCGGAGGGCTTCGCGTTCACCTACGAGGGTGAGAGCCACGTCGATTGGGGTCATATGCGCTGGAGTGGAGGAAATTGCGGTGGTGGGCGGAGCTCTTGTCGGTGGCAAAGAAACGGCGATGCGGCGGCGCTAGCGCAGAGAAGGGGGGGTGGAAACCAAGGGCAGCATAGGGCACAAAGCTGTCCTTTTATAGGGGTACGAACCCCTAGGTTTGTCGGGGCACGCCTGTTGAGGGCGGCGGCGGCGCTAGGGTTCGGGTGGGGGCTGCGTGTGTGGGCTGGCCGAGCAGGCTCCCTGCGGGGCGCGCGCGGGCTTGCTGGGCCGAGGCGCAGGGTGGGCCGCGCGTGAAGGGACAGCTAGGCCAGGCCGGCCGAGGGGAGGAGGGGAGGGTGGAAAGGCACCGGGCTGTGCGGGAGTTCGGCCTAAGGCCGAGCGGGAAGGGGAGGATGGGGAGGGAGGAAGTGGACCGCCGGGGAGGATTTCGGCCTAGTTTAAGGGAGAGGGGGAAGAGAGGGGAGAGGTGTTGGGCCTCGGTGAGGGAAAGAATTCCGGCCCAGAGGCTGAGGGAGGGGTTTACTCTATTCGTTTTTTTCTCTCATTTCTTTCGTATTTCCTATCCTATCCAAAAACAAATTTGTCTTTTAAAATACATTTTGCACACAATAAAAACCTAGTGCATCTAATTCGACATGAATGCAACATACAAAATATTAATAACCTAAATAAATTTATTTAATTTAGAAAATAGCACTTTTGCCTAAAATAAATTATAATTCTCTAATTATCTAATTAATTGATAGTAAAATTTTAATCTATTATAAAATAGATCAATTCTGGCTCTCATTGGCAGTGCCGACCACAGCCATCGGCAGTGCCGGTTGGTACCATCGGCAGTGCTAATCACGCCCATCGGCAGTGCCGATGCGGGACACTCGACTCTCTGGAACCTACAGACAAGACAGATCGGTAGTGCCCATCGGCGCAATCGGCACTGCCGGTGTGGAGTTCAGACTCTCCTTATCGACAAGCCGATTTGAGTTCACACCCACCGGCAGTGCCGGTCCAGGTCATCGGCAGTGCTGATCGTCCCTGACAGAACAGCGGAAACTTTCAGGAAATTGGCAAATCTTCTCCAAAACCTAATCAAATGAACTCCAAATGATGCGATTTTTGGACCAGTGAATCCTCATCACGTTAGGACCCTAATCCTAGAAGATCATCTCAATTGGCTCAAGGAATCATCACGAATTTCAGATCTTGTGCCAAGAGGAAACTTGAGAAATCCTTCAAATCGAAGGTGCTAGAGCTATTGATTTGGTCAAGGATCCAAAGTGGATTGTTCTAGCTCATCCTAGCAACAAGTTTCTTAAGAAATCCGGCCCAAAAACTCGTCCAAAAGTGAGATCAAAAATCACCACAAAAATAGCTTTGAAAATAGAGAAAAAGGAATTTCGGGATTCAAGGAAAGAGGGAAATCTTGAGCACGAAAATACTTGTCATATCATGGAAACATGCTTATAAGATTCATAGGTACAAGGCTAGGAAGCCACCCTCTTCCTCCCACTATTTGGAAGAGCAAGAGATGTCTCTCACACACACACTACTCTCCTCTCAAACATGCAGTCCTCTCCTAGCACTTTGAATAGAATCCTAACACAAGGCTAATGGAAAGAGAGGCACATCTTCCACCAGCCCTACCTCCTCTTATATAGGCCTAGGGTCTATTGTCCATATGACAATTCTACCCTCGACCTACATAACACACCCATCTACCACCGGGGGCATAACTGTCCATCTTTTTCCTCGTCGCCCAAATGCCATCGAGCCCTTCACAACTTTGCTTGCCCTCGACGCAAGCTCCGCGATGGTGCCACGTGCACCTCCAATCGCCGCCACCGGTTTTGAGGCCCAAACCGGGAAACCGCCTTGCACGCTTTTCAAAGCGCGACTTCTCGATGTTGACGTATGTCACCTTGTCCCACGATCCTGACCACCGGCAAGTCTCTCCCGGTCCCTGTCCATCGGGCCCCCTTGTCACTTGCACCGGCATCCCGTTCGCCTTGACTTGGTCAACACGTCGTCTTCATCACCACCACGGAACACGTCGTCTTCATCACCACCACGGAACAAGTCGACTCTAGTGACCTACACATCATGAGACAAGCAAACACATTTCCTAACTCCTGCAACATCACCAGTACTTCCACCAACTCCGGTTAGTCATTACCATGATATGCAAACCCATGCAATCCCCGGATTCCCGCATTTCAACTCAAACACCGAATCCGCTCAAGTCAATTACTCATCACATATATTGCAAACCATGGCACATATCCACATGGTTTCTCAATCCCCCCCTTGATGAGTACATTGACAACCTCAATTGCACAAAGAATAGAGAGTGAAATGCGAAAACGAACAAGCACATCCAAATGGCTCAAACCCAAAGAAAAGGTGAAAACAAGCCATCTAGCAAAGTAGGGATCACAAAACCAAGAGTTGGCAAAGAAAGCGACTTGAGACACAAAGACTGTAAAAAGCGCAAGAAAAACACCCAAGATCATGATATGCTCCCCCTCAACCTGTGGTAGGTCTCATGTAGTGCAAAAAGGATC
Source organism: Eleusine coracana subsp. coracana (assembly GCA_032690845.1). Lineage (NCBI taxonomy): Eukaryota > Viridiplantae > Streptophyta > Magnoliopsida > Poales > Poaceae > Eleusine > Eleusine coracana. The sequence continues at coordinate 6,258,544 of CM064434.1, read as the reverse complement.
ATTTTAAGTTTCTTAGCATTATTTGTGCATGACTCAATACTTTCTCCCCTTAGGCACTTATTTCTCCCTCTTTGGCAATGAACTCATCAAAGAGGCAAAAGAACAAGCAAACATGCAATGCATGAAAATGCAAACCTAAGGAGCTTCAACAGTTATGCAAACAAGCATTTAACCTTGCTAACCATAAGTATAGAGCTATGAAGTGTAAAAGCAATGGCGCACAACCATACAAAGATCAAAAATAGATAGCAAGGTATAAACACCAAGAGGTATACAAGCTAAGCAGAAAGATTGACTAGCTTAGATAGAATCAAATTTGCTTATCATGAGAAAATCTACCACCACATGTGTAAGTACTCCCATCCAAGGCAAAACAAGCATCAAGTGAATCAAAAGATACTAGGCAGACTCAATCTCAACTAAGGCAACAAGCATTCACAGAAAATAAGCTGTACAAACGCTCACATATGTAACAGAGACTCAGTTGATCAAGTGATTATTGTTTATCCTTATATGTCCTCTTATCCATGCGGAGGGTCGCACGACTGGGTACGCAAACACCTCGAGGCTTCAAGTCACAGTGTTTGGATTTAGCATTTGAGAATTATTCTTGATCAAAGCACTTAGCAGATTATTCAAGCTTATGCACAAGAAAAAAGAGCATGCCTTTGTGGCAAAAGGAACACACGTTCTCACAATGTTACATCATGGGCTAAACATTTGCAAAGCCTTCCATTTCGCAAACACAAGGTGCCAAAGCCAAGACATCCTCTAGACTAGCCTCAATGCAAGTGTCAATAAGGATAAAAGCAATTATACACATGGCGAGCAAGTTTTAGCAAGATTAGGTCATAAGGTTAATAAAAAAGCTCAGTTTAGCTTTAAGATTAGCAAATTGCTCACATGAGTTTATAATAGGCCATCTAGAAAATCTAAGCATGAGAGATTACCATCACATCCACACAACTCAGCTCAAGCTCAATCATAGCAAAGAGAAATGCAAGGAAGCATAAGAATTAAAGCTCATCTACCAATGCATATATTACATATGAGATGCAATGCATAAAAGGTAAGATACATATATACAAGAGAACACCAACTTCCCCTCAAATGATGCCATAAGGATGACAAATACCAAGTTCCCCCCGAAGAAAAGCATGTCTCGAAGCATCTAGGGGCTTGGTGAGGATATCGGCTAGTTGGTTTCTGGTGTCGATGTATTTGAGCTCAACATCCCCCTTCACAACATTGTCTCTCAGGAAGTGGAATCGCACATTGATGTGCTTGACCTTACCATGTTGGACTGGGTTTTTGGCTAAGCATATGGCACTGGAGTTATCACACATGAGTAGAACACCCTTAAAAGTTAACCCATAGTCTCTCATGGTAGATACCACCCATAGGATTTGTGAGCAGCAGCTAGCAGCAGCTACATACTCAGCCTCTGTGGTGGATTGGGCAACACTCGACTGCTTACGAGACGACCAACAGATCAAAGAAGTACCCAAGAAATGGCAAGTACCAGAAGTGCTCCTCCTATCAATTCTACATCCAGCAAAGTCCGTATCTGAATACCCAATGAGATCAAGAGATGAAGATGTAGAGTACCAAAGACCGAACTCAAGGGTGTATTTGAGATACCTGAAGATACGCTTGACAGCCTTGCGACGAGTCACCCTTAGGAAAGCTTGAAAATGAGCACAAAGACACACTGCAAAGTGTATGTTAGGTCTCGTCGCCGTCAGGTACAAGAGGGAGCCAATCATGCTCTTGTACTCCCTTTGATCCACTGCTTCACAGTCTTCATCAGGGTCAAGAGCCGTTGTTGTGGACATCGGTGTAGACAACGGCTTCAAATTGACCATGTCAAACTTCTTCAGGAGATCCTTTGTGTACTTGGCTTGATGAATGAAAGTGCCTTGCTTGCACTGCTTGATTTGAAGTCCAAGAAAGAAGGTGAGCTCGCCCATCATCGACATCTGAAATTCACTTTCCATAGCTTCCTAAAATCTAGACACAAGAGCATGAGACGAACCACCAAAGATGATATCATCCACGTAAATCTGAACCATTAGAAAGTCATTGCCATGCTTAAGAGTGAACAAGGTTTTATCAACACACCCCTTGACATACCCGTGCTCTAGCAAGAAGGTCTTAAGCCTAGCATACCATGCCCTAGGTGCTTGCTTTAGCCCGTACAAAGCCTTCTAAAGCTTGTACACATGGTTTGGGTATTTGTGGTGCTCAAAGCCAGGGGGTTGCCTCACATACACTTCTTCCTCAATGAAACCATTTAGGAAAGCACTCTTGACATCCATTTGATAAAGTCTAATGCCCTTAGAGGTAGCAAATGCAAGCAAGATCCTAATGGATTCTATGCGAGCAACAGGAGCAAAGGTTTCACCATAATCTAAGCCCTCCACTTGGCTAAAACCCTGAGCAACTATCCTAGCCTTGTTTCTCACAACCTCACCATCCTCCCTATGTTTGTTTTTGAACACCCACTTGGTTCCTATGACATTGACATTTTTGGGAGGCTCTACAAGGGTCCAGACTTTGTTTCTCTCAAAGTTTTCCAACTCCTCATGCATGGCATTAACCCAATGTTCATCAGATAGTGCGTGTCCAACATCTCGGGGCTCAAAGGTTGCAACAAAGAGAAAATTGGTAAAGCAAGCGAGATGTGCAGACCTTGACCTTGTTGTCCTCTCATAGAGATTACCAATCATTTGTTGAGGTGGATGTTGATGCTGAATGTGGCTAGGGGCCTCTCTCTCAGAGTGTACCTCCCCCTCAACCATAGCTGGAGCTCGCTCGACAGCCGCTGAAGTCAATGTAGAAGCTTCTGGATCCTCTGCTGGAGTAGTGGTAGCAGCAGAAACAAGCTCAGAGGAGAGATGAAGTGAATCATCATCATCAAAGCCCTGTAGGTCCTCTTCTACAAAGATGCTTTCCTTCAGCTCCTTATCCCATGCAGACTCAATCACATTCCTTGTACAAGAGTTTGATTCATCAAAGGTTACATCGCAGGATTCTACGATGGTGTTAGTCTCCCAATTGAAAACTCTATAGGAATGACCATCAAGAGAGTAACCAAGAAAGATGCCATCGGAAGATCTAGACTCAAACTTATCAAGATTGCCACGTTTGAGAATAAAGCACTTGCAACCAAAGGCACGCAAATGAGAAACCGAGGGCTTTCTCCCAATACATAGCTCATAAGAGGTCACATTAAGAATTGAGCGCAAGAAAATCCGATTGGAAACATAACAGGCAGTGCTAATGGCCTCAGCCCAGAACCGCCTCGGAGTCCTATGCTCATCGAGCATCGTCTGGGCCATTTCCACCAAAGTTCTATTCTTTCTTTCGACCATGCCATTCTATTGGGGAACATGAGGTGCTAAAAACTGATGCTCAATACCATGCTCAAGACAGAAAGAATCAAAGGAGGAGTTCTTGAACTCGGTGCCATTATCACTGCAGATTGCTCATAATGCACCGGGGAGTTCCTTGAACAACCTCAAAGCTAAGCTCCAAAAGTGATGAAACACTTCATCCTTGCTCTCAAGAAAGTAAACCCAAGAGTAGCAAGAGTAATCATCAACAATCACAAGAACATACCACTTCCCACCCGTCGAACGAACCCGAGAAAGACCAACAGTGTCCATGTGAAGCAACTCTCCAGGGCATTCAGTCATCACCAAATTGATTGGTGGATGAGAAGCGGCAATCATTTTCCCATGACGACAAGGAGCACAGACCAAATCCTTATCAAATTTGAGCTTAGGCAATCCTCGGATCAAACCTAGGCCACTCAAGCGACATAACAAGTCAAAGCTCATGTGACCTAGTCTCCTATGCCATTTCCAGAGCTCAGAAGAAGATTGTGCAAACAAGCATTTGTGAGAACAAGGAGAACTAGCAAAATCAGCCTGAAAAACTCTGCCAATGTGAGAAACCCCACAAACCAAGGAACCATTCGAATCAAGAACACAAGAAGCATTTGACTTAAAACGCACTTCCAAATCAACATCAAGAAGCTGAGAGACAGAGAGGAGATTGTACTTGAGATACTCAACCAAACCAACATCCTTGAGAGTGAATTTTTCATTTACCTTTACCATGCCTTTTGCCTTCACTCTCCCTCTCTTGTCATCTCCAAAAGTCACATACTCCCGGCGCTTCAAGGGACTGAGGCTGGAGAACCACTTTGCATCTCCGGTCATGTGGCGTGAACACCTGGAGTCCATCAACCACTTGTTCTCCAGGCCTCCACCTGCTACCTACAAAGAACGAGAAGGAAAAGTCGATGGCTAGTGCTAGGGTTAGTCAAAAGGCATTTTGGAATCCAGCACTTAACCATACGACCAGTAGTAGTCATCATAGTTCTTTGCACATTATCATTCGAACGCAGGGGACGAGAACCATGATGGGGAAAACGTGGCCTGCAAAGCGTCTCGACTCAAGCCTTGGGTTTTGAGGATAGAAATCATTTGTATGAAAGCCAAATCCACGTGAGTGACGCTCACCATGATAGGGAAAACATGGGGCGCCAAAGCGTTGTTGCGCAAAGCCTCTGTCTCATGAATCAAAGCCATATGGGGGATGACCCTATCCACGATAGGCATGAGAAAAAGAGCAAGGCTGAAGATCAACAAAATTATCATAAAAAGCATCCCTAGTCAACTCAGCTTGCTTCCTCTCAATCCTCTTATGCCTATAATAGAACTCATCCAAGTGGCGCTTGCGACCACAAAACATGCAAATGTAGACACCCTTAGGATTAGGCTTGGTTTGCATTGCAGGTTTGGGTTTTGGCATCTCTGTTTGCTTTGGGTTGAAGGAGGGTTTTGGATTGGGTGGATAGTATGTGTCAGTGGGTTTGATGGTGTTTTCCTCATCCTTGTAGCTGGAGCTAGGTACAAACTTACCCGCATTCTCACTCTCCTTGTCACACCTCTCAAATCCCAAGCCCAAGTTATAGGTTGACCTAGAAGCACTCTCCTTTACTCTTGCCAAATCACTCTCAATCTTTTCCTCACTCACTAGGGTTCCCTGGAGCCTAGAAATAAGATAGTCATTTTCCTGAACTAGGACTTTGTTTTCCTCCCTAGTGATTACTAGCTTATCCTTGAGAGTGACACACACTTCACACGGATATGGGAGAACTTTCGAGCGAGTCTCATGAAGAAGCTTAGACTCAAGCTCTTTGACTTTGAGGGATTGAGCTTCCAACTCATCTGTGAGGTTGGGGCACTTCTGACATGCACCCAAAAGAGTTGGTCTAGCTTTGAACTCATCAAGCTCCTTGAGGGCACTCTCAAGCTGACTGGCAACTTGAGCATGCACACTCTCCCTCTATGCAAGATCACTTATCACAACTTGACAAGACTCACACTGAACAACAATGTCCTCACGAGCAAGCTTAGACCTAAGCGAAGCAATTTCAAAATCAGCACTCTCCAACTTAGACTTAAGCTCTCTACTCTCACGAACAACACTGTGAAGCTTATCATCTTGCATGAGCAGAACATCATGCAAATGATCAAGTTCAGAAGAGAGCTCATCAAGAGTGGGAGATACCTCGCTTGTGTCGGAGGCGGATCCAGAGTCGGTGTCGTGGTCGTTCTTTGCCATGAAGCAAAGCTCGGTGAATTCATCCTTCCGCTTGGCTCGTGGCTTCTCAACCTCCTCCTCCGAGCTTGTAAGGCCTTTGCTTGATGTGAGGTCAATATCGCTCAAGGCAGCAATGCAGGCGCGTGCAATAGCCTTGGCAAACTTCTTGGAGTTCTTGCCCTTGTAGAAGCGGTTCTTCTTCTGCTTGAAGTCTTCACTGCTGTTGTCGCGGTACCCGGCCTTCTTCTTCTTCTTGGGACAATCAGCAATGAAGTGTCCCGGGTCACTGCACTCGAAACAGGTTCTTGAACCACCTCCTCTTCTCTCCTTGTGGTTGTTGTAGAACTTACTGAACTTCCTTATGAGCAAGGACAGCTCCTCATTAGGAATGCACTCCATCTGTTCATCGGAAGCTGCAACAAGAGAAGACAAAGCAAACTCCAAAGAAGACTTGTCAAGTGAGGGGTTAGTTCCATAAGAAGCATCTCTGTGACTAACCTTCTGAGAGCTAGAAAGCAAAGCCATGCTAGAAGCAGGAAAAGCAAGATTAGGATGAGATTTCCTAGACAGTTCATGAGATTTCAGCTTGCTATATAGTTACTCACAGTTCAAGGTGTTGAAGTCAGTAGTTTCTTCTAGAGCAGCAATTTTAACCCCCCAAACATTTTCATCAAGTGAGTACAGTAGTTGCTTAGCTCTATCATTGTCATTGTACACAAGGTTACCACAAGCCTGCAAGTTGCACATAATTGTCTCAAACCTACGAAAAGTGTCATCTAGTGACTCGCCAGGTTTTTGGGCAAATGTTTGGTACTGTCTATTGTAAGAATCCTTACGCATAGACTTGACTTGGTTGGTACCCTCATGGTAAGTGCAGAGCTTAACCCAAATTGGATGAGCAGTGTCAAGGTGTGCAACCCTATCATGTTCACTCGTACCAAGTGCAGAGAGCAGAATATTGACAGCTTTGGAGTTGTTCTCATACCTGACTAACTCACCTGCAGATGTGGTGTTCAGGTCTTGTGGTATAGCATACTCCTGCTCAACAATCTCCCAAATTGCACGTCCTTGACTCAGCAGATACGCCTTGGTCCATGACTTCTAGTAGGGAAAGTCCTCTCCATCGAACATCCACAGCTTGGCAGCACGCTTCTCTATGTCACCTTCGGATCACAAAGCCGGTGAAGGTCAACTAGTGATCAAACTGGCTCTGATACCAATTGAAGGACCGAGAAGGCGAGCAGAGGGGGCGTGAATGGGAGCCAATCAAAATTGTCCAAGAGAACTTGGCCTATGTCCCAATTACAATCTAAGCCAACCTCTAAACGAATCACCAAGGCTACACACACCAACTTGTGATGTGCTAACCCTAGGAGTGATCAACAACAGCAAGGAAACACAGCGGAAACAAAAAGGAACAAGAAGCGCTCAAAACATATCAATTCTGGACTCTCATTGGCAGTGCCGACCATAGCCATCGGCAGTGCTGGTTGGCACCATCGGCAGTGTCGGTGCGGGACACAAGACACTCTGGAAACTACAGATAAGAGAGATCGGCAGTGCCGGTCGGTGCAATCGTTAGTGCCGGTGCAGAGTTTAGACTCTCCTTATCAACAAGCTGATTTGAGTTCAGACCCACCGGCAGTGCCGATCCAGGTCATCAGCAGTGCCTATCATCCCCGACAGAACAGCAGAAACTTTTAGGAAATTGACAAATCTTCTCCAAAACCTAATCAATGAACTCCAAATGATGCGATTTTTGGACCAGTAAATCCTCATCACATCACGACCCTAATCTTGGAAGATCATGTCAATTGGCTCAAGGAATCATCACGAATTTCAGATCTTGTGCCAAGAACACCAAAAAGAGGAAACTTGAGAAATCCTTCAAATCGAACGTGCTAGAGCTATTTATTCAGTCAAGGATCCATAGAGGGTTGTTCTAGCTCATCCTAGCAACAAGTTTCTCAAGAAATCCGGGCCAAAAACTCGTCCAAAAGTGAGATCGAAAATCACCACGAAAATAGCTCCAAAAATAGAGAAAAAGGAATTTCGGGAGGAAAGAGGAAAATCTTGAGCACGAAAATACTTCTCATATCATGGAAACATTCTTACAAGATTCATAGGTACAAGGCTAGGAAGCCATCCTCTTCCTCCCACTATTTGGAAGAGCAAGAGATGTCTCTCACACACCCACTACTCTCCTCTCAAACATGAAGTCCTCTCCTAGCACTTTGAATAGAATCCTAACACAAGGCTAATGGAAAGAGAGGCACATCTTCCACCAGCCCTACCTCCTCTTATATAGGCCTAGGGTCTATTGTCCACATGACAATTCTACCCTCGACCTACATAACACACCCACCTACCACCGGGGGCATAACCGTCCATCTTTTTCCTCGTTGCCTAAATGCCATCGAGCCCTTCACAACTTTGCTTGCCCTCGATGCAAGCTCCGAGATGGTGCCACATGCACCTCTAATCACCGCCACCGGTTTTGTGGCCCTAACCGGGAAACCGCCTTGCACGCTTCTCAAAGTGCGACTTCTCGATGTTGACACGTGTCACCTTGTCCCGCGATCTTGACCACCGGCAAGTCTCTCCCGGTCCCTGTCCATCGGGACCCCTTGTCACTTGCACCGGCATCCCGTTCGCCTTGACTTGGTCAACACGCCATCTTCATCACCATCACGGTTTTGAGACTCAATCGTGAAACCGTCCATGCTTCTTGCCTCTCCACGTGTATGGTGTGGATCACCCTTGACTTCACCCGGCATCCCGATCGTCTGGCCCCAAGTCCCCTACTTGTGCCCAATCCTCTCGTCGTTGACCGCCAAGTCGACTCCAGTGACCTACACAGCATGAGACAAGCAAACACATTTCCCAACTCCTGCAATATCACCAATACTTCCACCAACTCCGGTTAGTCATAACCATGATATACAAACCCATGCAATCCCTTGATTCCCATATTTCAACTCAAACACCAAATCCGCTCAAGTCAATTACTCATTAAATATATTGCAAACCATGGCACATATCCACATGGTTTCTCTGTCTCCCACCGTAGGATAGGAGCCTACCCTTCCGACCTGCAGTGCGCTTAATTACTTTGTCAACTATAGGTTCAATGTCCTCTCTCCTTCATTTATTGTAATGGAGAGGAACAGCAAGGTAAGTAAAGGGGAAGCTCCCTATCTTGCAGCTTTTGTCTGATACTCATCAAGGTCAATAAGAGTCATATTGCTCTTATTACAATTAATCTTCATGCTTGAGAGCTGTTCAAAATAGATCAGCCGCCACTTTAAGTGACGAGCACTTTCCATATTGTTCTCTAAAAACAATAGGATGTTATCAGCATATTGCAAGCTAATGATTTCCCCTGGGTACAGGTCTTCCATGAGACCTTTAATATGCCCCTTATCAGCTACCTTCATCAGCATCCTAGTGAACACATCAGCCACCAGGTTGAAGAGAAGGGGAGATAAAGGGTCACCCTGTCTCAAACATTTCCCTGGCTGGAAATAGCTACTGTTTTGATCATTAATTTTAATGCAAATAGATCCTCCTTTCACTAGGTTCAAAACCTAGCCTATCCATTTCACGCTAAAACCCCTTGTTTGAAGGGTTTCTCCCATGAAGTCCCAACTTACTCTATCATAAGCTTTCTCATAGTTCAGCTTAAGCATTACACCTTCCCTACCATTTTTAGTTGCATCATGAATAATCTCATGAGCTGTTACCACACTCTCCAGAATGTATCTCCCTTTTATAAAAGTTGTTTGGTTACTCGCCAGCAATCTATCACAGAATTTTAATAATATGTTATTGATGGCTTTGGAGAAAATTTTAAAGCTACAGTTTAACAATCTGATAGGTCTAAACTTCCTAAGGTGTTTCCTTTTGTTCTTTTGGGTTGAGTGTTAACATTGCATAGTTAAGCCTAGCAATGTTCAACTTCCCTTTTTCGAAATCTCTAACTAGAGCCATAAAATCGTCCTTAATGATCCCCCAGAATTTTTGATAGAAGAGAAAAGAGAACCCATCAGGACCTGGGGCACCCTCAGCATAAGAGCCAAAGATAGCCTCCCTGATTTCTTCCTCTGTGAAGTCAGCCTCCAACATCTCATTTTCCTCTTGAGTCACTTTTTCCTCCACCTTCCAGAAGTTCTCCCCCACCTTAACCTTCTGTCTCGTTTCCTCACCAAAAAGGTCCTTATAGAATTCTATTGCATGCTTAAGCATGTCTTTGGTTTCCTGTATAATGTTACCTAAGCCATCCTCCAACTTTGTTATTATTTTCTCCCTCTTCCTCTGACTTTCCTTATTTTGAAAATAGGTCGTGTTGTTATCTCCTTCCTTGACTTCTCTATCTCTTGATCTCTATCTTGCCTTGATTTCTTCCATGCGCCAGATTGAATCCAGCTCTCTTATACACTCCTTCCTGTTCTCATTCTTCTCGCCTGTGAGAGTACGCTACTCAGACAGCTCATCCCACCCATCTATTGTTCTCAACAGGTCCTCCTTTCTGTTTCTGACTTGAGCTCCAACATTTCTGCTCCAACCTTTAACTTTTCTTCTAAGAAGCCCGATCTTAAACTGCCAGACCTCTATAGGATTTGTCTGAGAACTCTTCGTGGCCCAAATCTTCTTTACTAGGTCTTCAAACTCCTCTTTTTCTAGCCACCATTTTTCAAACCTAAAAATAGTCTCTCTTCTTTCATAATCTAGACCTAAATTAATTCAGAGAGGATTATGGTCACTAATTCCTTTTGACAACAATTTAACTACTGCCAATGGATACTTAGTGACCAGCCAGTGGAGGCTAGTACTCTATCTAGGGTTGCTAAGATTGGTCTATCTTAGTTGTTTGACCAGGTAAAGGATCTACTTGGGTCTTTAATCTCTAGCAGCCCCCACTGTTCAATCCACACATTAAAGTTCTCCACAAAATGGTGGTTAATCACACCATTGCTCTTTTCATCCTAGTTCCTCACCAGATTAAACCCCCCCCCCCCCCCATAAAGAGTCGGACCATCCCATAAACCTGAAACTTGATGTAGTTCATTAATGAACTCCAACTTGGTCTCATTATATGGAGATCCATAAATAGTTATCAATCTCCAAATACAATTATCCTTCTTATTCTTGATCATTCCAATGAGGCAATATTTAAAATATGTATACAATATTGTCTGATACTGAGATTCTTATATGAACTGGGACTAATTGCCAAAAACGATATTTAATTTCTTCTGGCCACACCATTCATTGTCAGCAAATGAATTGCTAGAGCATTAGTGTAACGATTCTTCTATCTGTCTAGTTAACATCAATGTACATAAAATCCTCTTCAACCCCGTACAGGTGCTGGACAGCGTGCTCGTTCATGCAGATAAGCTGATCATTGGAGAGAGAATGTTCTCCACGGATAACCTCTTCCACCTCGTTGCCTCCCCCGTGGAATTTCAGCGAAGGTGGATGCACAATCTTTGCTCCTGCAGCCTCACAGTACAGACAGCGGACGTGCTCTGTGTTGTACAAAAATGATCATATTAAATATGTTCGACATCAGTTGTGTTAAAATTATCTGCTCTCTTAACATCTAAGAACAACAATTTTCATGGCACTATGCCCGGGGCATATGGCAAAGACGGAAATATCCACGGTAAAATCTTTGGTGTCGTGTGTTACTTTTTAGAGGCACACGACACAAAGTCTCTTTGCCGTGTACCCGATATAAGACCGACAACAAATATGGAGGCACATGGCAAACATAGGCTTTCCTGTAGTGTGGAGTTAACAGTCCAACCACTTGGATGCACTCACCCTCATCATCATTAACTGAATTTTCAGAAGATGAGGCAGAGAGGTTTTCCGTCTCGTTTTTAGGTCACACAAGAGTTGCTAAATGTGCTGAATAGATAAATGATTCAGAAATGAACTGAAACCACTGTAAGATCCCCATTCCCCATAAATGTTCCAGTTGTCTATGTTGCTGTTATACCTTGTATCTTTCTCAATATTTAAACTCACCGCCACATTCATAATAATTCAACTAGCATTTCAGTGCAGCCTGTACGTACCATACTTAGACAGTTCTTTTTTTTTACGGTCACTTAGACAGTTATTATATTATAAATAAATCTATTTGCTTACATAAGGCATCGTTGTTGCCAGCTACCTGAAAAAAATGGAGAAGTTGTGACGAAAGAGTAGTAAACATACCGGCAAATGGTGTCGGCTCATGCACCTGGCACAAAAGCAGCGGTGCAGCGTCATCCTCCTTTTCATTATCAAACTCAGCGAAGAAGAGTACAGCTGGATAGGAGATGTCACCGGACCCAGAACCCCTCTTAGTGGCCAAGAAATTAACATGTGAGTAAAAATACTTGAAGGGGGCAAAAGACAGGGGATCAATAATGTCTCCGCAATACTCCGGACCACATACATGCTCGTTCACACAGCAGATGATATGCAGATCAAACGTGGGTTCCTACAAAAAAAAAACAGGATCAATTTTTCTGTAAAAGAGATTGTACGTAAAAACATTAATTACATAACTGCACACAAGTGAAATCATCAGATGTAGAAACTAACCCCATCTTGCAACAGGTGCCTGTCCAATGCAGCTTTCACCTTTCTTGATATCCTTGTCTGCTGGTTCATGGAGCGCGCCTTTCCAGCTCTTGTGCGATAACAGGGATTGTGTATTCGTTCGGAAATTGGCTGCTGTTGTGGAGACAGAAAGCACGACCATCTCTGCACATCTTCTGAGGTGATCGGGAACGTAAGCGAGCGCCTCTCCTTCCATGAGGCGAGGAACTTTGCCTGCTCCTCAGGATTGGGGTGCCATGCCGCGGTGGCTGCAGCCGCGTACGCTTCTTGGACGTCTGCGCATGGGCTTTGCTGCTGCATCTTCCTGAGGGCATCGTCATAGAGATTGGACAAGCAGTGATCCCTACGATGATCGTCCGAGCAGTGTTGCTGTTGATTCTGTCGTACCTCCAATTCCTCTGCCTCAGACAGCAGGAGGTTGGGATCAGCAACAGACAGCTGACCGGAGGCTGCAACAAGGCATCGCACAATCTGGTGCTCGGATAGATCATGGTAGCGAGTCTGGAGGAAGGAGATGAGTCCATAAAAGGAGCGGCTCTCCAGCCGAGTGAGGCTTTTTGGGCCGATAACGTCGAGCACAGGGGTTACGGCTGCCGGGAAGTTAACGTCGTACCATATGGTGTTGAAGATGATGTTCGAGACAGGGTCCATGGGGCCGTAGCAGTGACCGGCTCTGAGCAGGCTGCGGTGGAGGCGAGAGCGCAGCTCACCGCGCGGCAGCATGGCCAGCGCCTTTAGGTAGAAGCCATGGATCGTGTCGAGAAGCACCATCCGCAACGACCGGGTGTGTTGATACGGCATGCCGGCAACGATGATGCTGTTCGTGTTGCTGCTGGAATTGGAAAGGAGCCGGGAAGCAGCAAGATCCCAAGATACGGCAAGGGAACAAGGGACCGCATCAGGCTCCTCGATCAACACTTTCAAGTCAGCATCGAGGTTCTGACGCGGTGAGTGTGGCTGCATCTTCTCGAGTAACAAAGCTTGAACCTGGTGTAGACGAGAAGATGGCATCATCCAGACGTGGACGAGCAGCTTTGGTTGGGAGTGCTTGGCGATGTGCGCGGCGAGAGTGAGTGCCTCCTCGAAAGCTGGTGTTGCCACGTTGGAGTCGAGAGAGAACCGCGCCATGCCACGGTCCGCGACGATGAGACGAGCCGCGGCGAGGAGGTCGGCATCGGTGAGGAGCAGGTAGCGCACGGCCTCCCACTTGGGCAGGTATGGGAAGAAGTAGAGGAGGAAGGCGACGAGGCCGTCGAGCGAACGCTTCCCCAGCTCGTCCCTTTTCTCATCGACAACGGCGCCGGGTAAGATAACCTGGTCGTCCGTGTGGTCAGGCTGGAGGTCATCGGAGGAGGTGCAGATGGCGTTGGCCATGATGTTGGAGACGGGGTCGAGGAGGCCGACGCAGATGCCGGCGTCGAGGAACCGCGAGAGAGTTAGAGGACGAGACCTCACGGCGAGCCGGTCGATCGCCTCCGCGTAGAAAGCGTCAATCTTGGAGAGGAGGCGCGACCATGCCTCGTCTTGCTCCTTCCTCGAGGGCATGTACCGACGCTGTGGACGGATCACGCGGCGGACGCCGCAGATCTCGACGTAGCTCATTGCCGCCGGCGACGGAGGGTTTAGGGTTTCGGAGGAAACGGGAAAGGGAATTATATTGTCTACTAGGAGATTCGGTTTTAGTACTTCGATTACAAAACAGAATAATGTGACTCTCTAATCTCTATTTCTTTTTTGATAGAATAATCTCTATCTCTACTTCTTAATAAAAGTGAAAACGTTCATACCACTTCATGATCGTGTTGCACTCTCCTAATCATAATCTCTGTATCTGTTTATGTTTGCGTCTGAGTCGATCTTGTTGTTGCACTCTCCTAATCGTATCACTCTTCTAGTGTTGTCTTGCCCACATGAAAAAAAAAACTCTCCAACCCGCGCCACCGGAGCTCCCCGCCGCTGTCAGATGTAGCCACTGGCATCAGAACCCGCGCCACCAACAGAGCTCATCGATGGCTCTCTAACCCTAACAGTAACCTCAAAATTGACACAACATGTACAGATGTTGAAAAAATTTGGACAACAAACAGAAAAATTTGGCTTAACATGTGTTGGTTTAAAAGAAAAAAAAAGTTGGAAAAATCTGGATAATAAACTGAAATGTTGATCGATATTTGGGCGAAATGTTGAGTAATGGGTCAAAACATTAGGTCAACATTTGAGGGGAAACATTGACAAAAAATAAAAATAAAAATTGGAAAAATTGGATTGCATGAAAATGTTGAGTCAACAAATGCATTGTCCAAACATGTTGACTCAACGTTTCTGGAAATGGACATATTCAGAATAAAAGGCAGTCCAGAAATAGGTTGACTTCTAGCGGTTCACTGCTAAGTAGTCGTCCCTGTCTCTCTAGGGCCTTTTTCCTTCATACCTCTTACTTTGGTTTACCTGCTATACCTGGCTGAAGTATTGGCAAATGTGTGCCCAGTTGTCTCCATCAACTCTAACCCATGAAAACAAATATGCATCGAGCTCTTCTTCTACGCTCTGGTATGTTTTCATGATATTTGATATTTTTCTTGGTCCTCGAGCTAGCCGCGACCGGACTCCAGCGAACTATAGGAGCCATGGGCTCCTACCTGACATGGTGGTGGCCTGATGGTAGGGATGCACGGATCTTGTGCACAGGCTACAATGTGTTCCTATATAATATTTTGACTAAGATAAATAATTAAAATTAATAAAATAATTAATAGCAACAATAATTTTGGAACGGAAGGAGTCATGATATATCGAAGCACCGTGGTTTTTAGGAAGACAGGCTTTGGGCATGAGAAGATATGTGGGCTTAAGTTCGTGACATGGGCCAGTGATATATATGACCCATGAACCTGGCCATTGGGTCCTGGACTCCTGGTTTGAGCAGCGCTCGTTACAGCCATCGTGTGAATCGGTCGGTGGCCCGGTCATCGACCACAACACCACCACCGCCGTGGTGTACGGGGGACGCCTGGAGCGGAGAGGGCGCAATCTAGCGCCGCCGCGGTGGCGACGGAGCAAGCCATCCATCTTTCCGGCCGGCCGACGCGATGGAGACGGCGCACGAGGTGGCCGTTTACATCGATCGTTTCCACAACCTGGACCTGTTCCAGCAAGGGTAACGAGATTCTCGTCTCCATTTCGTCTTTTGTTTTCAAGAAGAGGCGTGCATTCTTGCAAATTTTCGCTATTCCTTAGATCTTTCTGACGTGAGAGAGGTGTGTACTTGTTGGTGGATTTCAATTTTGGAGAAAGATTGGGCTCGTCCTCTGATTTTTTCTCAGGAAATATTCCCACCGCATGTTTCTGTTCGCTTCAATTGTCCATTACGAAGGTGAAATGGAATGCATTATGACATTTTGACATTTGCCTGCAGATGGTACCGCATGAAGATCAGTGCAACGTGGGAGGAGGATGAGTACAGGGCACCCATAACACCGGCAAGGGTCACGCAATACGAAGGTTGTTGCATCGTTCTTGATGATGCAGAGATAAGAAAAGTTCCTACTTTATCTGTGCTTCCTGTAACATATTGCTACCAGTTTTGTTTTGATGTCATTATTAGGACATAACAGTTAGTGCAATTTTGCACTAAGTTTGTGTCCTGATGACTTCAAGATAAAACAGCTGGAGGAATCGAGTAGTTTCTCTGGCCAAATTCTCCTGCTTGATTCACAATGCAAAAAATGAGTGGAATTAATTGTACCATTAAATTGCTTGATTTTGCAACACCTTTAATGCAAATCAAATTGCTGCAACTTCTATACATTCAATAGCTAGATTATACGATCCATTAACATTATTGGGAACATATTTTATGAATCTATAAAATGGAGGCAAGAGAGTAGATTAGCCTCCTACCACCCCGAGGAACGTGACATGGGGACCAGGTTCAAGCTCTGGCCGGCCCGGCACGCACTCTACTAGGGACAGGGCGAGAGGGAATCGAAAACTCTTTGATTATGGCCTTATACTCTTTAGGATCCCGACTTGGTCATACCCTATTCTCTCAGCCTTAGGAAACATGTGGAGGCTGAAAGATTTTTGTATTATTGATTTATTGGTGTAGACCATCCTAAGAGACTTCAGATACAGAGTTCTTTTCGGATGTTGGTGAGAAAAAAAAAACTTAGGTGTCGTTGTGGCAAATTGTGTTTGTTTGGCGTTATTTGGATTGTCCCATGTTTACTCGATGATCCAATTTAAATGCAATAATGCTTGACTTTTTGCATTGATTCACCATGATCTGATCTAGCTAGTCTTAAACTTGAACGGTCCAGAAACAGACCATAGTCATAAATATGTTTTCGTCTTTATATTTGTCTTAATTTTGTGATTAGTAGTTTACTTTGAGTTTACAAATCTTTGGCTAATAGATTATGACATGCTAGGTGGATTCTGCAGCTATTGATATTGGTGCAAAGGGCTCATTTGGCTTTTGGAAAATAGATGATGTTGACAACAGCTTCAATACACAGCCATTTCTTGTTAAATATGCTAGACAAGATATTTATCCATCAGTTATGGTGTCATTCTATATACCCAACAGTGAAGTTGAGGTTGAGTTTTAACTTGCTTTCATTTATGAATACTCCCTCCGTTCCAAAATTGTTGTCGTCATTTACTTTTTCGTTATCTTTGACCATTCATTTTATTCAAAAGATTTTAAAAATTATCATATATTTTTTCATGATTAGTTTTATTATTAGATAAATTTAAAATATAATCAATAATTTTCTATATTTGAGATAATTTTTTAAATAAGATGAATGGTCAAAGTTCATGAAAAAAGTCAATGGCGATAACAATTTTGGAACGTAAGGAGTAGGTGTTTACTTTAGCCTGATATATGTTCCCCTACATTCCAGGGTCCAGCAACTTCTTCTATTATATTGAAGTTCGAACTTTTATATATCTCAACACTGGGAAATGGATGGTATGTACTTTATGTTTCCTTCACGAAACATATTTCTTATGCTGGTATACACATGCACCCAACATCTTACAGCCTGCATTCGTCAACTCTGAATCTGCTTACCATTTGCATCTTAGGACTCAAGGTCAAGATTCAAGTGACACATATTTGGCACCTGTCCATGAATTTAGGATACCACATAGAGCACTCCTGGGATTGCATTCCTATTGTCCTGTCCATTTTGACGCTTTTCACTCTGCTCTTGTGGACCTGACAATACACATTGTGTATCTGAAAGCCGGTGTCACTAAATCATCACTGAAGGTACACAGGTTTGTGATGCTATAGATATAATTTTTTTTAT
Organism: Eleusine coracana subsp. coracana; assembly: GCA_032690845.1. Taxonomy (NCBI): domain Eukaryota; kingdom Viridiplantae; phylum Streptophyta; class Magnoliopsida; order Poales; family Poaceae; genus Eleusine; species Eleusine coracana. Next base: position 6,240,992 of record CM064434.1, on the reverse strand, counting down.
ATACTACCACCTCCATCCCAAAATGTAAGCATTTGTTGACTTTCAAAAATCACATTTGACCATTCATCTTATTAAAATATTTTTGAATATAAAGATAAATACATCATATTTAAAGTATATCTAATAAAAATATAAATCACAGCACAAATAATATTTTTATTTGAATAATCCAAAGGGTTAAACGTGAATTCTGAAAGTCAACAAATACTTACATTTTGGGTTGGAATGAGTACTTCCACAAAAAAGTTTGTACCATGTTTATAACAAAAAGCATAATTATTCTTTGAATGAGTGTGTCACAAACATTTGTAGTAATTAGAACTTTTAATCAAGACAAGAAGTGGCTGCGTTACCCATTTCTATGCCTTACCAATAGGCATAAACATATATTCGCAGTGATTAAAGAATTGTGTTGTTCATTTATTATTCTTTCATTAAATTTATGAGAAAAATATGTTGTCTACAATATGCAGCGACTGGAGCATGGTGTAGGCTCAAAGTCATATGATATCGTGAAGGGCTTATTAAGTTCTAGAGAAATGCTGCTTGAGGAACTTAAGAAGACCAGTAGTGTTATTGGTAGTACACTTGAGGATTTGGATGATGCCGACTTAACTCTTGGTAAATATGAGACAGTTCAGTCATCAAAGTCAGGATTTTCAAATTACAGGGGAGATCAGCATCGTGCACCCACAAAGTTCACTCGCCAGATGACTGGCTCCTTACGTGAATTTCTGGAGGTATGCTTCATTTTAATTGGTCAAACTTATCTTTCTGTTATATGATGATTTACTGGATACTTCTACTGATCACCGCAACTTGTTTCAGAGTTCAGATGGTGTGGGTGGAAGCACTAATGATATTATGCTGTACACTCTGTCTACGGAAGAGCTATTAGATTTATTTGAAACTGTGAGCTGCCAACTTTCACTTATATGGAATGCATTCTTGAAATTTCATAGGTAAGTTAATTTATGTTTTTTTTCACTATGGGATTCGTTGATATGCTAGTATTATTGATTGGTAACTGTTAGGATTCTTCATAATATTTTATGTTCAACCAGAGGTTTGTTTGTGCGATGTAGGGTAAATAGAATCAAGATATTGGATTACTTACATGCTATTTGGGATGATAATCGGAAAACAGAATGGTCAATATGGATTATTCATTCCAAAATTGAAATTCCACATCGTTATCTGCGAAGTATGACTAATGACTCCTCTCCTCGGCATCTGCTTCGGATTTCCAGTTCACGGAAGTTGCATCAAGATGTAATTTTATATCATATTTAATGTTTACAATGGACTATCTTTAATTTTTCAAGTTTCATCAAGAGATTTGTTAACTAGTATTTGCTTGCTATTTTATTGTTCTATTGTAGCCTATACAAAATTCGATGTCAAGGGCCGAATTGCACAGGAGAAGTATAGCAAAAATGAAGGTATATATTTCTTGTCTCTGGAATATTGTGCAAGTACAAAAAATGGATGATACTAATGGGAAGCATACTGCAGATCAGCACAAGATCTATTCAAGACATGCATATTTATGCTTATCCATCATGTATTCCTGTTCTCCGTATAGAGCAACATGTCATGGATGTTCCACAGCATGGTTCTAGCAAGGATTTTGCATCCGATAGTTCTGAGCCATTGGATAGTATTGTACCACCTCAACTGAGAGAAGAATGTACAGCGAGAAAACATGGTGGTCTCACAAAGAGTGGATGTATATTGCGAGCTGTAATTTTCGTTCATGGATTTCAGGTAACATTTTGGACTACAGAAACTGTTTTTTTTTACCTTATTATGTATGCAACATATCTAGTTGAGGATTTTAATTTGCTGGTCTTTGGAAAAACAGGGAAATCATTTGGATTTGCGTCTAGTTAGAAACCAATGGCTTTTACTTGACCCTGGAGCCGAGTGCCTATTGTCTCAGACAAACGAAGAAAGAACAACTGGAGATTTTAAAGAAATGGGTAGAAGGCTTGCTAATGAAGTAGTTGCATTCCTCAAACGGAAACTGGACAAGCATTGTAAGAACGGGGGCTGTGAAGAGATGAAACTTAGTTTTGTCGGTCATTCTATTGGGAACGTCATCATAAGAAGTGCTCTCACAGGTAATCTTCAAGTTGGTACTTGAGGATTTCATAGTTGGTCAGTACCTTGGCTAATCAAATCTTTCCATTTGGACAGAACCCAAACTTCAGCCGTTTCTGAAGAACCTCCATACATACATGTCAATATCGGGACCTCACTTAGGTTACTGGTACAGTTCGAATTCTTTGTTCAATTCCGGTCTCTGGCTTATGAAGAGGCTCAAGGGAATGCAGTGTATGCATCAGCTCACCTTCAGTGATGAGGAAGACCCACAAAACACATTCTTTTACAAGCTCTGCAAGGTAAATTAATAATTTTGGACAGGTGATGAAACTCAAATTTATTGCGCCTGAATATGTTTTGTTTATCGCAGCTGAAGACGCTGGAGAACTTCAAACACATGATTTTGGTTTCATCACCACAGGTACATCATCCTGCTTACCTCTCAGGCTTCAACGCTATTTTACCAGTGAAAACTTTCAGCTTTTACATGCCTGCTTTGTATGGATTTGAACAAGGATCTTCTGCCTATGCTAGGACGGTTATGTCCCTTATCATTCAGCAAGAATCGACCTCTGCCATAGTGCGTCATCTGATACCTCGAAAAAGGGGCAGGTGTTCACCGAAATGCTCAATAACTGCCTTGACCAGATCCGTGCTCCCACTTCCGAGACGCGGGTGTTCATGCGTTGCGATGTGCACTTCGACCTGTCTGCACAAGGGCGGAACCTGAACACCATGGTCGGCAGAGCTGCACACATAGAGTTCCTGGAGGATGACATCTATGTCAGGTTTATCATGTGGTCTTTTCCTGAGTTCTTCCGGTGATGATGTCTGGAGTCCTAAACTCGATCTCTCAGCCCTCAAGAGCTGATGAATGGAGCTGTAAACCTATCGTGAATGACAACTGATATGTAACGCGTGTCACTCGTTATTAAATTTACAATGTGTTGAACATAAATAAACACAGAACGAAAAACATCTCTTTTTGCTTATTAAAACTGTGAAATCGCCAAAGCTTCAATCTATACAGAGGTCTGCTCCATGTGTCATCATCTATCTAATATAAGCAGACCTGAAACTCCGGTGGCCACGGGAGCTCGTAGCGGTACGCCATCTGCCCCATGCCTGACGCTGCGGGTGCCACCTTCATGGTCTCAACATCAATGGAGAAGAACCACCTCTCTTCTACAGCACACTTTGGTGACAGGACGACAAACCCGGTGCCGATCGTTACCATGTCCAGGGGCCGGCTGAAGAAATATGGCTGGTACCCCGGCAAGACACGTGACACCTCACACCACCGATAGCTGGACCTGTTTCTTCAACGACCACTGGCCATCGTCCTCCACGAACACCTTCATGCTGTCGTTCTCCATGACGAGGATGCGAGGCTCCCTGTCCGGGCCGTCGACGAAAAAGAGTATTCTCCGACATATGCCAGTTTTAGATGGTTGGCGGCAACATGGAGGACGAGAAATCGCCCGTACGTGCTACCGTCTAGTAGGACTATCATTATCAACGTGCCGTCTGAAACATAAAAGTACCATGAGCCACCAGCACGGCTTAACGGAGACGCCATTGCACGACACGACCAAGCCTGTCCATGTCACGGTCGATTGCCTTCACACTCCAGTCACCGCCGGCCGTATACACCACAGGTTGTGCAACTCTGTTGTAGTGGAGCACGCATACCACCCTAAAGTTTGAGGCCCGGCCCTGAGCCAGTGCCAACAGGGCGACCGCACTAGGCCTCCAAAAATTAGGGGCCTCTAAATTGAGATACAAGTAGTATATATGTTTGGCCTGCTAGCTGTTGCGTAGTGTTTTTCTTTTTTGGCTTTGTTATTGTTGTTGTTGTTATTGTTAAAGAAGTCCTTTTACCCTCCCTTAATTATTGTCAAAGTCTGGTTTTCCTCCCTTAATTATAAAACCGGGTATTTGTACTCCTTCAATTGTTAAGACCGATTGTTTTTCCTCCCACAGCTATTTTGATCGATGATTTTATCTATATGGCGCACATGTAGCATAGAGAAATACATATTTAATGCCATGTCATCTTTTCTACAACTAAAAATTCAAAAACATATAATTGAAGATTTAAAAAATCATAATATTTTTGTGGTTAAATATTAGTGTTTTAAGTATTTTTATTATATATACATATAAAAATATGTTTTTCAACTTTTTAAATAATAACTATGGATTATTACACCTCTCTCGCATCGTGGACTATTGTACCTTTAAAATTTACACTATACACTAAGTATTTTATATGAACCAAGAAAATTATGTTTGAATCATGAACAATATTATATTTGATTTTGAATTAAAAAATCAATATAGAAAAATTTTGAATCCTCAAAAATATACATTTTTAGACAAATCTATTTTTGTTCATAGACTAACCTTAAAATATAAAATATCTCATAACTATTAGTTCTCCAAAATGTTTCTCTATGCCATATGTGAGCCATGTGGACAAAATCACCGATCAAATCAGCCGTGGGAGCAAGAAAACAAGAGTGAAGTGTATCATAGGTCCTCAAACTATTTAAGAATACTCATATAGGTCCATAAACTTTTAAAGTGATCATTTGGGTCCCTAAGCTATTCCTAGATGATCATTAAACTTTATAGTGAACCCCCAAGTCCATGATCTATTTATATTATGTTAATCATGTCCACCACATCGTCACCCACCAGCTCTACACATGTGTCACTGCCGCCGCCGCCGCATAACCGGTATCCATGTGAGCATCACCGAACCTCCACGACGACACAAGCTAGCACCAGCTGCGCTCTGCCTGTTGCGGCCTTGCCCATCCATCTGGCCCCGTTCCTCCCATCGCGACCTCGTCTTTCCACGCTTGTTACTCGTTAACCACGAAGATGGCTTGCTCGATACCCATGACGAGGTATGCCTTTAGTGCATGGTGCCCTTCACACATGACTGTCGACAGCGCCTGGCAGATAGATGGGAATTCCGGTGGTCGGCAGGCATAGGCCTCGATGAGGAGAGCGAGGTCGCGATGGGCACAACCCACCTTCTGTTAGTTGACATTGTCATGTAGGCTCGGCTGTGCTCGCCTGCAGAGCAGTTGTACAACGGTGACATCCACGCGGCAGTGGTGTTGCGCTTGGAGAGCGGATGGGCGACAACGGTGAGGATCTAGTTGACACAAAATAAATAGATCATGTATTTATAGGATCACTATAAAGTTTATGGACCTGGATGACTATCTGGAAATAGTTTAAGGATCTAGATGGTTACTTTGATAGTTCATGGACCTAGATGATCATTTCTAAATAGTTTAAGGACTTGTGGTGTATTTTACTCAAAAAACAAACAGTTTTAATAGTTAAAGGAGTACTAATACCCAGTTTTATAATTCAGGGAGGAAAACTAGACTTTAGCAATAGTTGAGGGATGCTAAAAGGACTTCTTCCTTTTTTTTTGTTCTCTAGCGAATAGGCCTGCTGCCAAGTGCCAAGAAAGCCCAAAATAATCAAGCACCAGTGCACCACCACAGACCTGCATGGCAGTGGCGGGCTCAGGATTTGAACCATGAGTATTAAAAAATTATAATGATAATTTTTTTTATGTCTTATATATTATATGAGTTCATAGTACAAAATTGATTTCAACTTGATTTTAACAAATAGATATGCTAATTGATTAATAATATCAAAGTGGCAACATGTGAAATAAATAGAGAGTAAAATAAAAAATTAATAATAAATCTTACAAATCTGCATCTGGGTTTCATTAGAAGATGGAATAACACTCATTCAGGTTATCTCTTCTTTGCAGAAGCCATTGCCATTTACCAAGAAAGTGCTCAAATTAGTAGTGGCATTATTCTTCCTTTTTCATGTTTCAGACCTAAAATTAAAATCATAAGTATGCATTATTCTTCCTTGAATCACACAACTACACAAGTACTGTATTTCAGAGCATGGATTTGTGAGCGCAAGAATGAAAATAAAGAATCGAGCCAGCAACAACTACTACCTGGATGGAGTGGTGCGCTGCTGTAGTGCTACCGGCGATCAAAGCACAAATCCTCGCGATACACGATTGAGTTCTAGGCAGTGGCCGTTGGAGATCGTGTCGTCTCAGTCCTAGGCATGGGTGGCAGTCTCGGGTTTGGGCGGCAGCGGAGGCGGTTCTATGGTTCTATCGTAGAGGAAGAACAATGCTCGATCAATTTTCTTGATCGTACAGGAAGAAAAATCATCATGTGCTGTTAAATCGAATGGGAATGGACACCGTATGGGCCAATTTGGCAATTTGGCTAGTTTATAGAGGCGTGTAGAAGCCCAGGTTGACTTTTTGGGCCTGTTTATTTCTAATTTTCGTTAGAAATTCGTAGTATATATTACATATGTAGAATTTTTTTAACAAAAATAATGGGTATTCAATAAGTGGGCCCGCCCCTGCTGCACGGCTGCACATAAGGCCTGCTCGCTTTTATGATGAATGCGAGCCCCCATTTTTTTGTTCCAGCATCAGGCTATCAAAAAGTCAGGCCGGCCCCAAGTTTGACATGCCAATAACGCATTCACCAGTCTCATTGTCATCCCCATTGATGAGGTAGGGACCCCGAAAGAAGAGATCAACGTTCTCTAGGTCCGACGGCAGAGGGATGCTACTGTAACGCTGCGTCAGAGGCTCGCAGACGGCTATGTAAGGAAAGTCTTGGCTTGGCATGACCATGAAGGCTTGTAGAAAGACCTTTTCAGCAGTAGGAGGCTTCCACGATTGTCCATGATCGCCCACGTGGTCCGAGGCCACCATGCATGGCTCGATGATGCAGCTTGGAAGGAAGCTGAGTGAGAAGTGGTGGCATCAACAATCGACGATGACGATGAGGAGGGAGTAAACCATGGATCTCCTGTTCTTCGTTCGAACCTGGCCCATGCGTCGTTGCACAAAGGAGCATTGAAGTAGTGGCCGGTGACTGTGGGGGTGTTCATGATCAAGGAACGGAAGCGCCGGAGGAAGACGGCATCGGAGATGATACGGCGCAAACGCTTGCATGTGGATGCCGCACGGATGAGGATGACGGGCGAATCGAGCCGCTCAAAGACGAGATCGAGGGTGTCATCCACCAGGTCCATGGCAGACTTTCCGTTCCACAGGTGAAACAAAACAAAACCCTAGTGAGCACGAGCTGTAGTTTGTTCTCTGTGGATCACAAATTTTAAATAGGATTGCACAAAATCGGATCTGAAGTTAGAAGGAAAAAAGAAAACCAAATCGTAGTGATAAGAATCACACATAGACGCGTAAGGGTGCCACCTCCACGTCTCTATACTCCCCTCCCGGTCATCATATATAGGGTAGATCATGACTATAGTCGATTTCCTACCTCAAGCCCACGATCGCAACTCACCGCTGCTGTGGTTTGTTGAGGATGATGGTACGGCCTAGATCCAATCCAATGGAGGATGGCGGGTGAGAAGTTTCAACTGCGGGTGAACCAGAGCATAGGAGCACGCAAGCGCTGGCGCCTCGTGTGGCGACCGAAGGCGACTACTGGTCGCCACCCACCACCGCTGCCAGATTCCCCCCGCAGCCTTTGCCCCCGTCCTCCTCCGCCTCCCCCCTCTGTCCACCCACCTCTCTTCTCGGTGCCCCCCAGCCTACTCTCTCTCCGCCGCACCTCGCGGCATTGGCGGAGCTACAGGGTGGACCGGGGCCCACCCTGAGATTTGGGCCTACGACCCACCCCACCACACCCTAATGCCCAACAGGCCCATAGAAAGGAAAGCTGGTGGCCCAGAGAAACCAGGCCTTGGCCATCTGAGTTGTGATGACTGACGAGGCCAGCTATCATCAAAGCAAAGCAACAACTAATTAGGCAATCAACCGTCAGGGTGAGACCGAGGCAAGATTACGAGAGGAGCCAAGCGGTTGTCTAGGGTTCCAAGTCTGGCGTGATCGGCGGCAATTGGAGGAGAGATCTGCATGATCACGTCACCCGTGTAGCAGTTGTGCCGGCTGCTGCGTGCTGCCTGGTTGATGCTCGCGGCTGTTGCGTGCTCCACTGCTCACTATCCGGTGATCCTAGGTAAGCAATTTAATTATTTAATCTGGCCGGTTAATTAAACACTAGATATTGCAGTCGTCCACTGCAACTACTTGATTTCTGATTAAAAAATGAACACAGCGTTCACATGGGGGCATTGCATATAATAAATCAAACTGATAATTCCTGTGTAATATTGAATTGCCATCTGCTACGCAATTAGAGCGCCTTGTAATTAAATTAATCTATCATCTTAATTAGATAAATCAGTTAGATGTACAACTCCATTATTCAATCCTTAATGTGCTTGGGAGTCTATCTAATGTCTAATTAAATTGCTTCCTTAATGAACAGTCGGTTTCACACCAGTTTATCAATTGCATGCAAGGTGCCTTAAGTAAATGATTTAATAAAATCAAATTAATAATCTTTTCTATGTAATTGGATTTTTGTATTGCAGATTAGTGAAAGATGAGGAGAAACGGAAATATTGCATCTCTTTTTAAAAAATACAAAGCAAAGAAAAATTCGTCATCTTCACCTTCACTTCCGTCGACCGATGCATCAACTCATGGTTCAATTGGAGAAACTGAACCATTGACCCCCTCAGCTGATGTCCCAAGAAGTGGTGAAGACAATGTGATTTCACGGGAAGAGGAAGCTTAAGAACATGAGTACAATGGCAACACACCTTCATCTTCAGCTCCACCAAAGTTGCCCCCACCGGTTTATGATCCGGACCATCTTCCACAAGGTCCCGCTGAAAGATTGCCCATTGTAAGTTATCCTATCAATGATCAAGATGCAGTTAGAAGAGCATATATATTGAAAGGTCCATTTCAAACTTATGCACAAGAATTTAAGAAAAGGAAAATTGGCACTAGAGATCAATGGTTCAATGCTATATGGTTTCATAAATATCATTAGCTAGAATATAGTGTTAAGAATGATGCTGCATTTTGCTTTGTATGCTTCTTGTTCAAAAAAAGGGAGAAGAATAGTCCATTTACCGTTGGTGGATGGAGAAATTGGAATAGAGAAGATGCACTAGATAAGCATGTGGGAGAAGTTGGTAGTGTACATAATGCAGCCTAGGAGAGGTACACTGCTTATTTGACTCCTAGTGCAAAAATTGATAATAAAATAGTAGAGGTTGACAGTGAACAGATGCGGCTTTACAAGATAAGACTGACTTATTCACTCAGATGTTTGAGGTTTCTTTTGAAACAAGGATTGGCATTTCGTGGGCATGATGAAAGTGAAGAGTCTAGGAATAGAGGCAATTTTCTAGAGCTTTTAAAATGGCTTGCATCTAATAATGAAGAGGTGGATAAGGTTGTTTTGAAGAATGCTCCAGCTAATTGTACCTTGACTTGCCATGATATATAGAGGGAAATTATTCAATCTTGTGTCATGGAAACAAGAAGTAAAATTATTGAGGAGCTTGGAGATGACCACTATGCAATTTTAGCTGATAAGGCAAGTGATGTATCACATAGACAACAACTAGTTGTTTGTTTGTGTTACGTTGATAAAAAGGGAAGCCATGTGAACACTTTCTTGGAGTTGTGCATGTCCAAGATACTACTTCTTTGTCACTTAAGGAAGCAATTCAATCTTTACTTGTTGGTCATCATTTGACTTTAACTCAGATCCATGGGCAAGGTTATGATGGAGCTAGCAATATGAGAGGAGAAATTAAAGGACTGAAAACATTGTTCTTGAAAGAGTCACCTTCTGCTTATTATATTCATTGTTTTGCACATCAACTGCAACTAGTTCTTGTTGGTGTTGCTAAGGGAAATGATGAGTGTGTTTGGTTCTTTGATCATGTGTCTACCTTGCTTAATATTGTTGGGATTTCTTGTAAGCGTCATGATATGCTTCGGAATGTTAATCTTCAAAATATCTTAAAAGCAATTGAATGTGGTGATATACACACTGGAAAGGGATTAAATCAAGAGATGGGATTAGCTAGGCCTGGTGAGACTCGATGGGGCTCTCATTACAAAACTGTTGTCAATATTATTAGTATGTATCCAGCCATCCGTGATGTACTCATAAGTCTTGGAGAAGACATGGCACAAAAGAGTGACTGGCCTAGAGTACGAGCTATGGTTTTGCTATTTGAATCATTTGACTTTGTTTTCAGTGCACACTTGATGGTTACTATTCTTGGATACACAAATGATTTATCATTATGCTTACAAAGAAGAGAGTAAGATATTCTTAATGCAATGTCTCTTGTTAATGTGGCCAAGAAAACAATGCAAGAATTGAGATCTGATGGGTGGGATGTATTCCTTCAAAATATCACTTTATTTTACAACAAACATGGCATCCAAGTTCCTCCGATGAATGATCAATATGTGCCCTTTGGAAGATCAGCTCGGTTTGTTCCAGTCCAAACAAATGATGATCACTTCAGAAGAGAAGTATATATTGATATCATTGATCGAATTATTCAAGAGCTTGATACACGGTTTGATGAGGTTAATATGGAGTTGCTTTGTTGTATGGCAGCCTTGAATCCTTCAAATTCATTTGCTTTGTTTGATGCACACAAGGTGCGTAGGCTTGCTGAATTTTACTCTAATGATTTTTCAAGTTCGAAATTGCTGAGACTTAAAATGCAACTTGATAACTATATTAATGACATGAGAAGAGATGATAGTTTCAAAGACATATCAAATCTTGTTGACCTCTCAGTTAAGCTTGTTGAAATAAATAGACATAATATTTATGATTTGATATACTTCTCAAATTGGTATTAATTCTACCTATGACGACAACAAGTGTTGAAAGAGCATTTTCAGCGATGAATTTTGTCAAAGAATAAGTTGATGAATAGGATGAGTGATGGTCTTTTGGATGATTGTTTGGTCACTTTTATTGAGCGAGATGTTTTCTTAAATGTGAAGAAAGATGATATTGTGGATTCTTTTATGGCTATTAGAATGCGTAAGCCCGATAAAAACAAAAAGAAGTAGTTTTTTATCTCTTTTTATTATTATATAGCCTTGTATTGAATCATTATTATCAATTTTTAATATATTTTAAAGATATTTTATTGAGCTATTGAATTTTTATTGTATGTTGGTACTTCAATATATTATGCTCGAAAAAAAATTTTAGTCGATCCACCCTGACTTTGAATCCTAGCTCCGCCACTGCCTCGCGGCGCTTAATCTCCGATCCTTCTTCCTGGCCTGGCGTTGCTTTCCAATCAACCGTTCTAGCTGATTTTCACTGCCTAGTTTCCTGCTCCCTCGCCTCCATCTGGATCACCTACACCCCATCGCCCTACAAGGTCAACCGCTTCTTCGTTGCCAATGCTCTCTGATACTGGCTTGCTTCGCCTCTCGATCGTTGCCGGGGGCTCGAGCTTTCTCCTGGTGTGCTCCGTGCTGATGTCGCCAACCACAACATGGCTGCTGCTATCCTCCTCTGCGGCTCCGTCCTCTGTGGCACCACCAGGCTCCTCTTCTTCCCGGAGTTGGATGCCACCATTGCCTGGCGGCGGGTGTCCAATTTCAACTTCGGCTACAGTCCCGATCCCCGCCCCAAGGACGCGCCTCCTGGGTCCCATGGTGGGTCCCCTATCAGAGCCGTCACGACTCCAGGAGCTGCGTTCCCACTGCTTCCGACCTCTACCTCCTTGGTGGCCGGTGAGAGCAGTAATTGCTGCTCTGCTTCGCCCCCTCCTCTAGGCCAAAACAGAGCATGTTCAATTCTGGCTGCTGATCCCCTCCTCTCATCAGCCCCTGCTTCGACGTGTCCCCAGCTGAGGCCTCAAGCTCCACCTCAACTGGTTGCGTGTCAATCGTCTGACCTGGTCTCAAGCGCTTTTCACTCTGGTGTTAATGGAAAAAAATTTGGCGCAGGCTGCAAAGTCCCATCGCTGCAGGACGCCGCTCAGTGACGGACGTGTGGCAGACACACGAATCCAACGATCGCGTTTGGCGCCGGAACGAAGACATACGGAAAGTCAGCTCGGCTCAATTGTCGACTCATTTTTACAGCTCGTGAGTGTACTGCTATCGGCTCTCGCTCTATTAATCTCTTTGCCTTCGTTCCAGCGATGACGTGTGCTGGGCCATCTTCTCTCTCTTCCTACAGCTACACCAGCATCGCCCCTTCAGACTAATCTGAACAAGTGAACAACACTCTCCATTGCTGGACTTGATCATGAGTACAAGTACCGTGGGTACGGTGCAGCTTTGTTGCATGGTAGTAATTTGTACAACAACATATATACTTCATCAATTACAAATCTAATGAATCTTCAGTCAAACTGGAAAAACACTTCATGCGACTGACGTCGAACTCAATGCATCAGCTGAGAATAAAAAGGTGCGTCCGCAATATTGTCAAACAATATAACAGAGTTATATGCCATAATCTCAAACAATATAAATAAGTTACACGTCATATATCAATAACACATTTATTATGATCCCAGCACAACACAAATGAAAATAAAATTCAGTCTAACATGACAAGTCACTTGTTTCCTTCATCTGCTAGTTCATCAAAATTTAACTTCTTAACAGCGGGTTGTAAAGCAGCAGCTTGATCAACTCCAAGTAGTAGACTAGTATATCCTCCTTGGATATAAGGAGCACCAACAGTAGAGAAATTGACATACATATTGAAGCGCGGCATTGTGGTGTTGGCATATTCTTCTTATATCGATGGAGGGACCATAGAAGAAGATTGTCCAAACACATTATTTGCAAAGTTCGGCATTATACTGTTAGCACTAATGCTATCAACGTTAAGATCCTGGCACAAAATATGAATTGATCATTAAAAATATGCATCTATGCAAATCAAATACGAAAAGAGAGAATATATAGTCCAGGTAATAGGGCTTACAAGATAAATTTGTCTGGATTAGCACCTTCATCTCTATATTCTGTTCCATTCTTTGAATCTTTTCCTATAGTCAAACATGCAAAGTTAACTATATAGACAAGAATGGAAATGCATGCTTGTTTCTAAAAGATCAATACCTTTATTTTTACCATTTTTCTTTTTCTTCCCTTTATTCTTTTCGAGCGAGATGGTTCCTCGTTTATTTTTTGGACCGTTTACCACTCGAGGAATTTTGAATGATATTTTACTATTTAATATACCGGTAGGTGTAGCAGCACAATCAGTAGTTACTAAAGGAGCCTCACTAGCTTTTTCTTGCATCTTGACTAGGGAATTATCTACTTCTAGGTCCAACTTATCTATGGCTTTCTCCAAATCATCAAGAAGTTGTTTGGATGGCGAACATTCCAATGCAACAGATGTTGCCTTCCGTGAGATACGCGCAACTTACATTTCCAAACTTTCATTGTTAGTTCCATTATTCTCAATATAAAATTCTCTCTTTGTATATTTTGTCCATCTGTTCATAATATATTTTGGTGGCAAAATAAAAATATCATCGATGCTATAGAGGAACACCGACCGCTATTTCCGGCGGAATCACTCCTATGGCTCCTGGTCAAAGAGCAGTTGTCTATGCAAAACAAAGCGCTCGCCTTATACTGGAAACAAAGATACCAGTTCAAGCTATGCAAGTTGGGAGATGGAAACACTTGTATTCTTCATGCCAGCGCCTCCGCTAGACTACGCAAGAATCAGATCAAAGTCCTTCATGACCAGGGGGTTCCTGTGCACTCTCATGCTGGCAAGGAACAAATCCTCTTTGAATTCCATAACTCTCTAATAGGGACGGAAGTTCACACCTAGGAAAAAAATTTCGGTGAAATTTCACCGATATATCTGAAATATCATATTTATCGGTGAGATCCGATATAATTTTTATCACCAAAATTTTATCATTGAGTATGTTTATTAAACGAAAACTATTTTGATTATATTCATAACTATAATAGTTTATAGATTTAAGCCCATTTCTTCTCAAATGATGTAAAAAATTGAAAAAATAATTAATTTTGTTCACCGAAATCACCAATATTTCTGATATATCGTGTTTATCGGTGACCCCTGATATTTTTCTTGTACCGAATTTTTTTTTCAATCTTGGGGAGCTTTATCCACAACCCCTCAACCTTGGCTAACTGGACATGACACTCTCTGAGGGAGAAATAAAGACAGCCTTGTGGAACATGCGATCTACCAGCAGCCCCGGTCCTGATGGATTTGGCCCCGCTTTCTACAAAACATTCTGGGACACAGTCAAGCAAGATGTCTTTCATATGTGTCAATCCTTCTAGGAAGCTCAGGCTAATTTAGAGAGTGCCAACCAGGCTCACATAGTTCTCATTCCTAAGAAGGATGGTGTTCTGACTGCCGATGGCTTCCACCCAATTTCTCTGCAAAGCTGCCCCATGAAAATCATTAGCAAAGGTCTGACCATCAGGCTACAACATGAGATCACGAACCTGGTATCTGACTCCCAAATTGGATTCATCAAAGGCAGAAACATCACTGATAGCTTCATGCTAGCAGCAGAATTAACTCAATGCTGCCACAAGCGTAAGGTGCCCACCATTGTCCTCAAACTCGACTTCAAAAAGGTTTTTGACTCCATCAGTTGGGATGCTCTGGACATGATCATGGAGGTATGCGGCTTTGGTGACAAATGGAGAGCTTGGATGAAACACATACTACAAACAGGGCACACATCCATTCTATTAAATGGGGTCCCCGGCTGATGGATACAATGCCGCAAAGGTCTGCGCCAGGGCGACCCCTTGTCGCCATACCTGTTCCTGCTGGTTGCTGACGTCCTCCAGCGTCTTATCTGTAGAACATAATATGCATGAGCATCATCATGATTTAGTCATAAACATTAACTAGTCTCTGATCTAACCACCTAGGATAAGTAAACAGGGGATTAGGCTCTTACAATCCTTGGACGAAGCCATGAGGCCAGCGAAATCCCCGTGCCTACTTGATGCAGGCGTGGCGGCATTATGCTTGAGGTAGCGACATCCTTCCTACAGGAGGGGGGCGGCGGCGGCCTTCGATCCGTTAGCAACGCCCTCACAATCGTGTTTTAGGGTTTTAATTGTCAGGAGAGGCATACAAACTCGTGAATCATCGGATCACAAGTGGAGCCGACTCCCCTTATTTATGTTGCGCTGCTGTGGAACGGGGCTGCAACCAATGGGGTTGGCTGCGCCTCCGATCAAGGCGCGTACGTGATTCACATCATAATTAATGATGTAATTAGTGGGATAATTAGTGCATAATTAGGAAACGTAAATATCCCTTTCCCATAATGATCGCCCAGACGTTGGTCTAACGATCATAATCCAACATTCTCCCACTTGATCATTAGGCTAAACGTCATAAGCCCATTCTTGATAAAGTTAGCACACCAAAGTAAAGCATTTCAATAGCCAGTAAAATGCCATTGAAACTTCAAGGCTTATAGTGCACTTCCCTTATTTTGAGATGGAAAAATATTATACTTTATGAGAGTTGGTTGCATAATTGGCCCATTATTTACAGAATCAAAGGCTATCCAATAACCCCATGCCCGCTACATGATTACGAAAAGTATGGGGTGGTAAGCCTTTAGTTAGCGGATCCACAAGCATCACATTAGTACTTATATGCTCGATCTTAATTGACTGATCCTGGACTCTATCTTTCACAACATGATACTTAATGTCAATGTGTTTGGCAGCACCACTTGACTTATTGTTACTCAAAAAGAAAACTGCCGATTGATTATCGCAGTATATCGTCATTGGTTTAAAAATTCTGTCCATTACCCTTAATCCGGGAATAAACTTCCTTAACCATAGAGCCTGCCCTAAGGCCTCATAACATGCTATGAACTCAACCTGCATTGTTGATGATGTAGTAATGGTTTGTTTGGAGCTTTTCCACGAGATAGCTCCCTCAGCTAGTGTGAATACATAACCTGACGTGGATTTCTTAGATTCATCACCCGCAAAGTCTGAATCAGCATATCCCACAACTTCAAGTTCATCAGACTTTCTATACGTTAGCATGAAATGCTTAAGGCCTTGCATATAGCGCAAGGCTTTCTTAACGGCCTTCCAGTGGTTCGGTCCTGGATTCTTTTGATATCTACCAAGCATCCCGGTTATAAAAGCTAAGTCAGGGCGTGTGCATACTTGAGCATACATAATACTTCTGACAGCAGAAGCATAAGGGACTGACTTCATCTGATCAGATTCATATTGATTCTTTGGACACTAAAATATCCCAAAAACATCACCCTTGACAACAGGAGCAGGCGAAGCAGAGCACATATGCATATTATATCTCTTAAATACTTTGTCTATGTATGCCTTTTGTGATAATCCTAATACTCCTTTGGACCTGTCTCGGTGGATTTCTATGCCCAGGACATATGAGGCATCACCAAGATCCTTCATATCAAAATTAGAGCAGAGAAAACTTTTGGACTCATATAACATATCCTTGTTGCTACTGGCCAAAAGAATGACATCAACATAAAGAACTAAAATGATAAAATCATTTCCTTTAAAGCCAAATATTCTTATTACTTCATCAAACTTAAAGTACCATTGTCTAGACGCTTGCTTTAACCTATAAAGGGCCTTCTTAAGTCGACATCCCATATGTTCCTTGCCATCCACAGCAAAGCCTTCCGATTGTGCCATGTATACATCTTCATGTAAGTCACCATTCAGGAATGCAGTTTTAACATCCATCTGATGCAACTCTAAATCAAAATGTGCTACAAGCGCCATTATAATTCTAAGGGAGTCTTTGCTAGACACAGGAGAGAAGGTTTCATTATTGTTGGGGGAAAGCCCACCCCTTAGTCTCCCCAAGGCCAGAAGGCAGCCCATCAACAAGTAACAAGGCCCAGGTGGACCAACGGCCCAAAGGGCCTTCGGCCCAACAGGCGCCCGAAGGCCGGTACGACCAAAGGCCATACGGCATGATGGGCCCCAGGCGCAGACATCAGAGAGTGACAGCCGGGGGCATGTACCAGATGAAGATTGAAGTACTAGAATACCCTTAGGTCAAGCAGTAAGGTGTGTAATGTAAGGCTCGGGGCAAATCTATAAACACACCTGGGGGGCAGGTGAGCATGGATCTATAAATGCTCACCTGCAGCTCTGACCGGGACAAGACATGCCTCTGTCACCAGAACCTTCTTGTACGGTACTGATGAGATAATACAAAGTTCATTAGCCGAAGGGCGCCACTCCAAGCACTTCGGCATTGTGTTATTGCTCAGTCTTGTTCACTCCCACCAAAGCTTATCCGAAGGGCCTTCAACCTCACCAACCCTCGGCTCGCCCACTATGTGTTTGTTATGAACTTGTAACCACAACAGCTGGCGCCGTCCATGGGGAGTTGAACATTAAAGCGCGTAGCATGGCTGGAGGTAAGAGACCGCTTGCTTCGGCCATGTCGTAGCAGGCAATGACGCGAAGCAGGGCGGCAGTGGAAGTTGCTCGAGCGGAGACATAAGCAGCAGCTGGAGCACGTCCGGTTCAGGAGGAAGAAGCCGAAGGGCAGGTTGAGGAAGCGTCTGATGAGGTCAACGAAGGTGGGGAAGAAGCCGTGGTTGAGGGAGAGACCGCTGAGGGGCAGCTCACACGAGAGGAAGCAGAATATGCAAGTTGGGTGGCCGAAGAGCGTATCAGAAAGCAGCAGGAAGATGTGTTGCGAGAGGAGGAAAATGTGAGGCAGATGGAGCTAGAGGTCGAGAGGCAGCGGAGAGTAGCCGAAGAGCATATGTTACGTGCCCAGGCTTTACAAAACCTTGCGCAACAAGAGGCTGACTACGCCCAAAGAATTGAAGCGGCTAAGAGGCGGTAGGAGCAATTGGGCAGACAGTTAGAAGTGCTTCGGAAAGGCGGGATCCTAGAAAATTGGGCTCCAATGTTTGAGGAATTCCGTGAAGATGGGTCAGGGCATATTCAACTGAAAGCCTTCACCTGATGCAACCACCTGATCCTAACTCTCCTCTGGCAGCCAATTACAGGCGGTGCAGTGGCCCGCGAGTTTGGCTTGGTCAAGCTTCCAACGTTTGCAGGGATCTCTGATCCGAGGGAGTTTTTCATGGGATACGAAACAGCTGTCGAGTCAGCTGGGGGTAATGATGCAGTAAAGGCCAAAGCTTTTCCGCTGGCACTAGAAGGGATAGCTGGCACTTGGTATGCCAAGCTAGCACCGGGGAGGATTCGATCATGGGCACAACTCAAGGAGGGAGTTTTGGTGCACATCAGGGGGAACAATGCCAGGCCCATGGGCGTCCGGGATCTGGCTGCATGTGTGCAGAGAGAAGGTGAAACATTGGCCAACTATACTCGAAGGTTCATACATTTGAAGTACCAAGTGTCTGACATTCATGAAGCCACAATAATTGAGTCTGTTGCTAAGGGGCTCTGGATGGGAGCGGCCAGGAGTGCCATTCGGGTGAGGCAACTTCAGACCTTAGATCAACTATTGAGCATCCTAGAAGGGCAGGTACAGGTGAAAGAGGATGAAGAAGAAGAGCATTGGAAAGCGCACTCTAGAGTGATGATGGGACGAGGGCAGGGTATGAATACCGGAGGCTGGCGTCCAAATCGGGGTGGAGCATGCCGCGGTTTTACTCGGCGCGAGGTTTTCAATGTCCACCATGGGGGGACCTCGGGGTCAGCGCCCAGGTGTCCTCAGCCTGCTCCACTGCGTCTGGGACCGAGCCAGCCTCGGCCGGGTCAACTCTTCTACTGTGCGTTTTATGGCTCGGGGTGCACGCACAGTTCGAACTATTGCCTTGATATTAAAGCATTGTCCAAAGAAAGAGTTCGGCGAGAGGCTGAGCAGGCCAGGCCGGTGTTGCACATTCAATACACACATGCTGCTGCCTTTTATCCCCCGCCCCCACATTTTCACCAGTCGCTATTCCTACGGTACCATCATCCCGCCCCACCACCACAAATGGTTGCATTTCCATCCCCTCCGGCTCAGCTTGCGCTTCTGGCCCCTCCGGCAGAGCAGTTACCGCCTCCACCACAGCTGAAGCCGGAGGATCGTTCGGAAAGGGCGCAGTCCGTACAACACATTCAAAATCCGGGGGCATCTCAAGGCACAATATTTGCTATTACTGGAGGATCGGGTCGTGAATTCCCTTCTAAGAGGTAGCGCCAAGAGCATGTTCGGCAGGTAAATCATGTGGCTGCATGTCCTCTAGTTGGGGTCACTCGATGGATGGACGTGCTGATTTCATTCTCTGCGGCTGATTTGAGGCAGATGATCTTTCCGCATGATGATGCATTCGTGATGGCTGTCAACATCAATGCCTTCGATGTACAAAAAGTATTGATTGACGGGGGGAGTTCGGCTAATGTTATTCTCTGGAGCACTATTGAGAAGATGGGTTATAGCAGATCTGACCTGCAGGCCTCTTCAGTTCCGTTGCAAGGGTTTGGAGGTGAGCCAATTCATGCGATAGGCAGTATTGTGCTCAAAGTGTTGTTCTCCAGACTAGAGGGGCACCAGACAGAGATTTGATATGGTAGAGATGAACTATTCCTATAATGCTCTGTTGGGCCGAAGGGTTATCAACAAGTTTTTGGCTGTACTTCAGCATGACTATCTATGCATGAAAATGCCCGGACCGGAGGGTGTCATCACAGTGTACTGGGATCAAGCTGAGGCCCGGAGGCTGGAGTTTGGGTCATCACCAGGGCAACATCACATACATGTTATAGCTGAAGATTGCCAGGGCAAGGGCCTTGCGGTGGAACCACCGACAGCGCCTAAGTGGGTGCCGAAGGTCACATCAGTTGAGGGCACCAAAGAGGTTGTCCTGTGTACCGATCGACCAGATGAAACAATGTTGATTGGCAAAGAATTATCGGAAGCCGTAGAGGTGCAGCTGATGCAGTTCTTGAGAAACAATGCAAATGTCTTTGCGTGGTCGCCAAAAGACCTCCCCGGTATTGACCGATCCATTACTGAGCATCGGTTGGATGGTGATCCGAAGGCGCATCCGGTCAAACAACGAATCAGTCTGGACAGAGGAAAAGACTAGCATCTTGAGGGCTGAAGTGCAGAAGTTGCTGGATTCAAACGTCGTTCGGCCTATTGACAGAACAACTTGGCTAGCAAACCCTGTGCTGGTTAAAAAACCAAATGGCCAGCGGCGTATGTGCATTGATTTTGCAACATTGAACAAGCACTGCCCAAAGGATGATTTGCCGCTGGCTCGTATACACCAGTTGGTGGATGCCATGGCAGGATGTGCGGTGATGAGTTTTCTAGATGGCTACTTGGGATTTCATCAGGTCTGGTTGGCTACCGAAGATCAGCCTTTGGGAACCTTTTAGATATCAGGGGGGGGGGGACTTATTGTTACAACCGAATGCCCTTCGGTTTGAAGAATGCCGAGGCAACTTTCTCTCGTACTGTTAAAGCTACACTGGGTACGCAGATAGGCCGCAACGCGGCGGCTTACATTGATGACATTGTTGAAGAGGGGGACCATGTGGCAGATTTGGCAGAAACATTTGCCAACCTTCGGCGAGTTGGTATGCTGTTGAATCCGGCAAAATGCATGTTTGGGGTGCGTTCGGGCAAGTTGCTGGGTTACTTGGTGTCTATGGAAGGAATTAATCCGAACCCGGTCAAGATTAAAGCAATCATGGATATGCAGCCTCTGGCCTCTATTCGAGAGTTGCAGAAATTCACTGGCCGTGTTGTAGCATTGAGTAGATTCATCTCTAGGCTGGTTGAGAAGAGTTTGCCTTTCTTCGAGGCACTTCGCGGTACTCGGGCATTCACATGTGGTGAAGAGCAGCAACTAGCGTTTGAGGAGCTCAAGAAGTATCTTGTCGAACTCACTATTCTCAAGCCACCGCCACTGAAGGCTCCTTTGTTGTTGTATATCGCTACGGTGCTAAAGGCAGTCAGTGCGGTGTTGGTCTATGAGGCACCGAAGGGCGGTGACGCATTTCAGCAGTTGCCGGTGTACTACATGTCTGAAACATTGACGACATCACGTTGTAACTACACTGTGGTAGACAAGATGTTGTATGCTGTGGTCATGGCCTCACGTAAGTTGCAACAATATTTTGATGATCATGCTATCACCATATCTACCAGATATCCACTGCGAGATGTGTTGACAAATGATAAGGCTTCCAGCACTGTGTTGAAACGGGCGACTGAGTTGGCTTAGTATAACATCACCTTCGTTGCTCGCAATGCCATCAAGTCTGGAGTGTTGGCAGAATTTGTGGCTGAGTGGACTCCTCATGGCGAAGCTGAAGAGTTAGCCCAAGCTGTTCCCAAGGACCCAGTTTGGATAGTGTACACTGATGGTGCCTAGGGGGCCTCCAGGGCAGGATGTGCTGCAGTTATTACATCACCTGGAGGGCAAACCATGTGATTCTCTGCCAAGTTAGCTTTTCAAACCACAAACAATGCTGCGGAATACGAGGGCATATTGTTGGGCCTACGGCAGGCTCGAGCACTCGGGGCTAGACAGTTGGTTATCTATTGTGATTCTCAGTTGGTGAAGGGCTATCAATCTAGGGATCCGGACATGGCTCGATATATCAGTAAGGTGAGGGAGATGGACAAGTACTTCTTGGGCTTTGAAGTTCATAATATTCACCACACCGAAAATGGAGAGGCAGATGCATTGGCTAAGGCTGCGGCCGGACAACGTCCGGTTGCCGGTGATGTGCTTCATGAGGTTATGAGTGAATCAGCAATGACACCAGAGGCAAAATGCCGAAGGGTTCTGGCCATCACGGCAGAGGACTGGCAAGCTCCCATTCGAGCATGTATCGAAGGGCGCTATGTCTCTAATGACAAAGAAGAGCGGCAGAGGATATTGCATCACTGTCAAGGGTACACTATTGTTGATGATGTCCTATACAAGGGGGGTGTCTATGCTCCTCTGCTTCGCTGTCTCACCCGGCCCGAGGAGTAGAACCTTGTCGAAGCTTGAGATCAGCAGTAAATATATAGGGCTACGTCGAGACTAAGAACTACGATAGTTACACAAGATGCCGAGTTATACAGGTTTGGGCCCTCTTCATGAGAGTAAAAACCCTATGTCCTGTGTTTTGTGTATTGATTGTAATCTGGTGTGTTTCGTGTCCCTTGATGGGGGGTACCCTGCCGCCTTATATATCCGGTCGGCAGAGGGGTACATGAAGAGTCCTACTCATAGTCTACAAGGACTTGCATGGAAAATCTATCTCTAAATGCCTTGTACTCCAAGCCGAGTCGGTCGGCTTCCTTGTTGATGAAGTACCCAGTCGGCCACCGGCTTAGTCATATCTAAGGACGCCCGTAGAGCAAGTATCCCACAACAGCCCCCGAGTGCTTCCTGATTTTGAGCTTTGATTTTCTGAATGATCTTCAATGTTGATCATAAATTAGGAAGACCTCTCTATTGAAGTTCCTGATAGATCTGGTGCATCGGCCAGGTGCACCTGATCAGGTGTAGCCCCTGACTCTTGTATAATTTGGAGACTAACAAATAATGCAAGAGTCTAATTATATTAGCTCTTATTATTTTGCGATATGTAGTTTACTCAAGATATTAAGTTTAAGTC
Source organism: Eleusine coracana subsp. coracana (assembly GCA_032690845.1). NCBI lineage: Eukaryota > Viridiplantae > Streptophyta > Magnoliopsida > Poales > Poaceae > Eleusine > Eleusine coracana. The sequence continues at coordinate 6,218,317 of CM064434.1, read as the reverse complement.
TAACAGACCCCTATTCATCCAACCAGTAGGTCAATTTGCAAGATTTCAACCTTGCCGACCGATTATTAAAAAGGCCGAGTGTTGTACACTATTTTCTGAGTGACTTGTCGGTCTGAATTCCAAGACATCAATCATGTTGAGTCCATTTAAAGTAATATGACATCAATCATACAAGGGTATTAAGCTAAATGACATCAATCATGACATAGCCTTTCCCTAGTAATTTGTCACTCTATCTATCCATAAGTCCAATTTTGGCAATTTAATTATTGACTTCAATCAATAACATAACCTTTGAACTTATATCCGTATGACCATCAAGTCCTTTGCTACATAATCATCAAATCATGTAGATACGACAAGTATTTTTAAGTGGTTTGGCCACTGATTCTCATCAAAGAAGCCCTCGAGTCTACTTCTCGAGGCTTTAAACCCTAAATATGTTTAAGGCCCTTAATTAATCTTTACTTAATTGGATGTTTTCATCACTGTACGACCCATCCCGGCCCATGGGACCATTAGGTCAAAAGTAGGAGTATAAAAGGCCGCGTCAGGTTGACTCTCAGTCCACGCCACATTTGGACATGAACTCTTCATCTTCCTTGCGCCTCCCCTACCTGGCGCGCCAATTGTTGAAGCTTGAGATTGGCAGTAAATATATAGGGCTACATCGAGACTAAGAACTATAATGGTTACACAAGACGCCACGTTATACTGGTTCGGGCCCTCTTGATGAGAGTAAAAACCCTACATCATTTATTCTGTGTATTGATTGTAATCTGGTGTGTTTCATGTCCCTTGATGGGGGGTACCCTGCCGCCTTATATATCCGGTCGGTAGGGGGGTACATGAAGAGTCCTACTCATAGTCTACAAGGACTTACATGGAAAATCTATCTCTAAATGCCATGTATTCCAAGCCGAGTCGGTCGGCTTCCTTGTTGATGAAGTACCTGGTCGGCCACCAACTTAGTCATATCTAAGGACACCCGTAGAGCAAGTATCCCATAAACCTATTATAAGAAATCCATGAGGGGTTGTGTTCATCACACTTGGCTCCGAGGGCATTGGTCGCCAAAGCGTTTCGCCAAGGGTTCTACTGGCCTACTACCGTTTGGGATGCCGAAGACCTGGTCCGGGTATGTGCTGGTTGTCAATGGATGGGCCGTCAATCTCATCTACCTGCCACAGTCCTACAGCCAATCCCTTCAATTTGGCCGCTCGCCCGATGGGGGTCGAAGGCCACTGCCTATGGCTCCGGGGGGCTATCGATTTGCTGTGGTGGCCATAGATTATTTCTCCAAGTGGGTGGAGGCCGAACTGCTGGTTCAAATTACAGTTGCAAATGTCAGAAAGTTTTTCTGGACGAATGTGGTCTGTCGCTTCGGGGTTCCGCTAGAGCTAACTTTGGACAATGGCAAACAATTCGAGGGTCTCGAGTTCAAGTAATATTGCTTTAGTCTGGGGGTCAAGAAATGTGAGGTCTCTGTCATTAACTCGAGGGCCAACGGGGCTGTTGAACGAATTAATGGCAATCTGTTCTCCGAGATCTCTCGTTTGTTGGTTGGCTTGCCGAAGGGCAAATGGGTTGAGGTGCTGTCGAATGTTCTCTGGTCCATCAGGACAACTGCTACAAGGTCCATTGGGTTTTCACCTTTTCGGCTGTTGTATGGTGCTGAGGCAGTCACGCCGGAGGAGATACATGCCGGGTCATTGCACACACTCAGGCCTCATGTCAATGAAAATGATGTGGCAAAGGACATGTTGGAAGAGGTGCGCATGCAAGCAGTCACTAACCTGCACAAGTACATAGCGTCCTTCGAGAGAACATAAAATCACAAAGTTCATTGAAGGGAATTTGCATCGGACAATCTGGTCCTTCGGCGCAATCCTAACCTGATCAGCATCGGCAAACTATGCAGCAAGTGGCAGGGTCCCTTCATTGTGGATTGCTCAAACAGGCCGTGGGCCTATCATTTGCTGGAGTTGGATGGTTCTCCGATGCGGCACACCTACAATGTTGGTTCCTTGAAGCGGTTTTATGTGTAAAACACCGCAGGCCGCTTTGGAAGTTACAATGTCTGTTTTGGTGTAACAAAAGTTGGTGTTGAGCATGTGTTCCGGGCGGGGTCCTGAGGAGCCATTTGGGCTACGTCGTCAGAAGTTGTTCCAGGCTGTGTCCCAAGGAGTTGTTCTGGGCTGTGTCCCTAGGAGCCGTTTGGGCTACGTCCTAAGAAGTTGTTCTGAGCTGTGCCTCGAGGAGTCGGTCGGGCTGTGTCCCACACTTTTTTATTTCCACATAGATTAGCTGGTGTCTCGGTAGGTTGCTGCCTTCGGGGTGGCCGCACGGAGGGTTGGCAATGTTTAAATGCCAAGGGGCTGCGACCCCTGTCTTGTGGTCTGACGTTTTGTATGCCATGTCATCTATACCTACGTTATGTGCATGCCAGTAAAATTCTGTAGGGTAAGTGTGTAAGATTCTGGTGTTTGTGGTAAGTTGCAAGGTTATTTTTAGCATTTTTTACCGTTATCACGACAACTACGGCCTAAGGGTCCCCGAGGAGACGCGTCATCTGTATTTGTCATATGGGCAACTACGGCCCTCATCCGAACAACTACGGTTTGATGCCAGACAACTACGGTCCGATGCTCCAGAAGGATAGGCCCGGAAAGCCGGGTGCGACACAGGCCCGATGCCGAACAACTATGGTTCGAAGCTTGCCAAGGCCTGACGAGGCGCTTGGCACATAGAATAGCATTTGGTAGGCAATTTTCTATTCCAATGTACTTTGGCATAGTTCGAGTTACGAATAAGCTTACAATTTGTGAGTATAATAAGAGCCCGAGGGCGAAAAAGTACAAGGTTTGCCCCGAAGGCATTGACAGTTTACAAAAGCCCGAGGGCAAAAGAATGCAGGGTTTGCCCGAAGGCACAAAATTTACAAGAGCCCGAAGGCACAAAACATAGAAAAACCCGAGGGCGTGAGGCACTAAGGAGCCGAAGGCCTTTGTAGTAAGCAAGTCCGTTCATGGCAAGCATTTCAATTCTCGTAGCATGTCTGATAGCTCACGATGTTGCTCGGTCAAATCGTCAAGCGTAGCCCTTGACAGTTGTATGCGGCGGTTGGCTCGCTTTATGCTTTGTCGGTGCCACTCCAAGTCGGCGATAATCTACAAGCGGCCGAAGGGTGTCCATGCCAGATGAGCTGCTAGAAGAGGCATCACCCCGAGAAGGGCTTGGACTGCTGCTTGAAATTTTGATGGGCTCTACCTTCGGCGGTGGCGGTAGAATAAGGGGTTCATTCGCAATACTGCCGCTTGCTCTTCGGGCGTCACGAGCTATGCGTCGTCGGAGTAGTTCCTCCGAGGACACACGCTGGCATGCGGCTTTGATGCATTCATTGTCTTCATCCACGAAGAATAGGAATTCTACAAACCCTCCTTCGGGGTGTTCGTGTTTCCAATGCCTCCACTGCACGCCGTGGATCAAATAATCGCCAGGGGCTTCCCCGACCCCTGGCACCTTGATAGATACGGGAGTTATGTCATGTATCATGGTGTCCGGCGGAATGGGTGACGCGTCTTTGGAAGGTGCATCCTAGAGAAAAAGGGAGTCATAAATTATATATGGCAAAGAAGACGACACAACAACTAATAAGATAACTCGATTTCATTCAGAACAAACACCTAAGTTACAAAAGCAAGGCTGTCGGAGCGCTAGACACTTACGATGGCAATACAGTATTCTACTCCTAAGCAATTGTTAACCAAAGAGGGCGCGAGTTCTGGTGAGAAGGCGAGTTCACACCTACGTCTATGGAAGTGCCGATGAAGGCGGCTCAGGGCCGTGTGGGTCAGCAGCAGCACCAGAGTCCGGGGCAGCAGTGCCGGAGGTGCGGACGGCGGCCTCTTCGGTTCCATCGACATCAGCAGCAATGGGACGACTCGAGTCACCAGAGGCTCCGGGGCGGTTGGGTGAGCGTCTGGCGCCGTAAAGGTACGCTCCCCCTGGCCGCCAGAGGCAGGAGTGTTATCTGTGGCTGAGGTAGAAGCGGCTAGTTGGGTAGCCGCGTCCTAGGTGAGGGCTTCGGCGAGCTTGGTGCCGAAGGGCTGCCAGAACTCTCGACCCAGGGTGTTGCCAATAGGGCCTAGCCGTTCCTGCGTTTGGGTGTACTCCGCTATATTCCCCTGGCACCTGGATAAGAGTTGGCGTGCTGCTTCATGGTTGTCAGCGCGCTGAGGGGTGTCCAAGGATTCCAGGGTAGCATAGGCCGTCGTCCAGCCTATTCGCGCGCAGATAGTACCATAGGCGCGAAGCCCGTCCTTGGCCCGGTCAAGCCCCTTGGCCAACCAAGTAAGGCTTTTCATTCCTTCACCCTTAACATGCCCGGCCTCTCGCGATGCTAACCCCATTCCGGCGAAAAAGTGTCACAGTTGCCCTATCAGATCGAAGAGGCCTCGGCTCATGGCTTTGGACTCATCGATATAAACGTTAGCCTGCTCCAGAACCTGTTTAAGTTTTTGATTATCACTGTGTAGCGACAAGTTGTCGGCCCCTATAGTCTGGTTGGCTTCGTGTAGTTTCAACAATTCATCATTTGATTTCTTCGCCTCTTCGGTCAGCAGCTGGATTTTCTTCTCGGCTTCCGAAAGCGCGTCAACGGCCTTTTTAAGGTCCGCTGCTAACGATTGGGCTTGATCCTGGCTCTCGGCTAGCTGCTTCTTCAGTTCTGACAAGGTGTCCTCCGGAGACAGCTTGGCTTCAAGATGGCGGGACAGCAGTGCGGTCTGCGCAAAAGCGTAAAGGGTTAGTGACTTTGCTGCTGCATTTTACTTGGAAAAGATGACTTAAACAGTACACTTTACCTGGGCGGTGAGGCGTGCCAGGTAGCCGAATGCCGTGGTCACGTCGACACCCTCCAGTGCCTTTTCGCTGTCACAGAGGTCGAGCATTCGGGAGGCGTACCCCAGCGCCATTGAAGCTTTGGGGCGGCTGCTGAAATCGGCCGTGCGCAGGTTTGCACCGACATCCTCCGGTTGCACGCCCGAAGGGATCACACCCATGAAACCCTTGCCGCTGCCAGGTTTCCGTGTTCGCGTCAGCGGAAGCTCCACGGACTCCTTTTCCTCGCCGCTGCTGATGTCCTCGACCTGTTGGGCCCCCTCCTCCTCAAAGGCTTTGCTTCCCTCGGTCGAGCTGCTGCTTCGGCTGCTCGATTCGGAGCCTTGGCCCCCGAATTCTGACTCAGAGCATGCACTGGTGGCCGGCTCCTCGGTCTACTGCTGTTCGGGGGCGTCTTCGGTACCACCCTCGTGTTGCCCTGTTATAACCAAGAAAGCAGATTGTTAGAACGCTAGAAAGAGTACACAGCCGCATAACAAGTTGTCAGAAAGATCGGAGAACCTGTGCAGATTGATGGACTATCTGTGCCGAAGTCCAGCGACGACATCTGGATGCCGGACGAGTGGGGTAGTGGTGATGTTGTGCCTCTCGAGCCCCCCTCGAGTCTTCAACCGGACCGTTCCAGGATGACGCGCACTGGCACATCAAGGTGTCTCCTCCTCGGTCGGCCGACCTCACTGGGGGTCGTCGGCCTTTGAGGGGTCTTCTCATATTGCTTCCGGAGGCACCGGTGCTTGTACTGCTTTGGTGCGGCCGAGGCTGTCCTAGAGCGTTTCTTCTTTTTCCTTCAGCTAGAAGTACCCTCATCCGGTTGAACGCTACCCCTCATGCATAGGTCCTGCTTTGCCCATTGCTTTGATTGCCGCAGCGACGGTGCGACAGCTTCTACGTCCTCCTTCCAAGCTGCAGGCCGCTTGATAACAACCTTTACCCGCCTCTGCAGCACGGCAGATGTGGCAACTTCTTCCACCTCCTCCTTCTTCTCCTCGTCCTCATCCGCGTCTTTGTCCGCCGCGCCTCCGGGCTGTCGACCCTCGGCGTTATGCGGCTCGCGCGGCGGTAGCACGGCCTTCACATTGTATAGTTGCACAACGCGGTTGGTTCGGCTTTGGCGTCCCATCTCCCCTAGCGGCTCCCATTCCTTCTGGATTAGAGGGCCGAGGTAGTGGTTCGCCTGCTGCTCTATCTTGGTGAAGTTAATCTTCGAAAGCCGCTCTCGGGCAAGCTGCAGATTCCCGCTTACGGGGTCTCGGGTGATGAACTACACATGCCAGTCGGCGCATACTCAGTCGCCCGACAATTCAGGACTGTAGCTGAACGCGGGTGGTGAGTCTGTTGTCCTTCGGGATCACAGGCTTCGGTATGTACAAAATTTCTGCGTCCCGGCTGTGCAGGTTGCTTTCGGTGGCCATGTTATTATAGAACCAACCGGTGGAGATCTGTTTCCCCCAGTGTTGCCTTGACCCCTTCGCGAGCACATCGCGTTCACGGCGCATCCGGAGTGTGATGGTAAGATAGTTTGATATCATGCTGGGATCCCCGGGACAAAGACGTTCCTGTTGGGAAGCCAAATGTGTAGCAGCGAATGCCCCGACATGCGGATCGGTGCCCTCCATCCTAAACGCCCACTCGAACCAGGCTAGCCGAGCGATGCTGTTTGGTAGCACCTGCTGTATCTCAAGCCCGAAGAGGGCCAAGACGTCTCCAACGAATCTGGAGCAAGGGAATCGGAGGCCTGCTTTGAAGAATCGTTCGAAGACCACAATGACACTGGGCTAGGGCTGGGGCACGGTCTCGCCTGCCTTCAGCACTGAAGCTTGGTAACGCTCGAACCATCGCTTCGGTTCGGCAGACCATAAGTCCAGTTGTTCATTGGTGATGGAGCTTGGCCCCAGATATGCGCTTCTGGCCTTTTTGTCATTGATGCGCTTCAGCTCAGATCCGAGCGCGGGCTTAGCTTTCCGAGGGGCCATCGGCTGCCAAGGGGTGTGACCAAGTAGTCCGAAGGAAGGATGCCGAGCAGCCTTTGGTGCGAGTGAATGCACGCTAAGTGGTGCACAAGAAAGGGTTAGCAGCGCAGCCAGTGGTGGACCCAGGATTTTAGCTAAGGGTATGCCATGATAAAAAATTTCAAATATAATTTGATATACAATTCATTTATAATATAACAAAGAAATAAATTTCTCAAGGAATTTGATAGGCAAGAAAAAAAATAACATATACTAAGTATTAAATCTAACAAATATGTATAATAAATCTACAATCAATCAATTTATACTTCTTCAAACTAGGGTTTGTCAAATTCCAACGTACAGTTGCATACCATGGAATTGGAACAACCTGAATTCGCGGTTGAGTTGCAACAGCACAATGCAGACATGCGGCACAGACGGCAGAAGCCGGTGCTCCCCCTCATGATAATGATCGCTTCGATCAGACGGCCAGTCGGTCTCCCTTAACCCCTCGCGTAGCCACACAATGAGCCGATACTAACGCTTTGCCTCAATCAATTTCCCTCACGCAAGGTGCTCCAGGCCTCAACGCTCACGTAATTTAGAGAAAAAAAATAGATGGGCCAGGCCAGACTTGACTATGCCATGGCATATGTGGCCCACCCTCTGGGTTTGCCCCTGAGCGCGGTGCTAGGGTTTCACAGGCAAGGGAAAACTCGATGTGAAAGTAAAAAAGAGAGGGGGGGTGAATGCCTGGCTTATATAGCCGGTGGAGCTCGGGTCGCACGGCGATCTCTCACGTCCATTCGCGCGCTTGCTGGTGCAATGGCCGACATGTGGTGCGAAGGCGGCATTTATGCCCGCGCGCCTGCTCGGGGAGTGCGCCGGGTAACCGCGTGGGACGTATTTATAACAGATTGGAGCGTCGAATGCATTTATGACAAGACGGTGAGTCACATTTCAAAGGATGTCACACGACGCGGCTAATGATTGCAGGAAATCCGAAGGCCGCTCGGGTCGGTGGCTAACGACGTGGTGACTACTGTCAGCGTGCCTCACTCTTGTTGGTTAACTAACCTCAATGAATATGGTGATGTTTGGCACTTTCAGGTTCCCGGAATAAGGATGGCCTCCAGACAGTCCCGTAAAGCGGGGGGGGGGGGGGGGGGGGGAAGACTAGGGGTGGTCATTTCGCATGATCATGATTTTGGTCCTGCCGAAGGCGGATCTCACCCATGAGGGGATACTGTTGGGGGAAAGCCCACCCCTTAGTCTCCCCAAGGCCAAAAGGCAGCCCATCAACAAGCAACAAGGCCCAGGTGGACCAACGACCCAAAGAGCCTTCGGCCCAACAGGCGCCCGAAGGCCATATGGCGCGGTGGGCCCCAGGCGCAGACATCAGAGAGTGATAGCCGTGGGCATGTACCGGATGAAGATTGAAGTACTAGAATACCCTTAGGTCAAGCAGTAAGGTGTGTAATGTAAGCCTCAGGGCAATTCTGTAAAGAAACCCGAGGGACAGGTGAGCATGGATCTATAAATGCTCACCTGCAGCTCTGACTGGGACAAGACATGCCTCTGCCACCAGAACCTTATTGTATGATACTGATCAGATAATACAAAGTTCGTTAGCCGAAGGGCACCACTCCAAGCCCTTCGACATTGTGTTATTGTTCAGTCTTGTTCACTGCAACCAAAGCTTGTCCGAGGGGCCTTCAGCCTCACCAGCCCTCGGCTCACCCACTACATGTTTGTTCTAGACTTGTAACCATAACAATTATAATCAATGCCTTCTCTCTGTGTGAAGCCTTTCGCCACAAGCCTTGCTTTAAACCTTTCGATATTTCCCTTGGAGTCATGTTTAGTCTTATAGACCCATTTACGACCCATTGTTTTGGCTCCTTGGGGAATCTCTACTAAGTCCCACACATCATTTGTGCTCATGGACTTCAATTCATTCTTCATAGCATCAAGCCACATGGATGAGTGTTTACTCCTCATAGCTTCATTATATGACGTAGGATCACTCTCTTTTCCTATGTCATTGACATCCTCAAACATATAGACCACATAATCGTCAGAAATGGCTGATCTCCTATTTTTCTGTGATCTCCTAACGGCTTCATTATTCTGTTCATTATTTACAACCTCGGGTTGTTGCTGTTCATTATTAGGTATTTCACCATTATGAGCAGGTTCCTCCATTTGAGGTGCATCAACATTAGGATCTGTTGCACCTTCATTAGGATTGAAGGCATGGAAGGAACAATCTCTTGGATTATCAGGGATGAAACATACACCCACTTTTCCTCAAGATCTATCTTCCTAGGAACCATACTCCCACTGATCCTAGCGTTTTCTAAGAACACAACATGACGTGTCTCCACGAATTTAGTGAAACCATTTGGACAATAAAACCAGTAGCCCTTTGATCTGTTAGGATAACCAATGAAATGGCAACTAACAGTCTTTGGGTCTAATTTTCCAAGAGCTGGATTGAAGACTTTAGCTTCAGTGGGACAGCCCCATACACGTAAATGATGTAAGCTTGGTTTTCTCCCAGTCCATAATTCATAATGCATCTTTGGTACAGATGTACTGGGAACCCGATTAAGTATGTGTACAACCATCTTTAGTGCTTCCATCCATAACTTTACCGGCAAATCCGAGTAGCTTAGCATGCTCCTAACCATGTCCATAAGTGTGCGATTACGCTGTTCAGCTACTACATTTTGTTGAGGTTCACCCGGTGTAGAATATTGGGCTACTATGCTACTTTCCTGAAGGTACTTAGCGAAAGGACCAGGAATTTGGCCATAAGGTGCATGTTTGCCATAATATTCTCCTCCACAATCTGATCTCACAACTTTAATTATTAAGTTATGCTGATTTTCAACTTCAGCCTTAAATATCTTAAACTTATCAAGTGATTCAGACCTATTCTTTCTTGGGTAAATGTAGCCATATCTTGAGAAATCAAATGTGAATGTTATGAAGGAATCAAAACCATACATAGATGCTATAGGAGAAGGACCACAAATATCCGTATGAATTAATTCTAAATGTCATGTGCTTCTTGTAGCGCCTTTCTTAATTTGTTTAGCAAATTTCCCCTTTATGCAATCAATGCATTGATCAAAAGTAGAGAAATCAAGCGGGTGAAGAATATTTTCTTTAATGAGATGCTCAATTCTCCTCCTCGAAATGTGGCCTAAGCGACAGTGCCATAATTTCGATGAAGTCTCATTTTTATTAAGGCGCTTGCATTTATTATTATCAACATTATACACATTCATCACATAAGAATCTTTAAGGGAAAGCAAATAAAGTTTGTCTTGTCACAAGGCAAGACCAACATCACTCTCATTATACTTAGTCAAACATTTCTTGTTTATCAAAATAACAGCCATAACCATCATCATCCAATAATGAAACCGAAATCAAGTTTCTACTTATGGTAGGATCATATAAAACATTATTAAGATGAAGCTTAAAGCCACTTTCTAAATGAAGTTCTAATGACCCAATGGCTTGAACTTTAGCCTCCTTGCCATTAGCAACCTTTAGGCTTCGCTCCCCCTTTCTTATGCTTCTCTTCATAAGGAATCCCCGTAATGAATTAGTGACATGCACAGTGGCACCGGAGTCAATCCACCATGAATGAAGTGAATAATTAACATAAAGGGATTATTCTTATTCAAAAAAAGTAATAACATCATCACCTTTCTTGACAAGCCACTTTAGAAAACCAACACAATTCTTCCTATAGTGAGTAGGATCACCACAAAAGTGACACCCTTCACCACTTCCCTTAGAGGTTTGATTGGGGCGAGAAGATTCACCCTTCTCAAACTTGGAGTTGGAGAATTGTGGCTTCATCTTCTTTGCATTATTATCACCTTTACCACCTTTACCATGAAACTTTCTCTTGCCAGAACCAACTTGGTTTACATGATCTCTCTTGGAAATCTTAATCCTTTCTTAGAAATAAGTTCATCAATAGTCCATTTTTCCTTCATGTTATTGTAGGAGACAACAAGAGAGTTGTAATCATCGAGGAGTGACACAATAACCAAGTGAACAAGAAAATCATCATCAAAACCCATTTTCAGGGCCTTAAGCTTGGCACTTGTGTCACCCAAAAACATAATGTGCTCTCTCACACTGCCAGAACCATCAAACTTTGTGTTCAAAACCCTACGCAGTAATGTAAGAGCATATGACTTGTCATTACTCTTAAACTTTTCTTCAATAGAGGCCATGTAAGTCCTCACATTATCGGAATCAGGGATTGCTTCCTTTATCACATCAGAAATGGACCCCTTAATGATCTTAAGAGACAACCGGTAAGATCGCTCCCAATAAGAGGAATTTGTCTTGTATTTTGTAAGATCATCATCATAATTTTCCGCACCAGCGGTGGGAGCAACAGGTTCATCATGCTCTATAGCATAATCAAGCTCAAGAACACCAAGAGAAATCTCAACTTGATCCTTCCACACAGGGAAGTTGGTTCCATGAAGTTTCTCAATGTTGGCAACAACACAGAGAATGTTTGTAGCTGAATAATAAATATAAAACATTAATATTCAACATAAATATTAATATACATAAAGAAATAACCCAACATTGGTTCGGTTGAATACTGCATATTAAAACATGTTTTCACATCACCGTTGGGCAGAAGTGAAAACAACAAAATTTACCAATGTGACATATAATTAAATCAACGTTGGTCAGAATTAATTAGATATCACGAAAATAAAATCTATTCATAATATTCTCTAAATAAATATCTCATTGGTTAAATTCAATTTAGAGAATAATTAGCAGCGGAAATAAATAAATACAATTATCAGGCAATTTGTAGTGCATTTATATAAGTAGAAAACATTAATGAAATGAAATGACACTAAAATTTAAAAGCTTGAGAAAACTCATAATTTAATCATAAAGCAGTCCATACTGCGGCCGATAAGTGAAAAATATATAAAATAAAAGCACCTCATAAGCGTGGGCATGATAGACCGAAACCTGCTCGGCCCATGATTCCCCCGCGCTCGGCCCATTAATCTGAACCGTCGACTCCGATCGACGACTCTCATGATTTCGACGCGGAACAAAACCGGTGGTCGCCATCCACCCTAACCCTAATCCTCATTTGCCCCTGAAAAATCCGGATCACGCTGTGGCTGCACAAGACATGCGAGCAGGCAGCAGCCCAACCAGCACCGCCTCGGGACTTCTCGCTGGCGCACGCGTGCGGCAAAAGCTGCGCGTGGCTCTGTCGAGGAGTTTCTTGGCGGTGAGCTTTAGCGGTGGGTGTGCGTGGCCCGGCATCGACGGTGCATGCAGCAAGCTGGTAACCCGGTGCTGCATGTGGCATCGCAAAACGGTGGCGCGTAGCAGCTAAAGAATCCTCAGCGGCGGCATCATGCATCTAGTAGCTGGCAATGCGGTGCAGCTGAGGCATTAGGTTGGGGTCCACCTGGATTTGGAGTCGATTGAAGACAACTAGGCAGCAGCCAAATCCAGCATAATCATAAGGTAAAAACTAATAACATTTTCGATTAATTTCTTCCGTTTCTTAATGGATTTGAGGAAAACCGAAAGGGATTGAATAGGGAAATTTTCAATTTGCTTATCACTTAGAGCAAATTCCTTATGCGCTATCGAAAATTATAACATTCCTTTATAAACCATCCAAAATTACAGCTTCCCTTCTATGTCATCATTTTAAATTTTACATTCTCTATGTGCCACTTTTATTATTTGTCTATTATATTATTAATAAATAATGATAAAAAAGATAAGTATACCCTTAAGATGAAATCTAGCAAATTATCTAAAACTTTTGTTGGTTGTATAGTAATAAAAAAATATGGCTATTTTGACTTTAAGTGCATTTTTAATAGTAGAAGTATACTAAAAAATCAAAAAAATATTATATTCATGTGGGAATTCATCCATAATTTTATAAATGATATTTCTGATTTTTCTAGATTTTATCTTGAGGATAGATTATTTCTTTATCATAATTTAACAACCATCTAATAGATAAAATAGCAAAAGTGGCACATAGGGGATTATAAATTCAAAATAGTGGCATGCAAGGGAAGCTATAATTTTGGATGGTTCATAAGGGATTGGTATAAGTTTTGATGGCATAGAAGGGATTTGCTCTATGTTTTATCCGATCTCCTTCTTCTACATGCTTAACCGAAAGCAAAAACCTCAGATGTACCATGAATATGCATTTGGTTTCTTAAACATTTGGTAATGAGGGGCTAATTAAACCATAAATAGGGACTAAAAAAATTGACAGTTAACCCTAATTACCCTTAGTTGTAGCCTTAATCATAGGGGATTGAACCTAATCAGATCCTAGGGATCAACCAGAGAGCTAGGAGGCGTCTGATACCAAATGTAGAACATAATATGCATGAGCATCATCATGATTTAGTGATAAACATTAACTAATCTCTGATCTAACCACCTAGGATAAGTAAACAGGGGATTAGCCTCTTACAATCCTTGGATGAAGCCATGAGGCCAGCAAAGTCCCGTGCCTGCTTGATGCAGGCGTGGCGGCGTTATGCTTGGGGTAGCGACGTCTGTGGGATACTTGCTTTACGGGTATCCTTATACAAGACTAAGTCGATGGCCGATCGGGTACTTCATAAAAAAGAAAGCCGATCGACTCGGCTTGGAGTGCAAGACAAGAAAGATTAGACTTGCTATATAGAATCCTTGTAGAGTACGACTAGGACTCTACTTGTACCCCCCTGCCGACCGGATATATAAGGTGGCAGGGTACCCCCCTTCGAGGGGAGAGACAATTAGACACAACTAGAGAGACACAACATCTCGTGACAATCAATATAATACAGAACACAGAACGTAGGGTTTTTACTCTCATTGAGAGGGCCCAAACCTGTATAATTCGGCGTCTTGTGTAACCATCGTAGTTCTTGGTCTCGACGTAGCCCTATATATATACTGCCGGTCTTGAGCATCGATAGTTGGCGTGCCAAGAAGGGGACAAGGCTCGCTGGGATTCTCCGTCGACTATGATGGCCGAACTTCCCATCATCCAATACTCGCCGGACTTCAAGATTTCTTTTGGATCGCTCGACTTCACGGTCGGCGACAATAGAGTCCTAGGTCTGAACGACTACAGATCAGACTCGGCTGCAGCCAGTCCTATGGCGCGATCACCGAGTCCGTCTGACATTTATCCTTGCATTGATCCCACTCGGATCCGAGCAGGAAGACTCTTCCTTCGGATACTACTCGTATCCCTATACAGTTAACATGGTGGATATAGTAGATCCTGCTGCTGGAAACCAGGATGAGGATCCAGATGCCAAAGAAGAAGGGAATCTAGCCGGTGGTCTCCAAAACCAGCCAGTCGAAGGAGGCCGACAGGATGATAACCCACCAGCTGATGAATTATCGGTCAGTCACCACCGTCAACCAAGTGGGTCGCACAGATCGCGTAACGCACGTCGATTGGATCTCGGCCCTGACCTTGAAGTGGATGGTGTTAAGGTCTACCACACCCCATAGAATAACATCACCGGGGCCAAGACATTGCTTGACACTTTAATGGTTGATGCCCACTATCAAACTCCTGCTATGCAGAAGGCGGTGGCTATGCTCAAGGCCGCAGGAGCGCAAGATCCTGCAAAGTCTCAGTCGGTCGCAAGTTCTAGCCATGTATCTCCTCAGGGTCGGCGAAGGCGCGAGGACCTGAGAAATTCTCTTAGCCTCCGTGATGGATGAGACACCATCAACTCTCACCATGAGGAGCGCGCTCGGGACAACCGACGCTATAAGGAAGAACGGCGTGAACGAAGGATGGATACCCGACGGGAAGACTGATGGGACGACCGATGAGAAGACCGACGGGACAACCAACGGGATAATCGTCAGAATCCTCCTCCAAGAGACAACCACGACGATCGACATCGACATGACAATCGGGATCAGCGTGATAATGATGGCAATCAATGATATCGTCATGATGAGGATGTCGGCCCACGCCACCATCGTAGCCCAACTACGTCCCTAGACCAGCAAAGGCGGTCACCAAAGCTTACTGATGATGAGATCAATGGCATCAAGGCTTACGTCCCTCGGCTTTGCATTGCTCGATGGCCGAAAGGATTCAAGCCGGTTCCCATGGAAATATGATGGACAAACCAACCCCCGAGAGTGGCTACAACTCTATAGCACGGCGATCCAGTCGGCTAGAGGTGATTCCTACGTAATGGCTAATTACCTTCCGGTCTGCTTAGATCCTGCCATTCGGATATAGCTCACATCTCTACCTGAGGAGTCAGTCACATCTTGGGGAGACCTCAACAGGAAACTCATAGAAAGTTTCTAAGCAACTTGCAACCGACCGGGCAACCACTTCGACCTCACTCGAATCAAGCAGAAAGGAGACGAGCCTCTTCGCGACTACATCAAGCGGTTTTGCGCTAAGAAGACTAAGATCCCCAACGTCCCGATCAGCAAATCATTACTACCTTCCTGGGTGGAATTCGCAGTGAAGATCTGGTCCGGGAAATCGGTCGGAGAAACCATGATCTCAAGCTCACCGCTCAAGAGTGCTTCAAGATTGCTGATAAGTATGCATCAGGAGAGTCTACACTTGTTGATATCCGAGGAAAGGGCAAGGAGAAGCGGTTGGACAAGCCTGAGTCCTCCAAGAAGGACAACAAGAGAAAACCTGACAATGCTGTCAACACAGTGGACCGATTTCGGAAGAATCCTCGGACGAACCAGCCGTCTACTGATGAGTTGCTGAGTGGCATTTGCCCTTGGCACCCCAAGGGAAACCACAAAGCAAAGGATTGCTATTATTTGAAGGGTTTTGTAACAGTTGCGCTCAAGGTGGCCAAAGATCCCCCGAGGCGCAACAACAGCAACAAAGACAAGCCCAAGGATGATGATGACAAGGATGATTCAGGAGAGTTCCAGGAGCCTCGCAAATAAGTAAACTTCATCTTCGGAGGCCCGGATGCCTATACATCCAAGCGCAAGCAAAAGTTAGAGCTTTGGGAGATTAACTCGATGGAGCCAGCTACGCCTCAGTACATGAGGTGGTCTGAGATGCCAATCACCTTTGATCGGTTGGACCATCCTAAACATCTACCAAAACCAGGTCGCTACCCATTGGTGCTTGCTGCGCCTATGAAGGAGGTGAAGTTCAACAGAGTACACATCGATGGAGGAAGCAGTTTGGACTTAATCTTCACCAGGACTCTTCAAGAGCTCGGTCTGTCAATCAATGACCTCCAACCGAGTTCTTCACCCTTCCATGGGATTGTGCCTGGCAAGACTTTAGTCCCAATTGGACAAATCAGTCTGCCAGTCACCTTTGGCACCCGTGATAATTTTAGGATAGAGCGTATCCTCTCCCAGGTGGCAGACTTCGAGTCAGCATACCATGCTATCATCGGTTGAATGGCGATGGCTAGGTTTATGGCTGTTCCGCACTATCCGTATCTCACCCTCAAGATGCCAGGCCCGAACAGAATAATCTCCCTCCACTCTGATCTTCAGAATTCTTTTGATTACGATGTGCAGAGTTGTGAGATGGCTACCAAATAGTTGATGCTCTCAGACCAAAAGGAGATCCAGAAGGCAGTCGGTATAAAGGAGCAGACTGGAACAGAGGTTCCGACAAAGAAACCTACCAAGGACAAGATCTAGACCGATGACATCCAAACCAAGGAGATTTCGCTTGATCCTGAGGACCCTGATAAGGTGACTTATGCTAGGGTCAACCTTGATGAAAAATAGGAACTCGCGCTCACTCTTTTCCTCCAGGAAAATAGGGATATCTTTGCATGGAAACCATCTGACATGCTAGGAGTTCCTAGGGAAAAGATTGAGCACATGTTAAGGGTACCTCAAGGGGCTACCCCCGTTCGCCAAAGGCTTAGAAGATTTGCGCAAGACCGTAAGGACGCTATGAAGAAGGAGATAGTTAGATTGTTAGAAGCTAAGTTTATAAAGGAGGTGTATCATCCCGACTGGTTAGCAAATCCAGTCCTTGTACCTAAAAAGAATAAAGAGTGGAGGATGTGTTTTGATTATACCGATCTCAATAAGGTTTGCCCAAAAGACCCCTTCGCTCTTCCACGTATTGATCAGATTGTAGATTCGACAGCCGGGTGTGAGCTTTTAAGCTTTCTGGATGCCTATTCAGGCTATCACTAGATCCCACTGAGAGTCAAAGATCAGATCAAGACTTCCTTTATAACACCCTTCGGCGCCTATTGCTATATCACTATGCCGTTCGGTCTAAAAAATACTGGCGCGACTTACCAACGAGGTATTCAATACTGCCTTGCCACTCAGATCGGTCGGAACACTGAAGCCTATGTTGACGACATCGTTGTCAAGACTTGGAAAGTCGAAGAACTTCTCTCTGACCTAGCAGAAACCTTTGATAATCTGAGACATTATTCAATGAAGCTGAATCCTAAAAAGTGTGTTTTTGGGGTTCCATCGGGAAAGTTACTCGGTTACATCATTTTGAAATGAGGTATAGAGGCTAACCCAGATAAAATCAGGGCAATCCTTGATATGAAGCCGCCTAATTCTCAAAGGGACGTTCAGAAGCTGACTGGATGCATGGCATCTTTGAGTCGCTTTAGTTCCTGATTGGGGGTTAGGGGGTTACCACTCTTCCGATTGCATAAAAAGCAGGACGGCATTGTTTGGACTGAGGAGGCGCAGTCGGTACTGGACGAATTAAAGATTCATCTCAGCAGTATTCCAGTGTTGGTGCCTCCGGAGCCAGGAGAAAAACTTTAGCTTTACATCTCGGCCACAACCCAGGTTGTGAATACTGTTTTGACAGTCGACCGAGAAGAAGAGGGACATGTGTAAAAAGTACAGCATTCGGTCTACTTTGTGAGCGAGGTTCTCAGCGTCTCTAAGACAAGGTACCAGCAGATCTTGAAGTTGTTATATGCATTATTGATCACCTTGAGGAAGTTGAAGCACTATTTCCATGCTCATCCAATTGAAGTTCAAACTTCTTTTGCACTCGGGATGGTGTTATATAACTGAGAAGCCGAAGGAAAAATAGCCAAGTGGGCAGTCGAACTTGGTCAGTATACTATTACATTCGCGCCTCAGTCGGCTATAAAGGGACAAGCGTGAGCTAAATTCATTACCGAGTGGACAGAGATTCAAAATCCTCCTGCTGCCCAAGGTATCGAGTACTGGAAAATGTACTTTGATGGTTCCCTTCAATTACAGGGGGTAGGTGCGGCAGTTGTATTTATCTCGCCTACTGGAGAAAGGCTTCGATACGTCCTTCAAGTCATGTTTTGCGCGTCTAATAATGCTGCGGAATATGAAGCTCTCCTACACGGTCTACGCATTGCTGTGTCACTCGACATTAAGTGCATCGACATATTTGGTGATTCGGCCTTGGTCATTAATCAGGTCACCAAGGATTGGAATTGTGTAGATGATAACATGAGTGCTTATTGCCAAAAAGTGCAAAAACTCAAAGACAAGTTAGATGGATTGAAGTTCACACATGTTCTCCGAGATAATAACTAGACGGCTGATGAGTTAGCCAAGATAGGATCATCTCGGTCTGTAGTACCACCGGGTGTTTTCCTACATGTTCTGGATTCCCCAACAATTTCTCCCCGGTCGGACGTGTTGATGAGTATTGTTGCTGATCTTGTTGACGATGACGTCTCCAAGACCGACTGGCGCGACCCACTCATTCAGTATTTGGATAAGGGAACGCTGCCCTCGGATCCTGATGAGCAGCAAAGATTGGAGATCCAATCTCGAGGATACTTGTTGGTGCGGGACCAACTTTACAAAAAGAGTGGTTCCAACATTTTGATGCAATGCGTCTCAATTCCTGAAGGCCAGAAGTTGGTAGAAGAGATTCATTCGGGAATATGCGGCAATCATGCAGCTTCGAGGACCTTGGTTGGCAAAGCTTTCCGGCAAGGGTTTTATTGGCCCACGGGGGTCGAAGATGCACACCAAGTTGTTCGGAAGTGTAAGGGTTGTCAATTCTTCGCTCAACAAACACATGTGCCTTCACAGCAACTTCACATGATACCATTGACTTGGCCTTTTGCTCTTTGGGGGCTTGATATTGTCGGTCCTTTCAAGAAAGCGCTAGGCGGGTTCACTCATTTGTTTGTTTCTATCGACAAATTCACCAAGTGGATTGAAGCAAAGCCGGTCGGCAAGATTACATCCAAGAAGGCGATCAAGTTTGTCAAAGATATATTCACTCGGTTTGGAGTTCCTCATGATATCATTACCGATAATGGCACTCAATTTACTTCAGTGGAGTTCCGGGACTTTGCCGATGAGATGGGAATAAAGATCCACATTGCATCAGTGGCTCATCCAAAAAGCAATGGGCAGGTTGAACAGGCCAATGGTATGATTCTTCAAGGATTAAAGCCGCGGATATTTGACAGACTCAAACCTTATGCCGGTCGGTGGGTCAAAGAGTTGCCTTCAGTCCTTTGGGGGCTTCGGACAAACACCAGACGGGCTACTGGACAATCACCTTTTTCATTGGTCTATGGCTCAGAATCTATGTTGCCGACTGAGGTTAGTCTTGTCTCGGCACGAGTTCAAGCGTACAATGAAAAGCTTTCTGAGGAGAACCGAGAGATTGATTTGATTGCGGCAGAGGAGTTGCATGATCACACTTTGTTTTGGTCAGCACTCTACCAACAAGGCTTGTGTCGTTATTATGATAAGAACGTCCGCAGTCGCCACTTTCAAGTTGGAGACCTAGTGCTTCGTCGAGTGCAATCGACAAAGAATCAGCATAAGCTCTCTCTAAAATGGGAAGGATCGTACGTAGTGAAGGAAGTCACTCGCCCGGGGGCTTACCGACTGATGTATGAAGACGGCGATGATATTTCAAACTCCTGGAACATAAATCAGCTATGTTGTTTCTATACTTAGCTATTATTTTGTGTATTTATACATTATTTATGAATGAAACTTCGATCTTTTTTAATGAAAGATTTTCTGATGATTTTCATTATATATTTGTCTTGATTCCTTAATTTATATTATTAAACAATCGAGCCAGGGGGCTAGTAATAATGTCCCATCTCGGTCTAACCATATTTTGGTTTTGGCCTATTTTTTGACCAACTTATTATCATGAGATCTTGAGTTTTGGTCTTTATTATTTTGGTCTTACGCTTATACATCATGGTTAAATACTTTGTGCTGCACATCAGACTACCACTACACTAAACCCAGAGCCAAAAGTGTGAGAGGTCATGTGTCGATTGGTCGATTCTGTTTGTTACGTGGTTACGGGTTACAACCTAATATGTTATGGTAGACCGATGCAATATTTGTTTATACACAAGTATCATTACTAAAACACTACTAATGTTTTACACTATTACAAGATTATATCTCCTTTGAAGGAGAGAAAGAGTCAGCCTGAAGTTCAACCTCTGGAGTTGCTAGGGGAGTCGGCACGGTCGAATTGATTTCTATATTTTCGACCAAGGCCTGGGAAGTCTCTAGCATGGAATCCAGGAGCAGCTGACATTGGTCGTCGGTCAGGTCGGGGTTAAAGCCCTCTTTGATCTTGTCCAATGGCAAAGCAGGAGACCAGGATTGGCAAATCGCCAGCACTTGACTCCCGGCTTCGGTCGCCACTTGCCGAGTGTTATGAGCAATGGCTTCCGATGCATGCTCCAACAAGTAGTCCAGAGAGTGACCGGTCTGCTCTACTCGGTTAGCATGAACATAGTTCATTGCTTGCCGAGCGGCGTAAGATAGAGCTGCAAATAATAATTATTGGTCAGTACGATCAACAGAAGAATCAAGCAGAAGTTAGAAGTCGAAGGCTTACTAGCAAGTTTACATTTGAAAGATTTGGAGACAATCTTAGCCTCCTCTATCTTCGCTTCAGTCCCCTTCAAGTCCTCCTGCAGCCGAGTGATCTCGGTCTTCTGGTCTTCAACCAATTTGGAGAGGCTTTCCTTCTCAACCTTCAAGGCGTCAATGAACCTCTGCTGGTTGGAAGTCAACTTCTCCAGATCGGTGATTTTTTTATCGTGAGCTAAAAGTAAAACTTTTAGCATTAGAGTGATCAGCAGATTGCTTAAATATGGATGGTAGGAAAACTTACCAGCCAGATCTGCACGAACTTGGTCTAAGACCTTGTTTATCTCTTGTCGGTCGGCCAACAGCTTCTTGTTTTCCTCTAGGGCCTTGGAGAGCTGCTGACCGGTGACTAGCAAGACAAATAAGAAGTTAGTCTAAAACATAAAGACAAGAAGATTAGGCGACCAAGGACATACCAAAAGTTTCGGCTTCAAGATATTCCACTCTAGCCTGCTTTCGCTCCACAAGAGCATACACTTTCTGATATGCAGAAGATAAATGAGCTAAAAGATGAGAGCGAAGCAAGGTAAAAGCATAATGTTGAGTTACCTTGCTGGACTCCCGGTGTTGGTGCAAAATCTCCACATCCTCCACCTCAGGCCGACTAAGTATATCTACAGGAAGAGTCCTTTTACCTTTGTGAAGAGGCAAAGAGATATTAGTTGGAGTGGTGTGAGACAGAGGCTCGGGAGTGGAGACAGGAACCGTCTTTTCAAACGGTTTATCCACTTTAGTCGGCGTTATTGAAGACTTGCCAACCGAATGGGACACACCAGTTGGACGAGGTGGGAGCTTAGACCGAGTATCCTCATATCCCTGAGCACTCTGAGAATCACTTGTCCGACTGCCAAGAAAAAAAATAGAAGAAAGAGATCAGGAAATGTTGAGATCAGCAATAAGAGACAAGGAGTATAGGGTTTAAAGATTAAACATGGGAGCCTTCTTGATGTGGACAAGGGTTCCCGATCTTCCGAAAGGTTCGAGATACGTTGATTTGGTCGAAGGCGACACACAAATTGATCCGGCTTCAGAACAGCACGTTCTAAACCCCGCAATCGCAGCACGACGTCTCCTCTGGTTATCAACCGTCCTAAAACGATTGACCTCGCCGAGAAGGCTAATCCCTGCCTGCGAATCAAGAACACAAGCAAGAATAAAGAAGAAGGCAACACAATTGCAGATGTATTATGAATCTCACGAAGTTGGGGTCTCACAAACCGTGATGACGGCGAAACTGTTATGAACAGAATAATCTAAGCAAAACCCCAGCCCTAATAGTGCAGCAGCGGCTGTATATAAAGACCCTAGGGTCGTGCAAGACCCTCTGGACGCGCCCCTAATTGGGCTCAACTAGATACAAAGCCCAAAGGCCAAAAACAGGCGACACAGCACCGAAATAGATTCTGGACTCTCTCTTGTTTTGACGATTCCTGATGACTCCGGATGAATTTTGATATGAGACCGGTGGCATTGGAAAGGTCTTCTTCTTATCTTTCCGTGCATATATAAAACATCCAAATCCGAGTCCGTATGCGTCCTGAGCCTCCGTTTTAGTGCAGACTGGTCCTGAGCCCCAAAACAGACTCGAAGTCGGTTTTGGTTGGGCCTCCACCTTGGCTTCCACGTCCTTGCTGGTCCTCCACGTCCTCAAGTCCTTCTCCCATCATCTCCTGATCCTCTCCATGGTTCCTAATTACAATATAATCATTAGGTAGCAAACCATTCTCAAAAGTGACATATAATGAAGAATGTAGGAACGAGCTCACCTCTAAATTTAGTCGTCGTGCACGAGCTCTAGTCATTGGACCTTGCAAGTCCAGAATTGGAGGAGTGTTGCATGTATCCTTAGGAGTGATGTCCTCATCATCCTCCCCCTCTTGAACTGGAGTCGTCCGCGACTCAAGCTCATTCTCTTCTCCCAAGTATGGTTTCAAATCTGAAATGTTAAAAGTAGGACTAACCCCGAACTCGGGAGGAAACTCAAGTTTGTATGCCTTATCATTAATCTTCTCAATTATTTTGAAAGGACCATCAGCTCTAGGCATTAATTTAGACTTTCTCAAATCTGGAAATCTATCCTTTCTCAAGTGTAACCATACTAAATCTCCTACATCAAGTTTTACTTCTTTTCTACCTTTATCACCAGCAATTTTATACTTTTCATTCATCTTTTCAATGCTAAGTCTAGTGGTCTCATGCATTTTCAAAATAAATTCAGCACGCTCCGTAGCATCAACATGAACTCTCTCATGAATAGGTAAAGGAAGTATATCAAGTGGAGTACGGGGATCAAAACCATACACTACCTTGAAAGGACTTACCTTGGTAGTAGAATGTGTTGCCCGATTATATGCGAACTCAACATGAGGCAAACATTCTTCCCATTGCTTCAAATTTTTCTTCAAAATAGCTCTCAACATAGTACCCAAAGTGCGGTTCACCACCTCAGTTTGTCCATCAGTTTGTGGGTGACAAGTTGTAGAAAACAACAACTTTGTACCCAACTTATTCCAAAGCGTGCGCCAAAAGTGACTCAAGAATTTTGCATCACGATCTGAAACAATAGTAGAAGGCATACCATGCAAACGAACAATTTCTTTGAAAAAGAGATCAGCAATATAACTAGCATCATCAGTCTTATGACATGGTATAAAGTGTGCCATCTTAGAAAATCTATCCACAACAACAAAAATACTATCACTCCCCCTCTTAGTCCTAGGCAGTCCTAAAACAAAGTCCATAGAAATATCCGCCTAAGGAATAGAAGGAACAGGAAGTGGCATGTATAAACCATGTGGATTCAAGCGAGACTTAGCTTTTTGACATATAGTGCAGCGAGCAATAAAGCGCTCAACATCTTTCCTCATCCTTGGCCAAAAGAAGTGTGTGGCCAAAATATCCTCCGTCTTCTTGGCACCAAAATGACCCATCAATCCACCTCCATGCGCCTCCTGTAACAACAAAAGACGAACGGAACCAACTGGAATGCATAGGCGGTTAGCTCTAAACAAGAATCCATCATTCAACACAAATTTATTCCATGCACGACCTTCTTTACAATGCAGCAATACATCCTTAAAATCAACATCAACAGCATATTGTTCTTTAATTGCCTCAAGTCCAAAAATTCTACAATCAAGTTGAGACAATAAAGTATAGCGCCTAGATAAAGCATCAGCGATCACATTATCCTTCCCTTTCTTATGTTTAATAATGTAAGGAAAAGACTCAATAAACTCAATCCATTTAGCATGTCTACGGTTTAAATTACATTGAGAACGAATATACTTAAGTGATTCATGATCAGAATGAATAACAAATTCTTTGGGCAACAAATAATGACGCCACGTCTCTAAACAACGTACAAGTGCATATAATTCCTTATCATACGTGGAGTAATTCAAAACAGGCCCAGTTATTTTCTCACTAAAGTACGCAATAGGTTTACTATCTTGCATCAAAACACCACCAATACCTATACCACTAGCATCACATTCAAGCTCAAAAATCTTATCAAAATTAGGTAATTGCAGCAATGGTGCATGTGTAAGTTTATCCTTCAAAGCATCAAAAGACTCATGATGTACCTTACCCCAATGGAAATCAATGCCCTTCTTTGTCAACTCATGCAAAGGTGCAGCAATGGTGCTGAAATCTTTGACAAAGCGGCGGTAGAACCCTGCAAGACCAAGAAAACTCCTCACCTGTGTGATAGTTTTTGGTATAGGCCAGCTCTTTATGGCTTTAATCTTCGCCTCATCCACCTCAATTCCCTGTGGAGTCACAACATAGCCAAGAAAAGAGACTCGATCCGTGCAAAATATGCACTTCTCAAGGCTACCAAATAAACGTGCATCTCGTAAAGCATCAAAAATAGCACGCAAATGATTCATATGTTCATCTATAGATTTGCTATAAATCAAGATATCATCAAAGTAAACTACCACAAATTTGCCAATGAAAGCTCTTAAAACCTCATTCATCAAGCGCATGAAAGTACTAGGTGCATTAGTTAACCCAAAAGGCATTACTAACCACTCATATAATCCAAATTTGGTTTTGAAAGCTGTTTTCCATTCGTCTCCAAGTTTCATTCTAATTTGATGGTAGCCACTACGCAAATCAATTTTAGTGAAAATTATAGCACCACATAACTCATTAAGCATGTCGTCTAACCTAGGAATAGGATGACGATACCTAATAGTAATATTATTAATGGCTCTACAATCTACACACATACGCCAAGTACCATCTTTCTTAGGAACCAAAAGTACAGGAACAGCACAAGGACTAAGTGATTGATGAACATACCCACGATCCAAAAGGTCTTGAACTTGTCGTTGTATCTCCTTAGTCTCCTCAGGGTTGGTCCTATAAGCAGCACGGTTTGGCAAAGTAGCACCCGGAATCAAATCAATTTGATGCTCAATCCCTCTCAAAGGTGGCAATCCCGGGGGTATCTCAGCTGGAAAAACGTCCTCATACTCCTGCAAAAGGTTAGTGACAGCAGGAGACACAGCACTAGAAGCAATATCATCAAGCGAAAACAAAGCTTCTTTGCATATCAAGGCATAGCAAATATCATCAATATCAGAAATTTCAGCAAGCTCAGATTTTGTTGCAAGACATGAACGACCTTGTAATTTAATTCCAGCACCCTTAGAACTTGAAGAATCATTAACATTACTAGGTGTAGAATTAGAATTAACAGGTTGTTGAATTTCAGGACCTTTATTTTTCAAACTAGCAGCTCTTTCTAAATCAGCTTGTACAATTTCAGCAGGGGTCATTGGTAACAAAGTAATTTTAGTTCCTTTATGCATAAAAGTGTACTTATTACTTCTACCATGGTGTACAGCATCATTATCAAATTCCCAAGGTCTACCCAATAAAAGTGAACATGCTTGCATGGGTACAACATCACAATCAACAGAATCCACATAAGAACCAATGGAAAAAGGAACTCTGCAAGTTTGTATTACCTTAGCTTTTTCAGAGTCATTTAACCACTGAATGTAGTACGGATGTGGATGTGGGCGTGTGGTCAAAGCAAGCTTGTTGACCACATCAGAACTCACCAAGTTATTGCAGCTCCCTCCATCAATGATGACACGTGCTCGGCGGTTCTTGATGATGAAGAAAATCTGAAACAAGTTGTGGCGCTGCATCGTCGCGGGCTGATGAACTTGAGTACTAAGGACACGTTGCACAATAATGTTCATGTATCCCGTGGTGTCTCCGCCTCCAAGGACAAGGTCACTGCTGGTGGCAGCAACGTCCTCCTCCTCATGCTCCACATCGGAGGTGCTCATGTAACCGCCATCGTCTGTTGCCATATATGCCCGCCTACTTGGACAATCTTTCTGCACATGACCAAGTCCATGGCAGCGGTGGCACTGAATCCCTGTAGTGCGGCCCGTCGAAGCAACAGAGGAGGCACTACTAGCAGGTACCTGCACAGAAGTTTTACCTAAGCGCATAGAAGGTGCAGGGGCTGATCTTGGGGCTGCAGAAACAACACTGGTTCCCTTGGTAGCTGCTGGTGGGGGCGGACGGAAACCTGGCCTGGGCAGCCCCGAAGTCCCCGTCGAGCGTGGGGGGTAGGAGTTCCTTGACTTGCTGTACTCCTCAAAAGCCTGGAAAAGTCCCTGTGATTCTTTCTCTGCAAGCATAGCATACTGGAAACACTGGGTGAGGGTATAATATTCTTTATAGTCAAGGATGTCCTGAATTTATTTTCTTAAACCAGAATAAAAGCGACAAATCTGATCCTCTACTTTTTCAACTACGGCACAACGAATCAAACCCTTCTGAAGCTCACTAAAGTACTCCTGAACAGTTTTATCTCCTTGTTCTAAACGCTGTAGTTTATTACGAATCTCTCTATAAAAAGAAGGAGGAACAAAACGATCACGCATTGCTACCTTAAGTTCTTCCCAGGTAGTAGGCAAATCAGTTTCAGCAGCTAGACCACTCCACCAAACAATAGCAAAGTCCTTAAACTCACTAGTAGCTTGTCTAACTCTATGTTGTTCAGGAACAAGGTGGGCATTAAATTTTTGTTCTACAGTCATCTCCCAATCAAGATAAACATCACCATCATACTGACCCGAAAATGAAGGAATTGAAAACTTAATTTTAGCATACGGGTCATCTGGAGCATAGTTACCGTGTGGACGACGATTGTAGTTATGGAAACCACTCATACCTTGAGTGTTATGGTGCAAACGACGTCGTAATCTTGCGGTCCTTGTAGCTGACCTATCCACGGTGCCATCAGCCTTATACACCGTGTCTTCATCATGGACGTCGTCAACGTCGTGGTTATTAGTGTTCATATCATTGGTCTTGGGGGCGGTCTCCAACGCGACAACCTGATCGGTTAACTTAGAAACCCGCTTCTCCAACCGCTCGATGCTTTCTCCGATGTGAAGCTTGCCGACCGCATCAGTAACGGCTCTGGTGATCATCTCTGCCAAATCACTCTGAGCAGCCTGCAAAGCCTTCTGGAGCTGCTCTTGGCTCACGCACTCAGCAAATTGTGAGGGTGAAGCCATCTCTCCGTCGTCACTTCCTGCCATCACAAACACCAAAACAGGAAACAAACGGTGAAGGTTATCCCTACAAAACAGCTAAGTAGTGGTGCCTCTCAACACAACAAAAGGAGACTCCTTACAAAGCTCTTACAAAGTTCTGAAAAGCAAAGCAAAGGATACCAGGGAGATATGTTCCACGATTGCAAGGGTCACAAAATAACCTGTGTGCTGTCCAGAAGAAATATGTAGAGCTAGGAAGGCCAAATATATATATGTGAGTGGTACACAAATCAAAAACAGATAGTAAAGCTGAATAAGTGCCCAAGTAACTTGTCCCAAGTTGCTGGTCTAAGTATGTCCTAGAACAGTAGTGATAGCAAAGTAGAAACAAGGAGACAAAGGCACAACAGGCGATAACAGGGGGCTAAGTGCAAAACAGCCAAATCCAGAAATTTCAGGGGGCTAGATGTAGCACTAGTAGAAATCCCAAATTTCTTTATTTTTATTTTATTTTTTTGATATTTTTGTCCAACTCACTAACAATGGAGGAGAATCCACAAAAAATTTCAGCTCAAACAGAGGTAGGATGTGGCCTACAGAAAATCTTGAAGTTGCAGAAAACGTCGGGTTTTAACTTAAATCAATTTTTTCTTTATCTTCCCGATTTTTTTTGAATTTTTTGACGAGGGCACACACTTGGTGTGGGTATGCCCAACTTTGAGTCAAGAATCTCCTGTAAAAATTTCAGCCAAAACGGACAACCGAGCGAAAAGTTATGCCCGTTTTACCGAAGGGGGGTCGGAGTCGGTTTTCCAGAAACCCGAGTCGGGTTAGGGATCGGGTAAGTTTATTTTTTTGGCGGCGTGGATGCAGCGGAAAGTAGAATTTGTGGGGATTGGTCCGGGGTGTTGATGGTGTGTTCAGGGTGGGATTAGGGCGGGACAAGGCTAGGTGTGTCGATCAATCAACCCTAGCACAAAAAGCCAACAAAGCAGAGGATGGTGAAGGGGATGGCGGGTAGGGTTGCAAGGGAAACACTATTGACGACAAAAACACAAACTAAACCAGCGACTAAACAAGAACTAGGGCACAAACTCAACACTACGGACTCTGAAATTGAAATATGCAATGGCTAAACACGTGGTTATGGGCGGAGGGGAAAAAATTTTGGGCTTTTCTGTGGACGATAGGATGAACACAAAACGAAATTAACTAAGGGTAGTATGAACCTGACGGTGCACCTGAAGCTCTGATTACCACTTGATGTGGACAAGGGTTCCCGATCTTCCGAAAGGTTCGAGATACGTTGATTTGGTCGAAGGCGACACACAAATCGATCCGGCTTCAGAACAGCACGTTCTAAACCCCGCAATCGCAGCACGACGTCTCCTCTGGTTATCAACCGTCCTAAAACGATTGACCTTGCCGAGAAGGCTAATTCCTGCCTGCGAATCAAGAACACAAGCAAGAACAAAGAAGAAAACAACACAATTGCAGATGTATTATGAATCTCACGAAGTTGGGGTCTCACAAACCGTGATGACGGCGAAACTGTTATGAACAGAATAATCTAAGCAAAACCCCAGCCCTAATAGTGCAGTGGCGGCTGTATATAAAGACCCTAGGGTCGTGCAAGACCCTCTGGACGCGCCCCTAATTGGGCTCAACTAGATACACAGCCCAAAGGCCAAAAACAGGCGACATAGCACCGAAACAGATTCTAGACTCTCTCTTGTTTTGACGATTCCTGATGACTCCAGATGAATTTTGATATGAGACCGGTGGCATTGGAAAGGTCTTCTTCTTATCTTTCCGTGCATATGTAGAACATCCAAATCCGAGTCCGTATGCGTCCTGAGCCTCCGTTTTAGTGCAGACTGGTCCTGAGCCCCAAAACAGACTCGAAGTCGGTTTTGGTTGGGCCTCCACCTTGGCTTCCACGTCCTTGCTGGTCCTCCACGTCCTCAAGTCCTTCTCCCATCATCTCCTGATCCTCTCCATGGTTCCTAATTACAATATAATCATTAGGTAGCAAACCATTCTCAAAAGTGACATATAATGAAGAATGTAGGAACGAGCTCACCTCTAAATTTAGTCGTCGTGCACGAGCTCTAGTCATTGGACCTTGCAAGTCCAGAATTGGAGGAGTGTTGCATGTATCCTTAGGAGTGATGTCCTCATCACTTCTTGAGCTTGATCCGGCATAGCCTCTTCTTTGAAGAAGTCGACTGAAAATCAGCCTCCTTCCTCTTTTGAGAGGGCTGGTCAGTCTTGCCAGTTTGCACTACCTCTTCCGTTGACCTCTGAATTAGGCTCGGGGGCTCCGGTCGGTCTGAAGGTTGGTTGGAGGTTGCAGGAGCAGGTTGACCAGCATCTACGGCAGTTATTTCTTTATCGTCGTCCTAGTCCCCCACATATTGACGTTGGCGTGTGATAGTCCACTTCTGGAGCTTGTTAGGGGCGGCCAGAGTAACGACGGGAGTGACGCTAACTGATCGAGCGCCTACGGAGGAACTTGAACCCCCAGCGCCGGCCAGCGGTGTCTTCTGGACATAATCAGGTACCTCAGTATCTGTCTGAGGGAGCGGGGGATGAGATACATAAGTATCCAGCACCTGCGTGAAGATCAAAACATTAAGTACAACATCAAGATAGGATAACAAGGGATAGCTAAAGGCAGACTGAGGCTTACTCGGGCTCGCATTGTGCCCTTCTTATACGCTTTTTTGACCAAAGAATGGTCCTGAAGGATTTCCCCTTCAAACATCTTCAATAAGCGTCTTCGGTGGAGTTTGCCATTCGATGCATCCGGCACTTCCCTGGTCTCATCCTCATTAACATAGTCCCATGCCGGGTGACATTGAAGCTTCAGGGGCTGAACTCGTTGGATGATAAAGCTTTTGGCAACTGTGATGCCATCGACGCCTTTAGCCTTCAGATCAGCAATTTTCTTGAGCAGAGTGACCCCTTGAGGATCGGTCGGATCGGGCCTCTCTGTCCAATGCGCTTGGGGAATAGCCTTTGCACCAGTGAAGTCGGCAAGAACAGGGGGAGGGTTGTCACAATAGAACCACTCATCCTTCCAATTCTTGTTTCCGGTCTTCAATGGGACATTGATGTAGGCCTCCTTCTTGCGTAACTGGACGCCAACTCCGCCTATGGCCACTTGGTTTTCCTTGGTTGGTAGCGGTCGGAGGACAAACAGATGGCAGAAGAGATCAAAATGAGGGAGAATGCCAAGAAAAGGTTCACACAAATGTACGAAGATGGCAATATGAAGAATGGAGTTAGGATTGAGGTTGACAAGCTCAATCCCATAGAAAAAAGGATCCCGTGCAAAAAACTGCAGCAGGGAACTCCAAAGCCATGCTCAAAGAATGAGCGAAACACTATGATCTATTGGTGAATAGGGATGGGGCAGGATTCGCGAGGTACCTTCCAGTCGATCCGAGCCTGCTCTGGAAGGACGCCATCCACCACCATCTTGTTCATATCAGCCTGTGAAAGGCTGCTCTTCGAGAACTCCCGAAGTTGCTCCGGGATGCCGACCTCCGACGAGGACGACGCAGCGGTGGCGGCGGCGGAAGAAGCTGGGATTAAAATGGAAGTCCTCTTGCGACCCATCGCGAACAGGATTGGATGCGGTGAAGGAGTTCGAAAAACTTTGCCAAAGCTTGGGGGCTAAACGCGGCGGGATCTGTGGCAGCCGGAAGCAAGAAAGCTAACCCTAGCCGGAAAAATAGAGGAGTCGCGAGAGCAGAGAAGGCGCAAGGAAGACGAAGAGTTCGCGGGCAAATGCGACATGGATTGAAGGTCAACCTGGTGCAGCCTTTTATACCCTTGCCTTTTTTGACCTAAGGGTTCCATGGGCCAGGGTGGGCCGTACTATAGTGCGACCCTAATATTAACTTAAAGGTTAATTAAGGGCTTAAGCCCATTAGGGTTACAAACCCAGAAAAATGAGACTCGGGGGCTTCTTTGATGAGAAGTACCCGAGAATTATTTTACCATATCTATGTGATTTGATGATCATGTGGCAAAGGACTTGATGGTCATATGGTACAAGTTCAAAGGTTATGGTACTGACAAAAGTCAAATAACCAGAATTACCAAATTTGGACTTAAACGGGTGATTGGAATTAGGGAAAAGCTATATTATGACTAAAGTCATTTAGCTTAATACTGAATATGACTAGAGTCATAAAATTCTGACCGACCCATCACTCAGAAATAATATGTACCACTCGGCCGGTTTGATGATCGGTCGGCAAAGTGGTCACTTAGCAATAGGACCTAAGGGTTTGATAACCAAAGGTCTGAAAGATTCAAACTTGATGGTTTGAATATCTGTAAACAAAGTAATAAGAGCTAATACAATTAGACTCTTACATTATTTGTTAGTCTCCAAATTATACAAGAGTCGAAGAGCTACACCTTATTAGGTGCACCTGACCGGTGCACCAGATCTATCGGAAACTTCGATAACGAGGTCTTCCTAATTTATGATCTTTAGATCATTCGGAGAGTCAAAGCTCAAAATTAGAAAGCACTCAGGGGCTGCTGTGGGATACTTGCTTTACAATCATCATAAGATAGAAAGGGTTTCCTACACAAACAACACTCATGCAGATATTAGTCATATTTCATGTTTGTCATGCATCACCGAAACTCCATACCTCGGGGTGACCTCAATGGTCATGATCCTTACAATCTCCCCCTTTTTGGTGATGGATGACAACCACTACTTATGATGATCCAAAAATGGACGGGCAAGAAAGAACCAAAGGAAAAGAAAATATTAAAAGGCATACCTTCGTCCTTACCTTGGAAGTAGTCAGTGATGTTTAGGGAGAACTACCCAATTATGTAGCGCACTAGATATTGAGCTTGAGTCAAATTAGCGCCCGCCTTGGTGTCGTGGTAGTTTATCTTATTGACGTAGACACATACCAAGGCTGTAGATGCTCATGTCAGTGAAGGTGTTCATTGTAGCCGTAGACATGCACCATTGTTGTTCCTCTCTATGTTGGTGTAGATGTTCATCTTGATGTGATCTTCATGTTCCATCTCCCCAAATCTTCACGTCCCTTCTCTTCATGGATTTGGCTTTTGAACCTCCATATTCTCCTCTCCCTTTGTGTTATCAACCGCTTCATGTTCTCCTCCCTCTTTGACCTAGACGACTTGGCTTTTAGATCTTCATGTTTTCTCTCCCCCTTTGTCATCTATCACCAAAAACCACACAAAAACAGAATGAAACCAAGAGGCATAAAATAATTGGCAAGAGTTAGGATAATTCCCCCTTTCACGGTGCTCCTCCTTGGTTGTAGTGATGTTCCACCATAGCTCCCCCTACACTCATGACTCAAACAAAAGATTTTCTCAAATGTGCAAGAGTTAGTCATTAGGGGGTGAGAATGTATGAGTCACTTGTCTTTGAGCCGTGCGAGTAGATTTAACCTTGGAGCTCGGTCGAACATGGCTCAATGGGCATGAAGCACAAATATCACTATTTGATTGTCTAGAGAGTCATGTACTCACATTATAAATGAGCAACTCCCCCTAGACACATGCTTGGGAGCATGTATGGTATCATAATGCAAAGGATGCATAAAAGTAACGAATGCAAATACAACAAGTATACAATGCATGATGTGATGCTAAAGAAAAGAGAGAGAACCGCTACAAACCAAAGTGTCAACAACGAGTTGTTCCCTTCTCAAGCTTGCTCACAATGGACCATTCTTCAAAGCCTTGGGTACACCGTGAACCACCTTCCCAAGCTTAACCCATGTCCATTGCTATCTCAAGAAGGTCCGAAGTCAACCTACAAAAGAAGGGAAACAAAGACACAAACAAGAACAAACAAAACATTATACATATGTATAAAGAACAAGCTCAAGGGTTACTCATGTGAAGTTGGAGAGGTCGAGAACGTTGAGTTATCCCCTTAGCTTGTTGAATGTCTTCTCATCAAGTGGCTTGGTAAAGATGTCCGCCAATTGTTCGTGAGTTCTCACGCTCACCAGCTCAATGTCCTTCTTCTCAACATGGTCCCTTATGAAGTGATGTCTCACTTGAATGTGCTTTGCATGACCATGATCTTCCGTCTTGAGGGCCATCTTGATTGCCGCCTCACTATCACAATATAGTGGCATTTGAGTGTAGTTGAGGCCATAGTCCGAGAGTGTTTGCCTCATGTAAAGGAGTTGTGCACAACAAGCTCCCGTCGCCATATATTCCGCTTCGGCGGTAGATAGAGCCATGGAGTTTTGCTTCTTTGAGCTCCAAGATACTAGAGATCTTCCAAGAAATTGGCAACCTCCCGATGTACTCTTTCTATTTACTTTGCAACCCGTGAAGTCAGAATCCGAATACCCAAGTAACTCAAAGTTTGATCCTCTAGGATACCATAAGCCCATGGTAGGTGTGTACTTGAGGTATCTCATTATTCTCTTCACGGCCTTCAAGTGTGACTCCTTTGGATTTGCTTGGTAGCGAGCACACAAGCACACACTAAACATGATGTCCGGTCTCGAAGTGGTGAGATAGAGCAAGGACCCAATGATTGATCTATATAGCTTGGGGTTCACCGGTTTCCCTTTCACATCATCATCTAAGGGTTTGCTAGTAGCCATAGGTGTGTGCAAAGGCTTGCAATTCTCTATGTTGAATCTCTTGAGAAGGTCCTTAGTATATTTCTCTTGATAGATGAAGTTTCCCTCTCTCAATTGCTTGACTTGGAATACAAGGAACATGTGCAACTCTCCAATCATTGACATTTGGAATTCCCCAGCCATCATCTCCCGAAACTCTTCATTGAACTTCTCATTTTTTGACCCATAGATGATATCATCCACATAGATTTGGCACACAAAGAGATCCTTCCGAACATGCCTTGTGAATAAGGTTCTATTAATGCTTCCAATGGTGAATCCATTTTTGAGAAGTTCCTCAAGTGTTTATACCATGCCCTTGGTGCTTGCTTGAGACCATAGAGAGCTTTCTTCAATTTGTATACATGTCTTGGATGTTTTGGGTCCTCAAACCCCGGAGGTTGTTCCACATAGACTTTCTCATTGATTTCTCCATTCAATAAGGCACTTTTGACATCCATTTGAAAGACCTTGAAGCCATTGTGTGATGCATAGGCAAGTAATATCCGAATAGCTTCAAGACGGGCCACGGGAGCAAAGGTTTCTTCAAAGTAATATCCCTTAGCCACTAGGCGAGCCTTATTCTTGACAATTGCTCCTTTCTCATCTTGCTTGTTCTTGAAGACCCACTTGGTGCCATCCACATTATGATTCTTGGGTCTCTCAACCAATTTCCATACTTTGCACCTCTTGAAGTCGTTCAACTCTTCTTGCATGGCAATAACCCATTTGTGATCATCCATAGCTTCATCAATGGTAGTGGGCTCAATCATAGAAACAAAAGAGAAGTTCTCAACATTAGCCTCATCCTCATTCTCTTCACTCACATAGTTGGGCTTGTATTGATTTCTCCTTGTCTTTATTCCTCGAGATGGATTCGCAATGATCAAGTCTTGTGAATGATCTTTGTTGATGCCCTTGGGTCTAGGGTGGTGCTTTCTTTGAGTGGGAGAGGCTCTAGGTGAAATGTCTTGTACATCATGGATTGTTTGCTCTCTTGATATATGAGTGTCTTGTATCCTAAGAGAGGTGGAGTAGTCACTCTTATGCTTTCTTATTTTGGACTTTGAGCTTGAGGTGGATAGGAGGGTATCTTGTGAAGAGCTAGGAGAAGTGGTTTGTGATGAAGTATGAGGGGAGGTTTGTGGCTCACTTCTCACTTGGGATTCCTCATTATATGGTGAGTGTACTCTCAATGAATCTTGGGAGGGGCTTGTTGAAGTATTTGTGGCATCTTAGGTTGTTTGTTGTACCTCGGAGGAGGAGGTAGGTTGAGGTGGGGGAGTAGAGGGCTCATCGACATCACCATCATTGGCCTCGTGGGGTAAAACCTCGCCCACAGACATGTTTCTCAGTGCTTCCCTCATAGTCTCATCTCCAACGTTCACTTCATGAAATTCATCCTCCTTTTGAGATCCATTTGACTCATCAAATTGCACATCATAGGATTCATCCACACATCCTGTGGCTGAGTTGTAGACCCTATATGCTTTAGAAGTCCCAGAGTACCCAATAAGAATGCCTTCATAAGTTCTACTCTCAAACCTTTTGGGCTTTCTCCTCTTCTTGAGAATGTATCACTTGCATCCAAAGACTCGGATATAGGAAACATTGGGTTTTCGTCACACCAATAGCTCATATGGTGTCTTTTTCAACAACCGATGGAGATAGACACGGTTGGAGGTGTAGCAAGCCGTGTTGATTGCCTCCACCCAAAACCTCTCATGGGTTCCATACTCATCCAACATGGCACGAGCAAGAGTGATGAGCGTCTTGTTCTTCCTCTCCACTACTCCATTTTGCTCGGGAGTATATGTAGCAGGGAATTCATGTTTGATCCCCTTCTTGTCACAATATTCCTCCACTGTGGTGTTTTTGAATTTCGTCCCATTGTCACTCCTTATCTTCATAATGCTAGCATTGAACTCATTCTTTGCCCTCATGGCAAACTTTCTGAAGATACCACTAGCTTGAGATTTGTTCACAAGAAAGAAGGTCCAAGTGTATCTCGTGAAGTCATCAACAATCACCAAGCAATATAGATTGCCTCCTAGACTCTTGTAATGTGTTGGCCTAAACAAGTCCATGTGCAAGAGCTCTAGAGGATGAGATGTAGACATGAATGACTTGGTGGGATGTGAGGATGCAACTTGTTTCCCCGCCTGATAAGCGATGCACAATTTATCCTTCTCAAAGGTCACATCCTTGATTCCTTCAACTAGATTCCTCTTGACAATCTTCTTGAGCTGATTCATTCCAACATGTGCTAGCCTTCTATGCCACAACCATCCCTTGGATGCCTTAGTGAATAGGCAAGTGCTTGGTGGCATATTGCTTGACTTGAAGTCCGTG
Organism: Eleusine coracana subsp. coracana; assembly: GCA_032690845.1. Lineage (NCBI taxonomy): Eukaryota > Viridiplantae > Streptophyta > Magnoliopsida > Poales > Poaceae > Eleusine > Eleusine coracana. The sequence continues at coordinate 6,181,987 of CM064434.1, read as the reverse complement.
ACATACAAGTTCCCATGTCTCACTCCATGGAATACTAGCCCTCTCTTGGCATTCTTAATAGTTGCACCATCCTCATCAAATGTGCACTTGAAACCCATGTCACAAAGTTGACCAATAGATAGAAGGTTGAAGTTGAGGGTTTCCACAAGAAAGACCTTGGAGAGATAGAGGTCATTTGTGATGGCCACCTTGCCCAAGCCTCTAACTCTCCCTTTTGAGTTATCCCCAAAAGTCACCTTCTCACTCTCTTCATCTTCATCAATGGTGGTGAACATGGTTGGCTTCCCGGTCATGTGTTGAGTGCACCCACTATCAAGAATCCAATGAGTGCCTCCACTCTTGTAGTTGACCCTAGTAGTAGCCATAAGACAAGCACTAGAGGAAGAGGAGTTAGTATCCAAAGCATTACTTGATTGACTAGCACTAAACTCATGATGTCAAGCAATGAGACCATCCTCATAGATAGGGATTCTTGCAATCCCATCCAATAGTCTCCTCCTAATGGGATAGTGAGGAGCAGGATATCTCCAATGTCCATGATCATCCCCTATGTACACATTGTCAAGGTTGATGTAGTAATGGGGAGGATCATAGAGTCTAGTGATGTGCTCAAGCACATGTCCCACTTGAGAGTGGAGCACAAGTATCATCTCCATTGCTCTCTCAATTGAGAGCTCATGTCTCCTGTTGACAATCTCCTCACGTAAGAAACTCCTCTCAGGAGTTGTGATTTGTTGGAGGAGCTTGTCAATCACTACATGTGGTGCAATCTACCGAAGTCCCCTGAAAGAGTTAATCCTACACATAAGATCATAGATGCTCAATAGATTCTCACAAAGGTGATCATTCGGATTTCTCACAAATTCATCGAGTTCAAAGAGGAGATCCTGTTGGTGAGCTCGACGAAGATGCCAAAGATGACCTTGTGGTGGAGGGGGCGAAGGAGATGGAGGCGCCAGAGCTGAAGCCGCAAGATTGATCATCTCAAATGATCGAGTGAGCATTGTTGTTGGTGCTCCCCCTACGCCAATGCTCAGTCCACTCGAAGTGCTAGGACTAGAACTTGGAATGACACTTGAGATAGAGCTTGATAAAGCACTCGATGTATGTCTTGCTCCAAGGGGATCAAAGAAGTTTGATCTCGAAGCTACTTCTTTCCCTTTGCTTGAGGATGCTTCATGAGTTGCCTTGAATGTCCTCTTCCATGCCATGCTCACGGCAATCTCCTCATCCTTGAAAAGTAGCTCAATCACATCTTCTATGGAGAGACTTTTCTCCATGAGAAGGTCAAGTGTGACGTAGAAGAGCTTGCTACTCAGAACCAAGGAGAGGATCTTCTCCACTATCACGATCTTGGGAAGCTCAAAAGAAGTTGCCCCAATCCTGTCCACAATACATCACAAGCAAATAAGAAAGTCCAGTAAATCCTCATTATCATTAGTATGAAAACCAAAGAACTCCGCAACAATAGAACTCCTAGCATCATCAATAGAGGACTCACAAACATCACCAATGCTAGTAGAGCAAGCAAGATCAAGAGACACATCATTATCAATCACCACATTAGGCACACTAGTAGAGCAACCTATCAAGTCATTGCTAGAAGAATCTAGGCACTCACTAGTACAAGGCACATTCACACCATTATCACAATCATCATACACGTGATCATCGGTAAATGTATTAGCAAAGTCCACAAGAGTGTCCATCAACTCATCCGGAATCATGGCATTTAGGTAGCTTTTAAAGCGATCTTTCTATGGGCCAAGACCCGGCCCCGAATGGGATGACATCCCAACTCACTACGGTCACTACTCAAGGCGGTTAAGCCTTATAATGGGCACTTGGCTCTGATACCACTTGAAAGGATCGTAGTGACCGAGAGGGGGGGGGAATCGGGAACTACCACTATGTACCAAGTTTACCAATTATAAATTACCGATAGCACTCAAACCAATTCCTACACAATTCTAGTGATGATCACACTAACAATATAGTCCTATGAAAGATAAGGGCACTCTATGCATACTAGTGGATCACACAAGTTACTACAACACTTATGCATTTCTAGTGATCAAGCACACCAATGCAACTCCTACTCATGCGATGCCCGAGCCGACACAGAGGCTTACTAGCGATGCCCCTTTCAACGGCGGGCTCAAACCGTGTACAAATGTGTGACGGCCTTCACAACCGATCACGATAGGCTCGATCACCGACACCTAACCGGTCTAGATCTCACCATAGACCAAGAGTAACAATCTAGATCACACCCTCAAGGACACCCTAGCCTTAGATGTGCAATATGCTCAAGCTACTCTTCACTAGCACTCTCGAGATATGCAATATCTCCTCCTAGTGCTCTCTTCTTTTCCTCTTGGACCTTACTAAATGTTCTCAGATATTCCACTGGCCAAGAGTGGTCTACAAGACCCCAGCAACAAAGTTATATAGGCTCCTAACCTCAAACTAGTCGTTGCTCCACGAAATTGCCTTTCTTGACACACTGACCGGACTGTCCGGTCACTCTGGTAAAGGCTCTCCCAGCCGTTGGCTCCCTATCCAGGCAATCCCTTGTACTAACCGGACTGTCCGGTCACTGGACCGGACCGTCCGATCCACTTTCTCTCTCCATTCCAGAAAGGTCTACGAACTGCATCCTCTCTGTCGTCCCTGCACTCCTACTGACCAAACCGTCCGGTCAGCAGACCGGACCGTCCGGTCTATATGGAGTCTCCTACAGACAGAGTCCTTGCTCCTCGCGCTAAGTCCTAGAAAACTCCACATAGTGACCGTACAGTCCAGTCACCTCTGACCCCTCTATCCGGTCACTCTGTCCAGAAGCTGAAACTTATTGTCCTTGCTTGACTTGGTTTCCCAGCTTTTCCGAATAGCTGCTTGGCTTCTCCACTGTCACCTAGTGCCTATGATTTCACATCACTGACTAGACATGACTTAAGAGAATGACATAGACCCCTTTGATAGTCTGGTTTTTTCCTATGGACTCAAAGCCTAACAACTAGACAAGTGTACCAAACACTTGCTCCATAGTTTGTTCTCCACTTTGATCCATCTCCATTAACCCTTGGACTCCATCAAGCTCATCAAGCCTCCATGCTTGTGGTAATCGTCATCAATCGCCAAGGATGCTGTAGACAATCATCATAAGATAGAAAGGGTTTCCTACACAAACAACACTCGTGTAGATATTAGTCATATTTCATGTTTGTCATGCATCACCAAAACTCCATACCTCGGGGTGACCTCAATGGTCATGATCCTTACACCATATCAACATGTGGCTCGTCCGGGCTACACCATCGACACAAAAGAGCTTGTGGACTGGTGTTCCTCTGTGGTTGATGTAATTAGATAGTAGACTGTTGCTTTCTATTCTATCCCTTGTATCCAGCGTTTGTAAAATGTGAACTTGTTTCCATTTGATCAATGAAGAAATTCAGGTGGGGTGCTCCCCACCGCAGTTTCCTCAAAAAAAAAAGAATCACACATACGGGTCGTGGACTCTGTGGCACATGTCCACTCTCTTTTCTAGGCCAGCCCCGACCGCCCGGCTTATGGGCTTTAGCTATCATGGGCTGATGTTGGCCCAAGCACAGGGCAAGCCACATCCTGGCATCCTTGCCGTGAACACAGTGAACCTTTCACTTTTAGCGTATACATGTCCACTTCTCATTGCTTTGTACTAGTACTATGGAAAACAGAAGGTATGCCATGTGCCGAGTTGTTTACCCGTGTGCCTTCTATCGGACACACAACAAAGGGGCTTTCTACCGTTTGCCAAGCAAAAGACACATGACAAATATGTGGCATATGGCATAAATATGCTTTGTCGTGTGTCACAAGGCAGACACACGACAAAGTTGATATGTACCGTGTGTCTTGTTACTCGGCACAGGACAAACAAGCTTGTAGCTGTTTGCAAGTACGACTACAGGGAGCAGGCTAACGGCTGTTACATGTTTGTCGTGTGCACCGACAGCAGGCACACAACAAAAGTTTTGTTTGTCATGTGACCTAACTTGACACACGGCAAACACCACATGTGAGGGTCACGTGACCAACCTTGCCGTGTGCCTCCTTTAACAGCACACGGCAAAGTTGATGTTTGTCATGTGCCCTTTCTTGGCACACGGCAAAAAAAACTTTCCTTCCCCTTCTGCCCCCCCCCCCCCTAATATTTTTTGTGGTTAATATTATTAGCTTGGTACTTGTACATTAATATTTGATAAATTTTTTAATTATGTTTGCTATATTTAGTTAATTTATTCAGTTATTTCAATTATTTTGTGAAATTTCATGTGGGACGTATATACCCGGATACCTAACCACTTGGTTATATGGCCGAGTGGGCTGGGGGCTCGGTTATGATGAATTTGGCCCAGGAGATATTTACTTAGATATTTGTTTGAGTAAGCAGCAAGTTAGGTTAGCAGATATATAGAATAGATAGGATCTGTTGTAATTGACTAAAAGATTACCATGTAAACCCCTGCCCTTTGGATATATAAGGAGGGCAGGGGGCCTTCGGCAAGGCAGAGACTCGTATTAGAACCCTAATTCTAGTGCGAACCTTAGCAATACAGAAACACCGAACAGGACGTAGGGTTATTATCCTTCGGGAGGCCCGAACCTGTATAAACCCTGTGTCCTGTGTCCATTGATCTTTCATACTCAAACGCATAGCTAGAACTACTATCGAGAATATCTCTCGACAGTTGGCGCGCCAGGAAGGGGGCGCGTTGAGTTTAGCCTCGTCGAAATCGATGGCTTTCATCGACATCAAGTTTCACGCGGGAGACAAGATCTGCTTTGGTACCATCAGCCTCATCGCCAATCAGTACAGGACCCTCATCGAGCAAGATCACGTGGCCCGTTCGGTGGCCACCATGCCTTCGAATTCAAGCACCAGCAAAGCTTCGACGGCCGACCGGATTGCTCTAGCCGGCCGGTTCCCACTCGGCCTCGATAACGCGGCAACAGTATTCCAAGCAGAAACCCCCTCGGGCTCCTACTCAACATTGCCCGCAATGCCCCGATTGGCAACCTTGGCTGACTCGGACCTCACTGCGGTCGATCTCCCGACTCCTCACATGGGTCAGTCGGATGAAGATCCCAATTTTTTTGACGAATCAAGATTCGTTGCAACAATCGGCCTTGAAAACGAGTCAGTCCTAGACTTGATCGAAGGGCCGAGTGATTTAGAAAGTTACACCTCGGATTACCACGAGGTATTCATGGTGGCACCTACAGCCCAAAGAGGGGCTGACGGAGAAACATCGGCGATGGCCGCCGCCCGCGGCAACATACCAGATGGGCATGAAACCGATCTTGAAGACGACGACCCCGATGCCGCCACCCCCCCCCCCCCCCCCCCCCCGCTTCACAGACCGGATGCTCAGCAGAGACCCCGAGTCATGTAAAACCTAGACATGGGTGACCTCACCATAAAACTTGATGGTGAAGACGTCTTCAAAACCCCACAGCACAACATCACAGCTGCAGCGGCCCTCTTACGCACCATAGAGCCCTTGCTCCAAGTCTCCCCAGAGTTGACACCCCAGGTCAACTAGTTAAAGGCACACATCAGGGCCGCGGCAGTACTGGAGATGCATGTGGCACAATCAACACCGAGTAAGGCGATGTCTAGGACCGCCAGTTCGGTACCCAGCTAGGAGAGAAGAGACCGACAGCACAGCAGCCGGCAGGCAACTCCGCCTACTGCCCTAAGGCGCAGGCCCATTGCAGATTACCATGATCGGCCACGTGATGCATGGGTCCGATTGGACCGTAGATACCAGGAGCGTGACGACGCGGCCCACCGAGAAAGCGAAGATGAACGACGCCAGCGCGGTTACGTCAGCTATGAACATGACAGCAGATGACCACCACCCAGAGACGATCAATACAATGATCGATGGGGCGAGGGTCGCCGCGAGGACAGATCCCGTCGAAAAGCTGGCCGAGAGCGAGAATAGATCCCGGCTACTAACGACTACGACGAGGAGGCTGGCATTCGAGCCTTCACTCGGGAGCTTTGAACTGTCAGCTAGCCGGTCGGCTTCAAGCCAGTCGGCATCGAGAAGTATGACGGCAAGACAGAGTCGCGCGACTGGCTTCACGTCTATTCAACGGCCATACGAGCACTCGATGGTGACAGTTTTGTCATGGCCAATTACTTGCATGTTTGCCTGGCCCCGGCAGCCAGAACCTAGCTCACCAATCTTCCCGACAACTCTATCAGTTCCTGGGTAGATCTCTGTCGGTAGTTCATTGCCAACTTTCAAGCCACCTTCGATAGGTCAGGGAACTATTGGGAACTCGATTGGATCAAGCAGCGGGACCGGGAGCCACTTCGAGAGTACATCCAACGTTTCTGCCGAGTGAAAAATACCATCCCTAATATCTCGGATGCTCAAGTTGTCGCCGCCTTCCAAGGTGGACTCCATGACGACGATTTGGTAAAGAAGATTGGGAGGTTAGATGCTGTCGGTGGATTGTCAGCCAAAGAACTGTTCACTATGGCCGACAAATATGCCACTGGTAATTCGACCCTCTTCCAACTTCGCCAGTACAAGGAAGCAACCCCAAGGAACCAGTCAGGCCCGTCCAATTATAGCAAAGACGGTGACAGGAAGCGCAAGCAAGAATGAACGGTGGCCAACACCGAGCGCCCCACTAGGAGGAAACCAGTCACTCAGTATGACTTCGACAAGATGCTTAATGGTCCTTGCCTGCTACATGATGGAGCCCACAAAGCCAGGGAGTGCTTCAACCTGAAAAACTTCGCTCATCATGCTTTGACGGTGTGCAAAGAACGCCCCTGGATTCCCAAGGGCGGCAGGAAGGACTCGGATAAGGATAACCAGGATGAAGATAAGGAGGAGTTCCAAGATCCCGAACGCGAGGTTGACTACATCTGTGGCCGATCCACGGCAGACTCGAAGCGCCAGCAGAAGATCCTTTACAGAGAAGTTCACTCGGTTTCACCAGTGGTACCTCACTATTTATGATGGTTAGAGGTCCCCATCACATTTGATCGGTCAGACCACCCAGATCACATCCCTAGGCCCGGGAAATATCCCTTAGTACTAACGCCAACTGCTAACCGAGTTCGGCTAAATCACGTACTGGTAGACGGGGATAGCAGTTTGGACAACCTCTTTGTGAAAACCTTCAAGGAGCTCGGCATACCTTTGACCGACCTCAAGCCAAGCTGATCACCGTTTCATGGCGTGATCCCAGGCATGCAAATAGTTCCTCTGGGGCAAATCACTCTGCCTATGACTTTTGGTACTCGGGAGAACTACAGGATGGAGCGTATTACCTTTGAGGTCGCCGACCTCGATTCTACATACCATGCCATCATAGGGCATCCAGCCATCACCAAGTTCATGGCCATACCTCATTACCCATACATGATGATGAAGCTGCCAGGACCAAATGGAGTCATCTCACTTCATTCAGATGTTCGGACATCATACGTATGTGACAATAGGAGTTGTGAATTAACAGAGAAGATGCTGGCGGCATCAGAGTTGACCGAGTTGAAAGTAGCAATCGCAACGGCTCAGGAGGCTACGCCGGACCCTCCCCCCAAGAAGGCGCTGAAGTCCGCAGTATAGACGGACGCCATGGGGTCCAAGAAGATTCACCTAGATGATAGTGATGTATCCAAGACCACCAATATCGGGGTCAATTTAGGTGACAAATAGGAAAGCGCGCTCATCCTTTTTCTTAGAAATAATAAAGACATATTTGCATGGAAACCTTCTGATATGTCGGGTGTTCCAAGGGAAAAGGCTGAGCACAAACTTCACATTCGCGAAAACGCCAGGCCGGTAAGGTAACGGCTTAGACAATTCTCGCAGGACCGAAAGGATGCGATTAGAAAAGAAATCGGTCGACTACTGGCAGCCGGTTTTATTAAAGAAGTCATCCACCCCGACTAGTTGGCCAACCCAGTCCTGGTCGAAAGAAGAATAGGGAGTGGCGGATGTGCGTGGATTACACCAGCCTTAACCAAGCCTGCCCGAAAGATCCATTCACCCTTCCACGTATTGATCAAGTGGTCGATTCGACAGCTGGATGCGCTTTGTTATGCTTCTTAGATGCCTATTCAAGGTACCATCAGATTCCCTTGAACCAATCCGACCATCTTAAAACCTCGTTCATCACACCATTTGGAGCTTTCTATTACACAATGATGCCCTTCGGTCTAAAAAACGCTGGCGCCACCTTCTAGCGAACTATGCAGTGATGCTTGGATAGCCAGATAGGAAGGAACGTCAAAGCTTACGTAGATGACGTGGTAGTCAAGACTCGGCTCTCCACCGATTTGATATCTGACCTAGACGAAACATTCGGCAACCATCGCAAAAACAATATGAAGCTGAATCCAGAAAAATGCGTCTTTGGCATCCCATCAGGAAAATTACTCGGCTTTCTAGTGTCACATAGAGGAATTGAAGAAAATCCAGAAAAGGTGAACGCCATATTACAGATGGGTCCCCCACATTCGCAAAAGGACATTCAAAAGCTCACTTGTTGTATGGCAGCACTCAGCCGGTTTGTATCACGACTCGGTGTTCGAGGGTTGCCCTTTTTCCGGCTACTCAAGAAGCAAGACTCATTTACCTGGACTGATGACGCAAAGAAAGCCTTGGATGATTTCAAGGCTTACATTAGCGGACCTTTGGTGTTATTCCCTCCAGAACCTAAGGAACCTTTGCAGTTGTACATCTCCGCAACCATACACGTGATCAGTATTGTGCTAGCGGTGGAGCGGGCGGAAGATGGCAAGGCTCAAAAGGTGCAACGACTGGTGTATTTCATCAGCGAGGTCTTATCAGAATCCAAGGTGTGGTATTTTCAACTTCAGAAGTTAATTTATGCACTACTGATGACATCTCAAAAGTTGAAGCATTACTTTGAGGATCACCCAATTGAGGTCCACACGTCATTCGGCTTAGGTGAATTGTTGCACAATAGAGAGGCAACTGGGAAAATTGCCAAATGGGCCATCGAGCTAGGATCATATGATATCACCTTTAAGTCACGTGACGCGATAAAAAGGTCACGCCTTGTTGGACTTTGTTGCTGAGTGGACAGAATGCGAGTTACCACCCACGCCACAAGAAATAAACTATTGGAAAATGGCATTTGACGGTTCCTTACAACTGGAAGGAGCCAGAGCAGGGGTTATACTGACATCTCCGGATGGAGCTAAGTTGCGGTATGTCCTTCAATCACACTTCTGTGCGTCTAATAAAGCCGCAGAGTATGAAGCATTATTGCATGGACTTCGGACAGCTATTTCATTCGGCATCCACATAATAAGCATCTCTGGCGATTCGGCATTAGTAATTAACCAAGTTACAAAGGAGTGGGGTTGTTCCCATGAGAGCATGACAGCCTACTGCACTGAAGTTCGAAAGCTAGAAGAAAAGTTTGATGGTATTGAGTATAAACATGTCCTGTGCATGTATAACAAAGAGGCAGACGAACTGGCCAAGCTTGGGTCCAGTAGATCTAGAGTACCTGATGGAGTATTCTTCAATGATTTGCACAAGCCATCTGTCTTAACCCAACAAACTATGGAGCAGTCGGCACCAAAGGAGGGAGCAACACCTCAGGTTGTCGTCATTGAAGTAGATTGGCGTACTCCTTCCATTGAGTATTTGGATTGGGGTACACTACCGCACGACAAAGACGAAGCCCTCCGAGTTATTCATAAATCTCGGTCATATTGCATTGTCGGTCATCTTCTGTACAAGCAAAGTCCACATGGGATATTGATGAAATGTCTATCACAAGATAAGGGCAGAACTATATTAGGGGGCATTCATGCTAGCATATGTGGGAATCACGCAGGCCCATCAACGATTGCGGCCAAAGCAATGAGGCAAGGGTTTTATTGGCCGACTGCTTGCGCCGATGCCAAGGATATTGTTCGGAAGTGTGAAGGTTGTCAGTTCTTTGCCCATCAGATGCACGTACCAGCCACAGAGCTCCAAAATATTCCAATAACTTGGCCGTTTTTGGTATGGGGGTTAGATATTGTTAGACCCTTCATGAAGGCTCAAGGGGGTTTTACTCACCTTTTTGTGGCAGTGGACAAGTTCGCTGAATGGATTGAAGCCAAGCCAGTTGGTAAGATTTTGGCAAAGAAGGCCATCGAGTTCTTGACCGAAATTGTCACTCGGTTCGGTGCCCCACACAAGATCATCACTGACAACGGTACTCAATTCATAGCAGAGGAGTTCAAAGAGTTTGCGGGCCGAGTGGGCTTTAAGATTGGCTATGCCTCGGCTACCCATCCACAAAGCAATGGCCAAGTTGAGAGGGCAAACGGCCTCCTGCTTTTCGGAATTAAGCCCCGTATATTTGATCGGCTGGAAAAGTACGCTAGACGTTGGGTTCGGGAGTTGTCGTCTGTGTTGTGGGGTCTCAGAACCAGTGTAAGTCGCTCCACGGGGCACTCCCCTTTCTCTTTGGTTTATGGCTCGGAAGCCATGTTACCAACCGAGATTCTGTTCACCCCCCCCCCCCCCACGTGTGGTAGCATATGAAGAAAAAACTTCCAATGACCATAGGTGTGATGACTTATTATTGTTAGAGGAGCAGCGAGATGCCACTTTAATTTGGTCAGCAAAGTACCAACAAAGCTTGCGACGTTATCATGATAAAAACGTTCGAACACGAAGCTTTTCAGTTGGCGACTTGGTTTTGAAGCAAGTTCAGTCTACGGTTGGTAAGCACAAGCTGTCGGCTCCATGGGAAGGACCTTTTATTGTAAAGGAAATCACCCGGCCAGGTGCGTATCGATTGATGCGTGAGGACGGGTCGGACCTTCAAAGTTCCTGGAACATATCACAGCTACATCATTTCTATGCTTAGTATTCATAGTTTATTGTAATTTTATTTCATTTTATTATAGAACATATATATATTATGGTCATGATATCTAGTTTTGCAATTTACGATTTCTGTGAATAATTATTGTTATTGTTTAAATCATGACTCAAATTCTGATACTTGGTATCACCTCAACTCGAGCATGTCGACCAAGCGGGTTACTTAGTCCCCAGGGTTCTTGCCGTCTGTTGGGGACCAAGGCAATTCTTCCCATTCACATATGCTTGACCGAGTGAGTTCTTAGTCTCCATGGTTCATATCAGTTATTGGGAGCGTTGTTTAGAGGGTTGACGTGAGTGGTGTATTTTGTGAGTGTTTAACATGAGTTCATACAATACATTTACGAAGCAGCACGACCCAAGAATTCATTACAATACTGGTAATGAATCTAGACCTTAGCGGTCTATTGAATCTTAGTTATATTACAGCAGCAGAGATGTAATACTGTGTTTTAAGAAGCTTTACAAATCCTTACACTCTTGGTAAGGGATCTAACTCTATCTGGTCGGCTAATATATGCGCCATTTTTTGCGCCTCAGCCACAAGGGATTCACATTGCTCATCAGAGATATCTTCGTGGAAACCTTCTGCAACCATATCCAGTTCTATGCTGGGGATGTGCGATTTTGTTATTGCTAGCACTTGCGTGCTGGCCAGCTCTGCAACATGTCACGCATGTTCTTTTAATCAGCCGGGTGCCCCTTGTAGCCTAGTCATCAGATCTCGGCACCGAGGTGGTTATTCTTCAGGGAAGATATACTAGGCGACCATTTCTACATCTTTCTGAAGAGTTACAAGAGGCCATCGAAGGTTTTCATCACCCTCTATAAATTTCTTCTACAAAAGCTCATAGGATCTTTTTGACCCTATAGAAGTGCAATGATCACATATACCCAGGTACATATAAACTTGGATATAAAGGTATAATGCGAACAACACTTACCTCTTAGGCGTTTTTCAGCATCTAATTTCTCAGCTTCGAGAGTGGCAACCTTTTCCTTGTATTCGTCCTTAAGCTTTTCAACTTCTTTGAAGGCTTTTTGGAATTGGTTTAGCTCATCTACAGCCTTTTTGAAGATCCTTTCAGCTTTGGATAGTTCGGTTTCCAGCTTTGTGTTTCTCTCCCTCTGGCTTTTTATTTTTCCTTCAGCATCTGTCAGTTATAAACATTTTAGTTTATAGATATATTTCCATATGCATAGGATATTGATTTTTACCTTCAGCCCTTTTCTTCCAATAAGTTTGGGATTCTTGCATTGAATTGAAGTCCCCTTTCAGCTTTTCAAAATTATTTTTGATTTCTTCCGAGTCCTGGAGTTGCCTTCTTAATCCCTGATTCTCGGTTTTTAGAGCCTCAATAGCTTGGGCAGATGACTCTAATTCTTTTATACGGCCTTGCAGACTTGCAATTTGTGTGGCTGACTAAGCATCTTCTTTTTGCTTTAGTTCCAGCGTTCGCGATACCTCTGTATGGGAGAGATCAGATACTCGTGTTCTAGAGATAGCATGTAAGGTATAGGGTTTGTGGTTCTTGTACCTTATAGCTTAAACTGAAGTTCATCAACTTGAGATGAATGGCCTTTCAGATCGACTGACAAGCGCCCGACTTCCAGTCTCTCTTTGGCAAGTTGATCTTCTAAATCTATGGCTTTTACACAATGCCTCTCGACAAGTTGCAGAAGCTTATTCTTGTTGGCCATATGGGTTTTCAGAGCCTGCAACGATGGTGAGTTATATACAAGAAACTTCACACCCAGGCTCGGTGATTATTATTATTGATATTATTTTTCAAGAAAGGAGGAATACCTGGAATGAATGGTAGGCTTTTTCAGTACATTCTTCAAAAATTTTCAACTCCGCTTGTTCTGCCAACTCATCAAACCCGGCAATGGCAAATTGGCCAATATGATATACTGACCTAGTCGGAGTGGGTTGTTCTGGAGCACCTTCTTTTACCACTCGGTGAATGGGAGTAGGCGTGACATTCTCCTCTGGACCGATTGGATATTCATATGTTGATTCCGGCACTTTTTCAAATACCAGTGATGGCTCTTCTGGTTCGGTAGAGGCAGGAGTATTAGCAGCTGCTGACATCTCAGGCATATTTAGGTCGCATCTGGCCGAGTGGATCTGGGTGTATTCTTTAAATCACTCGGCTTCTTTGCTGAGTGGCCTAGGAAATCATCTCTGGTTGTCCTGTCAGACGGAGTATCCTGATTTTTTTCAGGAACTGAACTTTGCGCCGGGACTTCATCAAATGACGTCGCACCGGTCGACCTGTCAAGAAAATAGAGATTACACAATTGTTCACTAGAAAGCTGAGCATCAAGTTACATTGTTTTGTTTACCTTGTGTGGCGCTTAAATTTTAAGCCTGACACCTTCGATGGGGGGCTAGTCGATCTTGGTTTATCTGTTGTGTCTGACGCCTCCTTAGCGATGTCTGTCTTGCTTGACTCACTCAGACGAGTTTGCTCTTTTTCGCTTGCATTCATGGTCCGCCAAGTGGTGGAGGTCTTCTCTGAAGTTTTCTTCTTCGCTTCTTCTTGAAGTCTAGCTATTCTCTCAGCTAGCGATTCTTCTTCATCGGAGTCTTCAATGTGCACCTTGCGATGCTTGGAAGCTGATGGTTGAGTGGGAGATTTCCTTTACGACATCGGCAGCAGTGGTGGATTGGACACATATACATCAAGGTTCTGCAATATATGTGAAATATTATTTGTTACTGAGTATAATGAATGAAGCATTCATTTTTCAAGCAGAGAAGTGGATAACTTACTAAACTCCTGCCAGTCTTGGAATGATGTCCACTTTTCGCACCCCCTGGAGTCCAACCAAGAAGTGAAGAAAATATGTTTTCCAAATGCAATGTCAATTCCCTTTCTGATAATACTTCCGGCACTTCCATTGTGGGGTCTGAACCCAATTGGAACTCCCATCCTGGAACATGATGTTTCTTGATAGGCTGCACGTGGCGATATATGAAGCTTGCAGCAACATGTACGCCCGTATATCCTTTGGACTTGAGATAGGCAATATGCTCTAATATGGCATCAACCTGAGACTTCTTGTTTAAATGAGCCTTTGCTGACCATTCGGGTCATGGCTTAGGGGCTTTGATTGTAGTCTCTAACAAAGGTGGAGCATGGTTTTCATGGTAAAACCAGTCTGCATGCCAACCCTTGTTGGTTGATGGAAGTGGCACATCAACATATTTGGATTTATTCCTTAATTGGAATCCAGCCCCTTCTATAACATTATTGTTGTTTGATTTCAAAACAAATAGTTCTTTGAAGGTATCAAAATGGGGATAAATTCCCAAGAACACCTCACACAGGTGGATAAAGATAGCAATATGTAAGATGGAATTTGGATTCAGATTGACAAGGTTGATGCCATAGAAGAAAAGAAGACCGCAAAAGAAGTCGCAACAAGGGTTCCCAAATCCACGATAGAAAAAGGAGGAGAAAACCGTGATTTGGTCGATGGGAGGTTGGGGAAATCTCTGACCTATGGCCTCGATCCATCCTCCGGTTTGTTGATCCTGCAGCACACCATCAATCACCAATCTGTTGATTTTTTCTGAATCCATGGCTGGCGCGGGGAACTCCTTGATGGCGGCAGGGATGTCAAAGACTGTCTCTTCTACCTCGCCCTTCTCAGGAGAAGATTGCTTCTGGGATTGTACCTTAGTGCTTTGGCGGGTGTGCTTCGGGGCCATCACTCTTGTTTTAGCGCAGTGGAAAGCAGTTGCGTGAAGTTTCTGGGTGGAAATAGAGGCCCAGGATGTAGGGTTTGTGTGCGCAAGATGGCGGCGGCAGCAAAATGGAGGCCCGAGATCTAGGGTTTGTGTGTGCAAGATGGTGGCGGCGGCGAAATGAAGACGAAGGGATGCAACTGTTCGGCGGCACTCTTATAACGGATAGATAACCTACTGGGCCGAGGCTTCTTGTAACCCGTTAAAGTCTAGTTTTGTTAATTGGTATGTGCATTTATTATGTTATTGAGAATCATTTTAAGTTGAATCTTGGAAATTGTACCTTTCGAGGTTTCGTAGTAAATCACTCGAATTGTGCGGTTTCAACCTTGGAAATTGTACCTTTCGAGGTTTTGTAGTAAATCACTCGGATTGTTGCGGTTTCAACCTTGGAAATTGTACCTTTCGAGGTTTTGTAATAAATCACTCGGATTATTGCGGTTTCAACCTTGGAAATTGTACCTTTTGAGATTTTGTGATAAATCACTCGGATTGTTGTGTTTTCTACCTTGGAAATTGTACCTTTCAAGATTTCGTGATAAATCACTCGAATTATATCGGCACCAATCTTGAGGACTGTATTTTTGTGTTATATTACTTTAATTGATACATCACCAATCTTGGGGGCTATGGCAATTGAATTTCATGGTAAATCACTCGGACTAAGGACGCATCAGCATTATGAATATAGTTATTAATTTGGTGATGCATCACTCGGCGAATGGGGGAAGTTCGGCTAAATATGGAGCTTTTCGGTTTAGTCTGACAAAGCGGAAGATTCGGATATTATTATGTCCTTTTGAGTTGAGGGTTATAATTGATTTTAATTATTGGATATTTCTCAATAACTCAAAAGTTGCTTCGGTACAGACTCAACAACCTTCTGAGTTGGGGGCTATATTCATAGGTTGTGCCTTTTTCAGGCGTTTATGAAGAAGAGTTATCATATACAATAGAAAAAGCACTTCCCAATTTCATAAGATGTCAAGATAAATCAAGGCAATAATTCAAGATGGAAAGTGCTTGGGGGCTACTATGGGACATATATACCTGGGATACCTAACCACTCGGTTATATGGCCGAGTGGGCTGGGGGCTCGGTTATGATGTATTTGGCCTAGGAGATATTTACTTAGATATTTGTTTGAGTAAGCAGCAAGTTAGGTTAGCAGATATATAGAATAGATAGGATCTGTTATAATCGACTAAAAGATTACCATGTAAACCCCTGCCCTTTGGATATATAAGGAGGGCAGGGGGCCTTCGGCAAGGCAGAGACTCGTACTGGAACCATAATTCTAGTGCGAACCCTAGAAATACAGAAACACCGAATAGGACATAGGGTTATTATCCTTCGGGAGGCCCGAACCTGTATAAACTTTGTGTTCTGTGTCCATCGATCTTTCATACTCATACGCATATCTAGAACTACTATCGAGAATATCTCTCGACATTTCAAATTTGAACTGCAAGTGGTTCGAATAATGCAATGTAGTGGATGCAAATTTGATATTTCATGCTAATGATTTCCATTTGAGTTTGTATTTGTGAAAGACCAAGAAAAATCATGCATATTATACATGAAATATAACAACTATGAGGTTCAATTGAAATTAAATTTTATAAAAAACAAACAGAGTTTGAAAAATTTTGTGAATTGTCCTGACATCATTATATCATATGTAGAGCCTGTGGTAAAAAGTAGAAAATGTGTTGCGCAAGTTATCATGTATGTTGCTCACAAATTAGAAAATCTGAGTAAAAGAATCAAAGTGTTAAAGTGACATCCTTCGCATATTGAATCAAAATGCTGGTTGAAATAATTTTTGACTTCAACTAATTGTATATAGGCAATAGGGCATATGAATTGTGTCATGTCCAAATTTGGCTATCTTTTAATCCGCCTAAGTATTTTTTTTTAGTTTTTTTAAAAAATGTACAACCTAAATGTTTGTCGTGTGCCGAGGGACTAACACACGGCAAAGAGCTAGAGTTAGCTCTTTGCCGTGTGCCCGATAGAAGGCGCATGACAAAGAGTTAGGCCCATCAGCTTTGCCGTGTGCCTCGGGAGTGGCACATGACAAACATTTAGGATAAGTCCCCATTTTTGGTCAAATGTCTCCGCCATCGTGCCTCCGCTCGCATAGCCGCACCGCCTCTGCCACCGCGCCTCCGAGCCCCGGGCAACCCCGAGGGGCCACGCCTCCGAGCCCCCGGCTCACCCGACAACCCCGTGGCCCCTGACGACCATACACCCCTGATAATAAGGCGGGACGTGTGCTTGGCGAGTTGTGGGTAAATCTTCCTCGCACTGCATTGCACAATACATCGCATTCATAGGACATTTTTGAAACCACGATGTTACACATAGAATCTATTTGCAAGATTTCTATGATGCGAGACGGGATACGAGGATGGAGAAAAGATCATGGCTCACCGTGCATGTCCTAAGCTTATGAAGGACATGTTTTACGAGGCATGTATGCAGGTCATGATTGTGTACCACGTCTAGCACCTTAAAGTTAAGATCACCAAATCTCAATCGATAAACATGAAGCTTACCAGAGATGAATACATGATGGTAAATATAGAACATTAATATTGATATTTTTCTGACATTAAGTATGATTAATTTGCTCTTCTTAATTATATGTCATGTACTTGATGACGTGTAGGTGCCTGCATGGTGATGTGCTAGCAATGCGACTCCCTGAGAAGCTGTTGTGGACAAGTGATGCGCGGACGGCTAGGAGGAGGCGCATAATGCTTGTCGAGAGCATCATTTGCTGATGTCGGGTCCAACACACCATCAAGGGAATCTTTCCCTCAAGCAATACGCGGCGAGATGGGTATGCGAATTCATTTATTTATTCTAACTCTCAATATTGTATAATTTCTAATCCTCCTTCTATTTTGTTTTGTAGTCGATGTCACATGATGGTCGCCCTTGCACCCAGTTTCAGGCATTTGTTTTGGCCTGCATGGGCAAGTCCATGGCACCTGATGTCCAGTAAAACCTAGAGGCCCCACCCATGACGTACAACAGTTCCTCCATCCGCACCCACCTCACTAAGTATACATCAATGGGAAGGGAGATCCATGGGCCTGAGTGGGGTCCTACCGCCCAGGATCTTGATGGGGAAGTCATTATGAGTGTGGGAGGAGGCAGGAAGCATGGGCAATACTCGATTGGAGAAGGCACACTCGACACGGCGAGTACGCCCACTCTCTCCACGATACGAGCGAGGAGCACGAGCTCAAGCCCGGCTATATGCCCTCGACCGAACACTAAACAATTTTAGATGAACGCACTTTAGATAGTTTTAGTTATATTCATCATTGATTTACTAGTTTTGCACATGATTTTTTTGCATTGCAATAATAGGATCAAATGTTACAGGTCCAGCTCAATACAGAGAGGAAGGGAAGGGAGGACATAGAACAGGAGTTTGAGAGGAGGCTCGAGCACCAGTAGCAGCAATTGACTCAGTGGATGGCAACACTTGGCCAGAGTTTAGGTACAGCCCTGCTGCCGATGTCGTCCTTTGCTCTACCTCCTCGGCCACGTACTCCGGCTAGTACTCCTGTGAGTATGATCTTTTTAGTTTCTATTTTATCCATACTAGAGCATTCATTTCAATAACCAAACTCAATATTAGAGACTTCCTTAGGATACTAGAGCATTCACTTATTAAAAGACTAATCAGTAATCAACATCTGTATTTGTGCAGAATCAATCGGTGAGATCGAATGTCTGAAGTCAATGGCATGAGGGGAATCAAGATCAAGACTTGTCTCTAGCTGGTGGGCAATGCTCTCGTCCTCGGTGATGATTCTAGTATTAGTAAACTTTCTATTATAATATTTGTCTTTCTTGTGTTATTAAACTGCCTGGGATGAACTATGGATGATAGTTATATTTGTGACCTACTAAGTGTGTTTGTGAACCTCCGATGATGATTATTATGGAATATTTGTTTTGTCCATGTTCGGATAAGATATTTGAATGCTTGTGATGATATTTGTGATATATATAAAAACTAGAGTTTTTTTAGTCTGGGGACAGCTAATTTAAAAAAATTGTAGGCAGATTTTTATGGCTTTGCCATGTGCCTTGGTCCGTGTGCCATGACCAAGGCACACGACAAAGAGGTGACGCTTTGCCGTGTGCACCAAGGCACGCGGCAAAGAGGGGAGGCTTTGCCGTGCGCTATTGCGGGACACACGGCAAAGTTTGGAGGCTTTGCCGTGTGCCAAGCGCACTGTCACCGTGCTAGGAGGTGATGGCGTCTTTTATTTACCATGCGTCAGCGCAGGCACGGGGCAAAGATTTTGCCTTGTGCCTGAAAGAAAGCACATGGCAAAGCACACTTTGTCGATGGCATTTTTGTCATGCGAGCTATGCCGTGTGGAACCTATGGCAAAGCGTTTACTGTGGGTATTTGCGGCTTTGCCGTGTGCCTTGCAAAGCTCCTCTTTCACATAGTGTTGACTTTTATGATAGTTAGTAAGAAATTTCCAGACCTCGGTTCATTTGATAGCATTTTCCGGAAGTGATGAATTTTCTGTGATAGAGAATGAATTTTAGCTAAAAAGTTAAACCCCCATACTAATTAGGCGGGCTATTTTGAGATTCGTGCCAAATTTGTTTTTTTTAGAAAAACAGAAAATCTGTCCTCGAGCACTTGTGAGCTAAGTAAACATTTAGACCAAAGACCATTCAGTGCAGCTTTTTATTGAAAGCAAATTGTATAGCTGGGGCTACCAGCTTACATATGGATATATAGCAACATAAGGCTCAGCAAGCAACACGCTAGCGAGCAGAACAAACTCGCCAGGAACACAAACCATAGGAACAGCTAATAGCGAAAAAAGGTTCATACAGCAAGCTGTTTAGAACAGTACCAATTTTATTAACATATCCCCTTCCGGTGTTCTAACAGCAACACTTGATGCATCCTTGGTAATCACTTCTTTGATTCTTCTTCTCATCTCCTGCAGTGTTTCTCTCTGCTCAGGCTTTGCTAGAATCCTTCATCGCTACATAAGGCTGACCGCACCGGGGTACTGGAAACCATCCTCCAGTACCGCAATAGCAGAAATAGCCCAGCACCGGTGCCCGCTAAACCGAACAGCAGGTGTCGCATCGTCCCGGGTACACCAAATCGAGTGGAGGACGCTACCTCCCACATGGCACGGGGCCCACGCACCAGCGCGCCATCCCAACCACCTAGAAGAGAGAGAGAGAGAGAGCAGCACGCCGAATATCCGTCGGAGACCGTCTCTGCTTGCTATCACGCCGCTGGAGACGAAGCTCCGCACTGCAAGATCCCCTCCTCGCCGCTGTCCACCGCGCGCCACCCGAAGTGTTGGCTATCGAGAGAGCTAGGCTGGCCGTAGAAGCAGAGATCCATGGAGCTCCAGATCCCATCGGAGGAGGGAGGCCCATGCCGGATCTGGCCGGAGGGAGAGAGGCCGGCGCCGGATCCCGTCGGAGGAGCGAGGAGGAGGGCGTCGGAGCTCACGACAGGGGGGAAGAGAGGGAGGCAGGCCCTGGCACGAGGGAGGAGGGAGGTGAGCCCTAGCAGTGCTGGCGTGAGGGAGGAGGAGGGAGGCAAGCCCCGGCGGCGCTGGCGCAAGGGAGGAGGAGGGAGGCGGCCCCGGCGGCGCGCTGCTCTAGAGGAGGGAGGCGGGCGCGTGGGGGAGCTCGTGCCGTAGGAGAAGAGAGAGAGAGCTTCGAGAGGGAGGAAACAGAGAGGGAGAGAGAAAATAGAGTGTAGAGAAGCTAACATGTGGGACCCATAGAGTGATAGTTGGGATAGGGGATGAAATATAGAATATGACGGAAACGGAAAAAATTAATATAGAGGAAAGAATATCGCTAAGCAGGACAAAAGATTCCTTTTAGAGGATGAAAATAGAGTAGCACAAGTGTAGTCAGTCTAAAAGATAGTATCCTGTATATTAGATTTTTCGTTGGTCATGGCCTTTTTCGGTGAAGATACAACTTTGTTCTGAAACACAAACTCATTTCTAGTCAGCCACAACACCCAGCAAGCAACTCCTAATAGAAAAAATTTGGACTTTGGGATTATTGACGCATTTAAAGTTGGATGTAAGGTTTTGCCAATCTCTAAGGTTTGTGGGGCTCTCATTCCACCCAAGAGCAAAGTAAACATTAGCAAACAATTTCTGACGTTGGAAGATGATGGTGTCTCTCGTCTTAACGTGGTGCAAGTTAATTAACCACCTGTATACTATATGTAGAGGATAACATGTTGGAGCTATTTATTTTTTGTTTTATTTTAAATTTTTGCTATAGCCGGCTTGCTTTATTTTTCTACGCCATCACGCAACTTGTATTATGTTGAAAGAGAGATATAGGTTTTTCTTCTTGAAGATGATTGCAGGAGCTCTGCTCATTTGTAACAGAGAGAGAGAGAGAGAAGAAATTTTGATGTCTCGCTCCATCCTTGCGCTTATATTGGTTGGAGGTCTCCCCTCAAACATTGCTTTTGACTCGACGACAGTCTCTAACAGTAAATTATCCATGTGGCCTTAAAGATACACGGATCAGCGGGCTCTTGTGTTTGGAATTTTGGATTCTTCGATTGTCTCCACACGAGGGCGGCAGAATTAAAGTGTCATCTAACTAGACTTAGTTCAGAAAGATTTTTCTATGCAAGTTGTCAGCATTCAACATTATTTCATGACTCTTCTTCATCCTGGGTCATTGCGCATAGAATAAGTGCTTTCCGTGCCTTTCTGTTTGTGCGTTGTGTATATATATACCTGAACATTCCACAGCCGGTATCCATCCATCAGGAGATCATTACCTATCAAATTAGCTAATTCATCATCTCACTTCAAATTTCTCCCTTGTGCTCAGGCAAGGATAGATGTTCATGTATCCATGATTTCTGTTTTTTTGTTTTTTGTCCAACCCCTCCGGCTTTATATATCTTATGGGATACGATGATCCATTCCGTTTCTATATTTTTACTAACCATATCTTAGCATGTGAAACATTAAAAAACCAATGGGAGTAATGTATTTTAGGTACAGCCGCTCTTAAGTAGATAGGCAGCGCTAGAATATATTAGAAGTTCCTAATACTTGTGTGCTAAATCTTGAATCTTGATAGGGACTGGGCGGCCAGGCAGCAGCCGAACTAGAGTTGCGTGCGAGCAGCATGGCGCGTGTTGATCATATCACCTTCAACGTCCAGACCGATGATTACACTACATTTATAGAGGAGTTCCGCAACAAGCTTGCAAATCACTTTCCAGATGACCCAAATCGCCATGACGATGTCTACCCAGGGCATCCTTTGCTCCCCACGCAAAACGGTGGTAGAGTGCCGGAGAGGTGGATCTTCATCAAGCTAGAGGCCGACGGGAGGTCTGGCAAGAAGAAGAAGAAGAAGAAGAAGAAAGCCACAGCAACCGTGGCCGTCCGTGGCGACAACGTGTACCTGGTGGGATTCATGAACCGTGAGGAACACTGGTTCGAGCTTGGTTTGGGCCGTAAAACGGACAAGCCGCGGTTCCCTGGATCTACGTTTCTAGGGTGTGATGTCAAATACAGATCCCTGGTTGGGGGACCAGTCAAGAGAAACCTGACGCAACTGGAGCTGGGTAAGCGCTTCGCCACGGAAGCAGTTCGTCGTCTCTCGCCCCACAGCTCTGGGGAAGCTGACCCTCAAACCAGGAAGGCCTTGGCGGGCCTGATTGTGATGCTGTGCGAGTCGGCAAGGATGTTTTCACACCAGGAAACCGTGTATGGGTAACTGGGAAGGCAATCGCGGTTCCAGAATCAACGAGCTGCAAGTGTATTACTTGTGGAACTGGGGGCTTATGTCAGAGGCCTTGCTGGGGACGGCAAGGCATCATCATCCGCCGATGGTGTACACATGGCCCAACAAACTAGTTAAAGAAGCTCTAATCTGTAACGAAACGCAGGCACTTGAGTAGTCAAGCTGGTCCTTAACAGGCCGCCCTGGTCGACCCAGCAGGGGTTTCCACTTCCACCGGGAGCTGCTGGTGGACGTGGTCGTGGTGGTGGCCGCCAACATCGTCATCGCGGCCGACGCGGAGTGCGGGGAACCATGCCGTGGCAGCGTCAAGCTGCAGGCGGCCTCGGTGTACTACATGCTGTAGGAACGTCGAACCGCCACTGGCAAGCCGCCGTGCCTGTAGAGCATCCCCACCGCCGCGGCAAACGGATGGTGGAGGTGTTCGACGCGAGCGCCAGCTTCGATGTCGTCGGTGACATCGCCGTCTTCGACGGAGTGCGTGGGCAGATCATCTACGATAACAGACCGGATGACGACGGAGCCACGTCATCAATGGCTCCTCCCGTCCGTGACTCCCAGGTTTGATATCGACCTTCATATATTCATTCATGTCCTAACCTTCACATCGATCTTCTGGTATAATAATATAGATCTCGTTGTGACGCAGGGTTGCCTGTTGCTGACCGGGCCATACAGAGCCATCTCAGCGGCCGGGTGCGTCTCCATTGAAGTTGATTTATTCTCCCCCGGAACTGGACACGGTACCGCCGGCAAGCTGCTCTGGGACTGCTACGACGTAGGGAACCATGGCATGTTTTACGACTGGCCAACTACCCAGACCATCAACACAAGCCGTGGCGACATAGACGTGACCTATGCGGTGCTGAGCAACGCGGTGGAAGCCTCCGTGGAGGTGAAGCTGCTGCCCGCCGGGTACGGCGCCGCGAACCCGGCCGACATCCTTTTGCACGGTACCATCACTTGCGAGCAGCCTAGATTTCGACGTCGAGAGCGTGCTCTTCGACCGTAGCTCAGACCAGGAAGTGGTGGTCACCGGCCCGGACTACCGCGTTCCACTGGCACGCTCCGTCGTCGCCGTGCCACTTGACCGCCCGCTCGTGACGCAGGCCAAACTACAGGCTTCGGACCAAGCAGGCGCGGATTTCACACCCATCGATTATAGCTTCCACCTCGATCCTATGCTATGCGCGGAGACGGAGGAGCGACTCGGGGAGTACGACGGTATCAAAGTACAGGTCACCTGGTCTTTGGACTTCTGATGACATCAATAAAACACACTTTGCACCGCCACCCATCATACCTACTACTATATCAACTTGCCATATCCATGGGTAATAATATAAGTTGATTGTTATTCTGATTGGTATGTATAACACAGTTTGCTGTTTGCACCATACCTACCTGGTTATATGTTTAATTTTCTGTACTGCTTGCTTGGCATTCTGATGGGATTGTTGCCTTGTTGGTTATATATATGATGTTGTACTCTACTGCTTGTTTGGTGTGCTACGCGCTTGTACTTTATATCCAATATATATGAATGAATTTCCTTGTGTGCTAATACTACTGTAGTGCAACGAGCACGTCCAATCTCTTTCTAGTTTTTTAGCCTAATTCATTAAAATGAGCCACGCACTCGTTAACCTGAGCTTCGGGGGTAGCCTATTTTAGAATTCGTGCTGTGTTGTGGACGGACGGTGAAGAGTAGGTTGCGGGATGCTGAACAAAGTCTCATATTATTACAGTATTATTATAAACTGAATATAATCTACATAAAATTAAGTTGTTCTCCTTATATAATGAAAAGAGAGTTTGATCTCTGCATACTAAAATAAGTATGACGGGCCAAACCACCAGCCTCGACCCCTGCGTCACCCGATAGGGGCGACTCGGGCGGAACCCTAATCGGCCGCCACCGCTAGTCCTGGCCAACTGGGCCATGCTAACCGTGCCGGCCCGACGCACGCAAATTTTGGCCCGGCCCAGGTTCGGCACGGCATGTTACATTTCGTGCCCGGGCCGGCCCGGCACGTGCCTTCGTGCCGTGCTAAGGCCGTGGCCTCGGCCCGACGGGCGGCACGGGCACGGCCCATTTAGGAGCGGCCCGGTGAAGCACGAATTCGTCCTATTTAGACATAGTTTTGTATTAAAAGAAGTATATATTTTATATACATACAACAAGCTGAAATGGTCTGGTGGTAAACCACTTCACTCTTATCTTATAGATCTGGGTTTGAATCCCAACTCACACCTATTTTTCCCCCATTTTAGTGTTATTGGGCTACCGGGCTCATCGGGCTACCGGGCGTAACGGGCTGGCCCGGCATGGCCCACGTAATTTGTGCCGTGCCATGGGCTGACGGCACGGCACAATGGGTGGCCCGGCCCGGCCCAAAACCAATGTCATGTCGTGCCAGCCTGAAATGGAACGTGCCGGGCCTTTTCATATTTGGGCCAGGCCGTGCCGGGTGGCCGTTTGGCCAGGACTAGCCGTCGCCGCCTCCCCAAGCTCCCACCAGCCTCGCCGCCGCCCGAGCACCCTGCAGCCAATGCGTGCGGGTGCGAGGAAGGCGGCAGCGTGGCACTTTTCTCTTTGAGGAGTGCCTCTCCTATCGCTTTCGTTGGGAGCTCGGTGGAGCTCATGGTGTGGCGGCGTCTCGCCGGTGATTGGCGGCAGATCCGTGGTCGTGGTGGTTAGAGTAAGGTCATAGATGGACAGATCTCGCGGCGCTCACGGTGGAGGGGTAGCGTGCGGCATGCTGGCGTGACTGCTCCCTTGGCGCGGTCGGGGCCTTGCGGCGGCGGTAGCCTCTTCAACAGGGTGCAGAGCCCCTTTGCGCGCTGGTGTCGATGGCCCCCATGGCCGGGGACGTGGCGTGGCGCGGACCAGCATAGAGACCACCACGGTGGGGGTGCGGGGCTGGTGCGTTGCCAGCGGCCTCCATGGCGGAGGGCGGGGAGGGTGGCGCACGGTTTTTTCGGCGTCTCCCACGATAGAGGTGCAACTCTCGACACTCAGGCGGTGATGGTGGTGTGTGGCAGGGTTTGGTCACGGTTGGTGTCGGCGGCGGGCTGAGCTCATCGCCGGTGATTGGACGGCTCAGTGGCGTGGTTGTGATGGAGCTTCTCCTCACGGCCCTCCGGTGGGTGCAGTCAGGTTTGAGGCCCCTAGCTTTGGCTAGCTCTTGGGCTTCTCATGGATGTCCTCCGTATGAAAACTTAATCTCAATTTTGATTGGACGATGGCGACACTCTAGTGTCGTGCTCTTGTTGAAGACGTCGTCTTGGAGGCCTCCATGTATGTCAGGGTGATCGCTAGTTTGTATTGTGGTGGTCATCATGCGCGTCAAGATGTTGTGCATCCTCCTTTCCGAAGCTTTTGGTTGCTTGTCCTGGACGAGCTTCCTTGGTCGTGGCTTTAGAATGTTTAGGTGGTAGTGGTTTGCGTTGGTTATATGAGCTTCATGTGTTGTCCTGGTTGTTCTGGGTCTTATAATGATTTTTCTTCTTCTATCTTAAATGCGAAATATGCAATGCACGCTCTTGAAAAAAAAATATGATGAAAAGAGATAGCACCTGCCATTTTTTTAAAAAGATAAAATTGAGCTATTGCCTCTACGTTATATAATCTGGCGGGCTGCACTACAAGAAGAACACATGTCTTCTGTTAAGCTCCTAGTTATCATTGTTCGTCGATATGTTTTTAAAAAATAAATATTATTTTTCCTCAACCTCAACACCATCGGCCCCAACAAACCTTCTGCAGCGGTGGGCGTCGCCTCCATGCTTTCTAGGTCAATAGAGCAGAACCACATCTCTTGTGGCACCGGCGGGGATGGTACCTCCACAAAATATCTGCAATATCACGTTTATTGATGAGGTTTGATATAATTTATATAGTTAAAAATTTATTATTAACTATGTTTATTTAACTAAAACTACTTTTATTATATATGCAACTATGATTGTTTATAGATTAAAGATATTTTTTCTCAAATCATTCAAATAATTTTAAAAAATAATTTATTTTATTAACTAAAATTACATATATTTTTGAA
The DNA here is from genome assembly GCA_032690845.1 of Eleusine coracana subsp. coracana. Lineage (NCBI taxonomy): Eukaryota > Viridiplantae > Streptophyta > Magnoliopsida > Poales > Poaceae > Eleusine > Eleusine coracana. The sequence goes on along the minus strand of CM064434.1, from coordinate 6,155,423 downwards.
ATATCATTTTTCGGTGACCCCAATATTTTTTTACCAAAATTTTTCCTACTGTCATTGACTAGGTCAACATGGATGTCCTCACGACAGTAGATAACTCGTGCCACTAGGACGACAGAACCCGTGCCCCTGGTCACGACCACCACGCTCCAGTTGAAGACCAACGTCCGGTACCCGGGAAGACCTCATGCCACATCGGACAGCACTGGGCTCTTCTGTACCTCCCACTTGCCACTATTTTCAACCCTAGTTAGCACTTTCATGTTGTTTTCGAGCATGGTCACCAGAGAGGGGGGCCAAATTGAAGATTTGTACCAAAATATATGGTAAACTCTGGTGTTGAAGAGTGCAGTGCATCTAGCATAGGGGGGCCTAGGGCCCTGCTCACCACCCCCTGTCTATGTCCCTGACATTCACGATGCGAGGCTCGCCATCCCAGCCATCCATTACGAATATGCGATTACGGCACATGTTATAATCCCAATCCTCGCCCAACGGTGATGGCAGCACAGAGGATGAGAACTCACATGTGCATTCGTCGAGGATGATTATTTTCGGCGCCTTAATCCCACCGCCTCTAAGGTAGAAAAACCATGATCCACCAGCGCATCCGAGGAGGCACGTGGTGAGGTAACAAAGCCTCAATGCGACAACGCCATCAACGACGAGGTCTGTGTCGCTCCACGCCGAGTCAACGCAGGCAAAGGCGAACACGGTGATGCGTGTACCATGGAACCTATACAGCACGAGGAACGCCATTAACCTTTCCCAGCCACCACCACCACTCTTCTCCTTCCTCAAGCCCCCTCGCCCTCCAGCAGCATCGCAACCGAAGCAAGCCTCCTCCTCTACATTTCACCAGCGATCGGCTGACACGAGCCTAGGGTGGTGTGGCGGCACGAGGCGGTGTCAACGGGGAGACACGTCCAGATCTGGTCCTGGGGTGGCATCGTCAATGGCGAGAAAACATCTAGATCCGATCGGAGGGCGACATGGGCAGCATGGACGGTGACACGGCGCCTGATCTGGCCCGGGTGGTGTCGGTGAGGTCCTACTCTCCCTCCGCTCTATGCTCGTAGGAATGCAGCACGAGACAGCGACCAGATCTATCCTTGGGGCAGCGTCAACGGTGAGACCAGACGGCTAGATCTGGCCCTGGGCCGACTGTGGGCAGGGCAGCATGGACGACGAGGCAGCGTCTGGATCCGGGCAGAGGGCGACATAGGCAGCGTCTTGCTCAGGCTCTCACGTGGCGTCAGTGAGCTCCTCTCCTCCCTCGTCTCTTCGCCTTTAACTTTTCTCCCCTCAGCCGTGCTATCAACTCCCTCCTCGTAGATCCTGCCGAAGCGACACGAGCAAGATGCGGTGGGAGGTTGGGGCGATCCTACACCATAGGTCGATGGCTCCTGTTCTCTTTTTTTTGTCGGGTTAAGGGTAGCGGCAGTTGAAGATATCAGCTACTAATCCTTCTGTAGCGGCGGTTTGTGTCACCCGCTAGTGTACTGGCAGAATGGTCAAACCACGGCTACAATGGTTTTTAGCTCGTCGTTATAGTATGTTTTTGTTATAGTGAAGATCTCTCTCTCTCTCTCTCTCCCCGTTGGCAAAACCCTAATGACCACAAACTATAATTGGTGCTGCTTTGTTGGATGCAACCTAAACGTATGAATGGGGAGCCAAAGTTAAAATCGGATTGTACATAGAAGAATTGTATTACATGACCTGTTTTCAACTCCAATGTTAAGAATGGACCTGTTTTTTCAATTTTTGTAAGAATGAACATGTTTTTTATTTTTAAATGAATGATCTATGAGTGAGGTTGCAAGTAGGGCTATTTTGTGAAACATGTCCATTCTTGCTATTAGAAAAACAAGTCCATTCTTATAAAGATTGGGTAAACATGTTCATTTTTAATATTGGAGTTGAAAACAGATCATGTAACGCAATTGCCCTATTGTATAAAATGTAATCTGATCTGAAAAAAAAAAAGCAAAATGAAAACGTGGAACAAGCAGGCTATTGCCTTCGATCCCCGAAAGATGGGCCTTCTTCACTATTGCACGTCCAGACACACTTTCGACGCCCGGTCTAGTTTCTAGCCCGATCAATTTAGACGAGCCCAACTTGGGCGTACAGGCTTTCAGCTGTCACGGCCCAAACGTCTGTTCTGTCCGTGGTCCGTGGTCCAGTGGTGCTTGGGCTCGACACTCGGCTTCGTCCGAGAAGTGACGCCAGCATGACGCAGCGGTGACGACGCCGCCCAGCAATGTGGGAACGGGGACCGCCGCCGCAGCATCACCAGACCGCCGCCGACCTCACCTCACCTGCACCGCACCGCACGGACCACGAGCCTTGTCCTCTTCGCCCGTGGCATGGACCACATGGAAAAGCGAGCTCGATCGATTGCGGCAATGGAACGGAGACCACACCGCAGCAGAAACACCACGAAGACGAACAGCTCCTGCTCCTGCCATCGAATGAAACGGGGCCACGTCCTCCCACGAATGGTACAGCTCACAGCAGTAGATCAGCCGCATATCATAACTTCCTTTGCCTCCCCTCAGCCGCAGATGTGCTGCGTATACACCGAACGAGGAATGGCGTGGCGGCGATCCTCGTCACCGCTAGGCGCTTGTGAACGGGGGTCACGGGAAAGGAGGTCCGGCAGGAGGATTCAGCTGTCCGGGGGCACGTGGCAGGTGAACCATGATCACGCTTACTAGTAAAAGGAAAGGAGGTTACAGAGATGCACATGACATTGCTGCATCTGGCCATCATGATTATGACGACGATGAGAAAAGGCCAGCACACAGCAAAACAATGGGATAGATAATGAGGGGAGAGCTTTATCAGTTCCCGTTTCCGCTGCAAACCTGGACTTGGTCAGGTTACTTTGTAACTCTTGGAAATTAGTGCCTTCGATTCATGAAACTTGCTGGATTTTGCAGCCTCTTCCAAAACCAAACTGGGAATTAGAGAAGCCAAAGCGCATTTTAGTGCCAGTGGCAAGTACAGTACAACCTTGAAAAACATGAGGAATACTGTAGAGTATGACGAATAAGTAGAGTTACGTACCAAAGTCGACATCATGTAGCAGCGCACAGCTAACAGAACGTTAGACTACACAAATGCAGAAAGTAATAACACTCTGCACCACACTGTACCTTGGCCTGATCTTGGTAGATTCTGGCGACAATAAAGAATTGCTACTTATGACATTCAACAAAGTACCGGGGCTGTGGTTTACTGTGATGTGCATCCTTCAAAAGGGGTTTAAGAGTTTAGTATTAGGAGCAAGTACACTCACTACAGTCCACATGATGTACAGGCGCGCAGCTAACCAAAGTTCTCAGACAATCTGGAATGCACCATGCACTGTAGTCTCAATACTTTTTTTAACAGAGAAGGCAGCAGCAGGCAAACCTACTGATTAATTAAACACTAACTCGGTAGGGACACATGCTTTTGGGAGGTTCTTGGTAGAATCTGCTGACAGTGAGAAGCAAGATCACTCAGTAGAGGAGAGTAGAAAGGCACATGAACTGACGATGGATGATAGTGTCGTTTAATTTATTATGGAAAATCATGTCTTATCAGCTTTTGATCAGGACCGTTTCGTTGTTCCTGCCTTCAAAAATATCTCACAACACCTATTCTTGAATATTTTTTCCCATTGTTTTATGAGAAAGTTGCAGTTTGTGTTCTGAAATTATACAGTACGATACTCCGTTCAGACAAATTTATTCAGTGTGAAAAGGTAGTACTTCGATAGCTGTTGATGATCGATCTTGGTCAGATATTCTTTTTGCTCGTCATAAATATAGCAACAGCAACAGGATACAAGTCAAATCCTTCATTATGTGTATGAAAAAAATCCACTATCTACCAGTCTCAGACATGTTGCCAGATTGAGACATACGAGCAAATCATGTATTTTATGAACCCATGTACAACACTCAAAAACTGGCTTGAACAATTCAGCACATTTCTGCAACAAGAAAGGACTCATTCTCTCTCTTTTTTTTAATACTCCCTCTGTTCAATAATATAAGTATTTCTAAAGATTTGGGTTTGTCCAATAATATAAGTATTTATAGAGTGTGAATATAATAAATAAGAAGTGTGAACATAATAAATAAGGTATGGTTGGATAAGAGAAAAAAAATTTATGTGATAAAAATAGGGATATGATAGTCTTTTTATCCTATCCTTATTTTGTATTGGTATTCTATGAATGCTTATATTCTTGAACAGAGGGAGAATGCTACAGCAAGAACAAAGCCTCAAAAATGGAACTGATGAAAACAGCATCACAGGGGCACAAAGTCGAACTACATTATAATTTTGGTGCATTATACTTCTTTGTGTTACTAGCATTCTTGATGAGTGTCACATTTCCAGAGTGACCACGAAGATGTTCAGAACACAAGCTGCTACTCAACTGAAGAATTCAGGCGCACAACCCAACATGACTGACAGAAACCTCAGTAATATACACCAAATGCAGCATCAAAACATGGGAATAAGGCATCATCTTTAGGCAAAGATGGCGCCTCTCCTTTCCCCTTTGTGTAATCCTTTACAGAGAGATACACATTTTATACTCGCTACTAACTGATCAGATCACAAGTGGGCAAAAGACCAAGAACAGGAAATCTACCTCCTATCCACACCACCACATTGCGCAATCCAAGGCGATATTGACGATGGCTCAATCGCCGTTGATCATCGGTGAGTCGAGTCCCTCCATGCGGCTCCGCACGATACGGTGGAACACCTCCCTGACCTGCCTCTCGAGCGGCTCGAGCCCGCCCCTCATGGCGGTGCAGACCTCGGCCAGCTCCGCCGCGGCCTCCCGCACCTCGGCCTCGCGGTCGCCGGCGAGCGGCACGGGCGCGGCGTCGATCGCCTCCGCGAGCCGCTGCGCGGCCTTCTCCAGTGCGTGGATTTCCCTGAGCAGACCGGGGGAGCTGCGCCGGTCCTTGCGCTTCCCTTCCTCGGCGAGCCGCTCTTGGATGGCGAGGAGCGGCGGGGCCCACGGGAACGCGGCGCGCGGCGGCGCGGAGGGGAGGTGGTGCGCCTGCAGCGCGGCGGCGCGGTCCGGGCAGGGTACCGCGGCGACGAGCGCCCACGCGGCGAGGTGGAGCAGGCAGCCCATGGCGTGGGCGGACGGGATGAGGCCTGACTCGTGGGCCCGCGGCGCAGACATGCCCGCGCTGATTGCCTGCAGCTGCCGCGCCGCCGACCACGTGCGGGACACGCTCCACGAGAGGGAGCGGAAGTGGGAAGAGGATGACGTGGCGCGGGAGGGGGATGCGCGGGCGGCGGCGCGGCCGAAGGAGCGGTTGCGGTGGGAGGAGAGGAAGGATGCGACGCCGCCGCTGCCGCCGGGGCCGGAGCCCGCGGCGGCCGCGGCGTCGTCGGCGAGGAGGGCGGAGAGGTCGGCGAGCGCCTTGCGCGCGCGGCGGAGCTGGCCCTCGTGGATCTCGCCGCCGGGGGCGGAGTCGAGGATGGAGGCGGCGATCCCCGCGAGGCGCTCCCACCGGCGCGCCTGGTCCACGCCGTCGCGCGCCGCGTTGAGCACGTCGAGGGCCTTCACCGCGCGCTCGCCGAATTCCGTGGCGAGCTTCTCCGACTGAGCGACGGCGAGGCCGCCGGCGCCGCGCCGCCGCGCGAGGGACAGCGCGGCGCGGAACTCGTCCTGGCACGCGAGGAAGGTCTCCAGCAGCCGCCGGATCCACGCGGCCGACAGGAACTCGATGTGCTCGCCTTCGCCTTCGCCGTCGCCGTTGCGGAGGTCCGTGAGGAGCGCGGCGAGGTGGCGCTGGAACGCGTCGAGGTCGGCGGAGTCCTCCCCCGACGGCATGGCGGCGGCGGCGGCCGCGGAGGAGGAGGAGGCCGGGGCGTCGCGGCGGAGGGAGAGGAGGGAGCGGCCGAAGGAGGAGAAGGGGTTGGAGTGGGAGTGGGAGGGCGTGCCCTGGTAGTCCGTCGCCGGCATGGTCTTCTGTCGCCGGCGCCGGAGCAGGAGGAAAGGAAGCGCGCGCGGATCTCGGAAGCTCTTCTTCTTCTCTCTCTGTCTGTCTGCTTAGCGGGTTAGCGGGGCCAGGGTTCGTCGAGGAAGAGAAGCGAGAGGGGTTTGGGTATGGTTTGTGATATGGAAGGGGTGGTGGTGGATGGTGGCGATGCGTGTGCGTGTATATATGCACATCTTTTGGGATCGCGTGATTACGTTAGATTGACGATTTCTTTAGGGGAAGCGGTCTTGGGGGTAATCATGCACGGCTGTTGGGTTTAGCTTAGTTTACTCGTTCGTGAGGAACATGGATGTGTTGCTTTATTCTTCTGGTTTCGGAATGTTTCCGGTTTTTCTTTACCATTTTTCGCTTGATCTATGCTTGAGGTCCCTGGAGTGACCCTGTAATTGCTTCTGAGTCCTTTAATTTTTCAACTTTCCAAGTCCTTTGAGGACTTGCAGAGAAAAACATTGGTGCGACCAGCAGTACACTAGTGTTCCATTCGGCTGCTCTGGTTAATGACAGTGAGGCCTAAAGCCCAAGATTAATAATGTGAGGTAGCCAAGATCAAAGAGAGTATCGTCGGCTGATCTTCTGCTTCTGGCTCATGTGACACGCAATCTAATCTGACGCACGCCGACGATGTGACGCGCGCAATAATTGGCCATGCCTCCTGTGTCAGTCAGTGTGCCCCTGTACCACCAGTCACCTCACTCACGAGCTCAGGATCGAAGCAGCAAAGCGCGAGCAAATCTAGCAAAGGACGGGGGTGGATCCGAAAAAAAAAGCGGACGGCTCGTGTGCGACGGAAGCCAAACCATTAAGCCCTGCTAGAGGTTGCTTAAACTAATGGTCGTCGTGCAGTCCAATCCAGGGTCGCGAATCCTCTGCGTGGTCAGTGCCGGGTCACTGGTCATCAAAGAGGTGAGGCTGCACGCACAACTGCACAAGCGTAGGGGGGGGGGGGGGGGGGGGGGGGGAGATTAGTAAACCAAACCGAGTTGTTGTTTGTTAAAAAGCTCCGCGCGCGGCGCGGGCGACCGCGGCCGACGCGGGACGCGAGACACGGCCACACGGGCGTTTGTTTTGTTTTGTTTCCACCGGCAGCGCCCGGGTCGGAGGGGGACGATTTTACGATCCTGCCCCCGCGCTGGCTCGTGCGCGTCGGCCGCAGACCCGGGGCAGTTTCGGGAACCGAGCGAACGCGGGCCACACAACGCGGATGCTGCTGCTACTACCAGTAGCCGGCGGTTTGAGTTGACCCGGTGGGTCCACGCGCGTGGGGCAGATGGTCCGCGGGGCTCAGTCAGTCAGACTTGACAAGGATACGACGGATGCTGCTGCTGGACCTAGATAAGGAGATGCCGAGCGGCTGGCACGTGGGGTCTTCGTACGGACACACCCGCTAGTGCTTCCAATAGATAAAAGAATATAGAAAAAAAAAAGAAAAAAGGACACTGCCGTAGCTGCAACACCCTCGCGCTCGAATAAAATTCAGTTGTGCATTAACATTAAGAGAAACTGACATGGTTCCCCGTGCTCACACTAGCTGCATGAGCCCAAATGGTGACGACCCACCCAGAGATCCTCCATTTGTGGCGCATATAATATACCTATGCTACCAGGCCGCCTAACATTGGGTAAGCGGGTTCCGTTCCCGTCACAACAATCCCTCCCCGGCACCAAACCAAACCGTACAATCTAAAAACCACGTCATCCAGAAAAAAAAAAGGCCAACTAGCGCAAGTGCAGCATCTGTCATCGGGCCAGCTCAAAATCAGTCTGGAAAACCAACTCTACTCCCCCTACGACGACGTGCGTGCGTGCTAGAGGACGACAAGGGGCCGGCCACGTCAGCAGAGGCAAACGGGCGGAGGAGGCTACCCTGAATCTCAGGGGCCACGTGTACGAGCGGCAACTACTGACTGGCTGGCGGCGGCTCCATCGGTGTAGTGTAGCGCTGGCGATTTTTTGTGTGCGACTTGTCAAGAACGGCGACTCCGCCTTCTTCTTGCTGCCTGTCTCCGTCGTCTACGTACTGTGGCCGATGATGATCGCTCGGATCAGCCAAACGAGCTGACGAGGCAGTCGTGCGAGCGGCCAATACAACGTCAGCTCCGGTTTTGGACTGGAGTTATGTTTCAAGTTATAAACTACAACTAATGCAGCTAGGATGCCAGCCGTGCTACTAATAATAATGATAATCCATGAGGTATCGTTTTCCTAAATTGAATTTAACGGGACCGGTTCTGCTCATCACTGTCTCTGTCCAGAATACAGAGTGAGATACGACGACGAACCGGTAAGAGCTGGCGGGGCAGGCCATCCAGTCGGATTTTTCAACGGACGACGAACCGGTAAGATACGGCTGCTGTTATTAGTCGAGTTCAGAGCTTCAGAATTCAGACTTTCGCAAGAGTTCAGAAGCAGCAAACAGCAAAGCAGAGTTCTGGCTCTGCATATTGACACGACAGCACTGGAATCCGCCGGAACGAACTGCTGCTACTCCACTTGGCTAGCCGCCCACAGCTAGATTCTACCTGACACTGACGGCCATCACGGCATGAACGGAACGAACGGGTTACGGGTGATTTTTTTTGCTTGGGAATCAAGAATTCGAGGCAAAGCTTTTCAAGTGGACGGCCTCGCGCACTCGCGAGCGAGCGACGCCCGGGGATAAAGATGAGACGAGAGCAACTGGCAGGCGCCACCACCCAGGCATCATGCTCTGCACTCTCTTTCCTCATTTCTTGCGCAGCAGGAAAGCTCTACCGATTCTTACGAAATTAATCCATGACGGGTACGAGATGGATAGCATCGGGATAAGATTAGGATTGATGATGATGATGGTGCAGTCATGTTCCCCGATCGGGAAACGAATCTGTTACGGGTCATATGATGTCTGCTCGGAGGAAAGCGGATTTTTTTTAACCTCCAAAAAGTTACTACTAAATTATGCTACTGTTTTTCTTTTGTTTCAGAAAAAAACTTGTGTTCCATGTACCCTTTGTATAGTCCTTGAACAGGAATCATCGCTGCCCAATAACGAAAAAAACTCACCGGCGCTTTCCTACATGCAACACGAGGCATAACAGGTGTGTGCACCGTGTCCCTCTCAGCTCACCAAACGCCTAGAAAGAGACGGCTCTGCCACTAGAATACGAAGTCACTTTCGAATCTTTCCCCAGATGTTGATCCAGGCTTTGCTTACATGCATGGTTAGTGCCCCGCGTAATTATCTGCATACTTTACGCTTTGTGAAAGAAAAGCCGTAACTAATGGGGCTCACTTAGAAGCAAACAAAAACCTGATCTCCGATGGCGACAGGACTGGAATGGACAAGAAAAAAAGCAATGCTTTCTCACCGTATTACCGAAAGCGTCCAGACAGGATTCCATTAAAACTTATAGCTAACCAGTTATTACATACATCAACGATGGACGATCCAATGAAGTATGCTACAAGCATTCCATACAGAACTGTTATTACAGGGAAAAGGTACATATGAAACAAATGCGCATGCAGTTAAAATCAAAGCAGCAGAAGCTACAAATTATCAGCAACAAGCTGCTGACATAACTCCATTTTGGGGGCCTGTTTCTGAGTTAACAAGTCATCAGCGGCATGCTGCCACCCAATGAAATCCCCATCTAAATCTGGGGACACTCAGCATAACTCAGCATCTTGGATGAGCAGACCCACCATCAGTGTGTCAAATAAGCACCAGTGACGCTCAATCCCCAGTGGATTTATTCACAGGCCAACTTGGTGTCAAAACTGCTCAGGCAAATAGCAAAGGCCTGGAAGGCTGACAGTGGGTAGCAGTAGTCCATGGTGAACATGTCCTTCGCGACTTTACCAAATTGCAGTATGACCTTTTCTTGCTCTGGAGGAGTTGGAGCGGCTGGATCAGATGGAGTTGGGGCTCCAGCAGCCGGCTGTGTCACAGCTACTAGCTGGAAATTCTTGACCGAGGCAACAGTCACACGGCCCCGGAAGTTGAGGCACCAGCATTGTAGCTGCTCATGCCATCTTGGAACCTTGTTGCGGAGGATCAACGGGCTATCTCTGCACTCTTCGTTGTCACATAATGCCTGGTCTCCAATCCCTGATCCAACTATTGAGACATCAGAGAATCGGGTACTACCAAAATGCATGGAATGGTCCATAATGGATGACTTTGAGAAGGAGGCACTGCTGAAGGATTCATTGAGAGAGCGAGTACATATGCTATCTGGCTGGCAAGGCACACTGCCACCAGCCTCTAGGCATGAGGCAGGTATAGAGTGCATTATACAGTTCATCCGCCTTGGACCTCGAGTTCCCAATACATTAAGCTCATATGAGACTTGTGCTATGCTGTACCTGCTGGAACTAGCCTTTGTTGAGCCCTTCTTGGAGTAGAATCTTTGGCTTGCCATCCCAGATTTTGTGACATTAGTTGCACCGTATGGAGGCTGAGTATCATATATTATAAACTTCGTGCCTAGAAAATTCGACCTAAAGATTCAAAATAGCAAGTAGCAACATAAGTAAGGGAAACAAATGCTGTAAGTTCTGAATTCTCATATAAGGTACAAATTTCTCGATTATTACCTCAATTTTCCAATGTATCTGATGGTAGATCGAGATATATTATCAGTGTCCATAGACATTATATATTCTGTACATGTTGTGCGGCAGTTTCTTTTGGCTGATAGAAGGAATTTGCCATCTTCAACAAGCACAGCTGCAGAGATAAATATTTACAACATGTTAAAATGGCAATGCCAACAACACAAAGTAAAGAAGGTGGACCAGCAAGACAAATGTGAAACATCTAATATCAGTTATTTTTCTTTCATTCCTACAATCCCAAGCGAACACATACAATACACACCATGGATGCAGCCTATGAATCAAGTACATCATTTCATCCTGGAAAGACCACAGCAGGAAACAAATGGTGATCTTATATGGTGGATGAGTTGAAAGAAACAGAAATAATTAGCTACCTTGAATACTGTGTCCAACAAGAATGGCTAATGTCTGCATCCTACTACTTTTGAGTACTACAGGATTATAACGTATGACTCTCAAATAACCTAAACACAGGCAAAGTGAAGTGCTGGACAATGATTATAACAAGAAACTAGTAACAGGATATCAAGGTTTCTGAATGAAAATATAGTTTTCAAATGAAGGACGTCTCTGTGTGCATGCAAATATAGGCAAAAGAAAAGTTTTTTTTTCTAACTAATAAGCTCAAGAACTATCATGTTTCATGTTCATTGTTATGCCTTCAATGGCTACAAAAGACTGCAGAACGACATGATAATTCCGAAGCATAACTATGGCAGAATATGATGAATACTTTCAATAGAATAATATGTTTAAGCACAAGGAACTGCATATGGAAGACTTCCTCCAGCCTTCCTATAGAAGTAGTGAAGTACAAGTTTTAAGCACAAAGAAATACTGAATTACTAATAGAAAACTTTTCTTATAATTTCCAGAGTCCATTCAGCCAGAAACATACCTGAGCTAAGACAAAGGTATAGATAGTAGGTTTGAGTAGATTTATCCCTCTTAATAAAGCACTGGATAAGTCCATCACGTGGACCCGGCTGTACATAGAAGTGGAGCAACATATTATTAGTCTATAAAAAAATAAGTGTTACGATAATGTTAAAAGAATATCGATATCTTTAAAATGATAAAAGTTAATAATAGCTCTGAATCATTACCTGCTTCAGGGAGACAGGAAAAGTTATCTTTCCAGAAAACTCTGGGTTCCTGACAATCTCTTTACACATCTCTCTCCATGTCCTACACACAGCTGCACAAGCAACTACATGCTTTCTCGAAGGCCATGTATCCTCACTGGCCTCCACCCTCTCAATCACATCTTGAAGTAATTCAGGAGGCAAATTAGCCCAGAGGCTGTTCTGGACCACAGGAACTGGATCATGCAACTCATGTACAGCACCATGAGATTTCCCTCTGCGATGACCCAGAAGTCTGACCTCAAATCCCCTCCGAGACAAACTCCCGAAGCCATCTCTTACATCACGCACTATGTTACGAAATGACATCTACTCCAAAATCAGTACCACTGCTGGAATACCCAAAACGACCTTGCACAGATGGATAAGCACTCCCAGTGGTCAACTCATAGTTCCTCAACCTGCAATTTAATATGAGTTTGTTAATAGCAGTTTTTGACCATTCTCCCTTGAAAGCGAAATATGTGGTTTGCGATAACGTTTTCTTTTACCAAGAAAAATCTAGTCAGCTTGACACAATCAAATAAGTATACTATGCTAGACAGCTAGTCCTACTTCTAGTACCCTACATGAAAAGAAGTGGTCACATTGAAATAGAAATCAACAATTGGTACATGAAACAGGTACTTGAACACATACTGTTAGCATATCGATAAACAATTTGGTATACAAAGCAGGCATAAAATCGCCCCAACACATCACAATAACATACCCCCAAAAGATCTTGAAAACACACCTAACAACGCACTCTAGTTTCTACTATTTGCATCCAAATTTTACTCAGGCCAGGGCAAAATCATTAGGTTGAAATCAAGTCACCATCACCACATAACAAACATGTACCATGTCAGTATTACGACCACAATACCTTACCAACCTCAATTTAATCACTGTACCATCCTAAAAAACAATGCGATGCTATTACAGTTAGTTGGGTAGGTAGGACAACTGGTTTGGGATCCCACTTACAACATGTCAAATTCCATTAGTGGACATACCACTGAGAAAATCCCATCTAAACATAAGCAAAAAAGTACATAACAATTAACCCAGATATGATAAGCTAAGCGGGGCTGCACTATTTTAGGGGGGAAAAGCAAGCCAGTTCTAGGCACATGAAAATAACCAGAATTGCTCGATAAGAGTAGAACAAACAACCAAGAACCCTCGGATCAACGGAGGCACTACGAAACTTAGAAATCAGCTATACGAAAAGCGCCTACTTTTTTGTTTACCAAATCTGCCTAAACAATCAGTTGATTTCCGTTGACCCAACCACAACTGGCTGAACCAGAAGGAAGAGCAGATAAAAACACCACTTTTCTGAGCTTATTAAGCCGAATCCGCAACAACGCCGGATACGCAGGGAGTATGAACGGGAGAGGAGAAGAGTGCGGATCCGCGCGGCGCGTGGCACCTCGAGCGAACTTCGGAACGCGGTGACACACTCGGGCCGAGGCCAGACCCGGGCTACGCGCGGCCGCCGAGGCGGGATTCGGGGGGCGAGAGAGACTTGGAAGAGGGAAGGGAAGAACACAGCTTGCTCCTGCTGAAGTGTACCGAGCGTGTACACGGCGTCTAGCAGAGATGACGTGCGAGTCGTGCATTTTTTTTTTTGATAAGTTGTGACTTTTTTTTAGGCAAACAAGAGCTATATATTAATTCTCAATGGAATTACAGTCTTTGATTACAAGCTCCATTAACCAGCCTGGAGCATTGTTGGTAACAGAGAAAAAACACTATTCCGATCAGATGATTCTTGTGCACATCGGTGAGCCCCCGCATTAGCTTCCCGATTAACAAAGGAGATGACAAAACCATTTAGCCGTCTTCCTAGCTCTTGGATTTGTTGCTGTATACCAATAACGTGAGATATGTCGTCCTTCCCCTCTCGTAATGTGTTAGCCAGCGACAGGCAGTCCATCTCTAGGATGATTTTGTCATAGCCTTTAGCCACTGCTAAAAACAGATCATCCCTTGCCACAATTGCTTCCGCAGTTAGTGCATCCGGGAGGTGCTCAAGCCATCTGCTCTCAGCAGCAATCAGCTGACCACCTTCATCTCGAATTAGAGCATCCGCAGCCCCTTGTGATGTATTTCGGTCAAAAGCACCATCTGTATTCACCTTGACCCATCCATGCTCAGGTGGCTTCCAATGCACGTTGTGCAGCTTGATCTGCTCCATACAGACCATGTCTTCAAGCATTTTGGCAACGTGACCTGCAGCCGCCCTGGAGTCCCACCTTCTGCTCCCATGGTTCCGAGCATTACGTCCTGACCATAGAGACTACGCCCCATATACCATGATATTTGCATCCTCCCTACGATGACACTCAGAGATAATGTCTTTAGCCCACGAGGCGGGGTGCAGGTCTGGTAGTTTCACTCCTGTGATCCCTCTCAGTCTCCCAGAACCTCTTTTGCGTAGGTGCACTCAACAATGACATAGTACAGGCTTTCTGATGGATGACCACATGCTTCACAATATCCTTCCTGAAGAACATGTCTTCTTTTCAATTCGGCTTTGGATGGCAAGAAATTATTTATGACTCGCCACCAGAATATACGGACCTTCGGCGGTATTTGTAGTTCAGTGTCCACCACTTAGATTCATCTGAAGCCTCCGTACCTCCTTCCTTTTCAATGCATCGATGCTCTTGGTCCTGCTTTAGAACTCTGTAAGCGGACCGTACAGAGTAATGTCCATGCTTTTCAAAAGCCCAGGCTAGTAGGTCATAATCCCAATTCCTACTCGGCCTTAGCTTCAAGATCTCCTCCGCATCCATCGGAATGAAGGAGTTTCTGATTAGTACCTCATCCCAGACTCTTGTTCGCACAAACAGATCATTCACTCTAGAGATAGACACATCTTCCAACCGAAACCTTTTCAATACTCCCTTCTGCAATACTTCTCTGCCATACAAACATAGCTTTCCAAGTATCCGAGCTCTTCTTCTTTCTAGTGGCTGAAAGGAAATTGCCATGCGGGAAGTATTTCCCTTTGATCACCCTTGTACAAAGAGCTTAGGTCACGTTAGGAGTCTCGAACCTTGTTTACCCAACATGGCTTTATTGAAGAGTTGTAGATCCCTGAAACCCATGCCTCCTTGTCCTTTAGGTAACGTGAGTTTAGACCACCTCTGCCAGTGTATCTTATGATTGTCCAAAGAGCTTTCCCACCAGTAATTCAAAATAATGGTCTTCATTTTATCACACACTTTTGGAGGTGGCCTAAAACAGCTCATTGGGTACGTAGGTACCGCTTTGGGCATTGGCCTTTATAAGCACCTCTCGACCTCCACAGCTCAAATTATTCTCTCCCCATCCTGTCACAAAACCACGGATCCTATTAGGCACATAATCGAACGTGCCATCTGCCACTGATCCAACGTATGTAGGGAGACCCAGGTATCTCTCCCCAAGGGCTTTAGTTTCAATTTGCAACATCTCATGGATATCTTGTCTTGACTCTATTGTACAGTTACCACTGAAGAAGATAACAGATTTTTGCTTGTTCACCAGCTGGCCCTTTCCTCTATTGTAGTCATCCAAGATGTTTGCAATCCTACGTGCCCCTCTTTTTGATGCCTCCATGAACACAATACAGTCATCTGCAAATAATAAGTGGGATATCGAAGGAGCATGTCGTCCCACCCTTATGCCTCGAGAGATATACGCCAGTCCCCTCCACTTCAACATGCTAGAAAGACCTTCCGCACATAACAAGAAGAGGTAGGGGTAGATGGGATCTCCTTGCCTAATTCCTCTTGTTGGTGAGAACTATGGAGAGAGACTTCCATTTACTCGGACAGAGAAACTGACCGTTGTTACACATCTCATCACCAATTGGCACAATCTCTCCGAGAAGCCCAAGGAATACATGACCACTTCTAAATATTGCCACTCCACTCTATCATAGGCCTTGGCCATGTCAAGCTTCAGCGCATATGCACCCTACTTCCCCTTCCTATTTCTCAAGTAATGAATGCATTCGTAGGCTATCACCACATTGTCAGTAATCAGGCGCCCTGGAACAAAGGCGCTTTGTTCCTCTAATATGATCTCCTCCAAAATCATTCTGAGCCGGTTCACCATCACCTTGGAGTAGATCTTGTACAAGATTGTACACAGAGAAATCGGCCGAAATTGTGTTAACTCTTTAGGGTTGGCAACTTTCGGAATCAGCACCAGAACTGTACTGTTGACTGATGGCGGCATGTCTCCCTCATTGAGAAAGCCCAATACAGCCGTTGTAATTCTTCCTTTCATAATGTTCCAGTGCCTTTGAAAGAAACCAGCCGTGAAACCATCAGCCCCAGGCGACTTATTTGGTTTCATTTTGAATAACACTGCTTCAACCTCATCAGTCGTGAACGGCCTATCCAACATCTCGTTCATTTCACTAGTTACTTTCTGTTGTACATATTGACAGACAATATCAGGCTGGAGCGCCTCCTGTGCTATGAACAGGTCTCGGTAGAAAGATGCCGCCATGTGCTTAAATTTTTCCTGGTCCCCTATCCAGGTGCCATCACTTCGACGCAATCCTTTGATATGATTTGATCTAGCTCGCGCCTTTGCCTTCGCCTGAAAATAGTCAGTGTTTCGGTCTCCCGCCTTCAACCAGTCAACCTGAGATCGTTGCTTCTCCATATCCTCCTCTCTCGCCACCATTTCGGCCAACTGTTTCATCAGAGATTTCTCCTTTATAGTGGGTCCTTGATACAGAGTGTTGCTTCAGTTTTTTCTTCACTGATCCAAACACATCCCTATCCCACCTATTCAAATCGGTCTACATTTGGCTCAGCGAGGATATAACATCAGATAGAGCAAAGCCACCAGCCTCTCTTTCCCATGCATGATGTACAAAATTATCATACTCCCTATGCCTTTGCCACATATTCTCATACTGGAAGGGTTTACAATTGTGTTTACTCTCTCGGTTTCCTGCTCCTGCATCCGCCTTTACCTCGATCAGAAGCGCAAAGTGGTCAGACTCTATCAGCTGGATATGTTTAACCAATGTGCCTCCTAACCGGTTCATGAAGTTACTATCCCCCAGAGCACGGTCTAACCGTACCTTCATATTACGGTTTCCATCCTGCCTATTATCCCAAGTATAAGGGAGTCCCTGGTAACCCAAATCATGTAAGTCACAATCCGCAACAGCTTCACTAAAGGCTGTCATTTGCCATTGCTCCCGATCATTCACCCCCATATCTTCCTCCGCTTCATGACCTCATTAAAATCTCCCGCACATAGCCATTGCAACACCATTTGTGCCCGGAGAGATCTCATAATGTACCGTCTATTCTTCCGTTGTTCATGCCTCGGCTCTCCATAGAATCTAGTGAACCTCCAATTCTACCCTCCAGTTTGTTCACTAGAAAGCACCACATTAATATGCAACTTGGATTTATTCTAGAGCATCACTATCAAATCGGTTCTCTAGAATAGAGCCAAGCCTCCCCCAGCCCCTAGGCACTGACCACTTCCCCATTGGGAAAGGCCAGTTGGCACCTTAGGCCATCAGCACGATCCTTGCTCATCTTAGTCTCCATTAAGAAGACCGTCACGGGCTTATGAATCTCCACCAATTGGTGAAGTTCTTGAACTGCCTCGGGTTGCCCGCAACCCCGGCAGTTCATACATAGGAGATTCATTGTGCCTGGTGGGGGTTGTCCATCGTAGTCGCTGCCAAAGTTGCAGTTTGGTTATTGGTGGTCTTCTGCTTCTTTGGTATCTCCACAGATTTACCGTCCGGTCCTTGACTCCCACCCCCGAGTTGTGTCATTCTCTCTAGCACCAGTCTGAAGGGCACCAAAGAGGTATGATCTTGTACCGGCATATTAAGATCTAGTGTTGTTGTGCGCCCCGAGCCCGTGTTTTTTTTTATTTCCTCTTCCTCAACACTGAGGATTCATGCGTCTCTATTGCAGGGAATAGTTCCCTACTTGAGCTCACCGCTCCCTTCCCTTTCCCTTTGTTCACTTCATGATTTTGGCCAACCTCCTTCAACGGAGACTGGACCTCCCCGTCATCCTCCTCTTGGTTATCATTCTCTCTTTGTGCTGAGAATTGGCGCTCTCTCCTGCTACCACCGGAGTCCTTCGACTGTTTGGCATTGGCTGAGGATCCGCTGCCGTACAACTCAGCCGCCGCCTATGCAAAGCCCTATAGACGTCGACGCCTATCATCAGGCGCCCTCAACTTGATATCATATGGAAGCTTCCCATCATCGTCTCTCGGGACTAGATTGTCACATTCCTATTCAGTGTGGCCCATAATACCACAAGCAAAGCAAAAGAAAGGCAGCTTCTCATATTGTATCGCAAACCATTCAGGTTACAAATTTCTATCCGGTTTCAACAGTACTCCTCTTCTCAGTGGCTTCGCCAGCTCCACTGAAACACATGCACGTAGGAAAGGGCCACTTGCCTTACCATCCTTGTCTACATCCATCTTCACAACCTCCCCAATCAGATTCATCACCCTAGTTCTGCGAGCATTGTTCATCCAACCCAAGGGAAGGTTAAGATCCTCACCCATATCTCCATTGCCACAAACTTGATCTCCGCTGATTTCAGTGAACCATCATATGGTTGCAAGATCACCGCGTACTTCCCTACTAGCCATGGCGATCCACCTAGTGCTCTCTTCATTGCCTGGTGATCACCAAATTCCACCACAAAAAAGTTCTCGGCTTTACCTCCCACTGAACGGATCTTGAGCCCGAAGGGGTTCCCCCACGCCGGCTTCATCGTGCTGAGGATGGTGGTAGCATTGAGCGTGATCGGTGAGAGAATCTTTCTGATCAGAGCCATCTCAGATGCCTCCAAGCCGGCATCTTCATCATCGCTCAACTCTGCAACTTCCTCCTCTTCAGCAGTTAATCTGAGGCCCTGTAGCATCTCCTCTACACCATGGTCTCTATCTTCTGACCGGAGACCTGGGTGGTTCCCCGATGGCAAAGTTGTTCCACCACCGATTGCAGCCATGACTGTAGGCTGAGACACGGGGTAGGTGATCCCAAACTAAGACCTAAGCGGTGCTAGGCTCTAATTAGGAAATTAGGGTTTGGATGGTGGGCAGCGTTGGAGTGGATAACTGACGATATGTGGTGGCCGTTGAAACGATCGAGCGTCACCAACAGGGCGGGGCGCCGTGGGCCAGAGCGGGAGCCACGACGAAGCGGTCAGATCTCGCCGGAGTAGCAGGATCTAGACGAGAACCAGGATCGCCTCACGAGTCGCCTTGCGCGTCGCCTCCTACCGGTCCGTCATAACCTACGATCGGTCGCTAGATAAGTTGTGACTTGTGAGTCCTGCATTGTAAATGGCTCGTGTGCATGTAATAGAGATGTAGGTTGCCTGTTGTAATAGCACCGTTAACAAGAACAAGTTTGATTTGTTTGTGGAACTTGATCTTTTGATGGGTCAAATTTGATTTGTTTTCGGTCGATATTGTTCAATTCAGAAAAAGCAGCAGAGCTAAGCCATGTTTTCTTTGCAAACTATTCTTGCTATAGGATGCCAGGTATAGTTGGTGTTTTATCAAGTTGTGTGTCTTGATGAAGGAGTGGATTGATCTCTAAACACTGTCAATATTGGAGGAAGATTTTATAAAAGTGGCTTTCACAACAGGGCTACAAGTTCACATTGCACCACAAAAAAGGATAATTTGAGCTATACCATTATAAATTTCACAGATTGAAAAATTACTACTGAACTTTCACTTATCAGATGAGTGCCATTCTAAATTTGTCTAGATTAGAAATAAACCATTATATACGTCTAAAAGCATTTTAGGCCTACCTATAGGCTTTTGTATTTTTGTATGTACTATTTACTCCGTCTCATCCTCTTTCACTTGCCATAGAGGCATACTGACAATAACAAAGACTTTCCCTCACCGCCGAACATGACAACCACAATAAATTTGAGGGTTCCTCACTCACTATTATATACTCCCTCCGTTCCAAAATTATTATCGATATTGACTTTTTTCACTATCTTTGACTATTTGTTTTATTTAAAATTTTTTAAAAAATATCATGTATTTTCTTATAATTTGATTTATCACTTGATAAAATTTAAATATAACTTATCATATTTTATATTTGAACAAATATTTCGAATAAGATGAATGATCAAAGGTAGGCATGAAAACAGATCGGATACTATCCGCCCGCCGACTGACCGAAGCACATCGGATGCTAATCGGAGCCATAAAATCGGATATTCGGCGTTTTCTTCAGATCTCAGAGTCGGAGTCAGATACTTTAATCGGATCTCAGAGCCGGATGTAGGGAAGCAAGTATCCGTCGGATAGCAGATATCCGTGAATTTTGTCGCGTGTATCTGAAACTCATCTGATACACTATCCGCTTACAGCCCAAGTGCACACCCAACCCAATAAAACTAATGGCCCAATCAATCAGCCAGTGCCAGTCCTGACCTCCTTTCACACAAGCCTACGTACATACCTAAGGGCGTCCACAAAGGACTCTGGCTGTAATTTGCTAATAGGTACTTTAAAGACAGGATAAAAATACTCCAGCTTTAATATACTATAGAAGGTCAGAATAGAGCCCACACGTATCAGTTTTAAATACTCCCACACGAGGACGTCGGTTGCTCTGCGCGCGCCACCGCCACACGTTCGCCCGCTGCAGGTAAGCAGTAGCGTTTGGTAGCTTTAGTCTTGACAATATACTACCGCTGGAGCTGGAGTTAGGGCGTCCACAAAGGACTCTGGCTGTAATTTGCTAATAGGTACTTTAAATACAGGATAAAAATACTTTAGCTTTAATATACTGTAGAAGATCAGAATGAAGCCCACACATATCAGTTTTAAATAGTCCCACACAAGGATGTCGGTCGCTCTGCGTGCGCCACCACCGCACGTTCGCCCGCTACAGGTAAGCAGTGGCGTTTGGTAGCTTTAGTCTTGACTATATGCTACCGCTGGAGTTGGAGTTAGGGCGTCCATAAAGGACTCTGGCTGTAATTTGCTAATAGGTACTTTAAAGACAGGATAAAAATACTCTAGCTTTAATATACTGTAGAAGATCAGAATGGGCCCACACGTATCAGTTTTAAATACTCCCACACGAGGATGTCGGTAGCTCTACGCACGCTACCGTCGCACGTTCACCCGCTGCAGGTAAGCAGTAGCGTTCGATAGCTTTAGTCTTGATAATATACTACCGTTGGAGCTGGAGTTACCTCCACTCTCTTTCCGTTTTTTTAATTGTTTCTCTCTGACAATAGCCGGCTATACTCCACCATTGTGAAGGCCCTTACCTCCACTCTATTTCCGTTTTTTCAATTGTTTCTCTCTGACAATAGCCGGCCATACTCCACCATTGTGGAGGCCCTTACCTGCTGTGCTGCGTGACTTTTACGATCTATCTCACGTGGATTTGGTGTTGATCTGCTACCAGGTACTCCAACTATTTCATAATCTCAATCGTACTATTTGATTTGAACGGTGACCAAGGAAGAAAGACTCTTACAATTATTCCTTCTCAATTCACTTTCGTGAGAAGTTGTGCTAGTTAATTGCCTGCCAATTAACGAGCATGCAGAAAGGTCTCTCGAAACCCATGCGTGCATGCAGCCAGAGTTACAGCATGGAACATAAAAAAACATGGCTGCAACTAGTCCACCCACCACCACGCCACGGATAGTCACTTGTCCTAATGATTTTTAATTGTGTCTATTAGGTTTAACCGATTTAAGGATGGCTGCAACTGCGACAAGTGCGAGTGTGTGCACTGAGTACAGGAGCATCTCCTTGTGCTGCTGCTACGGCCGTTGGCACAGGTGAGTCAGCACCAAATATAATGCAACCAGCTGCCGTTTTGGTGTCCAATGAGACCACTATTGTTGGAGGGTCAGTATCTGTCGTTATTGAAGAAACTGAAGATGATGGAACCTGCATCTAAGGTCTGGGAGCACTATACAAAATCTACAGTGATGAAAAAGAGAGATGATGGCGTGATAGAGAAACAACTCTGGGCGAAATGCAATAGATGTTCTTATAAAACTCGTGCTGAGTCCACCAAAGGTACAAAGGCCTTCTGGAATCATTTGCAAGGGAAACACT
This sequence comes from Eleusine coracana subsp. coracana, assembly GCA_032690845.1. Lineage (NCBI taxonomy): Eukaryota > Viridiplantae > Streptophyta > Magnoliopsida > Poales > Poaceae > Eleusine > Eleusine coracana. Next base: position 6,133,537 of record CM064434.1, on the reverse strand, counting down.
CGATAAAGCCAGGGCAACAACAACTACATGGCGTGAAGGGTGATGATGAAGGTAACACTACAATGGTTCAGACTTATAAATATGATCCTGAAGTTAGTCTGAAAAAGTTTTATTTGGCAATAGTTATGCATGAATACCCCTTTAAGATGGTTGAACACGAGTTCTTTGTTGATTTCATCAAGTCTTTGCGTCCACATTTTTCATTCAAATCTCGTATTAGCACCAGGAATGAAATAGTGGAAATGTTAATGGTGCTAAAGAAGAATTTGTTTGATCTTCTGAAAACTCTTTCTTGTCGGTTTTCTGCAACCATGGATATGTGGACATCTAATCAAAATAAAGCTTATATGTGCATCACCATACATTGGATTGATGATAACTGGAAGATGCAGAAAAGAATAGTTTGTTTCATAAATGTCAAAGGGCAGCACAAAGGAACTGTACTTGCAACTGAATTTATCAAGGGTGTGATGTCTTGGAACCTAGAAGAGGTTATTTGCTCTCACCCTGGACAATGCATCATCCAATGATAAATGTGCAAAAGTAGTTGTCCAGGAGCTCAATAAGCTGTCCAAGCTTAACAAGTCTCCTCCATTGATCTGTGACGGTGCCTTTTTTCACGTCAGATGTTTCTGCCACATATTAAATTTGGTTGCTCAAGATGGTTTAAAAGTAATTGCATCTTCAGTTAAGAATATTAGAGCTACTATTGTTATTGTGAAAAACTCCACGTTGCAATGGGAGGAATTTGAGAAGTGTGCAGAGTTTTTTGAGCTGAATAATAAATCTGGTCTTCTGCTGGATGTTCCTACAAGATGGAATTCGACATATGATATGTTGAGCCATGCTATTTACTACAGATGAGTTGGAGATATGTTGGATGTTTCATCATTTTTAAATTACAGGTCGTAATGGCAATGTAGCATCAATTCTTGATGAGTTGGAGATGGAGCCACAGGTTAAAGAAAAAGAATACGAGGAGGTAAGTTACATCGCAGTACTTACTACTTAGAGTTAGAGGCTCTTTACTTGATTCTAATCTCCATATATTACTATGAAATATGTACTTCTTGCAGGAGGGGAGTGAGATCATAGAGACAAAGGAAGGCGAGGGCGAGGAGGACGAGAGTGATTGATGGATGAGACTTACATTAAATGTCTATATCCATCAATTTATATCTATCAGATGTATGTTTAAACAACGCAAACTTAAGTTATTTATAATTGTAATATATGGTGTCACAACTCACAACTATTTGAGTGTCTTGGGGGTTTGAACATGTGTCATGTTTGGTTGTTGCTTTTACTCAATATCCGCATAAATATTCGTGTTCGACATTGCCGGATAGTGGTGATTCTCATTTTCGATCCGTGATTATTCGTATTCGAGACCGAGACTATCCGCTTCCGTACCTGTATCCGGTACCATCCGTGTTTGACTCCGCATCCGAGAAAAAAATATGAGATAGGATACAGGATTAATGATATCCGTCCGTATCCGATCCGTTTTCATCCCAAAGGTAATGAAAAAAGTCAATAACGACAGCAATTTTGAAATAAAGGGAGTATTTCTCAATAGATGCCGACACCAAGATGCCCCGCTTCTGCAATACCTCGCCCTGCTACTTGCTAACCTCCTAGCTTGCCAGTGGTGATGCCGACTGGATAGGCATGACCTCCCGCATCGGCCATGCTGTCAGTGCTCCGCCAGCCTCCACCTCCAGGGCGAGCATTGGGCGAATCCCCAACTACCCAATATATATAAGTAAGTTGTAATACCTACATTTATAGTTAGAAATATGAAAGAACAGAGGATACTCAACGGTGGGGATGAACCCGAACAATTGAAAAATTGCCTAATCAGAAAGACTTGCTGGATTCATTTATCTAGTAGAAATATAGAGAAAAAAATTTGATAAATGGAGGATGAAAATATTGATGAGGATGAAAATCTACAGAGCATCTCCAAAATCTTCCTAAAAAATTGATCCCAAAATAGTATTTTTGGGAGTAACCTAAAAATTATTAGGGACAAGTTTTCTTGTCTCCTCCAACAGTTCTCTCTAAAAACAGATCAGAAAAACTTTTGATTGGGGGCACGTCAGCCTCTGAGACCATAATAACATTAATTTCCTTCTAAATATAAATATTAGGTTCCTAATTTTCCTCTTATTTCTAGCTACAAACTAGGAGAATTTAGGGAGAGAATAATTCTATAAATTATTTAGGGGAGCTATTGGAGATGATTTTCTAGACTAAACCACTATTAATTTAATTTAGGAAGAGTTTTTGAAGACCTTTTGAAGATGCTCTCCAAAAGCTTCCCAATAAGTATCCCTAAATCAAATTAATGAGATTAAATAAGAAAAATAGTTTCTAACAGGTTCTCTAAATACCTCTCTATTTTTATCCTCTCCCTAAATCTTCTTCAACCGTAGGTAAATATAGGGAATATGGAATATTATTAATTAAGGTGAGGTCATCTAGACAATTTTTTTTTATGTCCAGATGTGTCCGTAACATTATCGTATTCAATATATATCTCACAATGATTCACCAATCAGTTTGAATTGTTTATGAACCATTTTCTAATCCTTTGTTGAATTAGACTCCGATTTCAATTTGATATTTCATACTAACAACAATTAATCATCTATTGCTTTAACATCATATTTTAGATGAAAACTAATAACAAGAATTCCAATTATAATTCACTCCAAAATTATTATAATGAATATTTTTTTTAAAACTCAAAAAGGTAAAGCAAAATAAAAATAGAGTAAATACTCAAGCTAAAAAAATTAATTAATTGAAATCTTTTATAGTTAAAAAATATTTTATCCACAAAATTTTTTAATAAAAACTCGTGACAACGCTAATATAGGAAGAAATCAGGCTCCCCAATCGGTATTTTCCCGCCTCGACAACATAGCGTCATTTCCCGCCCGGCAATGCAAAAAACATCCCGTGCGGTGGTGCATCTGCTCGTCCCGACGCAGGTTGCCGCGCGGCATCGCTCGGCCTCCCGCACCACCACCTGTCTCTCTCCATTGGGCTAGGCCCCATGAATTTCAGGTTACGAGCCGGCCTCTCCCTGCTATAAAGCCCAACGATCTTTGTGCTACATGTAGTAGGCCATTTGCAAACCCAAATGCTCTGCCTGGTAAAAGACTGATGGTTGCTTTTATCTTCGTTCGAGTCTCTCCATGTTGAATTACTGATGGAAGAGAGAGACCTGCAAGACACGAGGAAAATGAAATATGGCTGCCCTATTTTTTTCCCGAACTACTTGAACAACTCTATGATTTGTCACTGACAGAAGAGGAAGCTCTGACAGATATATGCGCTTTGGATCAATATTTGAGGATGTTGACTCATGATGAACAGACGCTGATTGTAACCAATTATTGAAGACCTGATGCAACAGTCGGGATTACCTATTGAATTAACTGTTATGTATATACCAATTTGATTCGAACAATCATGTTAATTAGAAGCAATTTGAGGCGTTGTATACCTGCTAATTGATTGGAAGGGAGGCAATGGCCTTGCCACCTTGGAAATCAACGCACGCACGCCGGAGACCTTGCCACAGCCTCGTACGTGGAGAACGAATGCTCGCCTTGGGAGCCTCGTCCGTCAAAGGATCCGAAGAACCAGCGCCGAAACCTTTCTTCGAATCGGCTTCCAGCAAAGGATCGAAGAACCAACACCTTGGGAACCTCGTCCGTCGAGCCAACGTGGAGAACGAGCGAACGAAGAACCAGCGACGATCGCCTGGCGAGGCTACGGCGGCGCTCGCCTCGTCAAGTCGTGACTAATATTGGACAAGAATTAACAGGGCTAGCTAACGTGGCCCAACTCAAAATCAAAATAAATCATTTTTAGGGTTTGTTTAGGAACCCCGATTCCCCTAGGAAATTCGGCCCAATCCCCAAAGGTATCCCGGCTCGTGTCTTTCCTCCCCCAGCCAGCCTGACCCGCCTTTTGGATGTTCATTGGGCAGAATTTCCGTCGGACACTTCAACCCCACCCCATGTTGATTGCTGGGAAAAACAAAAATCACCCAGGAGATTTTTCCCATCGCTGGCGAGGTCGCCGTCCCGGCCGCCGTCCACATCGCATCCAGATCGCTGTCCTGGCCACTGCTCTGGCCACCGTCCTGGTCGCTGGCGAGGTCACCCGGCCGCCGTCCAGATCGCTGTCCCGGTCACTACTCCGACCGCCGTCCAGATCACATCCAGATCGTCGTCCCGGTCGCTGGCGAGGTCGCCCGGCCACCGTCCCGGTCGCTGTTCCGGTCGCAGTCCACATTAACGGCCACCTCGCCGACGATGAGTACATCCGCGCCGGGAACCAAAGCCTCATCACCTTGCTCGTGACCTTATCGACACCTTGCAAGGATCTCCACCTGCAACTGCAAGGATTCCCTCGCTCCCTCTCTCACAGGATATGGTGTTAATTTCTTAATTTTTTTTCATCATCGGTGGGATAGCATGTAGTATCTGTTGGAACTGAGGATCGACCAACGATCAAGAAGAACATAAGACATACGAATTTGCCGAGCGACGAACGCTCATCGGGCACCGGATGCCCCTAGCGACGAACGCTGGACTTTTTCCTTGTATTCTCTCGGCTCAAAACTAACACAACGATTACATGCCGGATTTATAGCCCAGGCCACGCAGCGTCAAGCAACTACCTCGACCGGTTCTTACGTGCGAACTCCGGCTCCATCTCCTGCGACGGGGCCGCAGCATGTCCGTCGTGAGCCACTCCTGCTCATGCGCACATCCTTGCACTATCTTTGGCCGAGTCTTCCGGGAGTCACGCCTGCGACTCGTTCCTGCAGCTAACTGATGGAGACAAACTTCACCAGGGACACACACCCGTGCATGCAACGCACATACACTCGCAGCTAGCCTGCTAACACACACACGAAGACCCGTCCATGTCGAACTTACAGCTAACAGTATCAGGTGTTGATTCTTTTAAATTTCTTGGAACTAGCATGCAGTGTTAGCTGCCTATCTTTCAAATTGCTTGGAACTAGCATGTGAGCGTAGGTTCATTTGAACTAGCATGTAGTGTCAGGAGTAGTAGTTGAGCATTCTAGTTCTTTCAAATTGCTTGGAACCAGATGATGGATTCATGGTGAGCAAGTAGCGTTAGGTGCTCATCTTTCTGGGATGCTTGGAACCATGAGGAAACCAACTAGCCTGTAGTTGGTTGTTGTTGCTTCTGGTCACAGCAGGCAAAGCTTCGCATTCCTTTCTTCTTCTTTTCCCCTGATCTTTTTGGAATGTTTGAAACTAATACTGCAAACATAGGGGATTGGCTTAAATATGTTTAGTGATGGTGCCTTTTAGTTTGTTCAGTCTCTCAAATCAATATTGTAGCATGTCTGTAGTTGAAACTAATACTGCAAACATGTCTGGATGACTTATTCGATAAGCAAGTAGTATCAAGTGATAATGATCCATGTCTTGTTAGCTATTAGCTGCCATCAATTTTTGTTAACTTGCATGTCTTTAGTATGTTAGCTACATGTCTTGTTGGCGTTTATTAGTTTGCATGTCTGATCCATGCTTTGTTAGTGTTGTTAGAAGGCATCAATTTTTTTAGCTTGTAAAAAAATATTTTGAGAGAATGATCATGATGATACTGATCCATGTCTTGTTCTGGTGAAATTTGCTTTGTGTTTCTGCTGCCTGTCGCTGTTTAGGAATGAGTGGTTCATTTCAAAATTGGCTTTGTGCTTCTGCTACCTGTAGGGAAAAATCAAATACTTGTTCTGATATTTGCATTAGATTCTTAGCTATGTAAAAATAGGGTTTATATGTATGTTATATTTGTTTTAGACTCTAAGCTAACATCTTTTCTACTGTAATGTCATTGTAGGCCTACCTTAAATCAGCTGAGAGGTGTGGACATCAGAGCATCTGGAGGCTGCATATGTTTGATTTTATAATTAAATTGTTTTTGTACTTTGAGCAGTCCTTGCACTCTGAGGAGCAATCTTTTAGACTCAATCAGTTGTTTGTACTATCTCAATGATGTCGTTGAATGGTATGAAATATTGTAATTATTTTAGACTAATTGGATGCATGTACTAATAATTAGAAAATATTATTCATGTGGAATGGTATATCAAGATCAAATGGTTTGAATCAGTATATTTTTTATGAATCGACATGTTTTTATGGATCCCAATAATATTTTCGGATTCTTTGATGTTTTCTGAGTTTTTTTGAATAATTATTATCTAATCAGGATTTTATCCCTGGGTCTCCCAAACGGCAACCGGGAATTGCCACGGGATGGGGTTTTTATCCCTGGCGGGATGGGGATGACTTGCACAGGAGAAAATTCCCCTTGGGGCTGAAATCCCCATGGTTTTTTTTGCCCTCCTACCCAAACAAACCCTTAGAGGAATTGTTGGAGGAGGGGACATATTTTGGCCCCAATAGTTATTGGGCTGCCCCAAAAAACTATTTTTAGGGACCTTTTTTAGGAAGCTCTTGGAGACGCTCAACGGTAGTGAACCAGAAGAGGCAGCACAAAGGGCATCTCCAACAGACTAGCTAAATTATTTTTTTATTCAAATATAATGAACAGTCTCAAAAAACTCTTTTCAACAGACTCTCAGACTGGTCAAAATCTGTCACGAGCTATCGCAACCAAGGTTCACATAACCGACTGGGCCGGTATAACCGGCCGGTTAGCCGCACAAAAGGCGTTTCGGTTGGAGCGCGGTCAGCAGCCGGTTAACCGGCTGGTTATTCCGGTGAACTAGTCGGTTAGATTGTTTTAGTGATATATTTTGAATATATATTTTTAAATTAAAAAAATATTAGTTTTTGAGCGGTTTCACCGGTTAGCCGGTCAGTTATTCCATTAACCAATCGGTTACATCGGTTTCATTTGATTTAAATTTTTTTAAATTTTTTAAAAAAATTAAATTATAACCGAGGGTATACCGGCCGATCAGGATAACCGGCCAGAACCGGTTTTCCGGTTAACCATGTTGACCGACCGCTTAACCCCGGTTATTTCAATCCTAAGAACATCTCCAAGAGACTTTGTATTATGTTATCCAAATTAGATTGTTTTACCTCTTATGTAAAAATAGAAAAGGTACTAAAATCAGGGGGTAAACCAACAGACTAGCTATCTTAACTCTTCATATTTTAAAACGTTGACGTCATCTTCTCTTGTTCATATTTTAAAACTGCCACCGCACGGAAGCATCGGCTCGATGAACGAGGTGTAGCCTTGAGTCCTGGACGTTGCGGATGCGGTGCCTGGATGCCGGACGCGTGCGTGGACGCTGGTGTTTTCCTGGACGCGCACACTGCTGGTAAAGCCGATGCTAGAGGTACAGGGACTGTGAAATAGCACGCGCAACCAGAGCAAGGCTGCGCGGGAGGGGGAAATTGGCTCGGGAAATGGGTGCGCCCGCCAGCAAGGCGGGATGCCGAGCGCACCAGACTCGGTAAAAATGCCGGGCGGAGGAGGATAATTTTTTTTTAGATAATGGGTGAAAGACCCAGCCTCTACATCTTTAAAAAGGATGTACACATCTAAGATTACAAAAGGAGCACAAAAGCTCATACACAACACAAAGAAAGCAAAGGCACACCGCTACAAAAGAAAGAAACAAGCTACAAAAAATATTGCTTATCTAGGTTGATCAACGTTCCGATGGATAGCTTTAGCTTCGAAGAATGCTCTAGTTGCTTTCTACACCACCTTGCATAAGCGAACGCCATCACCATTGGAGACCAGGAATCTCTTAGGATTCTGTCACCGGATCATCCTCCCATAAAGCAACATCAAAGAATCTACATCTTAAAAAACATGGCTTCAATCTTCATCAGTAGACGGTGAACAGCGACACCAATCCGATAAAATACAGCCACACAAGTGCCAACGATGGACACCACCACCAACAGGTCACCATGCGCGCCGATCCACCTCCAGGGCCGGCCGCGACCGGCCATGACCGCGCCTGACACCCCACATCGGGGGTGGGGCCGACCCAGGATACTCGGATCCAGCCCCGCTCCGGCAGCCCGAAGAAGAGATCGAGGCCCTACCGCCCACCTCCATCTAGATCGGGCTGAGATGCGCGCGCCAACGAACGAGTGGCGGCGACTAGGAGCGATCTCCATTCCCTGGCGGGGAGACTTTTTAGGGTTGCTACTTTTATATAGCTGCTAGGTTGGGTGGGCAAAATTTGTGAGAAAAATGGCTGGGCCAAATTCACGAGAAAGATGGTTGGACCTTGTTGTCAGCTTTGTGGGGAAAAACGGAGGTGGGTTAAGGGTATTCAAACCCGAACTCGACGTGCGGCACCTCCGTTGCCGCGCGCATCTCAGCGCGAATCGACTCCCTCAACAACAACTCGACGTGCGGCACCTATTCCAGAGCAGTGCACGGCAGCTCCATCCTCTGCTTGCCCGGCTGCCCAACGCTCTTCCAAACCATTGCTCAGCCCATGCTCTAGCAGCCAAGAGCCATCTATGACGTCTTGCTTCTTGCTTGCACGGTCCAGCAGCAGCTGCAGCTGCTTGCTTTCGCTTGTACACGCAACACTGCTGCTGCCGCTACTTGCGTCTGCTTGCACAGCTGCTCGGCGGGTCTGGACGCCCGTCAGGTGAGCTTTACCCATGCGGGGCCGGGTACGGTCAGAAATTTTACCCATGAGCGGGTCTGGGTTTTGGAACGGGGTAACTTACTTCTCACGGATCTGGGTCTGAGATAACAAAACCCATCGGGTTCTCACCTGTTGCCATCTCTACCTCTAATCCCAACTTCCTCGCTTGACAAACATAGCGAGTCATCCTTGCTCGCCATCGCTCCTCCCCTCGTGCGAAATCTCGTTCCTGCTCCTTCCTTCTCCTTCCCGCACACTCAGGGTCACGTTCCTGTGCGCAGATTGCTGCTCTGAAATCGTCACCTCCTTGTTGGGATTCTGATCTATGGATAAAATAATAAAAGAAAGTCAACAATTAAGGAAATACAAATCCACAGAATTTAAATAGCAATACCATGGTTTTAAAGCAAACTAAAACTATGGGAATGTGTTTCATAGGTTTTGTCAAAAGTCAAAGCCAATCTAAGTTTAGTTGGTTTTTGCCTATGATCGGTGGGCAAGAACCGACTTCCCAGTGTCGGTTCCCCTGGTGTGGAGTGGGTATAAAAGGAAGGGCATTGTTTATGAAAATTGAGTAAGAGTTTCAAGACCTCCCATAATGATCCGATCTACACACCTATTCTCAACACCAGGAAGGACCAGATCACCACCATCAACTTCTTTGATGGATTTAAAGCCTAATGATGAAGATGGTGTGATTCAATTGAAAGCTAGAAGATCCTACCGATGATTCTAACAGTGGTACCAGAGCGATCTAGCCTTTTCTTTTGAGTCCTTATCATGCCCAACTATAATGTTCACTGCCCAATTATGATGTTCTTAGCTAGCATGTTCTATTTTTGTGGATAGATAGTATATAATTCATGAAATTTGATGAACACATGCTAATGTTTTAGTGTAGAACAACGTCAAATTTGGGCCTTGTTTATCAAATTTGTGTTTCATGTTCTACTGTTAATGTGAAACTGATGATACTGATAAGCTAGGGTTGCAGATTCATGTTGTTAAAACATGAAGAAAGGGGGAATAGTGTCACACTCGGTTTTAAGGACAAAACCAAGTGCTTATCATATGTGTGCTCAGGAATAAGTTTCACACATATCGACAGTAAAAGTGAATAATAGTATAACCAATATCATTATTACAATATACCGTTATTACATAAATAATTGTCTTTAAAGACTGAAATGACTCTCAAACTAAATAGCAGCGGAAGACACCATAACTCCATAGGCAATCGACCGGGGGGCATGCACGCCTAGTAGTAGTCTTCATCAATGTAGTCCATATCACCATCTTCTGAGCAATAGTTTATAGTACAACAACAAAGGAAAATAGCAAGGGTGAGCACATGTGATACTCAGCAAGTGGGGGAAAATATGACATGTACGTTTAATAGAAGAAAGGCTAACATAATGGTTCATTTGCATAAATGAGCACCTACACCTAGTAGAAAAGCCATCCTATTTACTAGGTGAAAAGTTCCCACCAGTTATCTCATCTGTCCAACACTACAGGTTAAACCACCTGTAACCAGCCATGGGTTAAACCGCCCATAGGAAACCACACTACAGGTTACACCGCCTGTAGCAAACCATGGGTTAAACCGCCCATATGAAACCACACTACAGGTTACACCGCCTGTAGCAAACCAAACTTGGCTACCCACCAAGTCCACCCATAAACCACCATCCTAAATGTGTGAGGATCCAGGCCGCTCATGACCGTGAGCACGGTTGTTATAACAGTTTGACACTCTACAGAGGTTGCACAATTTTACCCATAGGTTGGTGATTCCGTCACCCGTCAGTGATTAAAGTTTCCCTGTTGCCCAAATCACACTACCATAGGTGTGAGGCCAAGAGATCACCACAAGGTCGTTCAGAACGCTTCCCAGCTTGCAAACAATCCACGCTAAGGTTTCACCGCTTTAGAATTAAACCGTTCCTATAGAAGCCCCCTCTGGCATCGTGGCTAGGAGTAAACCGTCCATCGCCTGAGTCCGAGAGTAAACCCTCCCGTCCTCCTTCCTCGACTGCTCACAGAACTAGGAAGACATCTTGGTATTAAACCAAGCCTACCCATATCAGCCCTGTGCTTTGTGCTGTTTTCCTGGATGGCCGCTCCACAAACTACTCTTATGATCCCAAGCAGGTACCACCACAATCCCACAGTACTATATCGAGTACACGTGCATACCCGCACCATCCTTGCCACCCTCCTGCTTGGATCACCTAGGTTCCATGTTGCTAAAAAGGATTAATCATCCCTCATGATTATTATGTCAAAGTGAACCATTAGTCAAGATTAACATTAGACACTTCCATTCCCGACATAGCAAACTAAGCATGACGTACCCATACTAATAAGCTACACTAGAACCTAGGCGACAAGGAATAATATGGAACAGGATATGACACATGGGATTCAATATTAACAAGCATGCATAGAGATAGAGAGAATGTAAAACGTAGGTTCAAAATGCATCAAGGACACTTGCCTGGTTCCCTTTGCTGCTGCTCAAAGTCTTCAAGATGGAGATCCCAGAAGTTCTCTAACAGCGGTTCGTCTACTCAACGTCACACCAAAAATATAAGTATATAAACACACTAAGAAACAACATACCATACAGTAACAAATAACAAGAAAAACAATACTATGAAAAAGTACGTGTTGCTACGGTCGCGTGAGCGCAAGAATCGCCTCAATCGGAGTTACGAGTAAAAAGTTACAAAGGTTTAAAGTTCTAGGGTTAAATTACTAAAATATTATAAAACAATACGAATAATTAATATTAAACACTACGATCGCTTTGGTGAAAGAATTTCTCATTTCTGAGCTACGGTTGAAAAGTTATGGCTATTTGAAGTTTCAGGGGTTAAAACATAAAAATAGGCAAGTTAAAGGACCTAAAAGTAATTTTTAGAAAAATATAAGGGCTAAACTGTAAAATGTAAATATAAAATATAATTCATGAAAATATTAGGTACCAAATGTGTAATTTGTAAAAATATAGGGACCAAAATGTAATTTATAAAAATTCAAGGACTAAATTGTAAAAAGGTAAGACTAAAACATAATTAGAAATAAGTATAGGGGCCTAAGTATAAAATGTCCAGCCTAAATTATTACTTATAAAAATTTAGGGCTAAAATAAAGTTACTAAAAGATATAGGATTGTTTTTGTAAAATTATAAGATTAAAATACAATTAAAAACATGTACATGGGTGTTTTTATAAAATTCAAGGGTTAAAATATAATTTAGGAAAAGGCTAGGGGCTTTTATGTAAAAATACAGTGCTAAAATAATTAAAAATAAGATTAGGGGCTTAAATATAATTAAATATATATTCTACAAGGAAATAAGGTTCAAAATATGCTAAAATCCAGAAGTATTTAATTTCTGGGAATTTAATTAATTAAATTAAAACCACAAAACTACATGGACCAAGTCCATGGATCTGTGGACCGGGCGTTGACCCACGGTCCACAGTCCACCATGGACCAGGGCTCACACGCCTTCACGAGATCTAATCTAGACCATTGGTCCAGATCGGACGGCTAGGGGCTCTCCGGCAAGGGGGGGCGGCGACGCCAGAGATAGGAGGCGGCGGCGGCCATTGTTGCCACGTCGAAGCTCGCCGGGGAGGCTCTTCGACGCGCGGGAGGTGGCGGGGAGGTGAGAGGAGAACATGGCGCGGCGAGAGGGGCTCACCTGAGCGTTGCGCGAGCGCGGGGAGGCCGAGGCGGCGACGTCGCGGGCGGCAGCTCGATGGCAAGCGGCGACAGGGTGCGATGCGGGGGGGGGGGGGGGGGGGGGGGAGGCCGCGCGGGGATGTGATCCTGCCATTATATAGGCGTGGGTCCCGAGGGGGCTTTGGGGCGCACACCGAGACGGGGAGGCGGCAGCGCGCGTTAGGGTTTCGCGCGCGCGGAGAAGAAAGGCCCAAGGCCGAAAGAGGAGGGAGGAGGAAGGAAGAGGGCCACGGGGAGGCTTTCAGCCCAAGCCAGGGCAGAAAAGAAGAGGGTAGGGGAGAAAGGGAGAGGGCCAAAGGGATGGGAATTCGACCCAAGCGCATGGCTTTGCCCCTTTCTATTTCTAATTCTATTCTTCTATTTCCTAAAACAAATCTACTATGGTTTCTAATCGGATTTTCAAATAACTTTTTGCACACATTAAAAGCCCAAAATACAACTAATCAACAAGAATGCAACAACCAAAATTTTTAAAAGTAACCTATATTTAGTTATTTTCTTTAGAAACTTTTTCTTAGCAAAATATTAATAACTTAATTAATTATAGAAAATTTTAAAATATTCTAATTTTTGAAAAATCAGGGTGTTACAAATAGCGTCAAAATCATGCCAAATCCTTGGTTAATCCCCAATATCGGATGAACCCTAACCCTAGTTCTTGTCAGATCCCCACGAAAATCACCAGAATGAAGAACCCTAACCATACTAAAGTAAAGAGGCGGGCTTACTTCATGGAGATCTAGGCCGTAGCTGCCGCTGTCGTGCTTGCCAGCGGTAGGCGCGCCTGGTCTCGCTCCTGCTCGCCACAAAGCCCAAAGGTATGGTCTTCAGCTCGCGGTCGCGGATGTCGTTGTGCGCTGTGTGACCGTTGTCGCTATCGTCCAACCTTAGGCGAAGCTGCCGTCGCACCCACCGCTGCCGACTGGATCTTGGATCCAGTGCAGGCGTGCGCTTTAGGTTGCGGCGGAGAAGGGCACCGACGAGGGCCACTCGATGGAGCCGCGCGCTAGCCAAAGCCGCACGCATGCTCCAGCGAAGGGTGCTCGCCGGCGCCGCCGCCCTCAGCTCTCCTACTCGGTTGCTTGCCGCCGCCACTGCTGAGTGGAGAAAGAGGGAGAGGGAGAGAAATGCTCTAGGGTTCGGTGGCGCGGAGGCAAATTTTTTTTTTATTCAACCTCAAACGCGTCATGGCCGTCGGATCAACATCAACGGCTGTGGGTAGCAGCAGGGCAGCTGGGCCAGACAGACCGCACGGGCGCACGGCTTTCCGGCCCAGGCCCAGGTACCTAGGCTACAGGTTAAACCACCTGTAACCAGCCATGGGTTAAACCGCCCATAGGAAACCACACTACAGGTTACACCGCCTGTAGCAAACCATGGGTTAAACCGCCCATATGAAACCACACTACAGGTTACACCGCCTGTAGCAAACCAAACTTGGCTACCCACCAAGTCCACCCATAAACCACCATCCTAAATGTGTGAGGATCCAGGCCGCTCATGACCGTGAGCACGGTTGTTATAACAGTTTGACACTCTATAGAGGTTGCACAATTTTACCCATAGGTTGGTGATTCCGTCACCCGTCAGTGATTAAAGTTTCCCTGTTGCCCAAATCACACTACCATAGGTGTGAGGCCAAGAGATCACCACAAGGTCGTTCAGAACGCTTCCCAGCTTGCAAACAATCCACGCTAAGGTTTCACCGCTTTAGAATTAAACCGTTCCTATAGAAGCCCCCTCTGGCATCGTGGCTAGGAGTAAACCGTCCATCGCCTGAGTCCGAGAGTAAACCCTCCCGTCCTCCTTCCTCGACTGCTCACAGAACTAGGAAGACATCTTGGTATTAAACCAAGCCTACCCATATCAGCCCTGTGCTTTGTGCTGTTTTCCTGGATGGCCGCTCCACAAACTACTCTTATGATCCCAAGCAGGTACCACCACAATCCCACAGTACTATATCGAGTACACGTGCATACCCGCACCATCCTTGCCACCCTCCTGCTTGGATCACCTAGGTTCCATGTTGCTAAAAAGGATTAATCATCCCTCATGATTATTATGTCAAAGTGAACCATTAGTCAAGATTAACATTAGACACTTCCATTCCCGACATAGCAAACTAAGCATGACGTACCCATACTAATAAGCTACACTAGAACCCAGGCGACAAGGAATAATATGGAACAGGATATGACACATGGGATTCAATATTAACAAGCATGCATAGAGATAGAGAGAATGTAAAACGTAGGTTCAAAATGCATCAAGGACACTTGCCTGGTTCCCTTTGCTGCTGCTCAAAGTCTTCAAGATGGAGATCCCAGAAGTTCTCTAACAGCGGTTCGTCTACTCAACGTCACACCAAAAATATAAGTATATAAACACACTAAGAAACAACATACCATACAGTAACAAATAACAAGAAAAACAATACTATGAAAAAGTACGTGTTGCTACGGTCGCGTGAGCGCAAGAATCGCCTCAATCGGAGTTACGAGTAAAAAGTTACAAAGGTTTAAAGTTCTAGGGTTAAATTACTAAAATATTATAAAACAATACGAATAATTAATATTAAACACTACGATCGCTTTGGTGAAAGAATTTCTCATTTCTGAGCTACGGTTGAAAAGTTATGGCTATTTGAAGTTTCAGGGGTTAAAACATAAAAATAGGCAAGTTAAAGGACCTAAAAGTAATTTTTAGAAAAATATAAGGGCTAAACTGTAAAATGTAAATATAAAATATAATTCATGAAAATATTAGGTACCAAATGTGTAATTTGTAAAAATATAGGGACCAAAATGTAATTTATAAAAATTCAAGGACTAAATTGTAAAAAGGTAAGACTAAAACATAATTAGAAATAAGTATAGGGGCCTAAGTATAAAATGTCCAGCCTAAATTATTACTTATAAAAATTTAGGGCTAAAATAAAGTTACTAAAAGATATAGGATTGTTTTTGTAAAATTATAAGATTAAAATACAATTAAAAACATGTACATGGGTGTTTTTATAAAATTCAAGGGTTAAAATATAATTTAGGAAAAGGCTAGGGGCTTTTATGTAAAAATACAGTGCTAAAATAATTAAAAATAAGATTAGGGGCTTAAATATAATTAAATATATATTCTACAAGGAAATAAGGTTCAAAATATGCTAAAATCCAGAAGTATTTAATTTCTGGGAATTTAATTAATTAAATTAAAACCACAAAACTACATGGACCAAGTCCATGGATCTGTGGACCGGGCGTTGACCCACGGTCCACAGTCCACCATGGACCAGGGCTCACACGCCTTCACGAGATCTAATCTAGACCATTGGTCCAGATCGGACGGCTAGGGGCTCTCCGGCAAGGGGGGGCGGCGACGCCAGAGATAGGAGGCGGCGGCGGCCATTGTTGCCACGTCGAAGCTCGCCGGGGAGGCTCTTCGACGCGCGGGAGGTGGCGGGGAGGTGAGAGGAGAACATGGCGCGGCGAGAGGGGCTCACCTGAGCGTTGCGCGAGCGCGGGGAGGCCGAGGCGGCGACGTCGCGGGCGGCAGCTCGATGGCAAGCGGCGACAGGGTGCGATGCGGGGGGGGGGGGGGGGGGGGGGGGGGAGGCCGCGCGGGGATGTGATCCTGCCATTATATAGGCGTGGGTCCCGAGGGGGCTTTGGGGCGCACACCGAGACGGGGAGGCGGCAGCGCGCGTTAGGGTTTCGCGCGCGCGGAGAAGAAAGGCCCAAGGCCGAAAGAGGAGGGAGGAGGAAGGAAGAGGGCCACGGGGAGGCTTTCAGCCCAAGCCAGGGCAGAAAAGAAGAGGGTAGGGGAGAAAGGGAGAGGGCCAAAGGGATGGGAATTCGACCCAAGCGCATGGCTTTGCCCCTTTCTATTTCTAATTCTATTCTTCTATTTCCTAAAACAAATCTACTATGGTTTCTAATCGGATTTTCAAATAACTTTTTGCACACATTAAAAGCCCAAAATACAACTAATCAACAAGAATGCAACAACCAAAATTTTTAAAAGTAACCTATATTTAGTTATTTTCTTTAGAAACTTTTTCTTAGCAAAATATTAATAACTTAATTAATTATAGAAAATTTTAAAATATTCTAATTTTTGAAAAATCAGGGTGTTACAAATAGCGTCAAAATCATGCCAAATCCTTGGTTAATCCCCAATATCGGATGAACCCTAACCCTAGTTCTTGTCAGATCCCCACGAAAATCACCAGAATGAAGAACCCTAACCATACTAAAGTAAAGAGGCGGGCTTACTTCATGGAGATCTAGGCCGTAGCTGCCGCTGTCGTGCTTGCCAGCGGTAGGCGCGCCTGGTCTCGCTCCTGCTCGCCACAAAGCCCAAAGGTATGGTCTTCAGCTCGCGGTCGCGGATGTCGTTGTGCGCTGTGTGACCGTTGTCGCTATCGTCCAACCTTAGGCGAAGCTGCCGTCGCACCCACCGCTGCCGACTGGATCTTGGATCCAGTGCAGGCGTGCGCTTTAGGTTGCGGCGGAGAAGGGCACCGACGAGGGCCACTCGATGGAGCCGCGCGCTAGCCAAAGCCGCACGCATGCTCCAGCGAAGGGTGCTCGCCGGCGCCGCCGCCCTCAGCTCTCCTACTCGGTTGCTTGCCGCCGCCACTGCTGAGTGGAGAAAGAGGGAGAGGGAGAGAAATGCTCTAGGGTTCGGTGGCGCGGAGGCAAATTTTTTTTTTATTCAACCTCAAACGCGTCATGGCCGTCGGATCAACATCAACGGCTGTGGGTAGCAGCAGGGCAGCTGGGCCAGACAGACCGCACGGGCGCACGGCTTTCCGGCCCAGGCCCAGGTACCTAGGCTACAGGCCCAGGTGGGGAGCGCGGGGGAGTTAGGCGGTCCGAAAGCGAAGTAGGCCGACTTGGTTGGCTGCGGCCCGTGGTAACTAAAATATGTCTTTTCTTTTCCCTTGCCAAATTAATGATTATGTACTGAAAATTGATGGGCTTAAATCTAATGCCCAAATTTTTTATGGGCCATTTTTTCTGAATTTTCAGAATTAAATGAGCCAAATTATAAATGAGCCAATTTTAAAGGTTTGATAGCCCATATAAATAAAATTTATGGTTTCCTAAAGGCTGATAAAATCAGCATTTAAGTTTGATTTTAAATCAAACTTTTAAATAATAATGTTTCAATGAATATTGGGCAAAATAGTTGGGCTATTTTTATTAATTATTATTATTTGGTTCTTCCCTTAATGTTTTACGTTTTCGCTGTATTTAATGTTATTATTGAGGATATTTTTGTGCCTCATTTTGAAGTGTAAAATTTATTCATTTTTCTGGCCAAAGCTGATAAATAAATAACTTTTATAAATTTTTTTTTGCATTCATTTCTGGCCAAAGCTGATTTGAATTGGATTAATAAAAGAAGTTTTTGAGGTATATATTAAAAGTGTGAAACTTATCCGTTATTCTGGCCAAAGCTGATTAATGGATAATTTTTGCAAAAAATTTATTTTTCTGATCCATTTCTAGCCAAAGCTGATAAGTAAAAGAATGATTTTGGAGGCTTATGTTTGATGTGTGAATTTCATTCACTCTTGTGGCCAAAGCTGATGAGGGGATAACTTTCACAAAATTTTATTGATCCTATTCAATTCTGACCAAAGCTGATTTGGATTTGATCAATAAAAGAAGTTTTTAGTGTTGCTCATTAATAATGTTTCTCCTTTAGAAATGCAACATATTTTTGCTTATTATTGTCAAAGTTAATATTCGACATGGAGCAAATTATTAATGAGAGCAATTATATTTCTTGGAATAAGAAATAATGATATTTTTTGCTCTAATTAATTATGATTATACTCTTAATGATGCTCCTAATGAACCTCAAAAGGTTCAAGCAATTAAGATATATTTCACAAGAAATATGAACAAATAAGGGGGAGTAATTAAGTAATGTGTGTCTCATTATCATAAAAGTGCAGTTCATTGAAAATCTAAGAGACACAATCAAAGAGCATAAAGAAGTGCAATATAGTTGCAAAACTGAAGTCTTTGGAAATTCAAATTTTCAAAGAATTTTCTTATGACACTTCATTTTTGTCCTATTTTAACCCTGAAAGATTCCCCATTTATAATGTTATTACATTAAAGAGGACACTCAAATGAGAGCAAAAAGTTAATGAAAAACATTAATAAAGTTAAGTTGAAGATAATGAGTTAGTGTTTTTACACTAGCATTTGATAATGCTTATATGCTTCAACTTAATTATGTATATTATTCATGAAAATGAACTTTGTTTTCATTTCATGAAAGAATTATGATGGCTTTAATGTAATTTTGGGAATAAGAGAAGAATGATTATGTACAATATTAATAACGTTGCTCTTGTTTTATGACAAGACAATTTTATCTTATTTTCTTAAAAGTTTGCCATCTATACATCAGAAGTTTTGATGAGACTAATTCGAAATTATGGCCACTTAAGCCATATTTCGAGGGGGAAAGATAAGAGTCTCATTACTATTCCAAGAAAATAAAGAAAATGAGCAATAAGAGATATAATCCAAATCTAAAAATCATTTTGGCTTTCAAGTTATAATGCTCATTTACTTTTGCCCCATTTAATAAAGACTTATGATAAGAAAAATTTTATCATAATGTAGAGTTTCTTATGGCCATATTCCTAAATTTTTGCACTAAAGTTTTATAGGAAATGGTATAATTATTTAAGACTCTACACTAATGAAATTGAGAAACTCAATGTCAAATTTTTTATGTTTTGGTACAAAAGATATTGAGTTTTCTCATGATGTGTTCATGGATTGAAATTCTTATGACATATTTGTCATATAAAGCTCCCAATAATTTGAGTTATACATATTATGGTTTGGGAGAAATTCTACTCAAATTACTTTTGGAGTTTGAGATATAAATTAAAGTTTCAATTCAAATATGAACAACTTTGAACCCAAGAATGTCAGTTGCCATTTTGGCTACTTTGATGAATTAATGTGTTGTCCAGAATAATGCATTATGCTCATGAATACAAGACATGCCCTACTCTTGGAAGTTGAAATTATGATAGCAGATTTTATCTTAAGGAAAATAATTTATAAAAATCTGCTATGTCAAGTGATTTATCACTTGTGAATGAGTTGAGTTTGGACGTTGATCCAACATTATGGAAGTCTTGAAAATGGAATATGCTTCTTAGTGGCTTATGTCATGAGAGAAGAGATGAATCTATGAGTATTAAGAAATTACCAAAGGAGCCAATACAGTAGACTACCAAGGGTCTACAAGATGAAGTGACTCCATAGGTAATATTAAATATTGAAATAAAACTCTTAGTTTCTGACTTCACATAGAGGAAAGACTTTCCCATTTGTCTAAATCCTCAAAAGGGACTCATTCAAAAGGATAATGATGATGCTTGTAACATACTAAGAAATTATGATATATGTTTATGACCTAATGACAAGCATCAGTATTATGACATCACAAAAGAATATGCTGGACAATAGAATGCTATGTTGAAGGGGAGTAAGTTTACATTAATGATATTTCTCCTCAAAAGTCTGATAAAGAAAATCTTGATGAACGACATATGTTTAAATTTTCTTATACATCAAGATGTATCTGATGAGATATGGGGTTATATGAAAATGCACATTGAAAAGACATTGGTGAAAATACAATATGCATAATGTTTATTGGATTTGCCTGTTCAAATGAGTCAAGGGCAATGAAGTTGATGTGGACAAGGGTTCCCAATCTTCCGAAAGGTTCTGGATATGTTGATTTGGTCGGAGGCGACACACAAATCGATCTGGCTTCAGAACAGCACGTTCTAAACCCCGCAATCGCAGCACGACGTCTCCTCTGGTTATCAACCGTCCTAAAACGATTGATCTCACCAAGAAGGCTAATCCCTGCCTGCGAATCAAGAACACAAGCAAGAACAAAGAAGAAGGCAACATAATTGCAGATGTATTATGAATCTCATGAATTTGGGGTCTCACAAACCGTGATGACGGTGAAACTGTTATGAACAGAATAATCTAAGCAAAACCCAAACCCTAATGGTGCGGTGGCAGCTGTATATGAAGACCCTAGGGTCATACAAGACCCTCTGGACGCACCCCTAATTGGGCTCAACTAGATACAAAGCCCACAGGCCAAAAACAGGCGACGTAGCATCAAAATAGATTCTGAACCCTCTCTTGTTTTGACGATTTATGATGACTACGGATGAATTTTGATATGAGACCGGCAGCATTGGAAAGGTCTTCTTCTTATCTTTCCGTGCATATGTAGAACATCCAAATCCAAGTCCGTATGCGTCCTGGGCATCTGTTTTAGTGCAGACTGGTCCTGAACCCCGAAACGGACTCGAAGTCGATTTTGGTTGGACCTCCACCTTGGCTTCCACGTCCTTGCTGGTCCTCCACGTCTCCAAGTCCTTCTCCCATCATCTCCTAGTCCTCTCCATGGTTCCTAATTACAATATAATCATTAGGTAGCAAACCATTCTCAAAAGTGACATATAATGAAGAACGTAGGAACGAGCTCACCTCTAAATTTAGTCGTCGTGCACAAGCTCTAGTCATTGGATCTTGCAAGTCCAGAATTGGAGGAGTGTTGCATGTATCCTTAGGAGTGATATCCTCATCATCCTCCCCCTCTTGAAGTGGAGTCGTCCTCGACTCAAGCTCATTCTCTTCTCCCAAGTATGATTTCAAATCTGAAATGTTAAAAGTAGGACTAACCCCGAACTCGGGAGGCAACTCAAGTTTGTATGCATTATCATTAATCTTCTCAATTATTTTGAAAGGACCATCAGCTCTAGGCATTAATTTAGACTTTCTCAAATCTGGAAATCTATCTTTTCTCAAGTGTAATCATACTAAATCTCCTACATCAAGTTTTACTTCTTTTCTATCTTTACTACCAGCAATTTTATACTTGTCATTCATCTTTTCAATGCTAAGTCTAGTGGTCTCATGCATTTTTAAAATAAATTCAGCATGTTCCTTAGCATCAACATGAACTCTCTCATAAATAGGTAGAGGAAGTATATCAAGTGGAGTACGGGGATCAAAACCATACACTAGTTTGAAAGGACTTACCTTGGTAGTAGAATGTGTTGCCCGATTATATGCAAACTCAACATGAGGCAAACATTCTTCCCATTGCTTCAAATTTTTCTTCAAAATAGCTCTCAACATAGTACCCAAAGTGCGGTTCACCACCTCAGTTTGTCCATCAGTTTGTGGGTGACAAGTTGTAGAAAACAACAACTTTGTACCCAACTTATTCCAAAGCGTGCGCCAAAAGTGACTCAAGAATTTTGCATCACGATCTGAAACAATAGTAGAAGGCATACCATGCAAACGAACAATTTCTTTGAAAAAGAGATCAGCAATATAACTAGCATCATCAGTCTTATGACATGGTATAAAGTGTGCCATCTTAGAAAATCTATCCACAACAACAAAAATACTATCACTCCCCCTCTTAGTCCTAGGCAGTTCTAAAACAAAGTCCATAGAAATACCCGCCCAAGGAATAGAAGGAACAGGAAGTGGCATGTATAAACCATGTGGATTCAAGCGAGACTTAGCTTTTTGACATGTAGTGCAGCGAGCAACAAAGCGCTCAATATCTTTCCTCATCCTTGGCCAAAAGAAGTGTGTGGCCAAAATATCCTCCGTCTTCTTGGCACCAAAATGACCCATCAATCCACCTCCATGCGCCTCCTGTAACAACAAAAGACGAACGGAACCAACTGGAATGCATAGGCGGTTAGCTCTAAACAAGAATCCATCATTCAACACAAATTTATTCCATGCACGACCTTCTTTACAATGCAGCAATACATCCTTAAAATCAACATCAGCAGCATATTGTTCTTTAATTGTCTCAAGTCCAAAAATTCTACAATCAAGTTGAGACAATAAAGTATAGCGCCTAGATAAAGCATCAGTGATCACATTATCCTTCCCTTTCTTATGTTTAATAATGTAAGGAAAAGACTCAATAAATTTAATCCATTTAGCATGTCTACAGTTCAAATTACATTGAGAACGAATATACTTAAGTGATTCATGATCAGAATGAATAACAAATTCTTTGGGCAACAAATAATGACGCCACGTCTCTAAACAACGTACAAGTGCATACAATTCCTTATTATGCGTGGAGTAATTCAAAACAGGCCCAGTAATTTTCTCACTAAAGTATGCAATAGGTTTACTATCTTGCATCAAAACACCACCAATGCCTATACCACTAGCATCATATTCAAGCTCAAAAATCTTATCAAAATTAGGTAATTGCAGCAATGGTGCATGTGTAAGTTTATCCTTCAAAACATCAAAAGACTCATGATGTACCTTACCCCAATGAAAATCAATGCCCTTCTTTGTCAACTCATGCAAAGGTGCAGCAATGGTGCTGAAATCTTTGACAAAGCGGCGATAGAAACCTGCAAGACCAAGAAAACTCCTCACCTGTGTGATAGTTTTTGGTACAGGCCAGCTCTTTATGGCTTCAATCTTTGCCTCATCCACCTCAATTCCCTATGGAGTCACAACATAGCCAAGAAAAGAGACTTGATCCGTGCAAAAGATGCACTTCTCAAGATTACCAAATAAACGTGCATCTCATAAAGCATCAAAAACAGCACGTAAATGATTCATATGTTCATCTATAGATTTGTTATAAATCAAGATATCATCAAAATAAACTACCACAAATTTGCCAATGAAAGCTCTTAAAACCTCATTCATCAAGCACATGAAAGTACTAGGTGCATTAGTTAAACCAAAAGGCATTACTAACCACTCATATAATCCAAATTTGGTTTTGAAAGCTGTTTTCCATTCGTCTCCAAGTTTTATTCTAATTTCATGATAGCCACTACGCAAATCAATTTTAGTGAAAATTATAGCACCACATAACTCATCAAGCATATCGTCTAGCCTAGGAATAGGAAGACGATACCTAATAGTAATATTATTAATGGCTCTACAATCTACACATATACGCTAAGTACCATCTTTCTTAGGAACCAAAAGTACAGGAACAACACAAGGACTAAGTGATTGACGAACATACCCACGATCCAAAAGGTCTTGAACTTGTCGTTGTATCTCCTTAGTCTCCTTAGGGTTGGTCTTATAAGCAGCATGGTTTGGCAAAGTAGCACCCGGAATCAAATCAATTTGATGCTCAATCCCTCTCAAAGGTGGCAATCCCGGGGGTATCTCAGCTGGAAAAATATCCTCATACTCCTGCAAAAGGTTAGTGACAGCAGGAGACACAATACTAGAAGCAACATCATCAAGCGAAAACAAAGCTTCTTTGCATATCAAAGCATAGCAAATATCATCATTATCAGAAATTTCAGCAAGCTCAGATTTTGTTGCAAGATATGAATGACCTTGTAATTTAATTCCAACATCCTTAGAACTTGAAGAATCATTAACATTACTAGGTGTAGAATTAGAATTAACAGGTTGTTGAATTTTAGGACCTTTATTTTTCAAACTAGCAGCTCTTTCTAAATCAGCTTATACAATTTCAGCAGGGGTCATTGGTAACAAAGTAATTTTAGTTCCTTTATGCATAAAAGTGTACTTATTACTTCTACCATGGTGTACAGCATCATTATCAAATTCCCAAGGTCTACCCAATAAAAGTGAACTTGCTTGCATGGGTACAACATCATAATCAACAGAATCCACATAAGAACCAATGGAAAAAGGAACTCTGCAAGTTTGTATTACCTTAGTTTTGCCAGAGTCGTTTAACCACTGAATGTAGTACAGATGTGGATGTGGACGTGTGGTCAAAGCTAGCTTGTTGACCACATCAAAACTCACTAAGTTATTGCAGCTCCCTCCATCAATGATGACACGTGCTCGGCGGTTCTTGATGACGAAGAAAATCTGGAACAAGTTGTGGCGCTGCATCGTCTTGGGCTGATGAACTTGTGTGCTAAGGACACATTGAATAATAATGTTCATGTATCCCGTGGTGTCTCCGCCTCCAAGGACGAGGTCATTGCTGGTGGCAGCGACGTCCTCCTCCTCATCCTCCACATCGGAGGTGCTCATGTAACCGCCATCGTCTGTCGCCACATAGGCCTGCCTACTTGGACAATCTTTCTGCACATGACCAATTCCATGGCAGCGGTGGCACTGAATCCCTATAGTGCGCCCTGTCGAAGCAACAAAGGAGGCACTACTAGCTGGTACCTGCACAGAAAGTTTACCTGAGCGCGTAGAAGGTGCAGGGGCTGATCTTGGGGCTGCAGAAACAACACTGGTTCCCTTGGTAGCTGCTGGTGGGGGCAGCTGAAAAGATGGCCTGGGCAGCCCTGAAGTCCCCGTCGAGCGTGGGGGGTAGGAGTTCCTTGACTTGTTGTACTCCTCAAAAGCCTGGAAAAGTCCCTGTGATTCTTTCTCTGCAAGCATAGCATACTGGAAACACTGGGTGAGGGTATAATATTCTTTATAATCAAGGATGTCATGAATTTCTTTTTTTAAACCAGAATAAAAGCGACAAATCTGATCCTCTACTTTTTCAACTACAGCACAACGAATCAAACCCTTCTGAAGCTCACTAAAGTACTCCTGAAT
Source organism: Eleusine coracana subsp. coracana (assembly GCA_032690845.1). Lineage (NCBI taxonomy): Eukaryota > Viridiplantae > Streptophyta > Magnoliopsida > Poales > Poaceae > Eleusine > Eleusine coracana. The sequence continues at coordinate 6,108,495 of CM064434.1, read as the reverse complement.
AATTTATTATGAATCTCTCTATAAAAAGAATGGGGAACAGTTTATTATGAATGGGCAACCCTTGTTCTAAACACTGCAGTTTATTATGAATCTCTCTATAAAAAGAATGGGGAACAAAATAATCACGCATTGCTACCTTAAATTCTTCCCAAGTAGTAGGCAAATCCGTTTCAGCAGCTAGACCACTCCACCAAACAATAGCAAAGTCCTTAAACTCACTAGTAGCTTGTCTAACTCTATGTTGTTCAGGAATAAGGTGGGTATTAAATTTTTGTTCTACAGTCATCTCCCAATCAAGATAAACATCACCATCATACTGACCCAAAAACGAAGGAATTGAAAACTTAATTTTAGCATACGGGTCATCTGGAGCATAGTTATCGTGTGGACGACGATTGTAATTGTGGAAACCACCCATACCTTGAGTATTATGTTGCAAACAATGTCGTAATCATGCGGTCCTTGTAGCTGACCTATCCACGGTGCCATCAGCCTTATACACCGTGTCTTCATCATGGACATCTTCAACGTCGTTGTTGTTATTATTGGTATTCGTATTATTGGTTTTAGGAGCGGTCTCCAACGTGACAACCTGATCGGTTAACTTAGAGACCCGCTTCTCTAACCGCTCGATGCTTTCTCCAATGTGAAGCTTGCTGACCGTATCAGTAACGGCTCTGAAGCCATCTCTCCGACGTCACTTCCTGCCATCACAAACACCAAAACAGGAAACAAACAGTGAAGGTTATCCCTACAAAACAGCTAAGCAGTGGTGCCTCTCTCAACACAACAAAAGGAGACTCCTTACAAAGCTCTTACAAAGTTCTGAAAAGCAAAGCAAAGAATACCAGAGAGATGTGTTCCACGATTGCAAGGGTCACAAAATAACCTGTGTGTTGTTCAGAAGAAATATGTAGAGTTAGGAAGGCCAAATATATATATGTGAGTGATACACAAATAAAAAACAGATAGTAAAGCTGAATAGGTACCTAAGTAACTTGTCCCTAGTTGCTGGTCTAAGTATGTTCTAGAACAGTAGTGGTAGCAAAGTAGAAACAAGAAGACAAAGGCACAACAGGCGATAACAGGGGGCTAAGTGCAAAACAGCCAAATCCAGAAATTTTAGGGGGCTAGATGTAGCACTAGTAGAAATCCCAAATTTCTTTTTTTTGATTTTTTTTGATATTTTTCTCCAACTCACTAACAATGGAGGAGAATCCACAAAAAATTTCAGCTCAAACAGAGGTAGGATGTGGCCTATAGAAAATCTTGAAGTTGCAGAAAACGTCGGGTTTAAACTTAAATCAATTTTTTCTTTATCTTCTCGATTTTTTTTGAATTTTTTGACGAGGGCACACAGGGCATAGCCCAGTGTGGGTATGCTCAATTTGGAATCAAGAATTTCCTGTAAAAATTTCAGCCAAAACGGACAATAGAGCAAAAAGTTATGCCCGTTTTACCGAAGGGGGGTCGGAGTCAGTTTTCCAGAAACCCGAGTCGGGTTAGGGGTCGGGTTTGGAATCGGGTAAGATTTTTTTTTGGCGGCGTGGATGCAGCGGAAAGTGGAATTTGTGGGGATTGGTCCGAGGTGTTTGAGGGTGGGTGTATCGATCAATCAACCCTAGCACACAAAGTCGATAGAACAGAGGATGGTGAAGGCGATGGCGGCTAGGGTTGCAAGGGAAACACTACTGATGACAAAAACACAAACTAAACCAGCGACTAAACAAAAACTAGGGCACAAACTTAACACTACGGACTCTAAAATTGAAATATGTAAAGGCTAAACACGTGATTATGGGCGGAGGGGAATTTTTTTTTTTTGGCTTTTCTGTGGATGATAGGATGAACACAAAATGAAATTAACTAAGGGTAGTGCGAACCTGACAGTGCACCTAAAGCTCTGATTACCACTTGATGTGGACAAGGGTTCCCGATCTTCCGAAAGGTTCTGGATACGTTGATTTGGTCGGATGCGACACACAAATCGATCCGGTTTCAGAACATCACGTTCTAAACCCCGCAATCGCAGCACGACGTCTCCTCTTGTTATCAACCGTCCTAAAATGATTGACCTCACCGAGAAGGCTAATCCCTGTCTGCGAATCAAGAACACAAGCAAGAACAAAGAAGAAGGCAACATAATTGCAGATGTATTATAAATCTCACGATGTTGGGGTCTCACAAACCGTGATGACGGCGAAACTGTTATGAACAGAATAATTTAAGCAAAACCCAAACCCTAATGGTGCGGTGGCGGCTGTATATAAAGACCCTAGGATCGTGCAAGACCCTCTGGACGCACCCCTAATTGGGCTCAACTAGATACAAAGCCTAAAGGCTAAAAACAGGCGACGCAACACCGAAACAGATTCTGTACCCTCTCTTATTTCGACTATTTCTGATGACTCCGGATGAATTTTGATATGAGACCGGCGGCATTGGAAAGGCATTCTTCTTATCTTTCCGTGCATATGTAGAACTGTAGAACGTCCAAATCCGAGTCCGTATGTGTTCTGGGCATCCGTTTTAGTGCAGACTGGTCCTGAATCCTGAAACGGACTCAAAGTCAATTTTGGTTGGACCTCCACCTTGGTTTCCACGTCCTTACTGGTCCTCCACATCTCCAAGTCCTTCTCCCATCATCTCCTGGTCCTCTCCATGGTTCCTAATTACAATATAATCATTAGGTAGTAAACCATTCTCAAAAGTGACATATAATGAAGAACATAGGAACAAGCTCACCTCTAAATTTAGTCATCGTGCACGAGCTCTAGTCATTGGACCTTGCAAGTCCAGAATTGGAGGAGTGTTGCATGTATCCTTAGGAGTGATGTCCTCATCAGAAGTTAGGACATATCAATGTCCAAAATGTTAATGTAAAGTTGCGCAAAATATTCCGTATGCGTTGACATTTGGAAATATGATGAATGCACAAGTGTGCAATTGCCCTGACTGAAGGTCTTATCTGGGATGATTGGCAGATGATAATCCAACTTTGGATTTACTAAAAGACCAATTATGATTTCATGCTTATATGTAAAAAGATCTGGTATTCTTGACGTTTTAAGGATATTCAGATATTATTATGAGCTGCATTGTTATCAAAATGAAGTAACATGCTCACATAAGGAGCAGTACTTGTTAGAAAGCTTAGAAAGTATGTATAGCATGATATCAGGCCATCTGGACAGGCAATATGACAAATGAACTCTATCCCAGAATAAGAAAAAGGTGAATATTATTCAACTTGTATTGTGGCAATCAAGTCACAATATTTCTATCAAGTAACAACAAGTCAAGTGATTCTGCCAAACACTTGGACACCCTGTACCAAGTTGTGAAAGATAGATTCCAAGATCAAACATTAAGTTTAATAAAGTTGCTAGCATGGGTGATGTAGAAAAAACATAATAGATCTTGGAAATAAAGAGGAACTGCTATGACACTGTCTCCCCATAATAACTAAGACAGTTTGTCTTTAGATGTAATGGGAACCGTGGTCAATTGATTCAATAGGACTTAATTAACTATTGTAATTTATTGATTCGATGTACTATTCTTCAAAAAGCAAACTATTATGTTTTTTCCTAAAGTCTAAAGTTTATGGAGCTCCAAAAGTTAAAGAAGTTTGTTTTGATATGAGGTAGTATACAATAGTAACTGTGTTCTATCGGTATATTAAATAACCGTTGTGAACCTGTTGTCTTTGCATGCCATTTTATTGATAAATAAACTTTTAATGTTTTAACCTTACGATCAAGGGGGGGGGGGGGGGGACGTTGGGATTCTGATCTGTGGATAAAACAATAAAAGAAAGTCAACAATTAAGGAAATACAAATTCATAGAATTTAAATAGCAATACCGTGGTTTTCAAGCAAATTAAAACTATGGGAATGTGTTTCACTGGTTGTCAAAAGTCAAAGCCAACCTAAGTTTAGTTGGTTTTTGCCTATGATCGGTGGGCAAGAACCGACTTCCCAGTGTCGGTTCCCCTGGTGTGGAGTGGGTATAAAAGGAAGGGCATTATTTATGAAAATTGAGTAAGAGTTTCAAGCTCTCCCATTATGATCCGATCTACACACCTATTCTCAACACCAGGAAGGACCAGATCACCAACATCAACTTCTTTGATGGATTTAAAGCCTAATGATGAAGATGGTGTGATTCAATTGAAAGCTAGAAGATCCTGCCGATGATTCTAACACTCCTTTCTACCTGTCAAGGACCGAGCTTGCCCGATCTCCTCTCCCCAGCAGCCTCCATAAAGCTTTCCGTCACCTGCATCATCAATCTCCTCTAAGCACAACAGCAGGATGAATGGCTCATTGCCGAACGCTGCTTCTTCTGCTTCTATCTTCCCCCAATGCTCTTGCATCCTTTCTTTTCACCCCTCACCACAAAAAATTAATTGACAACACACATGATGGAATAGCAGAAATTGATCACACCCTTGTATTCTAGATCTGCTAATGCATTGGTTTTTGTTATCACTAGGATCCATTACAAAACTTTGGTGTCGAAGATGGATCTACACCGAGCAACGGCTGCAGTCGACAAGCAAAACAAAACCAGATGGATTTCGTATTTGCTTTAGTAAGACGTGTTTCTCTAGGCCAGATCATAAAAATGGGCTAAAGTGGATCGATGGACCAAGCGTAATATCAGCAGATTTTAAAAAATAGAAAATCATATTAGAAGAGGTTGTTGGTTACTCATTTTTATAGGCTTTTTATTTTTACTAAAGAGGTAAAAGCTTTAATTTTAGAAAGTAGAATACAAAGTCTGTTAGAGATGCTATTAGAGGGGAGGAGTGGGAGACCTTGAGGCAGACGGGACGTGGGAGGATCCAGTTCTCCTTCGTCGTCCTTTCCTCTTTCACTTCACGTCAATGATGAACAAAGGGAAAGGAGCTCGATCTGTTTTGGATGCACTTTCCAGCGTAAATAGTGGCATATTTACAATCTAGTTAAATTTATAATGATATTCATCTGATAAGTGAAAATTTAATGACATATTTCCAATCCATAAAATTTATAATGGTATGAATCAAATTAACCCTAAGAAAAAACAAGTTTTTTTAAAAGATTATACAATACAATAATTTAGACATCCTATGAGCATCTTTGAAGACTAAATCGGCAAATTCTCTAGATTGACAAAGTCATCACTGACGCCTCGCTATAGACGGGAGCATCGCATACCACTGAAAGTACAAAGTCTTTAAATCCCAGAAAACTAGTAAGTTGGCCATTGCATTTGTGCGACTAAAATATTTTGCAATATCTTTAGTGCTGTTGTATTAATATGTTGCCAATGCATGAGATAGATTATTTACCCCATCTTTTGGGTTTTTAATTTAAAATTATTTACACTAATGACATTTTGAGGTGCACGCACTCAACATATCTAAATTTTGAATCTATACTTTGACATTTTTATAATAAAAACATAATATATCTATAAATAATCACTACACATGATAAAAATTACCCATCAATGCATTATAAAGACATTGAGTACATTCTAGAAGCCTCTTACAATAGAAGTTAGTGATAAAAGTGCCTTTGTGTCTGAAGTAACAATTACTTACGATTGCATTATACTCAGTATCTATTTTTATCTCGCAAGCGGTCTCTATTTTTTTTGTGTAACGTGTTAGGAGAAGTCTAACATGTTTATATATTGGTTCTTCTCCCACTAGACTAGCAAGGTGGTACTAAATTCTCACCTCCTTATACACATAAGTACTCATTGGTCACTATAGATCTAATTTTAAGAGCATCTTCAACCATTATCTAAATAAGGTTTCTAAACTAAAATTTAAAAAGTACTTAAAAAATCAAACCTCTAACTGTTCTCTAAATAAGGTCTCTAAACATAGCAACTTCCAAAATAAAGTCCATGACTCTCCACATTTAGCAACTAGATTGGAACTCCCTAAAACTAGATTTTCATAGTTTTGTTTACTTTCAACAGATTTTTGGGCCACATGTGATATAATTCTAATTTTTAGAAAACAAATTATTCGGAGCTATTGGAGGACATGACCTTATTTTTACTCCCAATAGATTTAGAAACCTTCTAAATCCTATGTTTAGGGAGTAATTTTTTATATAATAATTAAAGATGCTCTAATGGGTTGAGATATTACACACACGCCCGCTCAAAGGACCGACGTCCTCGTTAGAACACAAACACAACATATCTACACCGAGGCAAGGTACTAGGAACGCTCTCCTCTTGGACATGCCCGTGATCAGTGTCGGCTCATATGTCATGTCGTGCTCACGCATGGGCCTACATGCATCATGTATAATATGTCCGAAACTCCTAGCTACCACGTGCACCGTGTCCATGAGGGTCGGCTCTGATATGTGGATGATATTATCATTACCAGGTGATGACACAATACAAATTAAATGTAAAGGATAATTTGAGTAAACAATTCGCAGTGTCAGCTTTGGGCTAGGGCGATAAGGGCGACGGCCTGGGTCCCAGCCTAGTAAGGGGCCTGGAAATTTGGACTGTATATATATTTGGCAAGCCCATGACCAAATCAGGAGTCTAGCAGGTGGCCCACAATCCACGTTTTGCCTTTCCTTTTTCCATCATAACTTACCAGCACCTGATCCATTCACGCCATCGTGGAGTTTGTTTTCTCTCTTCGTCTTTTTGGTCACAACGAAACGATGATTCCTTTGACGGCTGGACTCTTCCTCCATCTCCATATAGTTGTCGCAAACCTCGTGCGCTCTAGAACTTTCAAAGTCTTCAAAAATCTTGCATTTTTGCTGTTCAGGCTTCAATTTTTTTCACCTCCTGTTCGAGATCAGATAACCCATCAGTCTGTCACAGATGACCATGGCCCCTTGAGTAAATCACAGGCAAAGTGCTTAAGCTATCCTTTCTTAGTAATTTTTTGTCATTAGTTCTTTAATTTATACATTCTTTTTTCAAATGTCAGGTTGGCGTCAAGACTCTCACGGCTAACTAGTTAGGTCACAGGACCGCGTGTTTGAGTCCTAGCCCTGCCATAATATTACCCCCATTATTATAGTATATAGTTTTTGCGATGTTGGCAGGTTGCTGAAGAATGTTGATTTTTGTACATTATTAGTTGGTTTCTGTTTTAGTATTTTTTTTCTTTTGTCACATAATATACAATTTATGTGTGAAGCATATAATTACATAGCGTCAAAAGGGCCCTGGTCGAGCTCGCCCTAGGGCCCAAAAAATCATAGAGCCGGCCCTGACAATTCGAGTTGAAGGACCTTCAGTACAGGAAATATGGACTTCTGTGATATTTGAATTTCATCGCAGAAGGTAAGAAATACGTCATCTTACTATATGTTACGATGTTTGCATGATGAAAATCAATTTGAGTGAAGTTACAATCATATGCTGTTACATGAAAGAATGATTTTAGAAAAAAAAATATCATCAAATTTGGAGTTAATATGACAGTAAAATAGCATTTACAAATTAAAAATCTTGATTAAAAAGAGAAAACGTGTTCTTCATTTTGAACATTGATACAAATAGGCTTAATTGCAAATCTCACCCCATTATCTTAATCCTAGTATGATTTTCCATCCCATAGGTCTGTTTGTTACAAAAACCCACCCACCCTATCTTGCTGTAGGTTGAAACAAATCCCCAATATATGTGCTTTGTCAACTAGGTCAAGAACTGGTATCATAAGAATGTGTCTGCCATATATATGTGCCCGCTCGATCTGCACTCATTGACATGTATATTTCTTGTGCAACTTCTTTATTTTCAGTTGCAGCTTCTGATGAACAGATGGAGTGCATTCCTGACGATGAGCTGTCCTTGCTCACAAGGAAGTTCAGGAAGTTCTACAATAACCGGAAGGAGAGAAGAAGAGGTGGTTCAAGAACCTGGTTCGAGTACGCCTTCGGTCCTTACAACCGTACAGTCCGGTCTCTCTGTCCAGAAGCTAAAACTCCTCGTCTTCACTTGACTTTATTTCCCGCCTTCATCGAATAGCTCCTTGGCTTCTATACTATCACCTAGTGCTTGTGATTTTACTGAGAATACATGCACATCACTGACTAGACATGACCTAAGAGAAATGACCTAGACCCCCTTGATAGTCCGGTTTTTCCTGTGGACTCAAAGCCCTAACAACTAGATAAGTGTTTCCAACACTTGCTCCATAGCTTGTCCTTAGCTTTGATCCATCTTCACAACCCTTGGACTCCATCAAGCTCATCAGGCCTCCATGCTTGTCGTCATTGTCATCAATCGGCAAGGTCGCATCAATTCAACGAGCCCACCACACCCGAGGGACCCTCCATTTCCCCGCCCCCACTCCCAGTGCTCAATTGTGCACTAATGCGTTCTAGTGTGCATCAATGGCGCATCCACCATTGATGACCCAGCAAAGCTAGCCCGCTTGCCTCCCACTCTCGCCTACCCTATAAAGAGGCCTAGAGAATCGCCCTATCCCGCGGCTACCTCCCCTCGCTCACCCCCACTCCCCCCATTCCCTGACCTAGAGCCTATCCTCGATGACCTCCGAAGACCATTGTCACTGTCCTCTGTAGCAAACCGCCTCTCGGCCTCTTCCGCGCCTGCAAGACCGCATGGTGAGGACCCCCTCGCTCCCCTCTCTCTCCCCTTTCTCTCACGGCAAAGAACCGACCACCGGAGCACCGCCCACGACCAACTCCGGTAAGCTGCCCAAGGCACCACCACCTTCAAACGTCATCGCCCGCCGCCCACTTTGCCTGAACCCCTCTCTATCGTTCAATCTCGATCTAACGGCCTAGATTAGAACACCCCGAAGGGTTATGGTCCTGGTCCACCATGGACCCGTTGACCAGAGTCCTAGACCGGTCCATGAATCCCGTGGACCCGGTCCACCGAATTTATGATTAAATTTAGTTCACTAAATTCTAGGGTAATGGTTCTTTTGCTCTTAGACCCCTGAGCTTTATATTAATTGGATTTTATTCCTAATTTTCTGTAGAACCTTTAGTAATTTATATTTTAGCCCCTAATCTCATTATAAATAATACTTTATCCCAAGAATTTCACAAAAACACCCTAAGCTTATTGTTAATTATATTTTAGTCCTATTCTTTCACACTTAGGCCCCTATACTTAATAAAAATTATGTTTACATCCTAAAAATTTGTGGAGACTACCTTATACTTTTCAGTAACTCTATTTTAGTCCTAGTATTTTAACACCTCAGTCCATGTAATTTTATAAAATTATAAATAGGTCCTTGAGCTCTTCTATTTTTACCTTTTAGTCCTTAGAACTTCAAACTAGCATAACTTTTCAACCGTCACTCTGATTTAAATGATTTTTGCGCTCAGAGAATCGTAGGAATGAGTACTGTGTTTTGGAACTATTGTTTAGAATTTTTTTGTGTATTGTTTCTTGTTTGTTTATGATTGCTTTTCTCATATTTATTGATATTAGAGGAGGAGCAGCTCTAGAATTTCCAAGACATTGAGTTTGAGCAGTAGGTAGCAGGAGGGCCAGGCAAGTGTCCTTGATCATATTGTGTCCATTAAGGATTTTAGTTTATTTTTACATGCATGCTTGTCTAAATTTGAAGTTAGTGGTTTTCTTAGGCTTTCCAATAGCCTGCATCTTACCCTTGTTCTGGTTGTAGTATGTTTTCTTGTCAACTACCACATTTGCACTAGCACCATTCTCTGTAGCGCCAAAGTGCTTGGAGCATCTTTAGCCCTTGCCCTTTCTTTCACATCAAGGACTATGATCAGATTCTTAGATGAAATATCTACCCTCATATGTTTCAAGCTCATATAAAAATCTCTCCATGAGTCGGGTAGTTTAGTAATAACGTTTGCTGCCACAACTCAATCATGCAAGGTATAACCCAAACTTGCAATCTCTTCGGCCAAAAGCTGTAACTCGTGAGCTTGTGTTACTATGGATTTTGCAGCGTCAATGCTGAAGTCAAGGAGTTCCTCACACGTGTTACAACATATGACCGGCTTTAGAGATGACATAGTTACGCTCAAATGAACCCCACAACTTAGTAGGATCAGCATAGTTCATATAGGCATCATAAAGATTATTAGCTAAAAGGGTCAAGATGCAGCCAAGTGTTGAATCGTGCACTGTTGGAAAAGCAGTAGTCTGCTCAACCATGAATGACATCACTAGATAGATAACCCACCATAGTCCATAGACATAAGCCAAAATTTGACTTTAGTCTGTGAATGACAAAAAGTATCACCATCGCCAAAACCTCTAAGGTTTCATTGCATCCAAAGCACCAGCCATTGATAGAATAATAGAATAAACACAGTAATAATGTTTGAAAATTGTTAGCAATGTGTATATAATTCTAGATCTAGAATTTAATTTGAGGCAAATTTCATTGACATTCAGACTCATGATGAAAACTGATGCTAACAGCGGGTAGAACAACACAATTAATAGCAGAGGAGACATGACTTACGTTGGGTTTGTCACTACTCAGATTAATGCAAATAGTACAAAGCAAACCATCCTATAGACATCATAGTTTGTCGATGAGGCAACCATCTATCATAGTCAAACACTCATCGATGAGGCAGCATAGAGATCGTAGTCGAACACTCGTCGATGATGCAGCACAAATCATAGTCAAACACCTTCGAGCGGTCATGTAGATGTCTTGCCTAGAAATCTTATTGTCGCCCCCTGTGCAGGATTCACGACGGCAATGGCTTAGAGATACCGCTCACCCTCTCCCTCAGTGCATGCCAAGGAAAAGGGTGGCGAGATTGGAGCAGCTGAACAGCACAACACAACTTTTCAGATGGAATGTATAATGTGGAATGGAAGAAAACCTTCAGATCAAAACCTCGATTTCTCCGGGGCCTTATATAGGCACAACAGCCTCTAGGAGACGTTTTTTCTGTATTGTGCCCCCTAATTAGCTGTTGCTATAGTAGCATGCCCTTATAGTAGTGGGCAATGTTATAGTACTCATGTCGGCCCATGACATTCTTACTGCTAATTTTGACTACATAAGTTGTTGGTTGCACCATACAGAAGAGATCAGGTTGTGCGGTGCAATGTCATGGGCAAACTTGGTACTGTAGCACAGCCCGTGTATCGATGCATTACTCTAGTGGTGGCTAGAATTTGAATATTAGTTTCCTTAATTTTTAGGATAAGTTCTTTGGAACCGATTTACCTCATCCAATTGCCCGATCTAGTTGGGTTTATGACAAAAAAACTTATTTCCTTAATATTGATCAATGTTACATCACGCTGACCATTGTAGATAGCTGATTGAACTCTTGGTTCAACCCAAACATCTTGGCAGCTGCTGTGCCCCTGCCTTGGAGCGCTGCGTCCACGAACTTAGGAATCCTATTATATGTTTTTGCTGTGGTGAGCTGCCATGCCACCACTACCACAGCAGAAGATCTAGTTGGGTTTTATGGATGCTTGAACCAAGGCTGACCGAATGGATGTGCATGTGGGAGCTTGTGTGTGACTCATCAGATATGAGTTATTTATCATCACCTCAACGGTCATGATATTCTAATCAGAAATACTTAAAAAGATACCGTGAACAACTAATGCTTAGAAACATGGCAACATCTGCAATGTAGCAGCAACAATCAGTGTTCAAGAATCATGCTATTATCATATAATAAATGGGTGCGTCTTCATATAAAAAAAGTTCCGCATTTACAACCAGCAATTTCTAGAATTTAATACAAAAGATTTTTCTTAAAATAAGAAAAGGTTATGGTATTTAAAAATGGTCCACGCATAGATACCATTAGTTCCATTTTATCCATTAAAAAGTTCGAGAATCATTGTATATGCATTTTTTTGGTACTACAACTATCAATGTTCGAGAATCATTGTAATATACGTATATGCAATGTAGCTGCAAAGTATGCTAACAGAAGCCTACAAGTATGACCCAATACCCAAGCAAATATGAATGCATGCAGATATTGCCCAATCCTAATGCTCTCAGGGTGCAATTAAAAATGCATGTGTGCAAGCATGCAAGAAAGATTGCAGCCATCAGCTTGGTATCCGTCTTCACATCATTCATTTCACTGCAACACATTATACAACCTTATTAATTTGCGTATGAAAACCAAAGCACAAAAGCTGTAGAAAAAGGAATCTTCGATATAAAGCACAAATCAAACGAGGATTCGCTAATGGTGTAGCCTCACTACTGGAAAACCCAAAGTTGGAGTGTCCAAGGATTCACTGAGAGCTTTCCATCGGGCACTCGACAAACAATGTCTTTAGTGAGTGCGAATGTAGAAGCTCTCAGCAAGGAGAGAACACTCGGTAATAAGAGCACTTTGCCGAGTGCCGCATAATATACACTCGGCAAAGAGTGACAAAGCACTCAGCAAAAGAATACACTTGACAAAATGTTGATCTTTGCTGAGTGTCTGCATCCAGCACATGGTAAAGCCAACGTCGTCTCGTCGGCCATTAGTGATGGCAATGGCCGTCAAAACTAGGCCGAGTTCCCTAGAGAGGCACTCGGCAAAAATATTGTTTGTCGTGGGTTCACTCTGGAGCACTCGGCAAAGATATCTTTTACCGAGTGCACCTCCTAGGACACTCGGCAAAGTGGTCTTATGCCGAGTGTATTACAAAATGCACTCAACAAATAGGTATGGTTGTCGTTTTTTACATAAAATGAACACTAATTAATTAGGGTTTGGGATAAAGTAGTAGTTCTATGGATAAAGTAGTAGTTCTACTACCTGCTATCATAAATCATAATGGTTCGGACTTAGTTTGTGCTTGAATAATCATGTCTCATTATGACATCTTAGCATGAACCAAATATCTTCTTCTAGTGACAAGCTTTCTATTAACCAACATCTTCACTTCTAACTTGGAAATACCATGCCAAACCAAAACGTGGAAAAATAACTGTAGCTGATGTTCTCGTTAGAAACATTGAAGATTATCACAAGCATCATTTAACAAGCTGGGACATACCATATTGAGGTGTGGTCTTTATATTGTAGTCCAAACTGACTTACAAAGTATCAAAAGCTTTACATTGCAAAAAAGATATGAAGTCCAAACATTAACAAACCATTGCATTGATTCGATCATCTAGATGTCATGGTGCACTCTGCCACATAGCCGTACCATGTCATAACTGTTGCTACCCTGAACTTGAGTCTTCATTCTCTAGCTAGTAAACAAGACATGATCACAAAAAATGTAAGAATAAATAATCTGCATTGGTGTGGTATCTAAGGATAAATAATCTGCATAATCAAAAATTATTTGTGAGGAGCAGGAGTAGGCGCAGGTGCAGGAGCAGCAGCAGGAGGAGGAGGACGCTGCAGCTATCTGGTTATGAGGTCCCTCGACCCTCCCAACGCGACCGATACCTCTTGAGAGACGTCCGATGATCTGACCCTGTGGGTCTTGGTAATTATCTTTAGATGCTACCACTACCTTTTTCATTTGTTATGTTGAAAAGCATAATAGAAACTAATAATTTTTCTTAATCAATCGGCAGGAGTAGGGTGAGGATCACTCGATGTGATCACGACCACAAAGTCAATGGCATCCTGGGCTTTTTGTGAGGGCAACAATTTCCTGCTTGGTTCAATATGGCAGAGGGGAGGAGCCGGCCTACACGTGGTACCACTACATCGCCTTCCCTGATTTACCAGATAAGGATGATAGGGTATTCAACAACAAGGCAGAGCGGGTGGTCGCCAAGCTATGGATAAGTCTTCCTCACAATGCATTGCTCAATACATCACATTAGTTAGTTATTCTTTAAGTACTGATAGGATATATTATATCTACATGCAGGATTTCTTCAGATGCCAGGGTGGACATGAGGCCATGGTGGCTCATGTGGCTCACAGAGCCTGTTGTAAACTCGTGAAGGACATGTGTGGAATACTTACCCTACCGGTATCCATAGCTATGCTGAAGTCGGAGAGCCATAGGATAGCCCACACGTAGGAACCGACCGAGTCGGCTTGACACGCAAGGAAGTTAAAGATGGATTTGCTATGTAATGCCTCGTAGATTATGATCAGGACTCTTCATGTATACCCTTACCGACCGGATATATAAGGAGGCAGGGACCCCCTCATTGAGGACATACAGATCAACAATACAATATACATACAAGACGTAGGGTTATTACTCTCGCTGAGAGGGCCCAAACCTGTCTAAATCGTCTTGTGTGTTAACCATCAAGTTCTTGGTTCCATGTGTAGCCCTATAAATATATTCTTAAGAATAAGTCTCAATAATTAGCACACTAGGTAGGGGGCTCGGCACACCAGAATCCTCCATTGACCTTGATAGCTGAGATTCCAAACATCCAATTTTTGCCGGACTTCAAGAGTTATTTCTGGTCGCTTGACTTCGTAGTCAACGCTGCTGGAACGTTGGGCCTGGAGAAGAGATCCGACCCGACCACAACCTACTCCATGGCGTGATCATCGGGGTCGACAGATCTACCTCCGCCATTCTACCATTTCCATGACAAAAGATCATGGCGGTGCTTGCGATAAGGTTCAAGGTGAAGAGTATGCTTGTTTTCACCATGGCTTGTCTCAATATCAAGTGTCCTTAGCAAAGCAGCCTTTCCCTTTTATGCACATATTCATTAGTTTGGATATAGGCACCTAAGTTTTCTTTTGATTTATAGGAGCTTTTATGGATTCTTTAGGCAACATAAGAAAATGGATGTGTGTTGGATGCTTGTGTGCACCTCATTAGATATGATCATTTATCATCACATCGTTGGTCATGATATTGTAACCATAAATACTTAAAGATACAAACTATATGCAAAAGGTAATGTTTAGAAACATTGCAACATTATTGAAGTGATAAAAATGACTGCTCAAGAATCATTGACATAGTATTCAACATATAAAAGAAGAAATCAACAATTTCAAAGAAATTGATATATGTGTATTGGTGCTACTACTATCAATGCATGATAAACACTGCAGTATATGTGCCATGTGGCTGCAAAATATTCCAATATTAGACAACAATTATGATCCTATATCCAAGCAAAAATGATACATGCATGCAAATGTATCGCAGTCCTGGTGCTCTCATGGTGCAGTCAGGAATGCATGTATGTATGCATCCAAGAAACCTTGTTGTTGGCTTGGGATGCATCTATTTACACATCATTTGTTATTTCATTCAAACACAATATGCCACCTTGTTGATTGTACACTAAAATCAATGCAAATTTCATTATAAATAAAGAAAATGTTCAATGTAGTTTCATTCATGCAAAAACTTGATCAAAGAGAAAAGTGGGGCGAGAGAGAGAGGACACAATGGCTCCCACAATCTCCATGCACTTTGCTATGTTCTTCCTCCTGTTCGTGGCCATCATCCATGGTTGCTCTGGGGCCATTGGTGTAAATACAGTATTGGACGATTTGTGTGAAACTCTGGGAAGGTATGAAGTCACACTAGAAGATTGCAGATCTGCACTTTGTTATGATCCATCGCTACCATGTAGTGCTGCATACAATGCATCTGCATTAGCAACACTTGCTACACAACTCACGGTGGCCAACGCAACTGGAACCACGAAGAGCATCAAGGAGGCACTCTCCTCATTTGTTGCAGTGCACAACTCCACTGCAGAAGATGAGGAGATAGAGTTAGCTATGCTTTCATGCTTGGATCTATACAGAGGGATTATGCCAGCACTGCAATGGGCGACACGTTCTGTGGCTGTTGGGCAGTATCACGGTGTCCGGGAGGTTATGAATGCAACATGGTACATCTCATATGGTTGTGACGGCCTGGTCGAGTCTGCAGGCATATTACCCAGTTTGGTGTTGCCCAAGGAAAATGTCGGGTTTGGTATTATGACCCATGTTACATACGCCATCGTAGCATCCATGTCTAGGGACTAGTGGTACTCATCGACCCTAGCTAAGCTAGTTATGTTGTCTACCTATTAGTATAATATACTCTATCATGTTGTCATGCCAATCAATTACTAGTAAAACTAAATTTGACAAGCCTATGACTGATGGAGCTTTGTTCATCAGTATATTTATATCAAACAACACCCTGATTCCATTATATATAGGTGTTGTAGAATTTGTTGGTTCATATTTGTTTCTGCTTTTGCGAGTTTGTGGGTGATGGTCTTAGCTTTTTCCATATTCCAACCAGCAAAGGATCCACTTCGAAGGCCCACAAACAGCTATGTGCCCATAACATTAATGAAGGTCGGGGGGGGGGGGGGGGGGGGTTGAAGTGACCTGGTAAAGAAGGAACTACATTGTGTGTTGCCAATCAAATGGGATTAGGTGGTGACTACACATGGTAGCTAATCCTTTTTTTCATTTTGTTCCCTTGCCAAGTGGAGCTTCAAAGGATGGTGTCCTGTTGATGCTAGTTAGTGCGCCACTTAATACATCAAAAGTGCCCTGTTTTAGAGCTTAAACATCGCTATTATAGGCCATTAACCCCTGAAAATGATAGAATATTTGTACAATTGTCATTCTAGAGAGTTATTGTAGAAACAAGTGAAAAGACGACAATTTGGGATTATGTTAGTGGACCTGGACCTCGAAGAGGTGAATTGTAGCAGAAGAGGCCCAGATGCTGACATGCACGTCTACTATACCGATCAGCACAGGGGAACATGGGCTGACCAACGCTGGTCCACTCCTCAAGACCTTCTAGAAGGAAGTTATTTGAACAAATCTTGGATATATGCTTCATGAAGAGATAAAAGGAAACTTCAAGATCTTAAACACGCAATACAAGACTTTACTATGGGAAACCTGATGGGAGGACCCACATGGAAGCTATAGAAGACTTGGGAACTGACTTAGAAGAGAGATCAGGCCAAATACAAATGGGCCAATTGGCACGTGGCCCCTTTCTGAAGAAACCGAACCGTATAAATACTTGTAAACCCTAAGGGCAGAAGGAGATGTGGTGGAGGGACAAGAGATCTCATGAGTTAGAGCCATCGAGGCTTTGCCTCATTCTTCACATATCTAGTTGCTAGGTTTAGCTTGGCTAGCCTAGCCAAGTCAATGATCACAAGGTCATAGGCTTGGAGTTTCAAGAACCACTGGTGCTTGAGGTGATCCGTCAAGGTAGACCTACTAGATTATGATGAATCTTGTACTATGTATCATATTAAAGTAAACATCTATTATGTTGATGAATGGTTTTGGTTACTCTACCACCTTGATTTGGTAATTCTTTCATGTGCTTAATCCTTACTTAGTACATAAGCTATGTACTTAGATGCTATCTTAATTGTGGTGATTAGGGTAGTACTCTAGATCTTGTATAAATCAGATTTGCACATATAACTACTATGCATGGTAGGAGGTATGTGTAGAGGTGAAGTTGTACACCAATTAAGGGGACTGCTCATGACAGGAGACCTTCAGAAAGTCTCTTCATCACTTGTTTAGGCTAATTGTACCAAGTAATCCCATTTATGATGCTATTAAATTATTTTTCATAGTTATGATCTCAACTAGCAGATTATCTGGTTAAACTCACTAAACATGTTTTCTCTGCAAACATGAAAAGTTTCCTCTGAAAAATTCTTCGTGTCGATCGACACAGTAATGTGCTGATCGCCACACCCACAGCCTACCAAATAAAAGCCTCATCTTAAGAAGCTTAATTAAATGTTTTATTAATTGCTTTACTTAATTCCCACTGGTCTCTATAAATTTGATTAAATCTTGTAATACTCTAAGGGTCTCCTTAGATCCCCTAAAATGAGAATTATTGAATCATTTTCAGAGGTAGGCCTGTTCATCGGTCTCTGGAATCGAATCCTAAAATTTGGCCCGTTTGCAACCTGTCGAATCGGCAGCCGTCCAAATTCCGAACAAAACTCACCGAAACCCTTGGAATTCCTTCGGTCCCATCGGCTCTCCGCATCCCGACTCCACCATGCCTCTGCGCCGCCTCCACCACGGGAGCGCAGCTCCTCACCGTCGCCGCCACGGGAGGGGAACTTCAGGCCGTCGCCGCTGCTGTAGGGAAGCCCCACGCCGTCGTCATCGCCACTAGAGCGAAGATCCATGCGCGCCACCATAGGACGGGAGTTCTGAGCTGTCACCGCCAGTGGAGGGGCGATCCACGCCTTCGCTGCCGCGGGAGGGGAGCTCCGGGCCGTCACCACCGCTGGAGGGAAGCCCCGCGTGTGCCGACACGGGACGAGAGGTCCGAGCCGTCGCCGCCGGTGGAGGGGCGATCCACGCCTTCGCTGCTACGGGAGGGGACTTCCACGCCATTGCCGCTGCTGGAGGGAAGCCCCGCGCCATCGTCGTCGCCACCATGGGAGTGGAGCCACGGGAGTTGAGATCTGCGCTGTCGCAGCTGGTGGAGGGCAGATCCGTGCATTCTACACCGTGCTGCTGCATCCTCAAGCTTCCTCTTGATGGATCGCTGAAGAATGGCGTCCTAGGTATACTCGCCTCTCTCCTCCAACCTCCCTTCTATGAATTCCTGGATGATGAGCTACGAGTTCCGTTGTGTTTTCTGTTTGCTAACAAGACGCCCATGGCCCAATCAGTTGTTCTCATAGGAGTAGTTCATGATTTGATAGTCAGTTGCCTTATGCTATATGATGTGATGCAAATGCAAAGCATGCAAGTTTACAGCAAATTTGATGTTGGATACTAGTCATGGGTCGACATAGCTTTTATGACTATGTAGTGACTGGAACTTGCAATAGAATGTTGCAATAGAAAATGAGTGTAGAAGTTTTCTGTAGTGCTAATACTACTAGAGAAGGTCATAGCACTATATTGTAAGGTCAACATAGCTGTTATGACTATGTACTGACTCGAACTTGCAATAGGATGTCTTGTTTCGATTACTATCTGATTATATTTTTTTTCCACCACAGTATTCATGTTTCACTGTCTTTGCCAGATATGCATGCACTATATGAGTTACTGAATAAATCTGTTATGACTATATGCATGCACTATATGCAGAAATCAGTTTTATGTAAAAGGCCTTTTCTTTGACCTGATTGAAGTACTGAATAGGTCTGTGTTTGTTATGTGCTCTTGGTTGCTGGCCTAAGCATGTCTTCTTTTGAGTGCTATCTGATGTTTTTTCTGTTTAAACCTGGCTTGCTGAAATCACTAGAGATGATTTGATAATCATCCAATGAATATGCAGTTCTGTTATGTGCTCTGTTCTATTTTGAATTTTAGTTGTGGACAGAACAAGTGCAGTTCTGTTTCCTACTCATTTTTTATTCGATGATGATCAATTTGGGAAGTCATATAGGAATTCAGTGTACATGCATGGTTTTTTTTTCCAAGTGGCACTATTTTTTTGACAAGGCATTTGCAGTAACAAGCTTGTATTATTGTTCTTTTGACATGGCTTCTATGTTTCATACCCTACACGATCTCGACACAGTAACAAGGTTTTGGTTGAGTTGAGGTGATCTTTTGCCTCATTGAGTCACAACTCACATATTTAGCTTGTTCATGGTGTCAAACTGAAAGCGTTACGGACCTAGTTAGACATGAACTTAGTTTGTTATTTTGGTTACCAAACTGTGTGATCAGGTGTATTTCATTTAATTGCCAGTTTTTGATCCTTTTAGCCTCTCGCTTGCTTGGTTAGTGCTTGTCGAATTTAGTCTATAATTCAGTGTTGCCTATATGTGTTGCATTGTTATATAAATGCCACATCTTTTTCATGTTATCTCCTGAACGCATTCCTCTTTTTTTCATGCACATATCTGATATTCTCTTTAACCAATATATTCTCATTCTGCAGTTTGTTTCGATAGGGTGGCCCAGATAACTCTTTGGACACGTGCTGGCAGAAGTGGAAGGCAGAGAGCAAGCAGTAGAACTTTATTTTTAGTTTCACCTAGAGTTGACATGGCTTAGATCAAGCAGTAGATGAAAAAATTTAGTTTCACCAAGACTATACTCTATGATCCTATCATATTTTAATTTATTGGTTGTATTGTAAAAAATCAATGTGACTTCATATGGTACTGGGTATTGAATTGTGTATGTGCTTCCGTTGGTGCTTGAAAATGGCCTATCTGATTGTTCAGTGTTGAATATTGAATCATTTATGTGCTTCACTTGGTACTGAATATTGAAATGTGTATGTAGTCTGATAGAGATGCGTATGTTGCGTTGGTTTTGCGGGCATACAAGAAGAGATCGAATACGGAATGAAGATATCCGGGACAGGATAGGAGTGGCACCTATCGAGGAGAAATTGGTTCAACATCGGTTGAGATGGTTCGGACATGTCCAACGGAGACCTCCGGAGGCGCCGGTATGTAGTGGGGTTCTAAAGAGAGATGCTAATGTTAAGAGAGGTAGAGGCCGACCTAACTTGACTTGGGACGAGTCGGTTAAGAGACCTGAAGGCGTGGGATATCCCTAAGGAGCTAGCTATGGATAGGAGTGCTTGGAGACTAGCAATAGACGTGCCGGAACCGTGATTCTCTTCT
The DNA here is from genome assembly GCA_032690845.1 of Eleusine coracana subsp. coracana. NCBI lineage: Eukaryota > Viridiplantae > Streptophyta > Magnoliopsida > Poales > Poaceae > Eleusine > Eleusine coracana. The sequence continues at coordinate 6,087,994 of CM064434.1, read as the reverse complement.
TTTTTGGGTTCCCATGGGTTTCATCTCTAGCCTACCCCAACTTGCTTGGGATAAAAAGGCTTTGTTGTTGTTGTTGTTGTATGTAGTCTGATAGAGTTGAATGTTGAGCTTATTCGAAGATTGTTGGCTTCTAATATTTCCATGATTGTGTATTTGAATTAGATGATATATAGTATTATGTGGATTCTGTGATAAACTGATTATGGACAGCGAAACAGGCTTCAGATATTAATTCTAAGAATTCAATTATGTGTCAGCCAAACAATAACATTTGGATTGAATTGCTCTGAAACTGATTCAATTCTGAAAAATTGATTTCCCTGGAATCTAATTCTAAGAAATGGATTCAATTCCAAGGTTCCAAACAGGACATAAGGGAAAATATGCTACACAACCGTACACCGTCCTCTTTCGGTACATAAGTGGGTGTGTAACTACGACCAACATGCCCACTAGGAGGAACCCCACTAATAACGTAACAATGAAAGTGTGTTAACCTTTGAGGAGTGGAATAGTGAAATCGAACCCAAGAGGAAGGTGGATCAAGTGTGGGTGAATGTCTATGGTGTGTTGTATGAAACTTGGTCCTTTTTGCAACTCTGGGCAATTGGATCCTTCTTGGGAGCAAGTATGAAGGTGATTATGAAGTACCTAAAGTATACCGAAGTATAGTTTTGATCTTGGTGGTGGTGTTGGAAGTGAATGTAATACCGGATGATGCGGATATTATTATTGATGATTGCACGTATAGAGGCGCAGCTCAATTTAATATAGCAACGGCCCAAGAAAAACCCGCTCTACATTTAGACAAGCATTTGTAGCGGTAACCCAAAATGTAATCTGCTGCTAAAAACCCATAGTAGAAGCCACAATGCATAGTCCATATAAAACCATACAATCCTAACCGGCCACCTCACTCCCTCCCTCCTCAGCTGCTTCTCTCTCTCTCTCTCTCTCTTAAAAAAGTGCCGCCCCACTGTCTCTCTCCTCATCAGTGCCACCCCCACTCCTTCCCTCGCCAGTCTCAGTCTCAGTCTCTCTCTCTCTCTCTCTCTCTCTCTCTCTCTCTCTCTCTCTCTCTCTAACAAAGTGCTGCCCCAGTGTCTCTCTCCCAATCAGCGCCACCCCCACTCCCTCCCTCACCGGTGGCCCCCACTCCTGCCCCCTCCTTGAATGTTGGTGGACCCCACTTCTGCTCCCTTCGTGCCGCTGCTTGGAGTTTAGGAGGGAGAGGCTGATGTTGGCGTGTGGGCATTGGATCCTACCACCTCCCCTCACAGGATGATGGCTTGCGATGCAAAACGGTCGGATCTAGCTGCCTTCCCTCACCAGATGGCATCCCACGACGCAAACTGGTTGAATCTGGTCGCCTCCCCTCACTGGACAGCGGTGCGTGGTGTATGGCAGCCGGATCTGACCGCCTCGCCTCTTCGAATGGTGGCTCGTGCCGCTCAGTAGCCGGATCCGCTCGCATCCCATCTTCGGATGATGTCCTATGACACATGGTGTTCAGATCCTCTGCTACAGTCTATTTTAGACCACAGCTACAGTGCAATTTTGTGCTAGTGATATAGAGTTACCGACCCACAATTTGTCATCCAGTTTTAGCAGGTGCTCATCATCGATAGGTAATATAGGTCAGTAATAATGAACTGTGGTATAGTGAAGATTGTCAGTGGATGCAATGTTGCATCATGGATCCATGATACGTATTTCATAAACTTTTGGAGGTTGGATACCACATGCACAAAGATATGTTTTCATATAGGTCCAAAATAAATGAAGAATTTGATCGAGATCAATTCGAAGGCTATATCACCGCCTAGACCGTGATCTGGATTGTAGCCACCACCATTAATTACCAATCATCATATAGAATATATTAGACCAGGCAATTTTCGAGCCATTAAGACGAAGTCTAGGCAAAAGTTTGAGTTACCAGCTCATAATATAGAATATATTAGGCTAGCAGCAAGAATCTAACGTTAAAATATATTTCTTATTTCTCTGTTAACTGAAATGGATATACAATGTTTCCTATTGTCTTTGTGGTTTTCATTCGGTACACACTGAATGTTTCATATGAACAACCAAAAATCTCCCAGAGTGATGCATACAAAGAATTTGTGAAGCAAATAAGGAGGAGTTTTCGTAAGTAGATGTCATGGCCAGAGACAGGGGCAGTGACAGGAGGAAGGGGAAGGCCCCGATGCAAGAACCAGAGAAGTGCCCCAAGAGGGCAAGACTGCCAGACCCAATGGATGAGAGATCTCTTTAGGCAACAGAGATTGTAGAGGAGAGAGAGGCAGCAGAGAGAGGGGCTGCTCAGAGAGGACAGCCCTGGACGAGAGATGGCTCGTTGACTATCTGGCCCACAAGGACAGCTAGATAGGGGGAGACGCGCAGGAGGTCCACCAGACAGAGGACCACTATTGATAGAGCTAGTGAGCAGGTAGCTCCGATTCCTCGTGAACCATCGAGACCTGCTGGGAGGTCAGCTAGGGTCGCTGAGGAGCCCTTAGGATCTGGTGTAGGACAGGTGGTGTGGCCAGAACTCAAGTGTTTCCATTGATGTTACGGCAAGGTCACCATAGGATATGGCGATCCGAGGAGTTGAAGTGGCCAGTTTGTAGTACTCTCTGGAGACCTTACGACAATGTCGCCGTAAGGTATGGTGACCACGAGGATTTGTGCACATAGAGGCACTGGAGATTAGAGGTTGCTGTATGGTTGAGCGGAGGTCACCGTATTGTATGGTGACTATACTCAAACATCATCGTATTATACGGCAGTTGACTCTCAGGTTCGTCAGCTTTTTGGCAACGACTAGTGGAGTAGTTGGAGACTATATATAGTTGTTGTTGGGGTCTTTCAGACCTCTCTTGGCCATTTGGATAGCTGGGCAAACTTAGAAAGAGCCAAGAGGAGAAGAGGAGACACTAGAGCAAGAATTGGAGCTATCTTTGATTGTCTTGGAGAGTAACACAAGAGCATCATGTGTCTCTAGCCTAGGAGAAGTTGTAGAGAGGATTAGTGTTGTTGTTCTTGGTCTATAACAAGGCCTAGAACGGTTAGGTGTTAGTGATCAAGCTTATCGTATCGTGACGTGTATTGAAGGCCATCAGAAGTCTGTACAAAATTTGAGCTCACCTTTTAAAGGAGCATCGTGAGAGAGCGCTCATGCGTGCACTCTGAGAGTGCAGCAAGTCCTTGAGGGAGGCAAGCTTATGCTCGAGGAGTCAGGACTCGATGAGCAGTGGTCATGCAACCACGCCGTCACTCTGGGAGTGATACGGGCTTGTGTGCAAGGACTCCACGGTTGGTGGCAGGAGGGATCAATACTCCAACAGGAGTCGATCCAACGAGGACTACGGGGAGGCACCATCCTCTCGATACCTCAGGCTAAAAATCAATGAGCAATGTTTAAACCCCTCTTTACTTACCGTCTTTAATTCCGCACTTGTGTGTAAGTAGAGATAGGACTGCCATGGGCTTGCTTGCTTATTGATTGGCTTGACATCGCTTGCATTGCATCATATAACTAGAATGGCTAGGGTCTTGGCTCAGTATAACTACATAGGACCTGTCATTAGCAAGGTGTAAAATTCAGTGGAAATTGATTGGGTTGACGATCCACTTTACCGGTCCAATTCATCCCCCCCCCCCTTCCCTGTCACACCCGATTTTAAGGCCAAAATGGAATGCATCTGTATGCATGCCAGGATCAAGTTTTCATGAAAACAAGACAAATATATGTGATAAAAGAACAATATCTTTATTAAATTGATACATTTTATTACAAGAAGTTACCTTACATCGGAAGTCTAAACGTTGGCGCCATCAAAGTCTACAGGCAATCGACCAGAAGACCGCATGCCTAGTCTTGACTCTGAAGGACCGAGAAGGTGACTAGAGGGGGGGGGGGGTCAACTAGTGATCAAACTGGCTCTGACACCACACTCCATAATGTCCATCATGCAACATTGCTAGCTTCCTGATATCTGAGCAACGACATGATACAACAAAATGTATGAGTACATAAAGTACTCAGCAAGTGGGAGAAAGTAATGGCATGTAGGCTAAAGACAAGAATAGGCTTAACATAGGTTTACAGCACTAGGCATACTTAGCCTATGACTCTAATTGTACAAGCATCCTGTTTACTCCATAATGTCCATCATGGTTGTCAGGCAACGCCCTTTCTCTTGCAGCCTGGCAAGCACACAAGGTGGAAGAGAAAGGACAAAGCAAAAATAGGCCCACACATGGGTCAGGTCGCAAATGAATTGCAGAGGAATAAGCAGACGACCACATTGGGTGGAGGGGGTACGCATCGGCTCTCCAGTGTGGCCACATCTGCTGAAATCTTGGGAGAACAGTAAATCCTTCTCCTATCTACTTACTACTATGTATCAAGGATGCGTCAAAATTGGGAGAAATATTAGAGGAATTACCGATGCACGTGCTGGATGCGCCCAAAACACAGAGCAGTCGCCATTCAAAACATGATCCTGCTCACATCACTGCTCCTATGGCCATGATTTTGGATATGTTGTAGGTTACATCGAGGTGCATCTCCTGGTAAAATTTCATGGTGTTACGTTGGTTGGATCAACGGGAACGAGGACTAGAGTACGGGGTGTTGTGGCTAGACAGACCGATGGCAAGAGATGAACTTGATCCTTATGGATGGGAATGAAGGTGAGGAGGCAAGGGAGCTCGTGAGCCAGGCCAGGGGGCATCCTGGTGTGGCTTTAGCGGCCTTAGTAGGGGAGAGGAAAGGGTAGGGAAGAGAGGGGAGAGGCCAAGAGGCACACAAAACTGCCAGCCATGAACGATGGCCATTATGTTGATCGCTTCATCTCCTTTTTGGTGGGGTTTACATATGAGTTAGTGGGCAATGAAAATACCTTATGAAGTGGCATGTAGGTGATGTTTTATTGAACACTAGCATGAGCTTTGTTTTCTACATGGCCCATAGGACGAAATGGAAGCATCAAGAGGAAGCGAAGAAATATGACGTTGTCAAGTTGTACACAGGGTGTAGTCGGAATTCTAGGATACTCCAGATGTTGTTGGATTTGGTATGAGCAAGTCCAAGAAAAGAGAAGACTCATAGGATCAAAGGGATGGATGAATGAACTAGTTTTCATGGTGTGCGGGTTAGAGTGGGACAAAGTGTCGGACATGGTTTTGAGTTGTCTATTAACCGCATTAGATCAGTTTATACTTCGTGGGTAGAGATATTATGGAAAGTTAGGAAAACAAAAAAAAGGTAGGGGAAAAATATTACTAATGCCATGCATTGTTTGGATAATGATAAGGTTATGGGAAAATGGACAATTGTTGAAGGATTCAAGAGAAAATATTATGAGAATTATGCCTTTTGAGTGTTGGAAAGGCTCATAACCCCGATTAGGAAAATATGGGGTGTGACACCCCCCCCCCCTCCTCTTAGATTCCTAGATCCTTACACGCGTCACTAAGATAAATGCAATGGAGAGAAGTTCCGCTCATTGGAATCAAAATTGGTGAGCCCTTGCCGAAGGTACATTAGTAGTTCTCTCATATTTGCTTTCCACCAATTTTTTGGATTTCCAATTGCATTTGCATATTTGATTCTTTCCACCACATCTGCATGTTTGAATTTATTCCAACCCATTTTCCTTTTCCAAAAGTATATAAAAAATAGAATTTCAAAGTTCATCTTTTGAGAAAATGAGTTTACAAAAGATTGAAAATATCTGTCTTTGAAATATATTTTTTTCTTGTGGGCCACCACCAATGGGGCCCACTAGCTAGAACAGGGGACCAGAGGCCCTAGCCTTAGGTCGGCTGATCTGGCATGTCCAGGTCGACCGACCAGAGAGAAATGGCTCTTTGGCCCCACTTTCCTCAATTACTAGCTTGCAACTATCATGTCCCAATATGATTGTTGTTTCGCTCTGTATTTTGAGGCAAGGCCCACGAGAGGAAGTTCTTCACTACATTCATATATTTCACCTCTTCATTGTGCTCTGGCCATTTGTTGCCATTTTCTCCAGGCTCTGGCATCACTAAACACTCTAAAATTCTACCAAAAACAGTTGCTTTTAGTTTCATTTGCATCTTAATGTTGCCTTCAAATCTTCATAAGAACAAAATAGTTGCTTTTAGTTTTATTTGCATCTTAATGTTGCCTTCAAATCTCCATAAGAACAACCTTGATAACTAAAAACAATAAAAAGATTTGTTTCCCTTTTACATGCATGATTAAAAGAAAAAAAACTAAAATTAAATAAATTCATGTGTGGTATGAATGTATAAGGTGTTCCTATGTTGAGATAATGAATAGTTGCTCTGCTTTTGATTCTTTTCATTTCCCTAGTTTACAACCTAGTACTCTATCTAGTTCTGGGTTTGTTGGCTTGAATAGAATTTCACCTCAAAAAACTCTAGTGGGTAACATAAGCATTATCCTATCTAGGTTGTTAGGAGATATGATATAGTTAGCTAGGACTTCTATGATCTTGCTTAATTTGTAAAACTTGACGTTTGGAAAAATTAATTAGACAAACATGACAAGTTCCTCAATGATATAAATTCTTACCACATCCATATGTTGATCTTTATTGCAAAACCTTATACATATGCTACTTGTATTTTTATTGAGCCTTGTCAAAATTTTGTGACCCTAGTGAGAAATATTTTTCTGCATTCATGATCAAGTCCGCGCACGATCACGCTAAATTTCCACACTGAAATTAGCAAACCACTTTGTCACACATCCATCCACAAAATAAAGACTCCATCTTCATGATAAGTCTCTTCCCAAAGAATCAAAGAATGTGGCCATCGAAAAAGGAAAAAAATGAAAAGATTCTTGCTCCACGAAGAGCTTGACAAAAAAATAAGAGAAAAGAAAATATGGCCTCCAAATTCCAAAAAAAGGGAGAGACAAAATAAATAGAAGAGTCTCAATTCCACTCCACCATATCCAGCACACATGCACATGTTGATCATGCTTGTAGGAAAGTGTTTTCTCCATGGATCCACTCTTTCGACTCGGTGACATATGAAATATAGGTATATCACATTTATCCTTACCCTAAGCTCCACAGATTGGCCATTAGAGGTAGGATTTTTGAGGCATCATAAGTGTTGGTGAGGAATACATATACACATTGAGCAATCTGAGTGAATCATTTGAGGTACTTAGATTTGTCACTAAGAATTAATCTTCGGGCATAAAGTCAAGCAAAAAGAGTAGGTGACATAGGAGTCCTACAAACTGTTCTGTCTTCTAACAGCTCAAGATTTGGAGAAGCTACAATGCTCTGTAGGTTAAAAGGTGAAGTACTCATGCCAACTTATTTCAATTCTATGTAGAGTGTCTTAGTTGTCCACTTGGGTATTCGTTAAGAGTAGGGCATTGAAGCAACTCATGATCAACCTAAGTTTTGTCTTTACTCGAGACGAGCAAAGGTTCAGCTTGGGGTTGTTGATGGTCATTAAGTACCAATTCCGACCGTCAATATAGCCACAAATAAGGGAAGACTTGGCATTTCATACACGCATGTTAGCTAGGAATAATAAGATTACACTTGTCCTTGATGAAATAAGTGCATGGATTAGGTACAAAAGGAGTGGAGAAATGGAGCCAATAGGGTGATGACAACTAGACATCACACGGATCAAATACGTGGCTACGGGGGATTCCTCAGTAAAAAACCGCCTCAAAACTAAAGAGGTCCCACCTGTCTCCCACCCCGAGGAATCACAAGCCAATTGGGCCCACTTCCTGGTCAGGTGACCAAGCCCTCCCTGGTCGCCTGACCTGGTCCGAAGCCTGCTTCGGGCGTGCTTGCACGTGGAGACTCCACCAGGGATTGGCAGCATTGGTGCATGTGAGTTCCGTGGAGGTTACTCCTCGTTACCAATTTATGGAGCCTATAAATAGAAGGTGAAGGCTTCCCTCCAAAACACACACTAAGAACGATCCATTCTCTAGCATTATACTTAGTCTCTAGGCCCCAATGGAGTTTAGGAGATAAGAAAGCTTGGAGAGTCTTAGGTATTGTTCTACTCTACCTCTCTCTTGTAAGACTTATTCTTTTTATCAATAGAATTATCTTCTTTATTCCTTATGCTTTTTGGTTATACTAGTGTGATAGTCATGCCTTCTATATGATTATTGCCTAGTCATGCTTGGTTGCTTTATGCTTCACACGTTCATACTAGTCCATCTATGCGTTCAATGCATAATGAGTTTAGACATGCTTTAGTCCATAAATTGATAATCCGTAGTGTTAGAGTTATGTGTGTTATAATCCTTAACTTGTTAATCTGTAGGGTTAAAGTTATACATGTCTTAGCCCTTAACTTGTTGATCCGTAGGGTTAGAGTTATGCATGTTCTAGTACTTGACTTGTTGATCCGTCGGGTCAGAGTTAGGTGTATTCTTATAACCAACTTGTTGATCTGAAGGGTCAAAGTCCCATGGGAATTAAGAGTATTGTACAGCAATGTAAGCGTGGTGCTTAGATTGATAAATAACATTGAGTGCTTGGTTTCCCCCTGAACTAGAATAGGTGTGCCGGTAAGGACTTGATTGCCTTACTGTCACGTATCCTATTTAAGGATTACCGGTAGGTGGTGGCAGCCTTACTAAGCTTATTAATCCTCCCTGTTTTGTTTTAGAGTAGGACTTATGTTTTGTATGAAACTAACCTATAGACACAAATATAGAAGTACATAGGAGCCCAGCCTAACTCTTCCTAACCCACTAAACCTAGGCATTGTACTAACATGAGAATTGGATTGTTATGTGTGTCACCCTATCATCACCTATATTATCCTTACCCCTGTTTAGACTATGGTATATTATTAGTAATGTGGTTATGAATATGTTATCTCTCAATCCACCGCCTTCCCTGGGAAGAACTATAAATGACAGCTATTTGAGTAATTCTATGGTGAAATGCTACAATGGTATGTCTGTGCGCTTGTGGATTCAACATACCTACACTAAACATTTGTAGAGTATGGTAGCAAGTAATTATGTCACTTTTCCCAGGTCTATTTACTTGGTGTGACTTAGCAGATGTCAACATAGCCCTAGTGTTATGTGACCTAGTATAGGGTTGTTGGTAGGTGGTGATAGTCTTGTTGTGCTTAATCCTCCCTGTTTCGGCTTAACATAGGATCTAGGAGTTGTATGTGTTGCATGTATCTAACATATAGACAGGAATATAGAACTACATAAGGACCCAAATTGACTCTTCTTAAACCCACGTAACCTAGGCTTTGTATTAATGTTAGATTGGATTGTTCTGTGTGTCACACTAACCATCTTTATCATCATTGTCTCTATTTATACTATGGTATAATATTAGTTATATGGTTATGAACATGTTGTCACTTAAACCACCACTTCCCTTGGGAGAACTATAAATGACAATCATTAGAGTAATCCAATGTTAAAATGCTACAATGGTATTCTCCGTGCGCTTGCGGATTATACCTAATTGACACTGAGGTACATCAGTAGAGTATTTCTGGCATCATTGTTAGAGGTGATTTATTTGGTGTAACTTAGAAAACGTCAACAAGCATTTTTTGGTGCCATTGCCGGGGAAGGCACTGGTTAAAGAGAATCACTGCATTGTTCTTAACTATATTTCTATTAGTTGCCACTCTCTAGATAGGTTTACCTTTGCTTTGTTTTCTCTTTACGTGAAAATAGGGTAGTATACCTCTAGCTTTGACTTGCCGAAGAAATACACAGAGAGTCCAGAAGTAATCATGAGAAGAACGCAACCTCGAGTCATCCATCCTCAAGATACTCTCAGCAGTCAAGCCAACTACATCCGTGCCATCAAGCTCAATACCAATAGCCGAAAAGATGCTTCATGAGTACTCTTCCTCCGTTGACAATGTGGCTATTCGGCCAATAGTCAACACTAGAGATGGAGACTTCAGACCTAGAGCTGGCCTAATCTATATTGTTGCAAGCCAACCCATTTAGTGGGATAGCCAATGAGGACGCAAATGCTCACCTTCAATAATTCCTAGAAATTTGCACCACTTTGTCCATCGAAGGAGTCACTCAAGATGTAATCTGACTCCGTTTGTTTCCCTTTTTGGGAAAGTGATACAGTGGTTCTACGCCAACTCAAGTATTGTGGCTGTTGACATTTGTTAACTCATGCTAAGTTACATCGATATAATCATCCCTATTAATTATGCCAGAAATGCTTGTGATATTTCTTAACGTCACACCATACATAATTATAAAGATGCACTTGAGTGTCAGTATAGTATAATCCGCAAGCGCACAGATAATATCATTGTAGTATTTCACTATTGGATTGCTCGAATAGCTTGTCATTTATAGTTCTACCAAAAGAATGCTATAGCATAAATATATGATTGTTAATAGTAATGTAGTTATAAAGATTAGTATGAGTACTAGTTGATACCCCGCACGTTGCAGCGGAACTTTTAAATGTCTATGCTGTTGATAAATAGAGATGTAATTAAAAAATAGGGACATTAATTACATATTTGCTAAATGTTGGTTAAGTAATTTAGAGTAAGAAAATTATATGTTTATTACACTCTATGTAATTGGTTCTAGAGTGCACATGCTGATGGAAAATCCAACTTAGCATATTTGATTCTTATGTGTTGGGCAATGGATATTCGAATATTCATTGAAGAATCATTAACAAAAAAGTACGTGGCAAATTTGAACGCTACGAGACCACATCCATAAACAATATATGCAGAAATACAAATTGGAGCGACCTAGCATAACTGGAAGGATTCCCTTTCGTCTTTGTTGCATCATGGTGGTTTAGAGCTCCTAAAAAGAACATCATCAACAATAAATTAGTGTGACAACAATTCATGAATAATAAGAAAAACATGAAAAGAATCAGCATGTGTGCTCGTAATTGCATTGAAGCATGTTTTTATTTGTCTCTTCCAACTCTCTTTTTTACTTACATAGAATGCAACAAAGTCACATGTAAGGAACATTGCTAAATGCCGATCAGACTGTTGTACACATACAACATAACAACCATTAGTCATTGGAATAGATGTACTATCAAATATGAAAATTATCTTAGGTTCTCAAAACAATTTAGAGAGAGACGATCCAGTCTAGCAAATAGTTGAAGGGGATATATGCAGACTTGGGACGGGTGAAAGGCAAAGAAGGATTCGATTGAAGAAGAGTTTGTCCTCAACAATTGACAAAGTAACACAAATGCTTCGGGCAATGAGATGAAGAATTGATGAATTGTGGTAGCAAAATTAGATGTACAATTCAAAGAAGAGAGTAGCTAGATAAATCTTCGGCTTCAGGAACGGGAGATAAGAGTTTGGACAAAGAAGAGCTGATTGTGGAGGCTATGCTTGGTGCTTGCAGTTTATATATATAGAAAATTGGAGTTGTGTGGAAGAAGCCTAATGCCACGATGTGTGCATCACTAAAAGAGTAACAGAAAATGTTACTAACGGGCAATAGAATGATGGAGGTTTGAGTGGGTCAGTTGCAAGGCTGATCTTTTGGAACGCTCTCTTGTTTTATTGGCTTCTTAATTTTTGGTGGCTTAAACGATAGTGGGGTCTACTCAAAGTGAAGGCAGGGAGAGAGTGGTTGAACGTTCAGGATGGAAGCAAATATTTGATCCAACGGATGACACAATTGAGGTGATGTGGCTTCACGAGGTTTGAGAAAAATAATAATTAGTGCCTCTTAGTGGGTTGCATCTTCTAAAGATATGTAGATTCAAAGTTTATATAGGGGTGAGTATAATAATAAATAGGGATAGTGTGACACACAGAGCAACCATTCCTAAAGATAATAAATGTCCTAAGTCACTAGAGAGTTTTAGTTAGGAAAGCAAAGTCGTATCTCTAATGTTAGTCTATCTATATAGTTACTTAGTCAAATAATTATAAGCAAGGTTATACTAGTCATAGTCTAATGAAATCAACACTTCATGTACGGATTCATGTCCGACATACACAAGGCAACTCCGTTTTGGACACATGTTGTAACTGAACGTGGAGGAGTACAATCGATAGATAGGACTGTCACCACCTACTGTCTACCTCTACAAAACCATGAGTTGACCCTATACACACCCACTAACATGTTTACGCTTTCATTCTCGCTTCGTATAAAAGGATTGTTGATGGTGGTGGACAACAAAGGCTTATAAGTTGATCTTCCTCCTACTAGACTAGCAAGGTGGTACTAATTCTCACTTACTCATGCACACAGGTGCTCATGGCTACCATGGGCCTAATCTTAATTGGCTAGGATGTTACATATACAGAGTAGATCATGATTTTACAAAAGTTAGTGCTAAAAAAACTCACACAACTTTTAAACCATAAGGCTAATGTCTTCCAAATCTTTTTCTCAACATTTTGAACTCCTTCTTCCCTTTAGACTTATCTGTATTGCTTGCAATCGTGAATTTAAGTCACAATTAAAGCTAACTAATAGGTTTTACAAAACAATAATGAACAGACAAAAAAAAGGATTAGGTCTGCTATATATGGTTGGACCTTGTTGCAGTTGTTTAGCACATACCAGATCATTAGGCCGTTCTTCCTTAATAATCTCGAGGACTCCAAGAAAACGAAAGTCATGCTGGAGAACAGGCAGATCACCTTCTGGTATAGACGGAAGATACTCTGTGTTCCTGCCCATGTTATTGAACTGTGTCTCGACATCATCATCAAAGTGGACTGTCGTAAAATGAACCTTACAAATGGATTGTTTTATGACGTGTTAACTAAATGTCACTCACTAATCATCATAGAATGTCATATTTCTTGTAGTGTGCTAATTGTAACTGTCTATTTACAGATACAAAGGACGAGAAAGGCAACATTAGAGATATTTCGTTTCTTCCCCATTTATACACCTAAAATATTGTTTTGATGTTTAATGCAAGCATTCTATTTTTCTGATGTCGTCAAAATAATGCATCTGCCTGCTGCTATTTACCTCTTACTGTTTTTTATTAGTGCTCAACTGCATCCTGCTCTTCAGGAATGATGTAGATAGCTGTGACCCCAAACTATCACAGATCAACAATGTAATACAAATATACAATGAAACATTGTGGATAAGAAAATATCATACACTTTGTAAATGTAGCATTTATATCATCCATCAATTAACCTCATGAAACTTCTATGCTGCAACCTTGGATGGGTTCTGCTTCTGCCATTCCTTATGGCTTTATTGACTACTACTGTTGTTTTACGTGTGATTATTTACATTTATAATACTTTACGAACGGATTTGCAGCATCCAATTAAAATACTAGAAGTTCTATTACAGGTAAATGCAAGGCTTTACAGCTGTGTTCTGAGAAAATTTTCTTATCACATATAGAGAAACACTGTACTATTGACATGGTAGGATCAGTGGATTTCAAGCAATGTTCAGTGATACATTGGGCATCTGGACTGTAAAATTCTAGAAAATACGTCTCTACAAGGTAATGTTCCCAACACTTGATATATACTTAGGATTCAATATGAAATGTGTTATTTTAACCTACAAATCGAATTTTTACCATGTGTTGCACTAATATTCCACATTGATTATTGGCCTGAAAAAAATAAGGAGAAAATTCTGTTATGGAGTCCTAAATTCTTCCATGCATTATACATCCTTTTCCACTAATGCCAAGGATGACTTAGTTGTCCCACTGTTTCCGGTTACACCTACTTTTTTTTAACACTGAGCAGGGTTATTCGTCATTGCATAGAGTAGTTGTGATGGTTTAAGTTGCAGGCCTAAACCATTCCTCTCACGTTCTAAGACATTTTCAATAAGAAGTTTTTTGATATCTTTCTAGAGATAACTGCAAATAAAAAGAAAAGATTTTATACTGTTAGGTTGATATCATTTTTTTTTGTGGGAGAAAACTGCCAAAAATAAAACCTTACCTTTTCACTTTGTCTTGAATGGATCATGGCATTACAGGTATCAAAATTAGCCAAGAACAACAGATATATTTATGTTGTTATTTAGTAATATTTCTATTATGAGGCTAAGGCTAAGCTACGTGGTTCATACCTTGCATGCATTGTGTTACAACAGGAAATGGGATGTCTATTTGTGCTGCTGTCCATGGGCAAAGTCATGATTATATCCTTCACGCCAAAGAAACATATAATCATGCCTTTTTCATTGGGCAAGTACATAATTTTTACTTGCTTGAACCTTTTATGGGGATGATTACAATCATGTTGTCGTGTTCGTGTGCCTAGCTAAGGTGGATCAAGGCCCATGGCAATCCTATACATGTCTGTTTTTATGTTGAAATTTAGCAACCTAAATGCAGAAGGATTCAATTCAATTATTTTCATCAGCTGTATTCTCTGCTAACAATGCATTTTTCAATTTTTGCACGGCAGAGAAATTGGACGGAAGTCCAGGTCGGATTTGAGAATATGGAGGATAGTGTCCACCTAGATGCAACAATAATGAAAAAAAATCAGCGTTTCTTTACATTTGATTTTTTTTTAGCAAAAAAAATTCTAAGGTTTATGGCTCTTATAGAGTTTCCAAAACCAAGTTATATTGTTGACATTTTATTGTCCAATCTATTTCATTGCTTACATAGCTCAGTATCTTTAAGTATATTTGTTTTCTTTATATGATTGAGCAACTATCATGATTTGCGCTCACGGCAACACGTGGGATCTCAGCTATTTTCAGATATCAAGCACATCCATATTGCACATATCAATTATTCACGGTATTTATTGCTCTAGTCTGTGTTATATAAAATGCTACTTTTTAAGAATCATTGTTGTAGCGGCGTTGCACATAACAAATGATTTTTTTAGTCACTAATTGTTGCAGATACTGTACAAGCAATGGTTCTGTCTAGAATTAATTGGAGACAATTTCTTACATGGCAATAAAATATTTACCTATTTCTTTCTTGGCCTCTTTTAATATGAACTTCCTTATATGGACAACAAGTTTTTCATTCAGTTTCAAAAAAAAAGTTTTTCATTCCTTTCTTTGCTATTCCGTTAGATTTGACTACTAACAGTGTTAAAATTAGGGGTCAAATGACCATTTGACTACTGACAAAAAAATAAAATATTAATTTTTTAGTTTGTTTTTGTGATGATATCACAAATATTATTTTTATATCATAGTTGCCCAAAATATCTATATTATATTTTCTTTCATGTTGAAAAATATAATACAAATATTTTGTACAACTATAAAATACAAAAAATACCTCTGATTGTCACAAATAGAGACTAAAATGGTAATATTTTATTTTATACCAAGGATAAAATAGTCATTTTATCTCTAACTTAACGTTAGTAGTCAAATCTAACGGAAAGGTCAAGAAAGAAACAAAAAATAGCTTCTTGTTCATATAGGGAAGTTAATTTTAAAAGAGACTAAGAAAGAAAGAGGTGACTTTTTTAGAACCAAGAAAGAAATTCTCTCAATTTATGGCAGCTGCAGTGAACATATCCTTCTTCTCAAGTATCATTTGGTACTCTAAAAGCCGGTAGTTCAATGTACTAAGAAATATGTTAATAATATACACATTTACTTTTCTTAATAAAAATACTTTGTGTAAAAAATAGAAAGTTACATGAGTAGACCCACCATGTAAGAGCAACTCCAAGAGGCTCTCTAAAATTTATTCTAAATTTTATGATTTTAGCCATTCTCTAAACTAAAATGATCACTACAAAACTGTAGTAATCCAACAATCTCTCTAAAAACATTCAATCTCCACTTTTAAAGCAGTCACGCCATTAATTGGACCTTTTTTCTATGCCATTTGTCTTATTTGAACAAGCAGAACACTTTGGCTCATCTACACTACGGGAAGCAGCATATTTTGCCGGTGTAAGCAGCATATTTTGCCGGTGTGTCCAGGACACACGATAAAGCATGAATTACTTACGGCAAAGTCTTTGTCGTGAGTTACACACGACATCTCTCACATGATCAAGGATTTGTCGGCAAAGCCGGACACATGACAATACGGCACTCGGTAAAATATAAATCTAGAAAAAAAAAACCTCAAAAAAAACAGCAAAAAAAAATTTTGGGGTGTCCAAGAACCCCGCCCGTCCCCGTCGCAGTATTTTTTCATGCGCTATGTGTCAAAAGTGCACTACCAAGATTCGAACCTATGACCTGACCTTCGTGTGTAGAGTCCCCTATCACTACACCACACATTGATTTGTGACTACACCCTATGTTCGCTCTTTTTATATTTTACCTCTTTACCATGTGGCTTATATAAGGCACACGGCAAAGAGTTATTTCTATATTTTCTAATGTATTTTATGTTGACTAAACTATTTTAAATAAAAAAGTATTGAACTATAAAGTTGTATAACTTATTAAGATATATAACTTTTGTTTTGATCCTTTGTTCATTTGACAAAGTGATAATAACATTGTTCATAAATTTTATATGTTTCATCGAATGTTTCATGAAACTATACTAGACTATTTGATTTTATGAACAATGTTTTGGATTGAATTGAGTAATGAACAAATGATCAAAATAAAAGTTGTAAGTTTTCAAATGTTATACAACTTTGTAGTTCAAATTTTTTTTATTTGAATTAATTTACAATTTTAATATAATTTGAATTTATATTTTGCTGAGTGTTAGGGAAGAAATACTTAGTAAAGAGGATGTTTGCCATGTGCCATGAAAAATATACGGCAAACACTCACCTTTACTGTGTGTCAACTTTTTTTATATATGATAAACACACTATAAAAATTTTACTCTATGTTTTAATTTAACACATGGCAAATACTCACCTTTATCATATGTCCGAAATAAAACACACGATAAAGTTTCAGATACACGGTAAATATTGATTTTCGATGACTAGCGATAGTATTTTTTGTACACAGCCCTGGCCGATCAACATGTGAAGCAGATGGCTCCCCTCTCGTTGGACATGCGTGCGTGACGGAAGAAAATTCCTCCGCCTGATTTGCGCGAGGGAAGCAGCGAGAAGGTGTTACTGTTTTGCATCCTTGTATTAACAAGGCCGGCAGCGATTAGGAGTTTAGGACGGAGGCGAGCGCGACTGGGCAAGCAGAGTGTGATTTTGGGAAAGAAGATAGCAGGCGTACGCGGGGATTTCAGGGCGGAACCAGCAGCCGCGCGTGGTAACCTGTCGCCGGGCACGCGGATTCGATCGATGGCGAGCGGAGTCGACTCTCTAGGCGTGGCGAGCGAACTTCTCGGGATGGCGAGGAGGACTCTAAAATGCAGAGTGATTTAGAGTACCTGTTGGAGGACGGTTTTCTGGCATGCTAGCCATATTTAGTCCGAAATTAGATTTTAACGAGTCTTTTGGAGTTGCTCTAAGATAATATGTAAAACAATCCAAATAGCGTGTCAAGACTAATTGATTACATGCACTATGCAGTATGCACATAAGAGCATCTTCAACAGTCTTTATATTTTATTAGCTAAATCTAGAGAGTTTACCTCTTTTGTAAAAATAAAATCCATCTAAAAGTAGGAGGTATTCCAACAAACTAGTCAAAATCTGGACTCTCTATTTTTAAAAATATTCCACATCAGCTTTTCTCCGCCGTCTACACTGTACACGCCAGCAGGAGAAGTCGCACTCTAGGACACTGAATCAAATCGATGTGTGTGTGAATCGGATACAGAGTCTGTTGGATCGTACTTGGAGATGCTCTAACGAAAGAAATCCGTCACTGATGACAGTATTTTAGTGCAGCCGGTGTCGCGCTTTGCTCTGTACGTGTCGTCACCAATTACCTAAGAAAATAGGTTACGTCAGAGCCTATGCACGTTACCAATTTGTTCTCAACAGATGATTCAGAAAATGGCAATAATCAGCTCAGCTAAACATTCATCACCAAAAATAAAATAAAATAGAATATGCAATAATCAGCTCACAGCAGTACTTATCACTGAATGACAAGTCTTTTGATTTGGCTCTACTACATCATACTCCCTCCGGATTTTAATTATTGATCCAGTTAACTTTTTAAGCTATGTTTTATAAAAATATACAAAATTATGTGGTAGATTTCAACTTTCTTTAGTGATAAAATAAATTATAATAAAATAATTAATATTTTTTTAATTTTTTTAAATAAGATGAATTATCAAATATAACTAAAAAAGTCAACGGCATCAACAATTTAAATCCGGAGGGAGTAGTTAGCAAGACTATCCCTTGACTCAAGTTGAGAGAAATAAACTAATGTAAAATACTTCCTCATTACATAGCAGATCAAGACCAATAGCAAGAAATTTTACAAGAAATTGGTGAAACAAGGATATCAAAGGACCAAGTCCTATGCACAGAAAAACATGCCAGAATCTAATCTGCCACCTTTAATCTTTTCCTGATGCAGAATTGTATCCTGAATCCGAAACCATCTGAAAACAGAACCAGAAAAGAGAGAATGAGCCCACTATCAAACAACATAGTTTCATGCGTCAAAATTCCCCAGCCAGTGAAAGGACATAAATATGACAGGAATTCTAGCCTAGCACTTGAATACAATCATCAGATAGCAAAAACTCCAGGCAAGCAATATTTGTTGTCTGATGGAAAGGTGATCTAAAAAATAGAGTAGCCCTGAAATACTGTAGCTTGGAATGGATTATTCAATTACCCAGATGTGAAGCTATGTCACCAAATGTAAAAACTTAATCCAAGGTTAGAGATCCCTGAAGGCATTGCATCAGAAAAGGACCAGCAGGGCCTCCTCCCTCCCTCTTGTAAAGACCAACATACAAGTTTTCACTGGTGACCTGTCCACTGGTCTTCCCACGGAGTTCCACATATGTTCTCCACAGGATCAAACTTAGCGTTGATACCACTATTCTAAAATGTACCCTAATATTGAAAGTTCAGTATGATCCAATCACTGTGGTGCAGCAATGACAATAACATTCAGGATGAAAGAAAATTTGGCTACGAGCACATTGTCCTCTGTTTCATATCAAGATAACCAATTCATCAGCAAAGAACAGGAAAACCAGCCTACCACAGGCTATAAACTAAACAAGCAGAAAATCATTTATGAATCAACAGAACTGCCTTCACTAATAACTTGGAATAACTATCTTCAACCATGAAGGTCACAAACCTGATAGATCAAAGATTCAACTTTCAGTACTAGGACAAGTCTAGGCAACATAGGGCATTACAGCACTGCCAAGTTAAAGAAGATATTGTTGCTAGGAACAAAGAAAGTTTAAGTTACAAACTTACAACTCACCCATTAATCCATTCCACATACAAGTTGGACGCCACTGTGTACATCAAGGAAAATGAACAGATATAAAAAAGAGGTCACAAAACTTAGCTAAGCAAGTCAGAACCGATATCACAGACGACAACCAACTATATCTCACAAGCTTAAGTTCTTCAGCACCACAAAAACACTATAAAAGATCGTACTTGTAAACAGAGGTTGATATCACACTCGAAGGTTACCAAAAGTGGCAAGGATGGCCAATCAATCTCAATAGAGTTAGCAGATAAAAAGTGCCCAGACTTCATAGAATCGTAATAGCATCATGACAGGTGGCACAATTTTTCACTTTTATATGTAAACACTGATTAATTCCTGGATTATGCATCCCTCGAACAGAGCAAGTTGATTATCCAAACAAAGTTTTCTTATACACAAATCCTAGATGAAAATATATCATATGGATCACCCAGCTTTACTTGTAAATGATGCTTTTTGGTTCCCACTAGGTGAAGCAGTTAATTTGAAGTATGTATCAAATAGGAAACACAGGCAGTACACAAGTTCCTACCTAGAAACAGTAACAACTTTAAAAAAGGACCTTGACACACCAACAATGGACAATGGATAAAGCATATCCATGGAGTACTGTTCATAACAGCCCTTGCTGATCACATATCGTTATGCGATTTGCTAGATAAAGTAGTTCTCCAACAAGGGATTATGGATACATATGTGTGGAAACTATTCGCATCAGAACAGTACACAAATATACTGGCCTATGAAGCATTGTTCGAGGGGCCGTAAAGTTATGGAAATAGAGTTTCAACTCGATGGTTATTGTCAGTGCGCGGATGTAATGGAACATCATAATCCGTGCGTCTTCAATAGCAGCCAGGTAGCAGCCTTGCTCTCAGCCAAGGATGAGGCAACACTGCAGCCAAAAGAAATTATATTCCTGCATATTCTAGGTCCTGTGCAATAATTATTTTGCCTGGTCAGGTTTGCATCTAATTTGTAATAGCCATGAATGTAATGAGTAATCTGTGGTGTATTGCATCAGGGTTCTTTTCCCCACTCTCTTACTCCTTAACACAATGATACACAGTTCTCATGTGTGTTTGAGGAAAAAAACATAAAAAGGGAAATTTATATGCAAAGTTGTTCAAGATGACGATACGAAGCATTTGTAAAGTAAAAGTATTTTTGAAGCTCACTTACCAATTCCATCGAATCGAAGATTTGATCAGAGTATCAGACATAAGTCACAAATGAATCCCCTGGCCTTTTAGCTTTAGCCCAACCTCTATCTCCTTTTGTCTCAGCTCAAGTTCCAAACGTCGATTCTCAATCATCATATGTTCATTCTCCAGTGTCATTCTTTCCAACTCTCTGTCCTTCTTCTTGAATCGCTCCCACTTGAGACGTTGCTTTGTGAGTTCCAGTTCTTTTTCATCAATTTGCAGGCAACGTTTCTGAATCTCTAGCGATTGTGAAGCCAACTCCTGTTGCAACAAAGCCATGTTGGTTCCATCTGGAAAAACTGTGTTGATGTCCACTGTGTTGCCATGGGGATCAGACCTCACACTACCTTCATGAGGGTGTAAGTTGACTAAAGCAGTATCATTTTGTCGCATCCTTTTGAGCATGGAGGGCTCCCTCATGTTCATATACACTTCATGATGCTCTTCGTCGTCCTCATAGTAATCAGAATAAGCACTATGATCATCATCAGCATCTCCACTTACATCCTTTCTAGAATCATGGTCCTCTTTACATCTAAGAGCAAGCTGTAGTGAATGCTGGAGTGCAGAATCTTCAGGCAAATTCGCACGGTTGTTGTTATGGTAGGAACACATTTCCTCGTAAAACAAGTGCTTTGAATTCATTATCTTCTTCGCATCATCTTTCATCTTATCAGAAAGATGATTCATGCTATCAAGAAGTGCTGGGTTTGCCACAACTTTGCAAGCAGTACCCCGACCAAGTATATCAGTGAGCCTTTTATATCTCTTATTGAGATCATTGAACTTATCCTCACACTGCTGTGGTGACACATGGCAGCCTCTCTCACCCATGACCTTTGATATTGCCTTCCATTTGCCCTTCTTCTGCATTATTGTGAAGTTCCTCCTGCCCCCACCTAAATCAGATCCAGGATCCTCCCACGTGTAAGACACTGCAGTAATCAAAAGCTTTACCATTGAATCTGTCCACTTCATCCGGTGCCACGCAGAGCCCTTCTTGCCTTTGCCACTCAGAGTATCATTGGCGTCCTCCGTCAATTCATGTTCCTCATCATCACTCATGAAGTTCTTTAAGTGATGACTGTGGTGTTGGTTGTTACCAGTTTGTCCATGTTCTTTGAAATGAAACCCAGGAAAGTCATCACGCTCTGTAACCCTGTTCGTAGAGTTGCTGAAGAACTGTTTTCCTGAATCTGGAGCATGCATTTGCATGGAGTTACTGCATAAGTCTAAACTGCCAAAGTGAGCTCCTGGGACCACGTTTCCAGGGGGTAAGTTCCTTCCTTCCATTTTCTCAAAAGGTGTACCTGGAAGCTTGGACTTCCTGTTAGTAGTACCATAAGAAGGATACAGATGTTGCCACACAACTTTATGTCGATATCATGATATCACCTGGAGAGCAATTTGGGATAAAATATTAGATTCATGCATGTCAATGTCATGTTCACATAGTTGAATTTTGTATTCCTATAGATTTCCGTGTGGAACAACAAACATAGCTGAATCAAAGGAAAATGTGGCACTTCAGGACACAAGAACTGACATTTAGATATTTTAAAGTGTTTTGTACAAAACCATTCAGCATGCCAACAATCTTAATGATAATGACGAGGAGAACTAAGAAATGGATTAATTGGTCAGTACTTGTTGCAAAGTTAAGCAAATGAGTTGTTGGGGCACAGAAAGGAAAATTGTTGTGAACTGCATGGAGTTAATTAATCAAAGCTGCAACCGGTCATGCAGAGAGTATTTTATCAGGACAAGTAGTTACAAAATTTCTATATATTAGTGTCGCGACAAATAATTAGAAGCTCTAGCTAGCAAATGCAGCATCCTTGTCATGCTTCAGGAGTGTTTTTTTATTGGAGGAAAACTGGAAACCGAATCTTAAGTAGGTAGTCATCCACAGGATAATATGTAAGGAAACTTGGCCATCCTAAGATTTCTGCTCCTGTAGGATTCCAAAAACATGGCATAGTCTAAAGTAGACAGCGGAAGGATTTACGGCTCCCTCAGCGATTTCACTGCCGTGGACACCGTAAAAAATTGCCACGTTTTTAACTGATGTGTTTGCCTCTTGTTGCACATCATGGCACTCTCCTCACCATTTGTGTGCAATCCAGCCCGTGTGTGAGCCTCGCTTTGACCCTTCCTCCTTCGACGTCGTGGTCCTGGCAACCTTGTATAGTGTCACAGCAAGCGGCCTTGTCAGAGAAGGGGAAAGGAGGGAGGTGCCGCGCAACTTGTGGGGATGAGATGGTGGTCAACCTGACAACGACGCGCGAGGAAAAAGAGCACGGCCATGGCGATGTGTTGCCCGGAGCCGACACGCCGCTGCCAGACAACATCGGTCTGGACTTCCGGTTGTGTCGACTGCGCCGTCGTCTAGAGGAAGCCTAGACAAACAGATGAGCTTCGACAACGGTTGGCTGGTTGGTCACCGACGCTAACCATTGATTTGATGGTCCAGGCGAGGACATGGCAGCACGCGTGACGGCGCAGCACACGCCCAGGGTCTCGCATCGGCTGCCGGATCCATGGCCACGCTGGGGCAAGAAACATGGCAGTGAGTGGGACGAGGGAAAGAAGAGGAGGAGGACGTGATGGTGTCGCGTGCGTTGTTGGAAGAGAGAGCGGCAGCGTCGCGTGGCGTGGGGGTGCGAGCTGCAGCAGTGTGAGGAGGGAGCGCGCAGAGCGCTTGGTGGTTGTGGAGTGTCTTTGTCCTTCATGCCGTGAGCCCGTGAGAATGGAGGAGATAGGGATTTAGGATAAGAAGAGGCGGAGAGAACGAGAAAGACGGATGAGCCCGTTCGGCGGTGCATGGATCCAAGGGATGCCGACCACTACAAGAAACACGCAAATACCCAACAGCATTCACCGAATGAGTGGAGGAAAGTGCCTCCTCGTGTGCTTGTGCAGTAAACAAAACGGACCCAATTTCATTTCCATGTTACATGTGACTCGAAAAGGATTCTGTTGGGTTAGAATACTATACTTTAGAAGTACTCCGGCAAAAGTAAATCACTGAGAACAAAAAAGATACTGGTTCAGTTACCAAAATGATGTTGTGTTGAGTTAATCAAACAAGAAAAATCCTTAACACGTGAACCGGCGGAAGTGACGGGATTCGTCACCACTGTCGATCCAAGGAAGCAAAATGGACCTTAATTAATCTATTTACAGAGACAATAATCAGTCGATGAAACAAAGAAACTTTTCCATTCATATAACAAGATAGCAAACCATCGCTATTTTTCGCTGATTTAGTATAGATCAATATCATTTAATTAGATTCAGATCTTATATTAATTCATGGCAGGATTAACAAATATGTTTAGGCGCATGTTTATTCAACAATACTAAATCCTATATGAGCGCAGCGAAGCGCCATATCTTATCTAGTCTAAACTAAATACCCAAACGTTCAGAAATGAATCGCTGAAATAAGACACTAAATGATGGTACTTCGAATTGTTCTTGACCTTTTGGCTCTTTTGGCTAGCTGAAGTGGCGGTATGTGCGCCATCCGAAGAGTAAGATTCTCAATCCGACACAACCCTGAGACATCATCTACTCTACTCGCACGTTGCACATCCTGCCTACTCGATTTTTTACGACTAAGGAAAAAAAAAAGGAAACTGAGTTAGGGTTCCTCCACAAGATCAGTTCTCTCAAATCCAGTGCAAAATCATTGACAAATGCAACGAGAAATAAGCATATACCCCTCCTTCGGATCTCTTCTTTGCCAACGGTCGTGCGGAAGCGCCACCCGCCTCGCTGCTGGCCGGCCGCTCCTAGCCAGGGGCGCTCCTGGTGGCGCGCCTCCGCTTGTCGGTGCGCCCGCTGAAATGAGCAGGTGCGGCTGGTGTTGAGCGGTCCAGCGCGGGCGTTGACGCGCGACACGACGATGGGTGGGACGGGGTAGGCCGGCGCCGGTGGAGCCGGTCGCCGGAGCTGTTCTTGGAATGGAGCTTGCAGCCACAGAACACGAGGACTTGGAAAATGATTAAACTAGACCGAAAGGCTGGAGAACGAACTGAGTGGCAGAAAGCGACGCGTTTTTCGTTGGCTTCATTTTCCATTTTTCTTTTTCTTTTAGGGAAATTTTCCTTTTTCTTTTGGCAAAGAAAGAGTAGTTGGCTGAGTCTTTTACCTCTATGTCATTATAAAAATTGCTAATTATTTATGTGTCATAAAAAAGTTGTTAGACACATGTATGTTATGCACGTAAATTTCATTTAATTATATGCTATTTTGGATAGATGGACATGTAACGACTTGTTAATTGAGCTGTGTAAAAATCGTATTGCCCTTCGATGGGTTATTGGGTAAGAAAAAATTACAATAGTAAAAATAGTTTAGAAAAAAGTAAATACTAAAAACAATTATAAAATAATTTTAAATAGCGATAAAATAACAGAAAAATAGAAAATAATTTTTAGAAAGGTAATAAATTAGAAAAAAAATGAAAAATATTTTAGAAAATAGTTAAAATATAGGAAAATGGAAAAATATGGAATTCACTCGTTGCAAAAATAGGATGCTATTTCATTAACCAATACTCTGAGTGGGAAATTTATGCACACAATCTGTGTTACAACTAGCAAACACATGTTCACGCATGTGTGGTCACTGTCTTACTGTTAAATACTTCCTTCATCTCATCTCAAAATATTTGATACTTAAGTCAACTCTATTTATTTCAAAATAATTTACATTCTCAGTTTCCAATACAATTTTATCTCTTTTTAATATATTTCTATCTCTATCTTTCTCCTCTTTATTTCCTGTGTATCTATTTTTTATATTTTTCCTTAATATCTGTGTTTAGTGCTAAAATGACAATTATAATCGTCTTAGAAAACATAAGCAAAGAACAACGAGACCAGCAGGACAGCAGAGACAGAAGGGACGCCGCGATAATCTGACGCTGTAGCAGCCGAATCAATCAATTGTGGAACCGACTTCTATCCACCGCCTGCCGCCGTGGGGTCCAAATCAGTAGTCACTAGCGCGGGGGCATCGGTTGTCCCCCCTGATGCCTACGTCGTCGTGGAGCTCGAAGAACGCGATCCTGACGAGCAAGCGTTGGGTGGCAGGTTGCACGCGGTGCACAGGAGCGCATGCACGACGCCGAATGCCGATCCGAGCTTGGAGGGCGCCGAGGCAGGGCGCCTGTGACTGGAACATGGCCTGTACCTGGGAGTAGCACGCGGGGGCTGGAGGTGCACGGGGGCACAGAGGCCTGGGCGTGCGGGGGCGCGAAGGCCTAGGCGCACGGGGGCTTGGAGGCGCGCGCGGATCTGGTCGGCGGCGGCGGTGAAAAAGGGCGGCACGTAGGGTTCCAGTCAGGGAGGAGAATGGGAGAGGAGGCAGACGCACGGGAGAGAGGAGAATAGAATTGGTAAAATAGTCTTTTTCAGAAGTGGGTTCTATATGTCATAGCTATGAAACCATTAAATGGTATTCTCTCTCCATAAATATTAGTATTTATTGACTAATTATTATATTCAAATTTTTTGTGAAAAAATATTAATTTTATTATAATATCCCTTATTATTAGATATATTTCAACTTTATCTTTTTTATTTTTATATTCTTACAATTTTTAAATAAGACAAATGATCAAAAGTGATATCTGAAAGTCAACAAACACTAACATTTGAGTACGGAGAGAGTAATAGATAGTGGACAGAATGACACATAAATAAATGAAATTTGGGTGCATGATATACAGGTGTCTAACAACTTTTTTATGACACACATGTTACTAGCAACTTTTATAATGATACAGAGGTAAAAGACTTGTTGGCTTCACTTTCAAAAGGTCTAAAATGACTGGGCCAGGCCGAAAGCCCAATCTAGCAAACAGAGAGCTTACCACTAAAGGTGTCCAAACGGATCGTCTAGTATGGCACGGCCCGGACAAGTAAAGGTCTGGCCCATATAATTTTGGTCCAGCACGACACGGCATGTAATGCATTTCGAGCCGTGCTGTTCCAGCCCACAGTTAGAGTAAGGAAAAAATGATATAAAAATAGAGGAAAAGACCAAAGACCTTGTGTTACAACAAATGTCTTTACTGCTGGACCACATTGGCTTTGTTATTAAAATAGTACTCCCTCCGTCCCATAATATTTGGTATTTTAGTCCTCGACACGAAAATTAAGAAGAGAAGAAATAAAGTAGGTATGCAGAAAACAAGAAGAAGAGAGATAGAGATAGAGGTGTATTGGGAAGAGAGAAAGTTGTCTCGAGAAGTGAGAATGATAATTATTTTGAAAAAATTAGATGAGACTAGAATGTCAATTATTTTAGGACGAAAGGAGTAGTCTACATGTCTATTAATTGAATATTTTATGTTTTGATGGGCCACCTTGTAAACGGCCGTGCCTGGCGGCTTAAACATGATATGATGCCTCGTGCCAGACCGGCCCAGACACCAAATTCAGTGGTACATGTCCTGCTCATGCCGGGCCAAAAAAACCATGCTTCGGGCTGGCCCGGCTGGCACGGCCTGTTTGGACAGCTTTACTTAGCACTAGCAGTAACAAAGTCCATATGGCCCAGTTCGATTCCAACCAAAGATGGCGTGGAAGTGGAACTGTGGAATAGCAACTCGTCCATTTCTACTCCCCCGAAATTCGGCAATATCCCAACCCTAGAGCCCTGCTCGGATCAGATCCCCCCGCTTCTGCTGTCGGAGCAAGATCTGTTCGTCCGGATCCCGCGATCCGCCGCCATGTCAGTACTCATTTCTTCTGCGCCTTCTTCATATGTAGAAATCTGTTCTCCGGTAGCTCCACAATCTCGCTGCCCCTGCACTCGTGTTCGGTGCATACACGGCAGTTTTCTCGATTTGAACTTGCTGCGGCTGCAGTTACAGCTCTAGATTCTGTGTTTAACGAATCCACAGAGCTAGAGCTGTGTGGAGGTCTAATTGGTTGCGTGCGTGAGTTGCTAGAGGGCAAGAGCAAGCTGGTCTGGTGAGATACAGTTGATTGATGGATAGTAGTTTAGCTAGATTCTCAGTTGAAGTGTCGGATTACTGGTAGGCTGTGGCAGCTTGGATAATCCTTATTAGCTTTGGCTTTGAATGTGAAGTAGGGCCTGTAAAATGATTGTTCTGCCAATGTAGGTTCAGGGTTAGGGTGCTTTGACTAGAATTAGGATATTTATAAATCGCATTGCGGTGTGCACCCTAAAGCCATTTGTTCAAGCAGTCTTGTTTGAGGACTATGGCACTCTGCATTGTGCTTGCAGGGCCTTGGCTCCTTTTCTTCTAAGCAAAGCGCACTAAATTCTTGTTGGGTATTAACTCTTTGAAGTTTTCTTGATATTGTACGATATCACCTAAGGGATATATGATTTTCTTGATATTGTACTATGCCATATGTTCTGCTTATTGTGAACATAACCTTGCCATTAAGTTTAGAATTGCGATCTGTTTGTCTTGTAACTTCAGATTGCCAGTGTTCCCGTTTTCAACAATGTTACTGTATAGTTATCCTGGTTTGCAGTGTCAGTCAGTTAACTTAGGATGTTGTCACAGGGTTCCTGTTTTTGGACAATGTTACTCTATGTTTCATCTGGTTTGCAGTGTCAGGGAGCTAACTTAAGATGTTGTCACAGGGTTCTTTCTGGACAATGTTACTCTATAGTTATCCTGGTTTGCACAGTGTCAGCCAGTTAATTAAGATGTTGTCACAGGGGTCCTGTTTTTGGACATTATTACTGATATCCTAGGTTTCCCAAATTTTAGTCAGCTAACTAAGTGTAATGCCACAGGGGTCCTGTTTTTTTACCATACTATGTTGATATCCTGGGGTTCACAACATTAGTCAGCTAATCCATTATATTCCCACATTATAAAGACAGAAGTGCTATTATTACCATGAGTGACCATTTATTGGGTTCTTAGTAGAATATTACAAGCCACTCCTGTTTTTGTCTCAAAATATATTGTTTTGTATGTGGCTCTATCTCAGGGAGGATGAGGAACTTGTTGACCAAAAGAAGTATCTTGAGGAACGGTGCAAGCCACAGTGTGTGAAGCCACTTTATGAGTATGAGGTCAGCACTCTCTTTTTCTCGATGGTAGCTCAAACTTAGCACATCTTTAATATATTGTTTGACATATAATTTAGTCGGTACAGGTTCCTGTACGATACTAGTTCTATTGCGTTATGAAAGTTTCAGTGAAGTAAGTTCTCATAATTTTTTTCTCAACAAAAACGTACAGATTGTGGATACCTGGCCTGTTAGACAGGGTGAGGTATTAGCCCTAAGTTCATTTGTTTGTTTTCACTATACATCGTTTTAGACAATTTGAAGGTTCCCCTTACCAGAATTTTTGCCAGCTGCAAGCCTTGAAATTTGTTGTATTTATTGTTGGCGGTAAATACCAGAGCTAATAAAGTCCTTTAATTGACATATGGCCTAATATTTTTGTATATCCTTGTATTTATGTTTCCTTTTGTCCTGTTGCAACTTCATTGTGGTATTCTGAGAGTTGGGTACTAAATCTTTCGATTGTAGTTGCATGATACCAGCAAGATATTTCTGATCAGCTCAAAATTGCTGCGTTGCTATAATATCAATTTTTTTATTAGCTGTTCAACCATTGTAAGGATGAACGATAATGAAATTCCTTTGTGGACCTATTTTCAACATGTTCATGGTGCCTGTTCATCGATCTGTTTCAGAAATGCGTGAAGAGAGTTGAGAAGGATGACACTGGGCAGAAACACTGCACTGGACAATATTTTGATTACTGGTCTTGCATCGACAAATGTGTAAGTACTTCCGTTCTGTTTACAGATTAATTATTTCTTAAATTAGTTGTAGACAAGTGTTGCCATGGCATAATAACATCTTTTCTTTATTGAGCCTCTGCAGGTAGCACCAAAGCTCCTTAAGCAACTAAAATGATGGTGTTATGAGCTTTTCGACATGACTTGCCCCTTTGGAAACTGGCTGGGCTTGTAAACTGACTTGTGACTGTGCCTTGATTTTGTGAACTTGTAATAAATTCTACAATTTTTGCTCGAACTGAGCACTGGGTGGATGGATATTTCGATCTTGTCAGGCAGCTTCTGTTTTGCATCATTGTTCTCGTGCTCCACACTTGTTGGTCCTTAACGAGGAAAGGATACATTGTTGTGTCGATCCATATTTTAGAATCTACCACGGCTTATATCGTTAAAGATTTGTTGGCTTATTGTATCACAAAATCTCATTTTCTGCAATATTTGTCTCTGATGCTCTTTAATATTTATCACTTACCGTTCTCTCGTAAGGGTGATAGCATCTTAAACTTACACTAGATTTATTGTGTTATTCGCCTAACAAGGGTGCATTGTGTTTGGAGTTGAGACACGAAACGATATCACAATCAATAATTCAAGATTGATTGAAACGCCCAATATATGAACTAATGATTCACTGTATCTTTGTAAAGTACTAGTTATTATGCATGTGTGATATGCACATGTGAACATTTATTCATGCAACATATGTTGAGATAATTTTTTGTAATATATTAAAAGTAAAACTAAATAATATCTAATAAAATATATTTATTAGATCAACTTTTAAGAGTTTGATATTGTGTGTGTGTGTGTGTGTGTATATATATATATATATATATATATATATATATATATATATATATATATATAATATGATATAAACATATTTTACATGTTTTAAAGTTCCATATTGTGAAAATGATCTTGTTCTTATTAATCATTTATATTTATATCAATCTAGAATCTTCTTTTATTTAACCATAAAGAACTTTTTTTGATAATTAAATAAAATGATTTCTTTCACTCACGTACACCAGGGTGCACCTGGAACCATTGATACGACCATTTGAATAAGATAGTTTCATGCTTTAAAGCTAAAAAAAAAGAACATACATGGAATGTCTATGTCTCTGTTTTTAAGGCGTCGCCTTGTTTTTAAGGCGACGCCTAAACGACAAGCCATTTTTTTGGCTGGGGCGTTGTGCCCACCTTGTTAGGACGTTGTATGGCGTCCGCCTTAGAGGATAGGGCGTCGCCTTAGACTGTCTGCATTGGGACACGGTAAAGCGCACTGTAGTACCGGGATAGAGGAAATTCCTCTGCACCGCAATATTGCAAACACTTCGCTATGCAGTGCGGCCATTGCGGGTACACCAAATCAAGCGGGCGTAACGGAGGAACGCTACACTCCATGTGGCATGGGGCTTGCATGCCGGCGCGCCATCCCAACCGCCACGTCGCCGGGGAGGTAGTAGAGAAGGGAGGGAGAGCCAAGCCACAGCGTCGCGCTATGGCCGGAGAAGAGCATATCCACGACGGGAGGGAGGAGCAGAGGCAGGGGCCGGAGAAGAGCAGATCCACGACGGGAGGAGCTCTGGGAGGGGCACGAAGGCGTCGCGTGCGGGTGGAGGAGGGGTGGCGGCCTCGCGCAGTCCGCCAGGGGGAGGGGGGGGGGGGGGGAGCTTGGCGGGGCCTCGCCGTCCGCCGCGAAGGAAGCCAGGCGGGAGAATAGGGGAGCTCGACAGGGCCGGCGATAGAGTGCACAGGGGGGCGGGCGGGAGAGGAGGCGGAGGGCGGCAGCGCGCGTGGGGAGGCCGGCCCCTTCCGCCAGATCCGGGTGC
This sequence comes from Eleusine coracana subsp. coracana, assembly GCA_032690845.1. Lineage (NCBI taxonomy): Eukaryota > Viridiplantae > Streptophyta > Magnoliopsida > Poales > Poaceae > Eleusine > Eleusine coracana. The sequence goes on along the minus strand of CM064434.1, from coordinate 6,056,817 downwards.
CGAGGACCCAACTGGCATGGTGGGAAAGAGGAGGGGCGGGGCAAGGGGGAAGCGGGAGGAGGAGGGGCGGTGGCGACGCGCTGTTGGGGAGGAGTTGGAGGGGCGGCGGCGATGACACGCTACGGGGGAGGAGGAGGGGCGGCGGCGTCGGCGCGCTATGGGGGAGGAGGAGGAGAGGCGACGGCGGCGCACTGCGGGGGAGGAGGAGCACAGGCGGGGTCGCACAAGCTCGGGGGTGGGTGAAGGAAGCAAGGGGGAGAGAGAGAGAAAGAGGGAGGCTAACGAGTGGGGATTTTTAATAAAACAAACTAGCAAGTGGGTCCCATAGGTAGTGGTTGATATAGAGTAGGAGATATAGAGTATGACGAGTGCAGGAAAAAATGATATAGAAAATGAAATCTCGCTGACTAGGATAGAATATTCATTTTAGAGGTGAATTTAGAGTACAACGAGTGTGGTCAATCTTATCAAAATTAGACGGTCGGAACAAAATATGAGACGCCCTAACATGACTTGCCCCCTGCTTGGCGGGTAAACGGTGCCGCCAGGCGCGCACGTGGGAAACGAAATCGGTGGCACCAAACTAAATTGATGGCGCCAGGGGTGCAATAGAGACAGCCGCCCGCTCCAGGATCTGGAGCGCGGGCTATCAGAAAGAAAGAGAGCAGGAAAGAAAAGAGGAGAGAGGAGAGAATGTGCCACCTGCAACCGGCGGCGGGCGATTCAGTCCAGCGGCTCCTCTGCTCCTCGTCAAAGGCTCACGGCATAGGTACATGATGTCTTTTGTTTTTCTTGTCCCTTTTTTCCTCTGTTCTGCTACAGCTGCACTATTTATATTGTTTTGTTGTTTGCCTGCTGGCTCTAACCGGCTGATTGTGTATGAGTGCTTTGCTTTGCTGCTTGTTGTCTAAGTGTCACATGCTGTTGGCCTGTAGTCATTGTCCCAATTCTTTTTGCATTGCTTTACATGCTTTGTGTTTTGTGCTGGCTCACTGATCAATGCTTGTTTAAATAGTATTATCCTTGTGCTTTCTCTGCTCACAATGAGATTAGTGTAGTATAAAGTAAACCATACGTGTGCTTCCTTGATTGATTTTTTAAATAGTGGCCTCTCCTTTGCTTGTCTTTTCCATGCGGTAGGGCTGAGCTGAACCGATGGCAAGTCCGGCTTCTGTGAATGAGGAGTATGATCCTAGAACTGATCCAAAAAGGAAGGCAAAATCAAAAGATCCAGTCTGGAAGTATGGCTAATAGCCAAATCTTGAGAACTGAGATGAAGTGATTTGCATTGTTTATGACACCAAGGTGAGTGGAGGCATCAAAAGGTTGAAGCAGCATTTGGCCGGTGGCTATGCTGATGCAAAAATGTGTGAGCAGACAACAACTGAATTAAGGAAGGAGATGGGAGAATATTTGGAGAAGAATAAAGGGAGCAGACCGCTGTTCCCAGATGGTGATGATGACGTGGTGGAGGTTGTTGCTGGAGGAACAACAAATGCAGTAGAAGATTTGGTTGATCGTGTTGAAACCCAAGCCTCTATTGTGATCTGAGCTCTGGGACAGCAGCTAAACAGAGGCGTGCAGCTTTCCAATTCAAGGCAAAGCCCACAACAAAATCAAAGGCAAACAGGCTAATAATTGAGATGATTTGTGCATCCGAGACAACAGCTAAATAGAGGCGTGCAACTTTCCAATTCAAGCCAAAGCCCACAACAAAATCAAAGGCAAACAGGCCAGTAATTGAGATGATTAGAAAGATCCCTGAGGAGATAGTTGATGAGAGACGGTCAAAGTCCTCTCAGCCAACTATTATGACCAGCACATTCCTAACGTTGAAGAGTTTGCATAAGCACAAGGATCCTCTAAAATGTTTGTTTGTAAGTTAGATATGAACAGGAAATAAGTTGGCAAAATTTAAGGCAGGTCAGGAGGTGCAGAACATTGTGCTCTCTACAGAGTTCTGAAATTTGATGGAAGATTGCCTTAGAGCTTTAGCCCCACTGCTTATTGTTGTTAGGGTGGTTGATGGTGATGAAAAACCTGCAATGCCAGAGGTGTCAACACTCATGAAACATGCAAAGGAGAAGATCAAGCAATGCTTTGCCATCCAAATTAAACAAAGCAACATTTGCTAAATAAGATCATGAAGATTATCGAGCGTTGTTGGGAGAAACAAATGGACCATCCACTATATCGGGCTGCATTGTTCTTAAACCCAGGAAAACTACATCCTCTCATAAATGTTGATGATGATGCAACTGTTGGACAACTAAAGGGTTGCTTTCTTGATGTGCTTGACAAAATGGTGGAGGACCAAGAAACTGGGGAAAAAATTGATGCTCAGGCCATGGACTATCAATGTCTTAGAGGAGAGGCATTCTCAAATAAAATGGCTAAGCAAAACTTAGAGACTATGAACCCTCGTAAGTGCTATATTTGTTTGCATTGCAGCATCTTTTCTTTTATATGTATTATGTTCAGCAAATAAATAATGTTTGCTTGTGTTTGTTACTGAAGTTGACTGGTGGAGGTCATATGGTGGTCGTGCTATTGAACTACAAAAGTGTGCTAGGCGTATTGTTGGTCTTTGTGCTTCATCATCAGGCTGTGAAAGAAATTGGCGTACCTTTGAATTTGTGAGTTTGAGCCATCTTTATGTTTCTTTTTGAATTTTTGTGTTATAAACTGTAGCAGCAACTTATCCTTCATTTTCTTCTTATACAGATTCATACAAAGAAAAGAAATCGTTTATTGCACAAGAAGTTGAATGCAATTGTATTTGTGTCCTACAACCGCAAGATGAAGACCAGGTTCCAAATAAGGCGAGAAAAAAAAAGGAAAAAGCTTTGACCCCTTGGTGATTGATGAGTTTGATCGGGACAATGAGTGGGCTGACTCTTTGCATGTACCCCCTCAAGGTGGACTGTGGTTATGATTGTGACCTGACATGGGAACAAGTTGATGAAACTGTTAGTGCATCACAGTCACTCCATGGTCGTAATTTGCCAAGAAGAGCTCACATGAACAACCGTGGTGGCCCAATCACCTACAACAACAAGCGTACAAGGAACCCTGCAACATCAAGGATGCTTGAAGATGAAATCTTATATTGCACTAGTGAAGGAGAGGAAGATGATCCACATGATGATGCTGATGTGAGTGACTGCGAGGATACAAGTGGTGGTTCCAATGATACTGGACAAGAAGATGGAGCTGCTAACATCCTTGACGAGTTTGATGATGTCTATTGAGTGTTGGAAGTAGGTTGTTGAGTGAGATAGGAGAGTGAGGGTGTTCAGACTCTTCAGAGTCACTCTTTTGCTATCTATGTTGTGCACTAGCACAGTACTCTATACAATATTGTCTACTCTTCTGCTACTTATTTTGTGCACTAGCATAATATTTTATAAGATAAAGTCCACTTTACTCCCTTCAAGTATGGGCGAAGTCCAGATAATCCCCTAAACTATTGTTTGGTTTGTTTTACCCCTTATTGTTTATTAAATTACACTGTTTTACATATTTGACTAGTATTCTAATCCTAAATTGCTGATATAGATCGAGATTAAGTTGAATTATCGTACGCATATCTTATCTAACATGACAAATAAATTAATATAATATATAATCCTATCATGGTTCAGTTATAATATATGCACCTTTGTTTTTGGCCGCTCTTGAGAATAGAGAAAATTGACCAAATACAACAAAATATGGACATGAATGGGATTATATGACTCATTTAGTCCTTTATCCCATTGTACGATACTTGTGTGAAGGTTGAGAGGACAATCCTAACTAAAATATCAACAAGTCAAAATTAAAATATTAATTAAAGGTATAAAATGATCTATTTTTATAAATCATGAGGATAAATGAACCAAATAATAGTTCAAGGGGTTATCCAGACTTTGGTCATACTTGGAGGGAGTAAAATGAACTTTTAATGTTGCCTACTCTTTTGCTATTTATTTTGTGCAATTCTGCCTTATGGTGTGTGGTAAGGCATGACCTCATCACACTTGGCGCCTAGGCGGCTGGAAGGGGATGGCTCGCCACACCTCGTCGTATCGCCTTAAAAACATAGGTCTATGCAACAAATATCGGCTAACCTATAGTTTAGGTGTTATGTACCATACCAACTCCTCTAAATATCTTTCTAACCACTCGATTTGTCCCCGGTTCAATTGTTTATCATATTTGATCAAGTACTTTTCAAGAGTTTAATATTATATATATGCTAGATCTATCTTATGGTATTTTAAAATTTCAGGATGTTAAAATGATCTTGTTTTAGTTAACATTTTATATTCTTGTTGTCAATGCTAAATCTTTTTTATATTATAAAACCATCTTTTTAATAATTAAATAAAAAAACAATTTCTTTCAATCATGTACATATACATCAGGGCATACTTGAAATCATCGGTAAGAACATTAAATAAAATAATTTTTTCCCTATAAACATCATCTTGTGTGATGTCTGCTTCCAAATGCAGGTCCTAGAAAACAACAAATATTTCCTAGAAAATCAATAAGTTTTGCAGTTATATAAAAAAGATATTTGTGGTTAAAATGTAGCTAGGATGAAAGAGAAATATCACGGGACTTAAAAAGCAAAGTATTTGGTTAAGAACAAACCTTGAGAAATAAGAATTTGACTGTATTTTTTATCATAAGAATTTGAATATATTTTGCAATTTACAAGTGAGTACTCCATAATCATAAACCAATTTATGACCTTTTCCACTAAAACAAAAAGGGCCTTCAGCGGCATTATAAAAAGTCTCGTAGCAGAGAATTTAAAGAGAACCGCCGCTATAGTGGTACAGTGACTTTTAGTAGCAGTTCACAAAGTAATCCGCCTCTAAAAATTAATTTTTAGCATCGCCCCTAAAAATAACGATGATTTTTAACGGCGGTTCAAATTGTGAACCGCCCCTAAAAATAGGTTTTTAGCAGCAGGCTATATTGTGGCCTGTCGCTGCAATATACCTGCTAGCCCATTACAATAACAAAGCTCACTACATCATAAGCCTTTATAAAAAAAAAGAAACCCTAGACTCCCTTCCTCAGTCCTTATCTCCACCTCTGCTCTCGCCTCCTCCCCTCCTATTGGCTCTGCCGCCTTCCTTCCCTCAAGCATATGCCAGCTCCGCCGCCCTTTCCTACTTGGTGGCAGCGTCTCCCGGCGGTGGGCCTCCTCCCCTTCCTCGCCTTCCCTCAGACGATGGGCGGGTCCAGCTTGGAGGAGGGCCCTCCTCCCCTTCCTCAGCGATGGACAAATCCGACATGGAGGCGGCAGGCCTCCTCCCCTTCCCCGCCTTCCCTCCGGTGATGGGCAGATCCGGCTTGGAGGCAGGCGCTCCTCCCATTCCTCGATGATGGGCGGATCTGGCATGGAGGCGACATGCCTCCTCCCCTTCCCAGCCTTCCCTCTGGCAACTAGGGGATCTAGCTCGGAGGCGGACCCTCCTCTCCTTCCCTCTAGTGACTGGGGGATTCAGCTCGGAGGCAGGCCCTCCTCCCCTTCCTTGGTGATAAGCGGATTCGTCGTGGAGGTGGCGGGCCTCCTCCCCTTCCCCGCCTCCCTTCCATTGCGCGGATTTGGCTGGGGCGCCGCCAGATCCGACGGTGACGCGAGCAGGCCTGGCGGGCTGTTGGTGGATCCGGCTTGGCGGGCCTGGCATGGGCTGAGCAGCCTTTTTTTTTATTTTTCAGATCCAAGCGTAGCGGTAGGTGAAGATGTCACCCGCCACTACTATTGTTTTTCTAACGGCGGATTGTTTCAACATGAGATTATCCCCCGTTGTCGATGTTCGTATTTAGCTAACAGCGGTTGTGCATGCCCGCCACTACAGTTTGTTTTGCACCACCGCTATAAACCTGTTTTGTTATAGTGTTTCTTGGCCATATTTTTACATTTTAAATTGGTAATCTCATACTATTGCTTCATGCGACTGGTCACATATATTTTTGCTATGGTTCTTTATTCATCAAAAGGTTTGACTTGCTCTAGGCGCCTTGCAACAAACAGACAACAGATTTGTCATCGCAAATAATCTTGTATATGAGGGTGTAGAAATATCTCCATGACACAAAATCTTCGTAGGTAGCTCTTCTATAATAATACTAGCAAAATACCCGTGCGATGCCACGGGTCTTTGTTAAAAACATTTATGGTTAGAATGTTTTTTGTAATTGTAAAAGATTTTCAATTAATCAAAATTTTTTTGGCCTGAGCATTTACTTTATTTTTATTTTGCTTTACCTTTGAATATTCATTATAATAATTTTTAAGTGAGTTATTATTGGAATTCTAGTTATTAGTTTTTATTCAAAATATGATGTAAATCATAAAGCAATAGATCATTAATTGTTATTAGTATGAAATATCGAATTAAAATCGGACTCTAATTCAACCAAAGATTAAAAAATGATTAAAAAATAATTCAAACTGATTGGTGAATTATTGTAGGATACAAACTGAATATGACAATGTTACGGACACATCTGGATACGAAAAAAGTGGTCTAGATGATCTCACCTCAATTAATATATTGTAGAGATTAGTAACACAATACTTGCCCACTGTTGACGAAGATGACAGCTGATGCTGTCTAGAACATTTGCCATTTATTGCTTATGCATGCACGATATATGTACCTCCGAAGTTCGCATGATCTCATGAAGATGGAAGAAATACATGGCTCGGATACAAAGAAGCCGATTGGATCGGATTGGCTGAACTCTGCCTCATCTGCACTTTCTCCATAGTCATGTTTCTAATTCACATTTTAAGAAGAGAATTGGTCAGGGAAAAAAATGGTAGACCCGATTTTGTTTTAAGATGGAAAATTCCACATGCTTTTGTACACAAAATCCCAAAAAACATTGAAAGAAGCAATCCGTAGGAGCATGATGATCTAGCATCTTAGGGCATGTACAACGGGTCTCTTGACTCCGTCCCTTCCTTGGACTTTTTGCAAAAAACTTCCCGCCTCCACGAAGCAAGCCGGCCCGCATCGTCTCAGGAGACGACGGTCTCGTCCCATGCTCCTAGGCGGTGAAGACGAGCGAAGCACCGATGTATGCCCGCATCGTCTCCTGGCGACGGCGAACTCGGATCCCAGATGGTTGCATGCGCTCGCCCTCGTCCCGCCCAAATCCTTCCGCCCGCCCTCCTGCTGTGCCTTTGTCTCCCCCAAATCCTCCTGCCTGAGTGCCACTTCGTCGGATCCCGCTCGCCCTCCTCCTCGAGATGTTGACGCCGGCCGGACTTAGGAAACCGAAGAAGGGGTCGGATGCGGCGGCGACGGCCCCATCCCGTACCCGTCTCGGCCATGGTGGCGGCTCGGGTGCGCTGGCCCCTTCCCTCGGCCGTGGTGGCGGCTCGACGGCGCTGCCCCCATCCATCGGCCGTGGCGGCGGCTCAGCGGCGCCACCCTCTTCCCTTGGCCGTGGTGGCGGCTCGACGGCGCTGCCCCCATCCGTCGGCCGTGGCAGCAGCTCAGCGGTGCCACCCCTTTCTCTTGGCCGCGGTGGCGGCTCGACGGTTCGCCCCCTTCTCTCAGCGCCGCCCCCTTTTACCTTGCTAGCAGAAACATTGCTGATGTGTGATTTCTTTGCTTAAAACTGTGACAACTTCTGAACCAATTTGTATGTGTCGATGCTGGACTGAAAATTGATTCACTCATAGCAAATGTGCTGAGTTTTGTAACTGGTGGACCTTGAATGTTCAGCTATCGGAGCTCGGCCAACACATAGGAAGGTCAAGAAGGATCTAATCGATCACATATGACAATGCTATGGCAACAAAGAAAATTAGACAAAAGGCATTATTACGATATATAATATAATTATTATATCATGGTTTCTAAAAAATATTATAATCATATTACTCTTATTTATGCTTGATACATTTTCTATCAAACAGCCACACAATGGTATGCACAAATGATCTTTAGTTATGTGTGCACTATTAAATAGCTTGTAGACAATGAGATAGTTTTGGATTATATGATCTGTCTGCTCATATGTCTGTGTCATTAATTAAAACACACACCCCATCTCAAGGTTGTATATGCCCTTACCTACCTTATTGAAAGGGCCCTGCTAGGATGCGTATAACCTTTGTTGACTTTCAGATCGAGCACACCTTAATAGATAATTTAATTTTTATATTTCAGGAAGCACCTTTCTAGGAAATAATGAGAAAATAATGCATTTGTCAAGTGCCAATTTTGTCACCTTTCATAAAATGGCGAAACATTTTATCAAAGCCATGTAAATGGATCAATTGCATTAGAACTCTTTTACCAAAATCATCCCTATTACCTCATAGGGAGGGACACAAGAAATCAATCTACACCATTGGTTGTTAGAAGGGAGAAAATGAATAAAAAATCTGTTAATGGTCTCCCAATAGATATAACTGTGCCGGTAGGAATTAATGCTCACTGAATAAATTGGAAAGTAGGCTGTTAAAAATGCATGCAACCATGCATGATTGTTCAAGATGCGATTTAAAAATATCGGTTTGAGGAATCTAACAAAATCTCCACATGCAAGCATGCAACATTAGACATGTAGCCCTCGAAGTCATTTTTCCTATAGATGTTTGAAGATAGAATCACAATTCACATGGCCAATTCAAAACAATACCCCTTAATTAAACAAAAAATAAAGATGACATGTGCATTGCCTATATCTTGTAGAAAAATTTTACTTCGTGTTATTTGGCTAATCCATCTTGTAAGTTATCTCCTCATCTTAGATTTTATAATTAACCATGTGAGTGTTACCGAGTTCTTGAATTAATAGGATAGGAAACGTAGCACTGTGCCAATGTGTATATATGGTGCCATGCACCTATCCTTCCTAACGCGACCAGGCTTTCTGTCTACATACAAAAGAACTTCACTGTCCCATGCGTTTCCAGATTTTGTGGATCCAAAACTTTCCTAACCAGTGGTAGTTAGATCCATATAATAATTAAGAGCGATCAATTACCTCTTAGAAGGTAATAGATTAATTTAGTTCTCGAGTTCTGACCAAATGAACCGCCCACAATTATTTGGGACTACCTTAAAATCCCTCTTATATTATTAGAAAATGTTATTTGACAATGCTTAAAAGTTCTGGCAATCTAAATTCTTACATTTATTTTTTCATTCTATTCTCAAAATACCAGAATGTAAAGTCATTCACATAGAATTTTGTTTGGGACTGTCATATGCCAATTGGTCTACCCTTTTCCCCTATATTGGTTGATCCTAAACAAAAACTGTCTGAATCACATGTAGCAAGCATGTCACCATACCAGTTTTTTTGTAAAGAAACAACTTAATTGTCATGTCATAAACGAAAACGCACCTCAATGTCCTTTCTGATATAGTTTCTACTGCCAAGGAGAAGCCTAAAGCAACTTTTCTCAGGTTCATTTCCACCTTGCCCATATCAAAGCACCGTGCCGAAGAACATGGGCATATTTTAAAACATGTAAAACACAAAAGCTAACAACTATATCTTTTAGGCTGCTATGTCAAAAAAGTGTGAGCCTCAACAAAGTTCTAGTGAAACTCTAAGTAATATAGCACATATTATGAAATGAATAAATAAATTATGAAAGTGAAGAACTAATCAAAGAGGTAATATTCAATCATGAAATTCCCCGGTCGAACCTGCCATTTCCAAAGCTAAAAGGACCTCATGTCCAAGCAGAACTTCTCAAGCAGTAAAAATGAAGCACTTATCCCAAGTGTACTTTATGGCACTTATCCCACGTGTAAGTCCCGGTTCCATTTTACAGACAATGCACATTGCTGCACTTAGTAGGTGATGCCAAACAAGCTGAAAAGATATCAATCTCTTAAAAGCTAAACTTATCCATGATTATTGGAGCCATACTGCAACAATAACGATTAGACAACTACAGAAGTTGTGCTGTTGTTAGTCAATCTCTAAAAATTAAGATGAACCCAACAAAGAACAACTATACATTTCTGATGGTAGAGAAACAATTAATAGCACCAGCATCACACAACCACATTCGTACAGAAATGCAGGAACCCCTTAATCCCAGGGTGCAAACATCTAAAAGCTTCTAGAAAGGAACCGAAACTATGAGCGCACTTACCTGGCTTAGGCTTTATCCTTCTGTGAGGTCTATGCCAGTCAGACCCTCCATGTCTTGTTGATTTTAATATGTGCTCTATCCTTCAGTGAGGTCTATGGCAAGTCAGACCCTCCAGGTCTTATTGATCTCATTCTATACAAAGAGTTGATGCAAACAACAGTCAGATGATTGAATTAGGAGGATGAATCAAATAGAGGAAAGAATAAATTGGACCCAGAGAATCCATTGAACACAAGAAATCTAGCAGTTTAGATTTATAGAGAGGTATGGCGAGGAAGAATATGGGCATATTTGAAACATGTAAAACACAAAAGCTCACAGCTATATTTTTTTGGCTGCTGTGTCAAAAAAAAAAGTGTGATGAACAGCAAGGAGTAAAATGCTAGAAAAGAAACAAAAGAGCCAAGTATTGACTATTTTTGTGTTGCAAATAGAATAACAATACATCAACAAAAATAATAAGTTCAGTACACATAACAAATCAAAATATATGAAACCCATTAATTCGTTTTAAAAGAACAAACAATGGATTCATTATCTGTTCTGGTTGCACATCACAGAAGGTACATTTAGATTTATAGAGAGGTATGGGGAGGAAGAATATAGGCATATTTTGAAACATGTAAAACACAAAAGCTCACAACTATATTTTTTTGGCTGCTATGTCGAAAAAAGTGGTGATGAACAACAAAGTTCTCGTGAAACTCTAAGAAATATAACAGTTATTATGGAGTAAATTTATGACAAAGTGAAGAACTAATTGAAGAGGCATTATTGAATCATCAAAATTATAGTAATGTACATCAAAGATATTGCTATCTTACAAGATGAAGCCATACTTACTTAAACATAGAGACGTACCACGTGTAGCCGTAAAATGAAGCTAATGCTACCTTACTTAAAAGTGGCCGTGCACATAAAAGCATTTCATTGCATAATGGAGGTGCATGTTTAAAGTCCATAATCTAGAAGCCATATAACATAATCTCATCTTCAGTGACTTTTAGTTATGAGTGCTACATCAACTGAATATCCTACATAACAAGTATAGTCCGAAGCATTATTATTGCCTAAGCTCTAAGACTACCAGAGAACTCAGAACTAATTCTGTCAATGACAAATACAAATAAAACATCCTTTCACCCAAAGTGTTAAACTTCTAGAATAAATAGCAAAGTTAAGACTACAGAAAATTTTAAGTTATGCAGAGTTATTGTGCAAAACCTTAGGAAAAGGTGCTTCTTTATGCCTCAGCTCTTTAGAAAGGCAATTCTAGTTGCTTTGTTTACATGATTGTGACTTTTTAAAAGAATGAAGTTTTTTATATTCCAATGATGTGTCTAAAATTATAGAACGCAAACTATACAAACTGAGAAACAAAGACAACGCTTACGGAATGGTAAATTCTTTTAATTGAAGTATAAATCATGTTCTAAACACATATAAATACTTTTTTTTTGCATAGCACCATTTTATTGTCAACAAGGATACAACTCTTTAACAATAATCAAAGCTTACAGTTCGGCAAAATTTCAAAGGGAAATTTAACAGCGGATGTGTTAGTTTTAAATTTGCCAATTGCTTAGTGTACAATATAAATTTGCTCCTCTACTATTGGCATACTGCCACCTACGGCAACATTACCTTGGACTGCCATATTTGTTGCTGCATGTCTGATGCAGAATGGGAGATCAATGGAACAGCCACCATCATGCTGCAGTTGCCGCTTGTTCACCTGCCGCACAACTGCCCCATCGATAATTTTGCGATTATTCTGAGTTTTCACGAGAGATCAAATATTTCAGGAGCCAAACAACTATTATGATCATGAACCCCTCAAAGCTCAGCTGAAAACAATAACAAAAATAGGGGAATCAACTCACCTTACTATTGCGCATCACAGAAAAAAAAATTCAAAGCTTATCCGTCAGAATCAGGGGAGATAAGGCATTTGGAGCTGGGTAAGAGCCGATTATGTTGGTCATTTATCATAGCCGGCAGAAGTGAACTCCAACCGCTGCCAGGCGCAATAGACACATTGCTCGCCTGCTCCCATCGGCTATCATGTTGCACCGGAAGGATGCCGACCTTGCCGCAAGGGTGGTGGCTGGAAGTCGATGTTACCACGAGGCCACTGAGTTGTGGCAGGACATCGACCTTTTTTGCTCCTGAGCTATGCGGCGGGTGGACCTGGACCATGCCGTAAGGGTGTTGGTAGGATGACGGTCACGAGGGTGTTGGCTGCGGCTGGATGTCCACCACAGAGCTTGAGCGAGAACAAGGAAGAGGGCCAGGAAGGAGAAGATCACCATTTAGGAGAATAATCTAGAATTTAGGAAATTAAAACCAAATTAACTAAGGTACAATTAAGGAAGGGAGATATTTGGGGATGTGTCTCATGTATGCATGCAACATGGGAAGAAAACGACTAATGCGGAAGGAGAGAAAAGAGGAAATTACACACACAATTATTATGGAAGGGAATAATTAAGGGATACTAATTACTATGCATATTGAAAAAATGCATAAATTAAGGAAAGTATGAGCACATGATTTCTAGGCCAGTACTGGCAAGAGCTAGGTCCTGACTGGGTAAGAAAAGTCAGAGGTTTGGGTGTAACCTGAGTGAATCTTTAATTCAAAATAGGTGTAAGGTGTGTAACATACAACCACCTAGTGGGTCCATTTTTAAATCCAGTGGTGATAAGAATTGATCCCAATTAGATCTAAGGCTTCAGATTAAATGGTATAGAGTGAAGGGAGTGACAACATAGATCGTAGGAACTCCTTCTTTATTAGTTTAGATGCTCCCATCGGCTATCGTGTTGCACCGGAAGGATGCCGACCTTGCCGCAAGGGTGGTGGGTGGAAGTCGACGTTACCACGAGGCCACTGAGTTGCGGCAGGACATTGACCTTTTTTTGCTCCTGAGCTATGCGGCGGGTGGACCTGGACCATGTCGTGAGGGTTTTGGTAGGATGACGGTCACGAGGGTGTTGGCTACGGCTGGATGTCCACCACAGAGCTTGAGCGAGAACAAGGAAGAGGGCCAGGAAGGAGAAGATCACCCTTTAGGAGATAATCTAGAATTTAGGAAATTAAAACCAAATTAACTAAGGTACAATTAAGGAAGGGAGATATTTGGGGATGTGTCTCATGTATGCATGCAACATGGGAAGAAAACGACTAATGCGGAAAGAGAGAAAAGAGGAAATTACACACACAATTATTATGGAAGGGAATAATTAAGGGATACTAATTACTGTGCATATTGAAAAAATGCATAAATTAAGGAAAGTATGAGCACATGATTTCTAGGCCAGTACTGGCAAGAGCTAGGTCCTGACTGGGTAAGAAAAGTCAGAGGTTTGGGTGTAACCTGAGTGAATTTTTAATTTAAAATAGGTGTAAGGTGTGTAACATATAACCACCTAGTGGGTCCATTTTTAAATCCAGTGGTGATAAGGATTGATCCCAATTAGATCTAAGGCTTCAGATTAAAGGGTATAGAGTGAAGGGAGTGACAACATAGATCGCAAGAACTCCTTCTTTATTAGTTTAGATGCTCTCATCGGCTATCGTGTTGCACCGGAAGGATGCCGACCTTGCCGCAAGGGTGGTGGCTGGAAGTCGACGTTACCACGAGGCCACTGAGTTGCGGCAGGACATCGACCTTTTTTGCTCCTGAGCTATGCGGCGGGTGGACCTGGACCATGCCGTGAGGGTGTCGGTAGGATGACGGTCACGAGGGTGTTGGCTGCGGCTGGATGTCCACCACAGAGCTTGAGCAAGAACAAGGAAGAGGGCCAGGAAGGAGAAGATCACCATTTAGGAGAATAATCTAGAATTTAGGAAATTAAAACCAAATTAACTAAGGTACAATTAAGGAAGGGAGATATTTGGGGATGTGTCTCATGTATGCATGCAACATGGGAAGAAAACGACTAATGCGGAAGGAGAGAAAAGAGGAAATTACACACACAATTATTATGGAAGGGAATAATTAAGGGATACTAATTACTGTGCATATTGAAAAAATGCATAAATTAAGGAAAGTATGAGCACATGATTTCTAGGCCAGTACTGGCAAGAGCTAGGTCCTGACTGGGTAAGAAAAGTTAGAGGTTTGGGTGTAACCTGAGTGAATTTTTAATTCAAAATAGGTGTAAGGTGCGTAAGGTATAACCACCTAGTGGGTCCATTTTTAAATCCAGTGATGATAAGGATTGATCCCAATTAGATCTAAGGCTTTAGATTAAAGGGTATAGAGTGAAGGGAGTGATAACATAGATCGCAGGAACTCCTTCTTTATTAGTTTAGATGCGTGAATTTTTAGTTTAAAATAGGTGTAAGATGTGTAACATGTAACCACCTAGTGGGTCCATTTTTAAATCTAGTGGTGATAAGGATTGCTCCCAGTTAGATCTAAGACTTCAGATTAAAGGGTACAGATTGAAGGGAGTGACAACATAGATAGCAAGAACTACTTTATTAGTTTAGATAAGGTGGACAAAAGGCCCGTGTAACCGTAACTCATGTTCCTTGCAGTTTGTTGACTGCCAATTCAATGTATCATTTGTGAGTCGATGGCTGAACACCTTGCCTTTTATTTATAGTGACGACCTGCCCAGTAATCAAATTTGGGTGTAAGTAGCAAGGTTCACATATCCGGTGAACCGACCGTTTGTGAGCCATAAAAATACTGGTCGGTTAACCAGAATAACTGGTCGGTTAACCATTTTGCTACAGTGCTAGCTTTGGTTTTCACCGGATAACCAACCAGCCGGTGCAACAGGCCCGGACTAGTTTTCTGGTTAACCGGGATAACCGGCTGGTTATCGTGGTTATTAAAACCCAGGTAAGTAGAAGGAATCACATGGAACCAGTACCGAAAGAACCTAACCGTGTTTCCAAAGCGCCATGGCTTCACATGTATCTACCGAATCAGAGATTCAAAACCATTACGACTTACTCCATCCGTTCCAAAATTGTTGGCGCCATTGACTTTTTTCGCCATATTTGATCACTCCTCTTATTCAAAAAAATGTAAAAATATTATATATTTTCTCATGATTTATTTAGAGAAAATTTAAATATAACTTATAACTTTTTGTATTTGAACAAATATGTTAAATAAGACGAATGGTCAAAGATAATGAAAAAAGTCAATGGCAACAATAGTTTTGGAACGGAGGGAGTACAAGGGTATTATGAAATGATTTTGGAATGTTGGCTAGGAAAAACAATCTCTACTTCTTAATAAAAGAGGTGAAAACATCCATACGGTATTGCATGGGTGAAAATGTCCAATGTACGATGTAAATGTACAAGGACACCCCCCCCCCCCCCCCAACCCCCCATGCTAATATGCTATGACTCTCAAAATTCTGCCGTACACCAGCACCTTTTACATTTGAAATATGTAGAAGTCCAGATTAGAAAAACCAATACCACCTGAATCCTGCAAAACTTGGATGATAAGGTTGGTTCATGGACACCATGTTTTCTTTCCAATCATGACCACTTGACATCAACGCCGCGTACTCCATAGCCTCGGACGAGATCATTACACAAGCAGTGGTAGCATAAGTCCTAGCTGTGCTAGTTTGCCGAGGAAGGTCGATGACGACGCGGTTGTGAAAGATGCGTATTAAGTATATGGTGAAATTTCATGCAAACCAGTGTCCTCTGCATGCTATACAGTAATGGATCAATAATTAAATTAGTTTTGACGATTACTAATTTGTAATGCTCTTGTTGCCCGTACCAGCTAATCTTGATGACGGAAAAAAAGTATGAAAATACTATTGCAAATGTAAGTTGAACAAAGTGACATATACAATTCACGAATAGAAAATAGGGTGGAAACTGGCAAAACAATGTTATTGTCAGATCTATCTAATTTAACCCTTGAACTCTCTCAATTTCATGTCCAATCAAAACTAAGACATAATCAAAGAAATTAAGATGCTTAAGAAAATATATGTGAGGGCCCGTGGCAAGTGATAATGATATCTGCATCATCCGGTATTGCATTCGCATCCAACAACACCAAGATCTAGAGGAAGGGTAAAGGTGACTTGGCGCAGAGCATAGATTGGGCGGCCGCCCTACGTTGCCCTATTGGAAGATCCGCCACTGAAGTGCAAATCTGCAATCTTCTAGTGTGACTTCATACCTTCTCAGAGTTTCACACAAGTCATTTGGTGCTGTTTTTACACGAATGGCCCCAGAGCAGCCATGGATGATGGCTACGAACAGGAGGAAGAATATAGCAAAGAGAATGGAGATTGTGGGAACCAATGTGTCCTTCCTCTCTCTCCCTCCCTCCCTCTCTCTCTCTCTGGCACCCCAACTTTTCTCTTTGATCGAGTTTTTGCATGAATGAAACTACATCAAACCTTTTCTTTATATATAATGAATTCACATTGATTTCAGTGTACAATCACAAGATCACATATTGTGTTTGAATGAAATAACAAATGAGGTGTAAATGGATGCATCCTAAGCCAGCATCAAGCTTTCTAGCATGCATACATACATGCGTTCTTGAACCATGAGAGCACCAGGACTGTGATACATCTGCATGCATGTATCATTTTTACTTGGATCAAGGATCATAATTGCTGTCTAATAATATTGGAATATTTTGTAGCCACATGAAACATAAATTGCGGTGATTATCATGCATTGATAGTGTTGATGCCGAAAAGCGCCATTAAACACGGGCACATCCTTGTGCAACTTGCAGACACGCTCCTCGCTGCGGAGTCTGCGAAAACCGGACCCTCCGGTTTCCAAAACTGGAGCCTCCAGTTTTGTGACGAGATACCAACAAACGCTCGCCCGGGAGGGACCCCATCGGGGCAAGCGCACGTAGGGTTGTCCTAGAATCAGCAGGCCATCTAGGACGCCTTCTAACGTCGTAGAGACGACGAAGAACAACAATTAGGGTTGGAAAATTAATAGGAGAGATAAAAAGATAAAAGAAACAAAAAGATAAAGAAAATATGTTTTGATCAATTGAGTAATGCCTCAATCGGCCATGACCCCTTGTATATAAAGGGTAGGAGGTCTTGCCCCGCAAGAAATCGAGATTTATATGATTTACGTGAAGAAAACTAACTCTAACTCGGTCTGGACCATGAAAACCGGACCCTCTGGTTTACAAAACAGGACCATCCGGTTTTACACCCTGTGAGCAATTTCCAAATAGCATGACTTCTTCGTCTGGACTCCAAAATAGGTGTTCCATATGTCTATTTTGATGGTCTCGACGAGGGCTTCATCATGGAGACTTCAAATAAGTATTTTGACTTGATATTCGTACCTTTACATGCACTTCTTTGTTTCTTGAGTGAAACTTAGCCAAAATACTTAGAAAATATGCTCACAACCTGCAAAATATATCTAAATACCAAATATATGAAAGAATTAATATTAGCCTTAATTTAAACAATTTTGACTACTATGTGTATAAACCGGACACTACGGTTTTCCCAGAATGTATATTTTGGTCGTCAACACATGCCCCCCTGCGTGCCAAAAAATATTTTTATAGACCAAAATTATCTAAAGATATTAATAAACAAAACATCGGCTATATATGACCGATGCAACCCTCATGAAGCTAAAAATATAGCCGAAATAGTACTCTTACAAATACAGCAACATAATAGTAGACACTAACTAACTATTTCGACTTTTTTAAATTACTATTTGATTAATAACAAAAATCTTGATACGGCCCTAATGGCCAATCATGAATATTTCTATTTGTCATAGCCCAATAAGGATATTGATAGTGATAGTAGGGCAATCAAGGATTAAACACAAACCATGGATTATGATTAACTAAATATGCATTCTATGGTATGTGTATTGATGGATTATATGACGAAGACCAGTTAAATGAATGCAAATTATATTGATTTACATTTGGTCTCGTCGGTGAAGAACTCCGCCTTTGACTCTTTCTAGGCTCACCGAGTTTATTGCTTTTTTGTTTTTCCTCGACCTCCTTCGTGTATTTAGTCAGCAACTTGTCAAAGGTTAGCTTGGTCTTCACCATCTTCCTTTTCTTCTTAGCATAATCTTGCCCCCTAGCTGAATATGGTTTTTCTTCAACCTTGTCTTCTATAATTTGCTTGGGACAAGCTTGATCAACAACACTAGCCGATACATTATTTTTTGGCTTTTTCTCATCTACTGTCAAGTCTAAATTTTTCTCTAAATTCCAATCCTTCTTGACACACCGGACTTGTTTGATCACTCGTCGTTTAATTTTACCTATAGACCAATTCTTTTGCTCAAAACGTTCATTGTTGACATATGATGACCTATTATCTGATAGACCTCCATAAGGGACTAAATCTGAATAAAAATACATTGGAGGAGGCGGTATACATGAAAACCATGGTGAATACAAATAAGACATAGAACTATAAGGTACCCTTGGTTTATGTACATATGACTCAAATAATCAAAATGGCATTGATGAAGTATGAGAACTATATGGTTGCCGATTCAAACTATAAGGCGACTCATACTTTCTAGGCCAACTAGCATGTTCCTTACTATTTGGATTTTGGATCTTGGCCAAAAACTTTTGAGGTTTTGGCTTTCTAATCTTATGCTTGTCAAGATCTTTAGGTTTGTTGACCTTCCAAACACCAACCTCAGGATTTTTAGGCTTAACCATCTTTTTATTTTTTTGAACAAAACCGAAGCATCCGGTTTTCCCTGGACATCAGGTTGAACCGAATTTTTGGATTTTCTTTCTTGCCCCCCCCCCTTGAGTGCAGAGGTGATTGGTGTGGTTTCTATATTTTTCCTAGATTCGGCTTGAGATAGCCAAACTTGATTTTTTCTTGTACTTGACCAACAACATTAGTAGTTGGCTCATCTTTGTGAGGAATACAAACTAAATTTGCATCAACATGAGTATTAGTCGGCTTTTCAACAACCAACTCTTGACTAATAGGAATAAGATCTATAGTGTTTTTTCTATTAAGTAAGTCATCCACAAATGTAAGCAAACCACTTATAAAATTAGCTATGAACTTACTATGCTTTGGTAGATCGTAGATCCTCAACTCGTCGATGACAGATACCTCCATCATGATGACACCTTGTTTCGTTACTTAATAGCAATCAGGAAACATTACTTTGCTAATGCCCTTGCGTAAATCTTCAGGTAATCCTTCAAGTGCCATCATATTGCTAGGGTTTGCTAAATCAGCCATAATGGCCAGATTCTTCTTCCCCAACGGAGTCGCCAAAAAGTGTGTTGACACCGAAAAGCACCGTTAAACACGAGCACGTCCTTGTGCAACTCGCAGACACGCTCCTCGTCGTGGAGTCTGCAAAAATCGGACCCTCTAGTTTCCAAAACCGGAGCCTCTGGTTTCATCGGGATTTCGAGGAGATACCAACGAACCTCGCCCGGGAGGGACCCCGTTAGGGCAAGCGCACGTAGGGTTGTCCTAGAGTCGGCAGACCATCTAGGACGCCTTCTAACGCCGTAGAGACGAGGAAGAACAATAATTAGGGTTGGAAAAGTAATAGGAGAGATAAAAAGATAAAAGAAACAAAAAGATAAAGAAAATATGTTTTGTTTGATTGGGTGATGCCTCAATCAACCGTGGCCCCTTGTATATAAAGGGTAGGAGGTCTTGCCCTGCAAGAAATCGAGATTTACATGATTTACGTGAAGAAAACTAACTCTAACTCGGTCTGGACCTTAAAAACTGGACCATCCAGTTTTACACCCTGTGAGCAATTTCCAAATGGTATAACTTCTTCGTTCGGACTCCAAAATAGATGTTCCATATGTCTATTTTGATGGTCTCGATGAGGGCTTCATCATGGAGACTTCAAATAAGTATTTTGACTTGGTATTCATACCTTTACATGCACTTCTTTGTTTCTTGAGTGAAACTTAGCCAAAATACTTAGAAAATATGCTCACAACCTGCAAAATATATCTAAATACCAAATATATGAAATAATTAATATTAGCCTTAATTTAAACAATTTTGACTACTATGTGTCTGCCAAAACCGGATGCTCCAGTTTTGTAACCCGGACACTCCGGTTTTTCTAGAATGTATATTTTGGTCGTCAACAGATAGCAGTAGCACCAATACACATATATTAATTTCTTTGAAATTGTTGATTTCGTCATTTATATGTTGAATACTATGTCAATGATTTTTTAGCAGTCATTTTTGTTGCTTCAATCAATGTTGCAATGTTTCTAAACATTACCTTGTGCATAGTATTTGTATCTTTAAGTATGTATGGTTACAATATCATGACAAATGAAGTGATGATAAATGATTATATCTAATGAGGTCCACACAAGCATCGAACACACACCCATTTAGTAATCTTGCCTAAAGCATCCATAAAAGCTCCAATAAATCAAAAGAAACTTAGTTGTCTATATCCAACAATGAAAGGTGCATAAAAGGGAAACTCAGCTTTGCCAATGACACTTGATACTGAGACAAGCTATGGTGAGAAGGAGGATGCTCTTCACCTTCACCCTTATCGCGACCACTGCCATGATCTTTCGTCATGGAAGTGGTAGCATGGCAGACCCTATTGACACTGTCATGAAAACATGTAACACTATTGGTGAGTATGTGGACTTTGACTTTTACGTGTCCCACTTGCGGGCCGTACCAGGATCTGAGTTAGTTGGTCAACACGGGCACCTCCTCATGAACGTAGACCTAGTAGTTGTGATGCTACGATGGCATGAGATGCTATGATGAGGATGGCTCATAGACAGAGTGACCCGGCTACACAAAATGCATTGGAGGCATGCGGATACCAATATTGGGCAGCATCAATGCCTGCACTTCGGATGTACCGTGGGTATGTGGTGGCAAATAACTGGGATGCTGCAATCTCAATAAGGTGGCTCATTGTGCAGGCGGGGACTAGGTGTGAAGCTGCACTCAAAGGACATGACACAGCAGCTAAGAAGATGGCTGGGTTGAACCATGAGTTCAGCCAACTATCTGCAATGATTGACGTAATGACAGTGGATGAGCCATAAAATCAGCATGAAGGGTGCCTAGTTGTAATAGATGTGTATTAGAGGGCCGAGTATATGGTGAAAGTTCATGCAAACCAGTGTCCTCTGCATGCTATAAAGTGTAATGGATCAATAATTAAATTAGTTTTGACGATTACTAGGTTGTAATGCTCTTGTTGCCCGTACCAGCTAATCTTGATGAGGAAAAAAAAGTATGAATATACTACTGCACATGTAAGTTGAACAAAGTGACATATACAATTCACGAATAGAAAATAGGGTGGAAACTGGCAAGACAATGTTATTGTCAGATCTATCTAATTTAACGCTTGAACTCTCTCAGTTTCGTGTCCAATCAAAACTAAGACATAAATAAAGAAATTAAGATGCTTAAGAAAATATATGTGAGGGCCCGTGGCAAGGGATAATGATATCCGCATCATCCAGTATTGCATTCGCATCCAACAACACCAAGATCCAATCTATACTTTGGTTTGCTTTAGGTACTTCATATCCACCTTCTTAGTTGCTCCCAAGATGGATCCAATTGCCCAAAGTTGCACAAAAGGACCAAGTTTCATACAACACACCATAGACATTCACCCACACTTGATCCAGCTTCCTCTTGGGTTGGATTTCACTGTTCCACTCCTCAAAGGTTAACACACCTTCATTATTACATTGTTAGTGGGGTTCCTCCTAATTGCCACCATCATTTGAAGCTCCACTTGCAAGGGAACAAAATGAAAAAAAACATTAGCCACCATGTGCAGTCACCACCCAGTCCTATTTGATTGGCAACACACAACATAGCTCCATCAGTCATAGGCTTGTCAAATTTAGTTTTACTGGCAATTGATTGGCATGTCCAAACATGATGGAGAATATTATACTAATAAGTGGGCAACATAACTAGCTTAGCTAGGACTAATGAGTACCACTAGTTCCTAGACATGGATGCTACGATGATGTATGTATCAAGGGTCATAATACCAAACCCAACATTTTCCTTGGGCAACACCAAATTGGGTAATATGCTAGCAGATTCGACCACGCTGTCACAATCATATGAGATGAACTATGATGCATTCATAACCTCGCGAGCATCGCAATACTGCCCAACTGTGACAGAACGTGTCGCCCATTGCAGTGCTGGCATAATGCCTTTGTATAGATCCAAGCATGAAAGCTTAGCTAACTCTATCTCCTGATCTTCTGCAGTGGAGTTGTGGACTGCAATAAATGAGGAGAGTGTGTCCTTGATGCTCATCACGGTTCCAGTTGTGTTGGCCACCGGGTGCTGTGTAGAAGTGTCACCAATGCAGATGCATTGTATGCAGCACTACATGGTAGCGATGAGTCATAACAAAGTGCATCAGTGCGAATCTGCAATCTTCTAGTATGACTTCGTACCTTCTCAGAGTTTCACACAAGTCGTCCAGTGCTGTCTTTAAACGAATGGCCCCAGAGCAGCCATGGATGATGGCTATGATCAGGAGGAAGAATATAGCAAAGAGAATGGAGATTGTGGGAGCCATTGTCCTCCCCCTCTCTCTCGCGCGTGCCCCAATTTTTTCTCTTTGATTGAGTTTTTGTGTGAATCAAACTACATTAAACCTTTTTTTGTTTCTAATGAATTTGAATTGATTTCAGTGTACAATCACAAGATCACATATTGTGTTTGAATGAAATAACAAATGAGGTGTAAATGGATGCATCCTAAGCCAGCAACAAGCTTTCTTGCATGCATAGATACATGCCTTCCTGACTGCACCATCAGAGCACTAGGACTGCGATACATCTGCATGCATGTATCATTTTTGCTTGGATATAGGATCATAATTGCTGTCTAATAATATTGGAATATTTTGCAGCCACATGGAACATACATTGCAGTGATTATCATACATTGATAGTACAGGCACCAATACACATATATTGATTTCTTTGAAATTGTTGATTTCATCATTTATATGTTGAATACTATGCCAATGAGTATTTAGCAGTCATTTTTGTTGCTTCAATCAATGTTGCAATGTTTCTAAAGATTACCTTTTGCATAGTATTTGTATCTTTAAGTATTTATGGTTACAATATCATGACCAACGAAGTGATGATAAATGATCATATCTAATGAGGTGCACACAAGCATCCAACTCATCCATTTACTAATCTTGCCTAAAGCATCCATAAAAGCTCCCATAAATCGAAAGGAAACTTAGGTGTCTATATCCAACAATGAAAGGTGCATAAAAGGGAAAGGCTGTTTTGCCAATGACACTTGATACTGAGACAAGCTATGGTGAGAAGGAGCATGCTCTTCACCTTGACCCTTATCGTGACCACTGCCATGATCTTTTGTCATGGAAGTGGTACCATGGCAGATCCTGTTGACACTGTCATGAAAACATGTAACAACATTCGTAAGTATGTGGACTTTGATTTTTGCGTGTCTCGATTGCGGGTCATACCAGGATCTGAGTCAGTTGGTCAACATGGGCACCTCCTCATGACCGTAGACCTAGCAGTTGTGAGTGGAGCCATGTCATGGGATGCTGCGATGAGGATGATTCGTGGAGAGAGCGAACCGGCTACAAAAAATGCATTGGAGGCATGCGGATACCTATATTGGGCAGCATCAATGCCTGCACTACGGATGTGCCGTGGGTATGTGGTGGCAAATAACTGGGATGCTGCGATCTCAATAAGGTGGCTCATTGTGCCAGCGGGCACTAGGTGTGAAGCGGCACTCAAAGGACAGGACACAGCAGCTAAGAAGATGGCTGGGTTGAACCACGAGTTCAGCCAACTGTCAAAAATGATTGACGTGATGACTGCAGATGAGCCATAAAATCAGCATGAGGGGTGCCAAGTTGTAATAGATGTGTATTAAGAGGGTAAAGTATATGGTGAAATTCCATGCAAACCAGTGTCCCCTGCATGCTGTAAAGTGTAATGGATCAATAATTAAATTAGTTTTGATGATTACTTGTTTGTAATGCTCTTGTTTCCCATACAAGCTAATCTTGACGAGGGGAAAAATGTATGAAAATACTATTGCACTTGTAAGTTGAACAAGGTGAATTCAAGAATAGAAAATAGGCTGGAAATTGGCAAGGCAATGTTATTGTCATATCTATCAAATTTAACACTTGAACTCTCTTAATTTCATGTCCCATCAAAATTAAGATATAAACAAAGAAATTAAGATGCTTAAGAAAATATATGTAAGGGCCTGTGGCAAGGGATGACATAAATAACGTGTAAACTTCATGACCATTGATGATGGAATCCCCGAGGTATGAATGTTTTGGCGATAGATGACAACTGTGAAATTGTGGGCTAATATCTACACGAGTGTTGTGTATGTAGGAATCATCTCTAAACTCTATTACAAATTATATGGATGATGGTTGCCTTGGCAATGGATGACAATGACCACAAGCATGGAGGCTTGATGAGCTTCATGGAGTCCAAGGGTTGATGAAGATGGATCAAAGCCAAGGACAAGCTATGGAGCAAGTGTTGGGAACACTTGTCTAGTTGTTAGGGCTTTGAGTCCATAGGAAAAACCAGACTATCAAGGGGGTCTAGGTCATTTCTCTTAGGTCATGTCTAGTCGGTGATGTGCATGTATGCTCGGTGAAATCACAGGCACTAGGTGAAAGTGGAGAAGCTAAGGAGCTGTTCGGAGAAGCCGGGAAACGAAGTTAAGCAAGGACGAGGAGTTTCAGTTTCTAGACGTAGTGACCGGACAAAGGGGTCAGTGGTGACTGGACTGTACGGTCACTAGAAGGAGTTGTCTAGGACTTTCAGCAAGGAGAGAGGAATCTGTGAAGTCTGGAAGCCCTAGAGACCGGATGGTATGGTCTAGTGACCGGACGGTCCGGTCAGTAGGAGATTTTTGCCATTATACCATTCCACACACTGGGCTTCCCCCTTATACCATGACAACATGGGGCTTCCACCTTATAGCATTAGACTATTATTCTTTTTCTTCGTATACCATTAGTTAGTGTTAGACCATTTTTACCTCTATTAAGGTATATACAAAGACAAAAATACTCTTGCATCTCTCTCACTGTTCATTTTTTCATCATTCGTCTTTTTTTCCTTCTCATTTTCCTCTCATCTCCCCCTTTTCTCTCTCTTCCTGTTGCTTGCGTGGACAAGGCTACTCGCGCTTGCTATCGCCGGCCCGGCAAGCGGAGGGCAGAGGGGCGTCAGTGGAGGCACTGGGGGCGAGGCGGCGGTCGAGGGCGTTTCCGGTCGCCGGCCAGCCTCCCTTCCTCACCGAGCTCCCCTCCCTCCCCTTCCCTTCCTCTACGGATTAGCGGCGGCAGAGGGGTGTGGGAGCAAGCGGGGTCGGGGCAGGGCGGAGGGCGGGCACACTAGAGGCGGCATGATGGTGCGAAGGGTGCGGCAGTGGCCGTAAGCGGCGGGAGGCGGAGCAGCGTGCGGTGCATGGCGGCGTGGCTCGAGGACGAGGAGGAAGAGGAGGTACACCACCGCCAAGGGGACCTCGAAGAGGAGGAGGAAGAGGCCGACACGGCATGAGGCAGCGGCGGGGCCCAGGCTGGCGATGAGGACCTGAGCTTGCCGTGAGGAGAGAGAGAGAGGGGGGGGGGGGGGGGGAGAGGAAGAAGAAAGATGAGGGCAGCTTCGTATTTCCACATGCCCTTTCACTCTTAGTCCAGATAAATTGTAGTTATAGTTTAACCAATGGTAGTGTTGACACCGGAATTTGATCGGGCCCAGAGATCAACTGCATGAATAGGATTCGACCGAAGTCAATGAGCCCAACGGCCGAAGGTGGACCCGTGTAGGAGTCATTTATCCTTTTATATTTTCTGAAGGACCGAGAAGGCGACCAGAGGGGGTGTGTGTGAATGGGAGCCAATCAAAATTCTCCGAGAGAACTTGGCCTATAACCCAAAAACAACCCAAGCCAACCTCCGAGCTGATCACCAAGACTACACACACCAACTCGTGGTGCACTAGCCCTAGGAGTGATCAACTACTGCAAACAAACACAGCGGAAACACCAAGAAACAACAAAGACTTGAGATAGTTGGAAACCTGACAAAGCTGTACCTTCTGGACCACCACCGGCAGTGCTGATCAGGACCATCGGTAGTGCTGGTTGGCCCCATCGGCAGTGCTGGTGAGACCCATCGGCAGTGCCGGTGTGGGATTTTGCAACCTACCGGCAGTGCCGGTCGTGGTCGTCGGCGTTGCCGATTGACCCCGGCAGAATAGGAAAAACTTTCAGGATTTTGTCAAATCTTCTTCAAAACATATTCAAACAAACTCCAAATGATGCGATTTTTGGACTAGTGAATTCTCAGCACATCATGACCCTAATCCTAGAAGATCAACTCAAGTGGCTCAAGAAATCATCACAAATTTCAGACCTTGTGCCAAGAACACCAAAAAGGGGAAACTTGAGAAATCCTTGAAATTGAAGGTGCTAGAGCTCTTGATTTGGTCATGGACCTACGAAGGTGAAGGATTGTTCTAGCTCATCATAGCAACAAGTTCCTCAAGAAATCCGCCCCAAATACTCATCCAAAAAGGAGATAAAAAATTTCCACAAAAATAGCTCCAAAAATAGGAAAAAGGAGAAATTCGGGATTCAAGGGAAGAGGAGAATCTTGAGTACGAAAATACTTCTCATATCATAGAAAGGTGCTTACAAGATCCATGGTTACAAGGCTAGGAAGCCACCCTCTTCCTCCCATGATTTGGAAGAGTAAGAGATGTCTCTCACACATCCTCTCCTCTCCTATAAAATATAAAATCCTCTCCTAGCACTTTGTAATGAGTTCCTAACACAAGGATAATGGGAAGAGAGGCACATCTCCCACTAGCCACACCTCTCCTTATATAGGCCTAGGGTCTATTGTCCACATGACCACTCTACCCTTGACCTACATAACACACCCACCTACCACCAGGGGCATAGCTGTCAATTTTTTTCCTCATCGCCCGAATGACATCGACCACTTCACGTCTTTGCTTCGTCTCGAAGCAAGCTCCGTGATGGTGCCACGTGCACCACCACCCACCACCACCGGTTTTGAGGCCCAAACCGGGAAACCGTCTCGCATGCTTCTCGAAGCGCGACTTCTCGATGTCAATGCGTGTCACCTTGTCCCGCGATCCTGACCACCGGCAAGTCTCTCCCAGTCCCTATCCATCGGGCCCCCTTGTCACTTGTACCGGTATCCCGTTCGCCTTGACTTGGTTAACACACCATCTTCATCACCACCATGGTTTTGAGGCTCAACCGTGAAACCATCCATGCTTCTTGTCTCTCCACGTGTACGGCGTGGATCACCCTTGACTTTACTCGGCATCCCGATCGTCTGGCCCCAAGTCCCCTACTTGTGCCCGATCCTCTCATCTTGACCGCCAAGTCGACTCCAGTGACCTACACATCATGAGACAAGCAAACACATTTCCCAACTCCTGCAACACACCAATTCCACCACCAACTCCGGTTAGTCATAACCATGATATACAAACCCATGCAATCCCCGGATTCCCGCATTTCAACTCAAACACCAAATCCGCTCAAGTCAATTACTCATCAAAATATTGCAAACCATGGGACATATCCACATGGTTTCTCAATCTCCCCCTTGATGAGTACATTGACAACACCAAATGCATAAAGATTAGATATTGAAATGCGAAGCCAAATAAGCACATCCAAATGGCCAAACCCAAAGAAAAGGTGAAAGCAAGCCCTCTAGCAAGGTAGGGATCACAAAACCAAGAGTTGGCAAAGAAAGCGACTTGAGACGCAAAGAATGTGAAAGGTGCAAGAAAACGCTCAAGATCATAATATGCTCCCCCTCAACTTGTGGTAGGTTTTATGTAGTGCAAAATGGATCATTTTAAGTTTCTTAGCATGATTTATGCATGACCCAATATTTTCTTCCCTTTTGGCAATGAACTCATCAAAGAGGCATAAGAACAAGCGAACATGCAAAACATGAAAATGCAAACCTAAGGAGCTTCAACAAGTATGCAAACAAGCATTTAACTTTGCTACCCATAAACATAGAGCCATGAAGTGTAAAAACAATAGCTCACAATCATACAAAGATCAAAAATAGATAGCAAGGCATAAACACCAAGAGCTACACAAGCTAAGCAGAAAGATTGACTAGCTTAGATAGAATCAAATTTGCTTATCATGAGAAAATCTGCCACCACATGTGTAAATACTCCCATCCAAGGCAAAACAAGCATCAAGTGTATCATAAGAATCTTGCCAGTTTCAATCTCAACTGGGGCAACAAGCATTCATAGAAAATAAGCTTCACAAACACTCATATATGCAACAAAGACTCAATTGATCAAGTGATTATTGTTTATCCTCATGTGTCCTTTTATCCATGCGGAGGGTCGCACGACTAGGTATGGCAAACACCATGAGGCCTCAAGTCACAATGTTTAGATTTAGCATTTTAGAATTATTCCTGATCAAAAGCACTTAGCAGATTATCCATGGTTTATTCACAAGACAAAAGAGCATGCCTTTGCGGCAAAAGGAACACACATTCCCACAATGTCTCATCATGAGCTAAACATTTGCAAAGTGTTCCATATTGCAAACACAAGGTGCCAAAGCTAAGATATCTTCTAGACTAGTCTTGATGCAAGTTTCAACAAGGATAAAAGCAATTATACACATGGTGAGCAAGTTTTAGCAAGATTAGTTCATAAGGTTCACAGAAAGCTAAGTTTACCTTTAAGATTAGCAAGTTGCTCACATGAGTCTATAACAGGCCATCTAGAAAATCTAAGCATGAGAGATTATCATCACATCCACACAACTTAGCTCAAGCTCAATCATAGCAAAGAGAGATGCAAGAAAGCATAAGAATCAAAGCTCATCTACCAATGCATATATTACATATGAGATGCAATGCAAAAATGGTAAGATACATATATACAAGTGAACACCAACTCCCTCTCAAATGATGCCATAGGGATGACAAACACCAAGTTCCCCCCTGAAGAAAAGCATGTCTAGAAGCATCTAGGGGCTTGGTGAGGATATCAGCTAGTTGGTTTCTGGTGTCGATGTATTTGAGCTCAACATCCCCCTTCTCAACATTGCCTCTCAGGAAGTGAAATCGCACATTGATGTGTTTGACCTTACCATGTTCGATTGGGTTTTTGGCTAAGCATATGGCGCTAGAGTTATCACATATGAGTGGAACACTCTTAAAGGTTAACCCATAGTCCCTCATGGTAGATACAACCCATAGGATTTGTGAGCAGCAGCTAGCAGCAGCTACATACTCAGCCTCTATGGTGGATTGGGCAACACTCGACTGCTTACGAGAAGATCAACAAATCAAAGAATTACCCAAGAAATGGCAAGTACCAGAAGTGCTCTTCCTATTAATTCTACACCCAGCAAAGTCCGCATCCGAATACCTAATGAGATCAAGAGTAGAAGATGCAGAGTACCAAAGACCGAACTCAATGGTGTATTTGAGATACCTGAAGATGTGCTTGTCAGCCTTGCGATGAGTCACCCTTGGGGAAGCTTGAAAGCGAGCACAAAGACACACCGCAAAGTGTATGTCAGGTCTTGTCGCTGTCAGGTACAAGAGGGAGCCAATCATGCTCCTATACTCCCTTTGGTCCACCGCTTCATAGTCTTCATCAAGGTCAAGTGCTGTTGTAGTGGACATTGGTGTAGACAACGACTTCATATTGACCATGTCAAACTTCTTCAGGAGATCCTTCGTGTACTTGGCTTGATGTATGAAGGTGCCTTGCTTGCACTGTTTGATTTGAAGCCCAAGAAAGAAGGTGAGCTCGCCCATTATCGACATCTAAAATTCACTTTGCATGGCTTTCTAAAATCTAGACATAAGAACATGAGAGAAACCACCAAAGATGATATCATCCACGTAAATCTGAACCATTAGAAAGTCATTGCCATGCCTGAGAGTTAACAAGGTTTTGTCAACACACCCCATGACATACCCGCGCTCTAGCAAGAAAGTCTTAAGCCTAGCATACCATTTCCTAGGTGCTTGCTTTAGCCCGTACAAAGCTTTTTGAAGCTTGTACACACGATTTGGGTATTTGTGGTGCTCAAAGCCAGGTGGTTGTTTTACATAAACCTCTTCCTCTATGAAATCATTTAGGAAAGCACTTTTGACATCCATTTGACCGAGTCTAATGCCCTTAGAAGTAGCAAATGCAAGCAAGATCCTAATGGCTTCTATGCATGCAACAGGAGCAAAAGTTTCCCCATAGTCTAAGCCCTCCACTTGGCTAAAACCTTGAGCAACTAGCCTAGCCTTGTTTCTCACAACCTCACCATCCTCCCCATGTTTGTTTTTGAACACCCACTTGGTTCCTATGACATTGCCAGTTTTGGGAGGCTCTACAAGGGTCCATACTTTGTTTCTCTCAAAGTTTTCCAACTCCTCATACATGGCATTAACCCAATGTTCGTCAGATAGTGCGTGTCCAATATCCCGGGGTTCAAAGGTTGCAACAAAGAGAGAATTGGTAAAGCAGGCGAGATGGGCAGACCTTGACCTTGTTGTGCTCTCATAGAGATTATCGATCATTTGTTGAGGTGGATGTTGACACTGAATGTGGTGAGGAGCTTCTCTCTCAAAGCATACCTCCCCCTCAACCACAGCTGGAGCTCGCTCGATAGCTGCTGAAGTAGATGTAGAAGCTTCTGGACCCTCTGCTGGAGTGGTGGTGGCAGCAGGAATAAGCTCAGATGAGAGATGAAGTGAATCATCATCATCATCAAAGCCATATAGGTCCTCTTCTACAAAGATGCTCTCCTCAATCTCCTTGGTACCTACAGTCTCAATCACATTGCTTGCACAAGAGTTTGATTCATCAAAGGTTATATTGCAGGACTCTATGATGGTGTTAGTTTCCAAATTCAAAACTCTATAGGAATGACCATGAAGAGAGTAACCAAGAAAGATGCCATCAAAAGATCTCGACTCAAACTTATCAAGATTGCCATGCTTGAGAATAAAGCACTTGCAACCAAAGGCAGGCAAATGAGAAACCGAGGGTTTTCTCCCAAAATGCAGCTTATAAGAAGTCACATTAAGAATTGAGCGTAATAAAATCTGATTTGAAACATAGCAAGCAGTGCTAATGGCCTCAGCCCAGAACCGCCTCGGAGTCACATGCTCATCGAGCATCATCTGAGCCATCTCCACCAGGGTTCTGTTCTTTATTTCGACTACACCATTCTGCTGAGGTACACGAGGTGCTGAAAACTAATGCTCAATACCATGCTCAAGACAGAAGGCATCATAGGAGGAGTTCTTGAACTTGGTGCCGTTATCACTACGGATTGCTCATAATGCACCAGGGAGTTCCTTGAACAACCTCAAAGCTAAGCTCCGAAAGTGATGAAACACTTCATCCTTGCTCTCAAGAAAGTAAACCCAAGAGTAGTGAGTATAGTTGTCAACAATCACAAGAACATACCACTTCCCACCCGCCGAACGAACCCGAGAAGGACCAATAGTGTCCATATGAAGCAACTCTCCAGGGCGTTCAGTCATCACCAAATTGATTGGTGGATAAGAAGCGGCAATCATTTTCCCATGACGGCAAGGAGCACAAACCAAATCCTTATCAAATTTGAGCTTAGGCAATCCTCGGATCAAACCTAGGCCACTCAAGCAACATAACAAGTCAAAGCTCATGTGACCCGATCTCCTATGCCATTTCCAGAGCTAAGAAGAAGATTGAGCAAACAAGCACTTGTGAGAACCAGGAGAACTAGCAAAATCAGCCTGAAAAACTCTACCAATGCGAAAAATCCCACAAACCAAGGAACCACTCAAATCAAGAACACAAGAAGTATTCGACTTAAAGTGCACTTTAAAACCAACGTCAAGAAGCTGAGAGATAGAGAGGAGATTTTACTTGAGATACTCAACCAAACCAACATCCTTGAGAGTGAATTTTTCATTTACTTTTACCACGCCTCTTGCTTTCACTCTCCCTCTCTTATCATCTCCAAAGGTCACATACTCCCACCGCTTCAAGGGAGTGAGGCTGGAGAACCACTTTGCATCTCTGATCATGTGGCGCGAACACCCGGAGTCCATCAACCATTTGTTCTCCAAGCCTCCACCTGCTGCCTACAAAGAACGAGAAGGAAAAGTCGATGGCTCAGTGCTGGGGTTAGTCAAAAGAGATTTGGGAATCCAGCAGTTAACCATACAACCGGTAGTAGTCATCACAGTTCTTTGCACATTATCATTCGAGCGCATAGGACGAGAACCACGATGGGGAAAATGTGGCCTGTCAAAGCGTCTCGACTCAAACCTTGGGTTGTGAGGATAGAAATCATCAATGTGAAAGCCAAATCCACGCGAGTGACGCTCACCACGATGGGGAAAACATGGGGTGCCAAAGCGCTACTGCGCAAAGCCTCTGTTTTGTGAATCAAAGCCATATGAGGAATGACCCTGTCCACGATAGGCACGAGAAAAAGAGCGAGGCTGAAAACCATCAAAATCATCATAAAAAGCATCCCTAGTCAACTCATCTTACTTCCTCTCAATCCTCTTACGCCTATAACAGAACTCATCCAAGTGGCCCTTACAACCACAAAACATGCAAATGTAGACACCCTTAGGATTAGGTTTGGTTTGTATTGTAGGTATGGGTTTTGGCTTCTCTGTTTGCTTTGGGTTGAAGGAGGGTTTTAGATTGGGTGGATAGTATGTGTCAGTGGGTTTGATGGTATTTTCCTCATCCTTGTAGCTGGAGCTAGGTACAAACTTACCCACATTCTCACTCTCCTTGTCACACCTCTCAAATCTCAAGCCCATGTTATATGTTGATCTAGAAGCACTCTCCTTCACTCTTGCCAAATCACTCTCAATCTTTTCCTCACTCACTAGGGTTCTCTGGAGCCTAGAAACAAGATAGTCGTTTTCCTGAACTAGGACTTTGTTTTTCCCCCCTAGTGATTACAAGCTTGTTCTTAAGAGAGACACACACCTCACAGGGTGGTGGAAGGACCTTAGAGCGAGTCTCAATGAGCAGCTTGGACTGAAGCTCATTGACTTTGAGGGTTTGAGCTTCCAACTCACTTGTGAGCTTGGGGCACTTCTGACATGCACCCAAAAGAGTTGGTCTAGCTTTGAATTCATCAAGCTCCTTGAGGGCACTCTCAAGCTGACTGGCAACTTGAGCATGCACACTCTCCCTCTGACTCAGATCATTCATCACAACTTGACAGGACTCACACTCTACAACCATGTCATCTTTAGAAAGCTTAGACCTAAGCGAAGAAATTTCAAAATCAGCACTCTCCAACATAGACTTAAGCTCTCTACTCTCATGAACAGCACTGCGAAGCTTATCATCTTGCAAGAGTAGAACATCGCACAAATGATCAAGTTTAGAAGAGAGCTCATCAGGAGTAGGAGGTACCTCACTTGTGTTAGAGTCGGATCCAGAGTCGGTGTCGTGGTCTTTCTTTGCCATAAAGCAAAGCCCGGTAAAGTCATCCTTCCTCTTGACTTGTGGCTTCTCAATCTCCTCCTCTGAGCTTGTAAGTCCTTCACTTGATGTGAGGTCAACATCGCTCAAGGCGGCAACGCAGGCGCGTGCAATGACCTTGGCAAACTTCTTGGAGTTCTTGCCCTTCTTGTAGAAGTGGTTCTTCTTCTGCTTGAAATCTTCAGTGTTGTTGTCGCGGTATCCGACCTTCTTCTTCTTCTTGGGACAGTCAACAATAAAGTGTCCTGGGTCACCGCACTCAAAGCAGGTTCTTGAATCACCTCCTCTTCTCTCCTTCTGGTTGTTGTAGAACTTCCTGAACTTCCTTGTGAGCAAGGACAACTCATCAGGAATACACTCCATCTGTTCATCTGAAGCTGCAACAAGAGAAGACAAAGCAATTTCCAAAGAAGACTTGTCAAGTGAGGGGTTAGTTCCATAAGAAGCATCACTGTGACTACCCTTCTGAGAGCTAGAAAGCAAAGCCATGCTAGAAGCAGGAATAGCAAGATTAGGACGAGATTTCCTAGATAGTTCATGAGATTTCAGCTTGCTATACAGTTGCTCATAGTTCAAGGTGTTGAAGTCAGTAGTTTCTTCTAGAGCAAAAATTTTAACCCTCAAACATTTTCATCAAGTGAGTACAACAGTTGCTTAGCTCTATCATTGTCATTGTACACAAGGTTACCACAAGCCCGCAAGTTGCACACAATTGCCTCAGACCTACGAAAGGTATCATCTAGTGACTCGCCGGTTTTTTATGCGAATGTTTGGTACTGTCTATTGTAAGAATCCTTACGCATAGACTTGACTTGATTGGTACCCTCATGGTACGTTCAAAGCTTAACCCAAATAGCATAAGCAGTGTCAAGGTATGCAACGCGATCATGTTCACTTCTACCAAGTGCAGAGAGCAGAATGTTGATAGCTTTGGAGTTGTGTTCATACCTGGTTAACTCACCTGCAGATGCAGTGTTCAGGTCTTGTGGTATAGCATACTCCTGCTCAAGAATCTCCCAAATTACATGTCCTTGACTTAGCAGATACGCCTTGATCCGTGACTTCCAGTAGGGGAAGTCATCTCCATCGAACATCCATAGCTTAACAGCATGCTTCTCCATATCGCATTCGGATCACAAAGCCAATGAAGGTCAACTAGTGATCAAACCGGCTCTGATACCAATTGAAGGACCGAGAAGGCGACCAGAGGGGAGGGGGTGGGGGGGGGGGGTGAATGGGAGCCAATCAAAATTCTCCGAGAGAACTTGGCATATAATCCAAAAACATCCCAAGCCAACCTCCAAGCTGATCACCAAGACTACACACCCCAACTCGTGGTGTACTAGCCCTAGGAGTGATTAACTACTGCAAATAAACACAACGGAAATACCAAGAAACAACAAAGACTTGAGATAGTTCGAAACCTCACAAAGCTGTACCTTCTGGACCACCAGCAGCAGTGCCGATCAGGACCATCGACAGTGCTAGTTGGCCCCATTGGCAGTGCCGGTGAGACCCATCAACAATACTGGTGTGGGGTTTTGCAACCCACCGACAGTGCCGGTCGTGGTCATCGGCAGCGCTGATTGACCCTAACAGAACAGGAAAAACTTTTGGGATTTTGCAAATCTTCTCCAAAACTTATTCAAATGAACTCCAAATGATGTGATTTTTGGACCAGTGAATCTCAGCACATCACGACCCTAATTCTAGAAGATCAACTCGAGTGGCTCAAGAAATCATCACGAATTTCAGATCTTGTGCCAAGAACACCAAAAAGGGGAAACTTGAGAAATCCTTCAAATTGAAGGTGCTAGAGCTCTTGATTTGGTCATGGACCTATGAAGGATTGTTCTAGCTCATCATAGCAATAAGTTCCTCAATAAATCTGCCCCAAAAACTCATCCAAAAAAGAGATTGACAATTCCCACGAAAATAGCTCCAAAAATAGGAAAAAGGAGAAATTCGGGATTCAAGGGAAGAGGAAAATCTTGAGCACGAAAATACTTCTCATATCATAGAAAGGTGCTTACAAGATCCATGGTTACAAGGCTAGGAAGCCACCCTCTTCCTCCCATGATTTGGAAGAGTAAGAGATGTCTCTCACACATCCTCTCCTCTCCTATAAAATATAAAGTCCTCTCCTAGCACTTTGTAATGAGTTCCTAACACAAGGATAATGGGAAGAGAGGCACATCTCCCACTAGCCACACCTCTCCTTATATAGGCCTAGGGTAGTAGTCATCACATGTCTCTCCTTACAAGACTAGGAAGTCACCCTCTTCCTCCCACTATTTGGAAGAGCAAGAGATGTCTCTTACACACCCTCTCCTCTCCTCTAAAACATGAAGTCCTCTCCTAGCACTTTGTAATGAGTTCCTAACACAAGGCTTATGGGAAGAGAGGCACCTCTCCCACTAGCCACACCTCTCCTTATATAGACCTAGGGTCTATTGTCCACATGACCACTCTATACTTGACCTACATAACACACCCACCTACCACCAGGGGCATAGCCATCCATCTTTTTCCTTATCATCCGAATGCCATCGGACGCTTCACATCTTTGCTTCGTCTCGAAGCAAGCTCCGTGATGGTGCCACATGCACCACCAACCATCACCACCAGTTTTGAGGCCCAAACCGGGAAACCGCCTCACACGCATCTCAAAGCGCAACTTCTCGATGTCAATGCGTGTCACCTTGTCCCACGATCCTGACCACTGGCAAGTCTCTCCCAGTCCCTGTCCATTGGGCCCCCTTGTCACTTGTACCGGCATCCCGTTTGCCTTGACTTGGTCAACATGCCGTCTTCATCACCACCATGGTTTTGAGGCTCAACCGTGAAACCGTCCGTGCTTCTTGTCTCTCCACGTGTACGGTGTGGATCACCCTTGACTTCACCCGGCATCCCGATCGTCTGGCCCCAAGTCCCCTACTTGTGCCCGATCCTCTCGTTGTTGACCGCCAAGTCGACACCAGTGACCTACACATCATGAGACAAGCAAACACATTTCCCAACTCCTGCAACATCACCAATTCCTTCACCAACTCCGGTTAGTCATAACCATGATATGCAAACCCATACAATCCCCGGATTCCTGCATTTCAACTCAAACACCAAATCCACTCAAGTCAATTACTCATCACAAATATTGCAAACCATGGCACATATCCACATGGTTTCTTATTTTCTTTTTTATATATTAGTTTAAAGTTTTTTAGAAGTAAACTACGTTGGTTAGTTTTGGATTCCTGACCGAGTCGGGTCAGAACCTCTTCCATGAGGTTATAAATATGTAATGGGATCTATACTAAAAACATTAACACTTTCGTTCAATATAATTCGGCGCATCGCCAACTTTTCCTACTCGACAAAACCCACATCTCGCACAGGCTGCATTGGCTCCAATCTCGGCGAGAGACTTGGATTAGTCACCCTCGGTAATTCTATCGATCTCAACTAGTACTTTCTCATTGATTTGATATTCTAGTTTTTATTGTTAGGATTGCTATTTATCCAATAATTAGATCTATTTAATACATGTTCCATCGACTTCGATTGTAATACTGTCTCTATTGGGTCCGATCTATTGCAATTTTAGTAGGTTTTATAAGTGTTGTTTAGATCTGTTATTCAAGTCAATTTATCAATTCTATCTATGAATAGATTAAATCTAGCTATATTTATCGTGTTCGAACACTGTCTCAGTTAAGTTCGATCTGTTTGAATCAACGAGGCTGCATCGACTTTGACCTCTCATTGGGTTGATAGATCTAGATTTAATTTTTTTATAGGAAGAGTCGATAGGGTTTTATCAGGATATTTAGCCGATAGGTTATCATGGTTTGATCGATTCTAAGTTACCAGCTTATTCATATACTTTTAGAATCAATTACCCCTATAGTTTGACGAAATAGATCAATGATGTTAAGCATATTTGCATACCAGCTATCAGATCTATCGACTTAGCACTATTGATAGGGCAAGTCTTTGCGCGTACACTATAGTTCTATCGACTCTGTCCTATCGACTTAGCAGAATCAACTGAGCAAGTCCTGGCATGTTTCTCTTTATTACATCGACTTTGCTTTTTTGATCTAAACCCTTATCAACATTAATTACGCGTGTTATTTTATACATCTAGTTCGCCGGTAGGCTGATACAACTAGCCAATTAAATTATATTATCTTGTAATTGTTCACATAATAAATGTTGGCTGGTGTCATTAATAGTGATTATCGGCTTTCTTCATCGGCCTGTCCTGGGCTGGTGACGCATGAAATTTGATCGTCTGTATCTTTGTCAATTTGTAGGGAAAATCGACTGGCACGCCTCGGTTTCTAGTATTGAGCCTGCACTAGAGTTAAGCAGATCTCCTAGGTCACGCGTGTATATTTTCGTGTTAACACGCCTTTTGGCACGCCCGGTGGGACAAAGAACTTTGTCGAGAAATATTCTCGATAATAGATCTAGGTATGCTTATGAGTATGAAAGATCGATGGACACTGGACATAAGGTTTATGCAGGTTCGGACCTCCCGAAGGATAATAACCCTACATCCTATTTGGTGTTTCTGTATTGCTAGGATTCACACTGGAATTAGGGTTCCAATACGAGTCTGTCTCTCGTCGAAGGCCCCCCTGCCCTCCTTATATATCCGAAGGGCTGGGATTTATATGGTAATCTTTTAGTTGGTTACAATAGATTCTATCTATCCAACATATCTGCTAACCTAACTTGCCGCTTACTCAGACAAGTATCTCAGTAAATATCTTCTAGGCCGAATACACCATACTCGAGCCCCCGGCCCACTCGGCCAGTTAGCCGAGTGGTTAAGTATCCAGGGTACATATGTCCCACAGTAGCCCCCAAGCACTTTCCATTTAAATCGTCGTCTTAATTTGCCTCGACATCTTATGAAATTGGAAAGTGCCTTTTCTATTACTTCTAATAACTCTTATTCATAAATCCCTGAAAAAGACATAGCCCATGAATATAGCCCCCAACTCAAAGGTTGTTGAGTCTACACTGAAGCAACTTTTGAGTCATTGAAAAATATCTAATTAATCTTGTCCCTCAACAGAAAAGGGCATAATGACATCTGAATCTTCTAATTTGTCTAAACATGCTCCATATTTAGCTGAATTTTCTCACTCGCCGAGTGATGCATCACCAAATTAATATTTACATCCATAATGCTAAAGTGCCCTTAATTCGAATGATTAATGATGAAATTCAATTGTCATAGCCCCCAAGATTGGTGATGTATCAATTGAAGTAATATAACACAGAAATACAGCCCCCAAGATTGGTGCCGAGATAATCCGAGTGATTTATCACAAATTCTCAAAAGGTACGATTTCCAAGGTAGAAACCACAACAATCCGAGTGATTTATCACGGAATCTTGAAAGGTACAATTTCCAAGGTTGAAACCGCAACATTCCGAGTGATTTGTCACTAACGTTAAGATCCACAATATCCAAAATTAACGCTTAAAATGATTCTCAATAATATAATAAATGCGCATACTAATTAACAAAACTAGACTTAACAGATTATGAGAAGCCTCGGCCCAGTAGGTCATCTATCCCTTATAAAAGGGCCTCCAAACAGTCGCATCCCTTCATCTTCATTTCGCCGCCGTCGCCATCTTGCGCACACACACCCTAGATCCCAGGCTTCCATTTCCACCCCAAAACTCCACGCAACTGCTTCCTACTGCACTAAAACAAGAGCGATGGCTCCGAAGCGCTCCCGCCAAAGCACTAAGGCACAATCCCAGAAGCAATCTTCTCCTGAGAAGGGCGAGGAAGAAGAGATGATTTTTGACATCCCTGCTGCCATCAAGGAGTTCCCCGTGTCAGCCATGGATTCAGAGAAAATCAACAGACTGGTGATTGACGGTGTGTTGTAGGATCAACAAACTGGAGGATGGATCGAGGCCATAGGTCAGAGATTTCCCCAACCCCCCGTCGACCAAATCATGGTTTTCTCCTCCTTTTTCTATCGTGGATTTGGGATCCCTTGTTGCGACTTCTTTTGCGGTCTTCTTTTCTTCTATGGCATCAACCTTGTCAATCTGAATCCAAATTCCATCTTACATATTGCTATCTTTATCCACCTGTGTGAGGTGTTCTTGGGAATTCATCCCCATTTTGATACCTTCAAAAAACTGTTTTGTTTTGAAATCAAACAACAATAATGTTATAGGAGGGGCCGGATTCTAATTAAGGAATAAATCCAAATATGTTGATGTGCCACTTCCATCAATGAACAAAGGTTGGCACGCGAACTGGTTTTACCATGGAAACCATGCTCCATTTTTGTCAGAGACTACGGCCTAAGCCCCCAAGCCACGACCCGAGTGGTCAGCAAAGGCTCATCCAAACAAGAAGTCTTAGGTTGAT
Source organism: Eleusine coracana subsp. coracana (assembly GCA_032690845.1). NCBI lineage: Eukaryota > Viridiplantae > Streptophyta > Magnoliopsida > Poales > Poaceae > Eleusine > Eleusine coracana. The sequence goes on along the minus strand of CM064434.1, from coordinate 6,016,680 downwards.
GCCATATTAGAGCATATTGCCTATCTCAAGTACAAAGGTTATACTGGCGTACATGTTGACGCAAGCTTCATATATCGCCACGTGTAGCCTATTAAGAAACGTCATGTTTCCGGATGGAAGTTCCAATTGGGTTCAGACCCCACAATGGAAGTGCCGGAAATATTATCAGAAAGGGAATTAACATTGCGGCTGGAAAATATATTTTCTTCACTCCTTGGTTGGACTCCAGGGAGTGCGAAAAGTGGACATCATTCCGAGACTGGCAGGAGTTCAGTAAGTTATCCACTTCTCTGCTTAAAAAATCAACACTTCATTCATTATGTTCAGTAATGAATAATACGTCACATATATTGCAGAACCTTGATGTATACGTGTCTAATCCCCCACTGCCACCGACGCCGCAAAAGAAATCTCCCACTCAACCATCAGCTCCCGAGCGCCACAAGGCGCATATCGAAGATTCTGATGAAGAAGAATCGCTAGCTAAAAGAGTAGCTGGACTTCAGGAAGAGGCAAAGAAAAAAACCCCTCCACCACTCAGTGGACCATGGATGAAAACGAGAAAGAGCAAAGTCATCCAAGTGAACCAAGCAAGGCAGGCACCCATGAGGCGGCACCAGACACAACAGGTGCCCCAAGGCCAACCAGCCCCCCACCAAGAGTGTCAGGCCTAAAATTCAAACGCCACTCAAGATAAATAGAACAATGTAACTTGAAGCTCAACTCTCCATTTGAATAAATATGTAATTCTCTATCTAATTGATAGGTCGTCTGGGTGATCATCATTTGAAGAAGTCCCAGCGCAAAGTGTAGTTCCTGAAAAAGATCAGGATATACCACATGTCGGGTCATCCAGAGATGATTTCCCAGGCCACTCGACAGAGAAACTGAGTGATTTAAAGAATGCACCCGAATCCACTTGGCTAGAAGCTAACCAGGCTAAATCACCCAATATCCCAGACCTGAATACGTCTGAGATGGCAATGGGTGCTGATACTCCTGCCTCCACTAAACCCGAAGAGCCATCACTGGTTTTTGAAACTATGCCAGAACCAACATATGAGTATCCAATCGGTCCGGAGGAAAATGTCATACCGACTCCTATTTACCGAGTGGTAAGAGAAGGTACTCCAGAACAGCCAATGCCGACTAGGTCAGTATATCATACTGGCCGATTTGCCATCATCGGATTTGATGAGTCGGCAGAACAAGCGGAGTTGAAAAATTTTGAAGAACATACTTAAAAAGCCTACCATTCCTTCTAGGTATTCCTTCCTTCTTGAAAAATAATGTCAACAATAATAATCACCATTCCTGGCTGTGAAGTTTCAACCATATAATTCGCCATCATTGCAGGCTCTGAAAACCCATATGGCCAACAAGAGTAAGCTTCTGCAACTTGTCGAGAGGCATTGTGCAAAAGCCGTAGATTTAGAAGATCGGCTTGCCAAGGAGAGACTGGAAGTCGGGCGCTTATTAGTCGCTCTAAAAGCCCATTCATCTCAAGTTGATGAACTTCAATTTGAGCTACAAGGTATGAGATCCGCAAAGCCTTATACCTCACATGCTATCTTTAGAATATGAATATTTGACCTCGTCCATATAGAGGTATCGCGGACACTAGAATTGAAGCAAAAACAAGATGCTCAGTCGGCCGCTCAAATTGCAAGTCTCGAAGGCCGTATAAAAGAATTGGAGTCGTCTGCCCAAGCTATTGAAGCTTTGAAAACCAAGAACCAGGGATTAAAAAGGCAGCTCCAGGATTCGGAAGAGATCAAGAATAATTTTGAAAAACTGAAAAACGACTTCAAGACAAAGCAAGAATCCCTAACTTCTTGGAAGAAAAGGGCCAAAGGTAAAAATCAATATACCTATGCATATGGAAATACAACTATAAACTAAAATGTTTATAACTAACAGATGCTGAAGGAACAATAAAAAAACAGAGGGAGAGAAACACAAAGCTCGAAACCGAATTATCCAAGGCTGAAAAGATCTTCAAAAAGGCTGTGGATGAGCTAAACCAATTCCAGAAAGCATTCAAAGAAGTTGAAAAGCTTAAAGAAGAATATAAGGAAAAAGTTGCCACCCTTGAAGCTGAAAAGGTAGAAGCTGAGAAACGCCTAAGTGGTAAGTGTTTATTCATCTAATACTTTTATATCCAAGTTCATTGTACTAGACATATGTGATTATTGTACTCCTGTAGGATCAAAGAGGTCCTATGAGCTTTTATAGAAGAAATTTATAGAGGGTGATGAAAACCTTCGATGGTCTCTTGCAGCTCTTTAGAAGGATGCAGAGGTGGTCACCCAATACATATATCCTGAAGAAAAACCACCTCGATGTCGAGACCTGATGACTAGGCTACAGGGGCACCCGGCCGACTAAAAGAATATGCTCGACATGTTGCAGAGCTGGCCGGCGCACAAGTCCTGGCAATTGCAAAGTCCCACATCCCCAGCATAGAGTTAGATGTGGTGGCCGAAGGTTTCCATGAAGATCTCTCGGACGAGCAATGTGAAGCCCTCGTGGCTGAGGCGCAAAAAACAACGCATACATTAGCCAACCAGATAGAGCTAGATCCCTTACCCAAAGTGTAAGGAATTGTAAAGCTTAAAATTCTGTATTATAGCTCTGTTGCTATAATAGAACTAAGGTTCGATAGACCGCTAAGGTCTAGATTCATTACTAGTATTGTAATGAATTCTTGGGTCGTGCTGCTTTGTATATGTATTGTATGAACTCGTGTTAAACACTCACAACCAATACACAACTCATGTCAGCCCTCTAAACAACGCTCCCAATAACCAAAATGAACCATGGAGACTAAGAACTCACTCGGTCAAGCATATGCGAATTGGGAGAGTTGCGTTGGTCCCTAACAGACGGCAAGAACCCTGGGGACTAAGTAACCCGCTTGGTTGACATGCGCGAGTTAGGGTGATACCATGTATCAGAATTTGAGCCATGACTTAAACAATAACAACAATTATTCATAGAAATCATAAATTGCGAAATCAGATATCATGACCATTATGTATATATATATTCAATAATAGAAGTACAATAAACTATAAATACTAGACATAAAAATGACGTAGCTGTGAAACGTTCTAGGAACTTTGACGGTCCGACCCATCCTCATTCATCAATTGATAGGCGCCTGGCCGAGTGATTTCCTTCACAATAAAAGGTCCTTCCCATGGAGCCGACAGCTTGTGCTTACCGACCTTAGACTGAACTTGCTTCAAAACCAAGTCACCGACAGAAAAACCCCATGTTTGAATGTTTTTGTCATGATAACGTCACAAGCTTTTCTAGTACTTTGCCGACCGAATTAAGGTGGCATCTCGTTGCTCCTCTAACAACAAAAAGTCATCACACCTATGGTCGTTGGAGGTTTTTTCTTCATACGCTGCCACACAGGGGGAGGCAAAAACCAGAGAAAAAGGGGAGTGCCCGGTGGCACGACTTATGTTGGTTCTAAGTCCCCACAACACAGATGGCAATTCTCGAACCCACCGTCGAGCGTACTTTTCCAGCCGATCAAATATACGAGGCTTAATTCTAGAAAGCAGGAGGCCATTTGCCCTCTCAACTTGGCCATTGCTCTATGGATGGGCGGCCGAGGCATAGCCAATCTTAAAGCCGACTCGGCCCACAAACTCTTTAAACTCTTCTGCTGTGAATTGAGTACCGTTGTCAGTGATGATCTTGTGTGGGGCACCAAACCGAGTGACTATTTCAGACATGAATTTGATGGCCTTTTTTGCCGAAATCTTGCCGACTGGCTTTGCTTCAATCCATTTAGAGAACTTGTCCACTGCTATGAAAAGGTGAGTAAAACCCCCTTGAGCCTTCATGAAGGGTCCAATAATATCTAAGCCCCATACTGAAAACGGCCAAGTTATTGGGATATTTTGAAGTTCTATGGCAGGTACGTGCATTTGGCGTGCAAAGAACTGACAGTCTTTGCATTTTTGGATGATTTCCTTGGCATCAGCACCCGCAGTCGGCCAGTAAAACCCCTACCTCATTGCTTTGGCCACAATTGTGGATGGGCCTACATGATTCCCACGAATACCAGTGTGGATGTTTCCTAATATAGCTCTGCCTTCATCTTGAGATAAGCATTTCATCAGTACCCCGTGTGGGCTTTGCTTGTATAGGTGATGGTCAACTGTACAATAGGAACGCGACTTGCGAATAATTCGTAGGGCTTCGTCTTTGTCGATCGGTAGTGTGTCACGATCCAAATACTCAATAAAGGGAGTGCGCCAATCTACCTCAATGATGGCTACATGTGGTGCTGCTCCCGTCTTTAGTGCTGACTACTCCATAGTTTGCTGGGTTAGTACAGATGGCTTATGCAGATCGTCGAGGAATACTCCATCAGGTATTTTAGATCTACTAGACCCAAGTTTGGCCAGTTCGTCTGCCTCTTCGTTATACTTGTGCAGGACATGTTTATACTCGATGCCATCAAACTTGTCTTCGAGCTTCTGAACTTCGGTGCAGTAGGCTGTCATGCTTTCGTGGGAACAACACCACTCCTTCGTTACTTGATTTATAACTAGCGCCAAGTCACCAGAAACGCTTATCCTTTGGACACCGAGTGAGATAGCTGTCCAAAGTCCATGTAATAGCACCTCATACTCTGCGGTGTTGTTAGAGGCATGTAAGTGCATTCGAAGAACGTAACGCAACTTGGCTCCATCAGGAGATGTCAATATGACCCCTGCTCCGGCACCTTCCAGTTGTAAGGATCCGTCAAACGCCATTCTCCAATAGCATAATTCTTGTGGGTCGGGAGGTAACTCACATTCTGTCCACTCGGTGATGAAGTCCGACAAAGCTTGACCTTTGATCGAGTCGTGTAACTTAAAGGTGATATCATATGATCCAAGCTCAATGGCCCATTTGGTGATTTTCCTAGTGGCCTCTCTGTTGTGCAGCAATTCTCCTAGGCCAAACGACGTGTGGACCTCAATTGGGTGATCCTCAAAGTAATGCTTCAACTTCCGAGATGTCATCAGTAATGCATAAATTAATTTCTGAAGCTGTATTGTACCTTGGATTCTGATAAGACCTCACTGATGAAATAAACTGGTCGTTGCACCTTTTGAGCCTTGCCATCTTCCGCCTGTTCTACCGCCAGCACAGTACTGACAACGTGTTTGGTTACAGAAATATACAGCTGCAAAGGTTCCTTTGGCTCTGGGGGAGTTAAGACCAGAGGACCACTAATGTAAGCCTTAAAATCATTGAAGGCCTTCTATGCGTCATCATTCCAGATGAATGATTCTTGCTTCTTGAGTACACGAAAAAAGGGTAACCCTCAAACGTCGAGTCATGATACAAACCGACTGAGCGCCGCCATACAGCCAGTGAGCTTTTGAATGTCTTTTTGTGAATGTGTAGGTCCCATTCGTAATATGGCATTTACCTTTTCTGGATTAGCTTCAATCCCTCTGTGTGATACCAGAAAACCAAGTAATTTTCCTGAAGGGACCCCAAAGATGCATTTTTCCGGATTTAGCTTCATATTGTACTTCCAAAGGTTATCGAATGTTTCATCTAGGTCGGATATCAAGTCAGTGGAGAACCGAGTCTTGATTACCACGTCATCTACGTAAGCTTTAACATTCCTTCCTATCTGGTTATCCAAACATCACTGCATAGTCCGCTGGTAGGTGGCACCAGCGTTTTTCAGGCCAAAGGGCATTATTGTGTAACAGAAGGCTCCGAACGACGTGATGAATGAGGTTTTGAGCTGGTCGGATTGGTTTAAGGGAATCTGATGGTACCCTGAATAGGCACCTAAGAAGCACAACAAAGCGCATCCAGCAGTTGAATCGACCACTTGATCAATACATGGGAGGGTGAACGGATCTTTTGGACAGGCTTAGTTAAGGCCGGTGTAATCGACGCACATCTGCCACTCCTTATTCTTCTTCCGCACCAGAACTGGGTTGGCCAACCAGTCGGGGTGGAAAACTTCTTTAATAAAACCGGCTGCCAGCAGTTGGCCGATTTCTTTCCTAATCACATCTTTTCAGTCTTGCGAGAATCATCTAAGCCGTTGCCTTACCGGCCTAGCGTTTTCGCGGACGTGAAGTTTGTGCTCAGCCTTTTCCCTTGGAACACCTAGCATGTCAGAAGGTTTCCATACAAATATATTTTTATTATTTCTAAGAAAAAGGATGAGCGTGCTTTCCTATTTGTCACCTAAATTGACCCCGATATTGGTGGTCTTGGATACATCACTATCATCTAGGCTAATCTTCTTGGACTCCATGGCGTCCGCCTGTACTGTAGTCTTCAGCGCCTTCCTATGTGCAGGGTCAAGCATGGCCTCCTCCGTCGTTGCGATCGCTTCCTTCAACTCGGCCAGCTCCGATGCTGCTACTATCTTCTCGGTCAACTTACAACTGCCGTTGTCACAGTCGTATGAGGTCCGCACATCCGAGTGGAGTGAGATGACTCCGTTTAGTCCTGACAGCTTCATCATCATATAAGGAGAATGAGGTACCGCCATGAATTTGGCGATGGCTGGCCGCCCTATAATGGCGTGATAAGTAGAGTCGAGGTCGGCGACCTCGAAGGTAATGCGCTCCGTCCTATAGTTCTCCCGAGTGCCAAAAGTCACAGGCAGAGTGATTTGTCCCAGAGCGACTGTTTGCATGCCCGGTATCACACCATGAAATGGCGATCGACTTGGCTTGAGATCAGTCAAGGGTATGCCAAGCTCCTTGAATGTTTTCACAAACAGGATGTCCAAACTGCTACCACCATCTACCAGTACCTGATTTAGCCAAACTCGTTTAACAGTCGGTGTTAGCACTAAGGGATATTTCCTGGGCCTAGGGATGTGATCCGGATGGTCGAACCAATCAAAAGTAATTGGAACCTCTGATCATCGTAGATACTGAGGTATCACTGGTGAGACCGAGTGGACCTCTCTGTAGAGGATCTTCTGCTGGCGCTTCGAGTCTTTCGCAAACTGGCCACAGATGTAATTGACCTCGCGTTCAGGGTCTTGGAAGTCCTCCTTATCCTCGTCTTGGTTATCCTTATCCGAGTCCTTTCTGCCACCCTTGGTGATCCAGGGACGTTCTTTGCAGACCTTCAAGGCGTGATGGGCGAAGTTTTTCAGCTTGAAGCATTCCTTGGCTTTATGGGCTCCATCATGTAGCAGGCAAGGGCCATCGAGCATCTTGTCGAAGTCATCCTGAGTGACTGGTTTCCTCCTGGTCGGGCGCTCGGTGTTGGCCACCGTTCAGTATTGCTTGTGCTTCTTATCGCCATCCTTGCTGTAATCGGACGGACCCGACTGGTTCCTTGGGGTCGCCTCCTTGTACTAGTGAACTTGCAATAGAGCCGAATTGCCAGCAGCATATTTGTTGGCCATAGTGAACAGTTCTTTGGCTGACAGTCCGCCGGCAGCATCCAACCTCCCAATCTTCTTTATCAGATCGTCGTCGCGGAGTCCTCCTTGGAAGGCGATGACAACTTGAGCATCCGAGATGTAAGGGATGGTATTTTTTACTCAGCAGAAGCATTAGATGTACTCTCGAAGTGGCTCCCAATCCCGCTGCTTGATCCGGCCGAGTTCCCAGTGATTCCCTGGCCTGTTGAAGGTGGCTTGAATGTTGGCCATGAACTGCCAACAGAGATCTGCCCAGGAGGTGGTAGAGTTGTTGGGCAGATTAGTGAGCCAGGTTCTTGCCGCTGGGGCTATGCAAACATGCAAGTAGTTGGCCATGACAAAGCTGTCGCCGCCGAGAGCTCGTATGGCTGACGAATAGACATGAAGCCAGTCGCGCGGATCCATCTTGCCATCATACTTCTCGATGCCGACTGGCTTGAAGCCGACCGGCCAGCTGACGGTTTGAAGTTCCCAAGTGAAGGCTCGAATGCCAGCCTCCTCGTCATAATCGTTGGTGGCCAGGGTCCGTTCTCGTTCGTGGCCAGCTTCTTGGCGAGATCTATCATCGCGACGGCCCTCGTCCCATCGATCATGGTAATGATCGTCTCTATGTGGCTGCCGCCTGTTGTCACGTTCGTAGTCAACATAATCGCGTCAGCGCCGTTCATCTTCATACTCTCGGCGGGCCGCGTCGTCGTGCTGCTGGTATCTGTTGTCCAGTTGGACCCGCGCATCACGTGGTGGTATACCATTGCACAGATCAGCACTTGGATGCCGATCATGGTATTCTGCAATGGGCCTGCACCTAGGGACAGTAGGCGGGGTTGCCTCCCGGTTGGAGTGCTGTCGGTCTCTTCTATCCTCCCTGGGTACCGAACTAGCGGCCCCAGAAACTGACTTACTCGGCGTTGATCGTGTTGCATGCATCTCTAGTACAGCCGCGGCCCTGATGTGCGCTTTCAATTGGTTGACCTAAGGTGTCAACTCTGGGGAGACTTGGAGCATGGGCTCTATTGTTTGCAGGAGGGTCGATGCGGCCGTGATGTTGTGTTGTGGGGTCTTGAAGACGTCTTCACCGTCAAGCTTTAAGGTGAGGTCTCCCATATCTAGGTTTTGCACGACTCAGGGTCTCTTCTGAGCATCCGGTCTTCGAAGCGGAGGAGTGGTGGCATCTGGATCACCGTCTTCGAGGTCGGTTTCATGTCTGTCTACGCTCAGCGCAGTACTACGCGTGGCAGCATCCGCCGATGTTTCACCGTCTGCTTGCCCCTGGGCAGTAGGTGCCACCATAAATACCTCGTGGAAGTCCGAGGAACAACTCTCTGAATCACTCGGCCCTTCAATCAAGTCTAGGAGTGACTCGCTTTCAAGGCCGATTGCTGCAAGGAATCTTGAATCATCAAAAAATTTGGGATCTTCCTCCGACTGATCCATGTGATGAGCCAGGAGATCAACCGTAGTGTAACCCGAGTCGACCAAGGTTGTCAATCGGGGTGTTGCGGGCAATGTTGAGTTGCCGCCCGAGAGGGTTTCCGCCTGGAAAGCCGTCGCCGCATTGTCGAGGCCAAGCGGGAATCGGCCGGCCGGATTGCTCTGATCGGCCGTGGCAGCGACCGAGCGGGCCGCGCGTTCTTGCTTGACAAGGTTCCCGTGCTGATCGGCGACGAGGCTGACGGTGCCAAAGCAGATCTTGTCTCCCGGGCGAAACTTGATGTCGACGAAAGCCATCGATTTTGACAAAGCTACACTCAATGCCCCCTTCCTGGCGCGCCAACTGTCGAGAGATATTCTCGATTATAGATCTAGGTATGCATATGAGTATGAAAGATCGATGGACACAGGACACAAGGTTTATACAGGTTCGGGCCTCCCGAAGGATAATAACCCTACGTCCTGTTTGGTGTTTCTGTATTGCCAGGGTTCGCACTGGAATTAGGGTTCCAATACGAGTCTGTCTCTCGCCGAAGGCCCCCCTGCCCTCCTTATATATCCAAAGGGCAGGGATTTACATGGTAATCTTTTTGTCAGTTACAACAGATTCTATCTATCCAACATATCTGCTAACCTATCTTGCCGCTTACTCAGCCGAATGATTAAGTATCCCGGGTACATATGTCCCACAAACTTCAAATTCACATCATGTCTAGACTTAGAATAAGAGGCAAAGAACAATATCAGCTCAGATCTTAAGGGTGAACATGTGTTACCTGCCAGTAAAGATGAATTGAACGATGAAGCAAAAGCACAAATTAGTCAGAGAATGGTGGAGTATGAGAATCTTCTATTGAGAACCTTCAACAAGACAACGAATGGCACGATTATCCAAAAGGGAAAGTTACCGGTTGCCGCAGTGATTGAGGATGCAACAGAAGAATCACCTACCAACAAGCCGGTGGAAGTCATTAATGAAGCAACTCTGCACAACATGATCCATACAACTATACATCACGCATTGATCAACCAATCGCCTGTATTGGTTAATACACTGAGGAACTTGATCATTCAGACTATAGAGGGATGCCTATATGAAGATTCAGCGCGTGGACCAGTGTATTTTCATATACCAGAGAGCGTTCCTTGGCCTGTAAATAAAGCTTCTACTTCACAACAGCAGGGTGAGAATACATCATAGTCTATCTCGGGTTCAGGTGCATCGATTTCTGAGGGTTCTCCAACGCAGAAGAATGCTGATGGTTTTACAAGGGGGTAGGATGCCTCGGAGAATAATACTGCAAAGATCTACACCACAGACACATCCACAGCATTACAGACAAGAGACTGCAGAGCCAAACATCACATATAGCACTGCACCTAATGCTGAGCCGAGCATGTTTGGAATGCCATCATCGTTTGGTCTGCCAGGAGAGCTAGGAGGTCAACATACAGTTGTTAACTTTGGCTCACAGATGCCAGCATCTGGTCCTACGATGAGTTTTCCCAATGTCAATATATCGATTGATGACTGGGCAGCAAAGATTGTTGAGGTAATAAGAGAACAATTTGGCTTAAAGCCAAAGCAATAGACATATGTGTATCGTCCCCCATATCCTCCAAGCTATGATTTGATTCCAATGCCGAGTAGGTACAGATCACCAGAATTTACCAAGTTTACAGGACAAGATAGTAATACTACTTTTGAGCATATCAGCCAATTTTCAGTATAGTGTGGAGAAGCTGGCAATACTAAAGCATCAAAAATTAAGTTGTTTCTGTTATCTTTGTCTTGGTTGGGATTTTCTTGGTTCGCATCGTTGCTCCCAAATTCAGTTGTTACTTGGGCAGATCTCGAATAGAAATTCCATAAATATTTCTTTGCTGAAACTAGAGAGCTGAGGTTGTCTGATTTAATTGCTATAAGATAGAAGTCTGGGGAGTCTGTGCATGACTATGTGCAAAGATTCAGAGGTGTGCGTAGTAAGTGTTTCAGCCTGCAACTGACTGATAATCAGATGGCAGAAATAGCATTCAATAGTTTAGTTGCGCCGCTAAGAGAAAAGTTTCATTCGGCCGAATTCAAGAGTCTGTCCTAGTTGGTGCAGAAGGTGTCGATCCATGAGAACCTGACTCGAGGGAGGGGGGGGGCACGGTCAAGGCTGATTCGAATCAACATTAATGATTATGATTCTGAATCTGACAAAGAAACTGTTGAAGTCGATATGGCAGAGTGGATTAGAAACAAGAATGTATTGTCGTGCCCATGGGTGAAACAGAATGAGCCTGAAGAAAAATATGATTTTGATATTACCAAGGATGACCAGATATTCGATATGTTATTAGAATAGAAACATATTCAATTGCCGTCTAATCATGTGATTCCTCCTGCTGAAGAATTGAAGAAGATGAAATACTGTAAGTGGTACAATTCTCCTTTGCATAGTACTAATGATTGCAAAGTGTTCAGGAGGCAAATTCAGATGGCAATTGAGCAAGGCAAAATCAAGTTCACCAAAGGTACCATGAAGATCGACGGGCACCCATTCCCTGCAAATATCAACATGGTCGGTATCGACAATGAAGATGCATTTATAAAGCAATATCAAAAGAAAAGGGAGAGAGAAGTGGAGGAATCGCAATTTGATCCACATTGGGAATGTCCTTTCTTTCAGTACTGCTAGGATAATAATATGAAATTGTCATCGATCGACAACTGTCCAAGGTGTAGTAGACATGCAAATCAGCTGTACAGAGAAGTTGCGATAGGTCATCAGTACCAGTACCGTGCAAATGATTCCAAAGAGTCGATGGTGGGCTTGGCCGAGCAACATCATAGGGTTTCTACATTTGATCGACTTGGAGCAAAGAAGGATGAAGAGGCCAGGTTTGACAAGGAAGTCGATAGGGAGTTGCAAGAGCAGAACAATCAATGGTGACCATCTGGTATTTTCTCCAGGAGTCAAAAGCGCAGGGTTCAAAAGATGCATTGCAGACAAATAATGGCTGGCAAATATTATTATGATGAAGAAGATGATCAGCCGCCTAAGAGAGTTTGGAGGCCAAAGATGAAATCACAGGAACAAACACCAAGTGCCTTAGTTAGTATAGTGATGATTTTGCCTCAAGAATTTATGGCTGTAGAAAGAGAGTTGATTGCTGTGGGAGAGTGTGAGCCACAACTTATTTTCGACGCCCAGCAAGCTGTATTTGATAAACCAGATGAGTCTAAGCATCGACACTTTAAGGCTTTGTACCTAAGAGGCCTTGTCAATGGGATGCCGATGGGAAGATGATGGTCAATGGAGGCGCTGCAGTGAATATCATGTTGATCACTACTGTTAGGAAATTGGGAAAGACCAAATATGACTTGATTGATACCAGTATGATTTTGAGAGATTACGGTGGGCATACTGCAGCAGCCAAAGGAGTCTTGAATGTGGAGCTTACAATCAGCAACAAAACCTTGCCGGTTACTTTTTTTGTTATTGATGGAAAGGGAACCTACAGTTTGCTGTTAGGTCACGACTGGATACATGCTAACTGTTGTGTTCCATTGACAATGCACCAGTCGTTGACCCAATGGATTGGCGATCAAGTGGAGGTGATCCCGGCCGATGAAACCGTCAATGTTGCATCGGCCGATTTAGTTCCATGGCATGCTTATGATATGGAGAGTTTGTCTGGCAAGATCTAGGATGGGGCTATGTTAAGATTACTACGCAGGGTCTTGAAGTAGTGGACCAATCAAATTTTAAACTGTTTCTCTGACAGGCACCCCAATGGAATTTGCAGAAGATGGAAAGCTAGGGAAGGGATTTATGTCACCCGATGAACTTCAAGAAGTCAATATAGGAGATGGTGACAAGGCGAGGTCGACATTTATCAGTAAGAAATTGGATGAAAATTTTAAAGTTGAATTAATAAAATTGTTGAAAGAGTATCGGGATTGTTTTGCTTGGGATTGTTCTAAGATGCCAGGTTTATGCCGGTCCATAGTGGAGCATCAACTGCCCATCAAACCTGGATATCGACCTTATAAGCAACCTCCGAGAAGGATTGATCCAAAGATCTATGATTCTGTCAAGGCTGAGATTACTAAATTATATGATGCAAAGTTTATTAGGCCTTGCCGATATCCAGAGTGGGTTTCAAACATTGTGCCTGTTTTCAAAAAGAGTGGGAAGTTACAAGTGTGTATCGATTTTCATCCATTGAACAGAGCCACTCCAAAAGATGATTACCCGATGCTGATAGTAGATCTTCTGGTTGATGCAGCAGCAGGGCATAAGATGGTTAGTTTTATGGATGACAATGTTGGTTATAATCAGATTTTTATGGTAGAAGAAGATATACCAAATACCGCTTTGAGGTGTCTGGAAGCAATTAGGTTGTACGAGTGGGTGGTCATGACATTTGGGTTGAATAATGCTGGAGCCACGTATCAGAGGGCCATGAATTACATATTCCATGATCTGATTGGCAGGTTAGTGGAAATTTATATTGATGACGTGGTAGTTAAATCTAAAAAGATAGAGGATCATATAGACGATTTGCGGGAAGTACTAGAAAGGACTAGAAAATATGGTTTGAAGATGAATCCAAAGAAATGTGCTTTCGATGTGTCGGCTGTATTGTTCCTAGGTTTTATTGTGCATGAAAGGGGGGTCGAAATTAGGCCAAAGTACATGAAGGCTATTAATGGCATCGAGCCACCCATCAATAAGATGGAGCTACAGTCTTTGATCGGCAAAGTGAATTTCATCAGAAGGTTTATTTCAAATATATCTGGGAAGCTTGATGTGTTTACCCCACTGTTAAAATTGAATTTTGATCAAAGATTTGTATGGGAACTAGAACATCAGAAAGCTTTAGAAGATATTAAGAAGTATTTGGTTTCTCCACCTGTGTTAGTGCCGCCGAGAGAAGGGCTGCCTTTCAAGATCTATCTTGTAGCTGAGAAGACGTCGATTGGTTCAACTTTGATTCAAGAACAAGATGGTAAAGAAAGGGTCATATTTTACTTGAGCTGAAGGTTGATTGATGCTGAAACCAGGTACAATGAGATTGAGAAATTATGTCTGTGTTTATATTTCTCATGTGTGAAATTAAGACACTATCTATTATCGAATGAATGTGTGGTGGTGTGCAAAGCCGATGTCATCAAATATATGCTATTGGCTCCTATTTTAAAAGGGAGAATTGGTAAATGGATGCTTGCTTTGGCTGAGTATGATCTTACATATGAGTCTGCTAAGGTTGTTAAGGGTCAGGTACTTGCTGATTTAGTTATTGAGCACTGTGGATCTGAAGTATCGATGGTAGAGCCGGTACCATGGTTGTTGTTCTTTGATGGCTCTATTTGCAAAAGCGGTTGTGGTATCGGGCTCATGATCATATCGCTTTGGGGGGCAAGATCTGAGTTCGTATTTGCTATCGAGGTATCGACTAATAATCAAGTTGAATATAGAGTTGTGCTTAAAGAATTGCATATATTGAGAGAAGCTAGAGTCGATTATGTTGAAGTCATGGGAGATTCATTACTGGTACTCGGGCAGCTAGCAGGGGAATTCGAATGCAAGGATGATGTGTTGAGGATGTTTTATACCGAGTGTCAGGACGTGCTACACCACTTCAGGGAGGTAAAGTTTAAGCATGTCCCAAGAGAACATAATACAGAGGCAAATGATCTAGCGCAGAAGGCATCGGGTTACCATGTAAACAACGGCGGGGTGATTGTTAATATAGCTGATGTCGATGAAGAAGATTGGAGATCCAATATTGTACAATATCTTAGGGATCCGACTCAACGAGTGCCTCGAAGAATCCAGTATATGGCATTGAGGTATGTATTATTAGAAGAAAAGCTATATTATCGAACAATTAATGGTGTTTTATTAAGATGTTTGAATCAAGAAGAAGCCAAAGATGTTATGTGTGAGGTTCACAAAGGTATATGTGGTACACATCAATCTACCCATAAAATGATGTGGTTATTGAAGAGAACTGGATATCATTGGCCGACTATGCTAGAGGATTGCTTTAAGTATTATAAAGGTTGCTAGGATTGTCAGAAATTCGGGGCAATACAAAGGGCACCGATGTTGGTGGTTCCTAAGTAATATGCCAATAACCAGCAACATTATACCATATTCTCGTCATAATCATGTGCTTTACCTCTACTATTGACGATTTCCACATGTAGTGTTGTTTTAGTGCTTTATTGCAGAAACTGGTGAAAAGACGACAAAATGGCTCTTATATAAGAAGTACCGACATGAAGCCCGACTCGCCGTACAAGGAGGGCTTCCCACTAGCCCATGAAGGATGCAAGACACTCCAGGACGTCCATGAGGTCCGATGTGCAAGCCCAAGGTGGTGGCCCAATGCCTAAGGATTTCTGGAAGGTTTATCCGGAAGGAAAGTTCAATTTGCGGAGTCCAAAAACAGCACTGTATTATCATGCAATTTCGGAGCCCAAGACATGGTCCAATGGGAAAACTCAGAATACCATAGTTGAAGATCTCGTTGAGAGCTTTCCGAAACATATATGATTTGCATTTATTGGACTCCGGGGCTGGGAGATATGGGTCCTGCAAGGCAGGCTGCGTAGAGGAATCCGAATCAGGACAGATATTTTGGCATCGCAATTTTGGGTATCTAAACGTCTGAATCTGAGAATCCAAATAATACCAAAGTTTATTTGGACTCTAGAAGCGTCGGTTATGATTAAAGTAAGTCAGCGTTGTTTATGGAAGGTACAAAACCGACTTGGATTCAATCTCTAAGAGCTAAACTTGGTGGCCAAGCAAGAGAGGACGTGACCAGAGGCTATATAAACACCATATGACATCCAAGAGACAAACAAGGGGAAGAGTTAGGCTATAGGAGCTGCTGCATATCGCCAGGAGGCCACCGGAGAAGAGCCACCAAATTGAAGAGATGTAGTCTAGTCGGGTAGGGACCCTGCGCGGTGCACTACACCGGAGCTAGGAGAAGTAGAGCCATGTACCTTAGGAGTCGTCAACGATGCATCAAGGAGGCGCCGATCGGCGCACCAGTTGAGCTGATTGGCACAGACACACTGCCGATCCACGTAGCACCCAAATGCTTTTCTAAGCATTCCTTCACTACCGCCTAAACTGTTTTTGTTTGTTTCACACAAACCTCCAACTTTGCATGTTCATATTCACTTTCCCACTCATAATAGTTTGGTCTGAACTTGATGCTGGGCACTTAATTGGCTTCGTGAGCTTTGTAAACATGGTCTTTATGCTTATTTGTTGAACAACATTGGATAGTTCATTTGCCTTGCTATGTTTTGCATCATTTGCATTGGTTGGTTGCTAATCTTCTTCAATGCGCTATCTCTCTAGTCCAACGGGGTTTTGCAATAGCTAAGTCACATAAACATTGTGTTTAGACTTTGATTGTTAACAAATTTCGTTTAAGATTGCTAGCAATCTAGTTATAAGCATGGTGCTTAGAGCTAGGTGTAAACATTGTTCTTGTTTAGCTTCCATGCCGCTAACCTTTGTTGCTCACTTCGTTTGCTTTGCTTCAAGACTAAATGATGAAAACATTTTGATCCCAGAATTGTGTACATATGACACATTCATTCAGCAATTTTATGTGAACGTGGTGTTTAGACTAAATTGTGGAACAACATTGTTATAGTCTTGTTTCTTTGCTAACATTGTGATTTTAACTCCATGCATCCACACTTGTGCACACACATACACCCATTAGAATTTTGTTTTCTTTTTTCTACTAGAATTAAAATGCCACAAGTTGAACTTTTGAGGTTGTTGCTAGATGGTAGATATTGTTCTATCCCTGACCATCATATCAGGAGGAGTATGTATATTTGAATGTTTTGCAGGAACGAAAGAAGTACTCTTGAACGAGGATAGTCAAGAGGGAGCATTGGGACAGCACATCAAGGCTGGAGATGGAGGTGACGAGAGGCACAACCATCTGTGCCGATCGGCGCATCCTCGTGTCGATCGGCGCTCCCTCGCTACCCCTGCTATCGCCCTTCTCTCGTGCAATCCAGCAAGATTTTAAGCATGGGGGAGGCACACGTTGTGCTTCAATTGATTAAAATGCAGTAACATCCCTTTGATTCTCCACTTCTCCTAATCTTATTTTCTTCTCAAACCTATACTTGTTGTCTGCTTCCCGTTTTCTTCATGCGAAAGGTTAGTTGTAATTTATCACTTCGAACATAGAATGGACAATAACATATCCCTAATAGCTACCTTAGGGTGACCAAATGTCATTAATTTATTTAGGGGAGCTTGCTTGTATCATCACCGTTGTCTTATAATGCCTTCATGATGAATAAATGCATAATTATGATGAGGATCTTTGCTAGAGATATGATGAAAGTTGCTATTGTTATTGGAAGTTGCATGATTCATTGCACATAATTGTCCACCGCTAAATTTTGAACTAAGCACCAATTCTTTGAACTCTTATTGCTTTAGTGGTGGTATTTGTTGACAGATGTTTTGATAAAGATCCCATATGGTTGAATTGTTCTTCATGACAATATGCTTTGCTCTCTAAGAAGAAAACTCCAACATAGCTAGTGTACTTAATAATTTTTGGAAAACTTTTACATGTTGTCTCTAATCCTTGCAAATTTTGCTCTCTTGTATTGATCATACCTACCAAAGCCAAATATGCTACAATTATATGATAAACCTGTAGATTGCGACATGTAATTTGGTGAGTCATTTCAAGTTTATGTTCTTTTGGTATGAGACTTAGAAGTTGGCCATTTTGTTTGCATAACTATCACTTGTTTGCTAGCCTCTTCATATTTAGCAATGCTTACTGAATATTCCCACCTGTAAACCTATATTTCTTTTGGTATTGTCCTCTCCTTGTCCACAACCTATGATATGAGTTTCTTGTCGAGCTATCACTATTTCTATGGTTTTATGCACAAACTACCAACCTCTTGCTAAAGATGAAGATTTTCATCAATAAACACCTCTGAAAGACTCTCTGAAGTGCAAAAGAGCAATACAAGGAGAAGACAAGATGAAATCAAAAGTGCGCTGATCGGCGCAACTCTGCTCCGATCGACGCAAGGACTCAAAAATTTAGGAAGCGCTATGTTATCTCCAGAAAGCAATTATAAGTGTTTCAGATGGTCAAAGAGAAGGAATAACAGATTCAGCTAGTGCTCTTCTTTTTCCAGTCCCTTTGCTCGAGGATGAGCAATGTTTAAGCATGGGGGGATGGACGTCATTTATTATTCCGAAGCACTAGCTAATGGACTGCAAAAAAAATGTTGATGGAAGATCAAGAATGTTCAATCAAGTTGCAGGAGAGGAATTCATACAAGATTTGTGCATAAGCCATTATTCTTCAAGTAAGTGCATTCAATTGGCTGAAACTCTATCACTGCAACCATGTGCAATTCGATTTTGAGAACTTCATTTGTGTCTTGAGATCATTCTTTGTCTTTTGCACATGTCCACCTTTCTAAAGCGTGTGTTTCTCCTCTTCTTCATATTGTTTTCCAATGGCCTTTTTGACAAGTCTCAAGTAAAACCAATTAGAACTATCTCTTGATATGACAATACTCTGAGTTACATTGTTGCTAGTTGTTTTCCTACCAAGCTACACATAAAGCCTTTCACCAAACATTTGTAGATAGGATCACTTCTAGTTGTTTGGCTTGTGAGATTTGTAAGATGAGTGTTGCCTTGATTCTTTGCAAGAGAGCATTTTGTTTGGATAATGAGACTAAATTTTTGGTAAAACTTTATCATCTAAGGCCTAGTTTGAGGAGTAATCTGATTTGAGAGTTGAAGCTACTTTATTTGATTATTGTGGTCGGTTCTTAATCATAATCTGTTCCCCACTTGTATCTTTGAGTAGTAGAATTGGTGCAACATAAAATGTTTTGTAGTACACTCTTAAAGCGGGTTGGATATGCATGAGCCTTGATGAATGCAAGTGAAGATAACATGATTGCAACACTGATCTCTCCTTGAGGGTAATTTATTTGCTCGAGGACGAGCAAAGGTTTGAGCATAGGGGAGTTGTTGGTGGTTCCTAAGTACCCATTTTATATGCCAATAACCACTAATATTGTACCATATTCTTATTATAATCATGTGTTTTACCTCTAATATTGACGATTTCTATATGTAGTGTCATTTTAGTGCTTTATTGCAGAAACAGGTGAAAAGACGACAAAATAGCTCTTATATGAGAAGTACCAACATGAAACCTGACTCGCCGTACAAGGAGGGCTTCCCACTAGTCCATGAAGGATGAAAGACACTCTAGGATGTCCATGAGGTCTGATGTGCAAGCCCAAAGTTGTGGCCCAATGCCTAAGGATTTCTGGAAGGTTTATCCGGAAGGAAAGTTCAATTTGCGGAGTCCAGAAACAACACTGTATTGTCACATGATTTCGGAGCCCAAGATGTGGTCGAATGGGAAAACTCAGAATACCATAGTTGAATATCTCATTGAGGGCTTTCCGAAACATATATTATTTGCATTTATTGGACTCCGGAGCTGGGATATATGGGCCCTGCAAGGCAGGCTGCACAGAGGAATTCGAATCAGGATAGATATTTTAGCATCGCAATTTTGGGTATCTAAACGTCCGAATCTGAGGATCCAAATAATACCAAAGTTGTAGATCTTTTCAAGGGCTACGAGATAAAGTCCAGATTACTTCATTTGGACTCTGGAAGCATCGGTTATGATTAAAGTAAGTCGGCGCTGTTTATGGAAGGTACAAAACCGACTTGGATTCAATCTCTAAGAGCTAAACTTGGTGGCCAAGAAAGAGAGGACGTGACTAGAGGCTATATAAACACCATATGACGTCCAAGAGACAAACAAGGGGGAGAGTTAGGCTATAGGAGCCGCTGCACATCGCCAGGAGGCTGCTAGAGTTGAAGAGCCACCAAATTAAAGAGAAGTAGAGCCATGTACCTCAGGAGTCGTCAACGATGCATCAAGGCGGCGCTGATCGGCGCACCAGTTGAGCCGATTGGCGCGCCCTTGATGTTGATGAATACTGGTATAAGTTATCGATCTTTATGTTATCTATCTTAATTCTATCCTTGGCTGCAATATGTGTTCGCCTGGATTGATTGATCTTACATGTGCTTATTCAATTGTTTAGTTCTAGGCTAAGTATTTAGATACTCTCTTAATCATGGTGATTAGGCTAGTTATCGGATCTTGTATGAATCATGATTGCTTGATGATGCTAGGGTGTGGTTTAGTTGTGATAGAGCTAAGCTTGCGCAACAATTTTAGATAGTCAAGTAGAGTTAAGATACTCGCGCGATTAAGGGTTTCCTCTCGGCAGCAATAAATCGGGAGCCGCTCAGAAAGTAGGGTGGTCTTGCTCATCTTCGATGTTTACCGATTGTTTAAAGTGCGAAGTAAGCTAGGATTAAGATGATAACGACTACTGCTTCAGTGCCGATCGGCACACTAGTTGCGCCGATCGACACAACCTTTCTCCGACCGCTAGATGCATATAGGCTAACTCCAGGTGATACTCCTTGGTCGATGTGTGTTGGTCGTAGCTACGTACTCACTTATATACCACAAGAGGATGGTGTACAGTTGTAGCTCTTTTTCCCTTAGAGTATTCCAAGGTTATCAAATTCACAGGGAACGAGTAGAACTATTACTATTAAAGGGTTAATAACAGATTGCAATGGTTGGGTTGGTGTGAATGGCGATGGTAGGAGAGTGGTGGATGAATGTTATTGGAGATGTAATAGGATAACGAAGGATTCTCTCCCTAGGATTGGTTCACTAGCATGTAACCCTATTCTTATCAACACGAGTGATGACCTTAATATTCTATAAGACATGGTGGTTTCGTTCGCCCCGGCTGTCACTACAGAAGTTTTTAGCTCCCCATTGGTTTCTTGCACTATGCAATGAGCAGAAGTGTATTGGCCTATACACTAATGGAAGGGGATAAATAGATGTGCAATTATGTTCATCACATAGATTAAATTCATCAAGAGAGTATCAATGAGTATGAGAGTTACATGACTAGATCCCTGCACCAGAGAAGAGAATATGAGACTACTCGCTCATCCTCCCGCTAAACATAGCAGAGGGATGAGAAATAGCACTAGAACGCGCATGGGCCGATCGGCGCAAGCATCATGCCGATCGGCCGACCTCCCTTCTGGTGGTTCTCGTCGGTGTTGACCAACCACCACCACCAATATCCTAGAACCCTAGTTCTAACAACTCAATATCGTAATTGCCATCTCCCTGTTGCCCCTGTTAGTTATCTTCCTTTTATACTCGATGGGATTAGCTCAACTTCCACCGACTCTGACTTATATTGGGCTGGGCCTTCATCTTTCCCAGACTTGGGCCTGTCTTCGTCATCTTTACGGCATTGGAGCCGATCAGCGCGGCCAAGTATTTGGCCCATCTTCGTTGCTCTTTAGTACTTTATCCATAATTGCCCTGTTTTACACCTGTTTCCTGTGATTACATCCAAAATAGAACAACTACAAATATATGTAAATATGGGATTAATTGTTAGTCTAAACCACCAAATTAGCAAAACATCCCTTTTTGGTAGATAAAATGGGTAGCTAGAAACCACCAACAATGTGTATGCTCCAACTCCCACAAGCCTTGGCCAACTAAGCATCAGGCACACTTTGGCTCAGGTTTGCAACTTCGACTTTTATCTTTTTTGACTCTCTTGTATGTGCAATATGTACTTCATGATAGGATTGATTTGTTAGACAAAATGTAAACTCTGAACACGGTTCTCTTGCTGATCCCTGTGGATTCGATTATACCTTGGAATACTCTAAGGGAAAAAGTGCTACAATGTACACCGTCCTCTTGTGGTATATAAGTGGGTGCGTAGTAACGACCAACAACCGATATGAGCTATTAATCAATCATTAAGCCGTGGTCGTTCCGAGGTTGGGAATGGATATGACCGGTCAAATTTATCTGGCGTCAAGCAAATGTCATAAATATATTCTGGCAGCTACTGATTATTTTACAAAGTGGGTTGAAGCAGTGCCTATGAAAAATGTTACCACTGGTGATGTGATCAATTTTGTGAAGGAACATATCATATATAGATTTGGCATACCGCAGACTATTACAACAGACCAGGGTTCTGTATTCACTTCGGAGGAATTTCAGAGCTTCGCTGATGGTATGGGAATCAAACTTTTGAATTCATCTCCTTATTATGCTCAGGCCAACGGTCAGGCAGAGTCTTCTAACAAGAGTTTGATTAAGTTGATTAAGAGAAAAATAGATGAACAACCTAAGAAATGGCACACGACATTGGTCGAGTCTTTTTGGGCATACCGGATGGCTTGTCATGGGTCGATTAAAGTGCCACCATATCAATTAGTTTATGTTCATGAAGCTATTTTGCCATAGGTAACAAATCTGGGGTCTAGAAGAATGGAGATGCAAGATCAATTGAGGGCTGATGATTATAGGCAAGTCATGTTGAATGAATTAGAAGACGTCGTGCAACATCGGATGAAGGCCTTGGAAAATATTCAGGAAAATAAGTCCCGTGTGGCTAAGTTTTATAATAAGAAGGTGGTGCCCAAGATTTTTTCGGAGGGAGACCTTGTTTGGAAGGTAATCATGCCTATCGGCTCCAAAGATAGTCGTTTTGGAAAATGGTCACCGACTTGGGAAGGCCCATTCAATATGAGCCGATGTGCATCTGGCAATGCGTATTTCCTGTAGGGATTGTATGGGGAAGAGTTCAGAAGAGCAATTAATGGTAAATATTTGAAATGATATCATCCAAGTGTTTGGATTGATTCATGATTTCGTCGTTAATCAATAGCCGATATTTTATAGTATTGTGCTTAAGTGGGAAGATTCGATGATGATGCATCGACTTAAGATGGCCGATATTTAAATATCGCCCTTAGTAGAAAAAATATCAACGCTGGATACAAAATAAGGATAATATATATTCATTCAATGGTGATAGAAGAAGTTATAGATGCCATCAGTACAAGGTAAAGATGAGTTGATTACTCGTAGGTAATTGATTTCTAAAGAGACCTATCCTCCTATTACAGCTAGGGGATGAAGATGTAATAATCTATCCCGGATACAAGAAAAAGATCACATGGTTAGGGACAATGGTAGTTCAGCAGCTTGCTCTTCTTCCTCGGAGAAGTCACAGTGTCATCAGACATTACCCGACAGACAAGGGGTGATGCGGGGGCTTGCCCGATCTTCTCATCGTAGGATCTAAAGATAACTGACCTATGAAACCTGACAAATCTTGGCACCAACAGCAGCTAGAACAACCACCTGTGATAGAGATTTTGCCCAACAACACGCTTTGGTCGATGCCTAACCTGAACCATGCAAAGGAGAGGCGATGCTTGCAAATCACAAGGAAACACAAGAACAAGTGGTAGAGAATACTCCCAATCCTCAAGGGGCCACTTATGGCACAAACCCTAAGGATAAGGGCAATATGCTTCTCTACTTTTCTGAGTTTAATTCATGGTTAGGGTTTCCACAAGGTGTAAAAGGGTTATTTATACTAGGAACAACCCTCCTAGCTGGGCCATACTGAAGTTACATGGGCCTGTTGTGAAATAGGCAAATAAAAGTAACACACGTTCAGATCCGACAAGTCTGGACTAGAAAAAGGAACACTGGCTAAGAAAAAGTAACACGTCCTATGAAAATGTAACATCCATTCAGATCGGACAAGTCCGAACTGAAAAGGAACACTCCCTAAAAGAGTAACACGCCCTAAGAAAAAGTAACATCCGTTCAGATCGGACAAGTCTGAACTAAAAAGGAACACTCCCAGAGAAAAGTAACACGCCCTAAGAAAAAGTAACAGCCGTTCAGTTCGGACAAGTCCGAACTAGAAAAAGGAATACTTCCGGTGTAAAAGTAACATATCCTGAGCAAAAGCAACACACCCGAATGTCTGGAGCAGTCGTCACTAAAACAGGAATAACTCTCTCTGTAGAGATCCAATGGATGTGCCGTTTATTGCATATGAAAGTAGACTTTAAGACCTTTCTATCCATGTATAATACTTAGGGTGGTTCCTCTTAGGATGATACATAATGCATCATGAAGTTGAAGTACAAAATCTGGACATGGGCACATCGACTTCAACTTGCTCTCTTTGGGCATCAAGTGGACACCATGTCTTGAACCTATGCTTCAAACCTGAGGACAAGTAATGCACCTCCATTAGGTAGTACATGACTCTTATGAGATGCATATTCATAATCATTAAGGAAAAGATTCACCTTATGTTGTAATTGCTTTGCTTTGGCTCGAGTTATTGGTCTCTCATAGGTGTAGTCGCGAGGGATGTCCTCATCATCCTCCCCTTCTTCAAAAAGAGTCAACCTCGACTTCGATTGATCATGACCATGGCATGGAGACAAATCAGCAACATTGAAAGTGTTTCTAGCTGCATATTGATCTCCCGGAAGCTCAATCTTGTAGGCATTGTCATTTATTCTTGCAAGGACCTTGAATGGGACATCACCTCGGGGCAGCAACTTGGACTTTCGTTTCTCTGGAAATCTGTCCTTCCTAAGGTAAACCCAAACTAAGTCACTAGGCTCAAAAATCAACTTCTTACAGTTCTTGTTGGCCTTTGCATCATAGTATTCTGATTTCTTCTCAATCTCTTGCTTAGTCTCCATGTGGATTTTCTTCACATAGTCAGCCCTCTTGGAGGCCTCCATGTTTGCACGTTCTTGAAGTGGAAGTGGCAGCAAGTCGAGTGGTATAATGGGTTTGAAACCATACACAACTTCAAATGTGCCATTTTAGAGAACCTATCCAGAACAACAAAAACTGAATCCCTCCCCTTCTTGGTTCTTGGTAATCCTAAAACAAAGTCCATGCTTATGTCTTCCCAAGGAGCATTTCGGGTGGGGAGTGGAGTATACGAACCGTGGGGGTTCAGTTTTGATTTAGCCTTGTGGCAAGTTGTACACCGCTGCACAAACCTCTCCACATCATGTCTCATCTTTGGCCAATAGAAATGATCACTCAGCAGCAAGTAGGTCTTTTCTCTCCTAACGTGGCCCATCAAACCATCCATGTGTGATCCCTACAATAAAAGCAGATGAATAGACGAATCTGAAACACACAATTTGTTAGCTCGAAACAAGAATCCATCATGCAAATGGTACTTGTCCCACCCTTTTCTTTCTTGACATTTCAAGTATGGTTCTGCAAAAACAAGGTCAGCAGCATACAACTCTTTTATGTTTTCTAATCCTGGGACCTTGACCTCCAATTGATTAAGAAAAACACTTTTTCGCGACAAAGCATCAGCAGCAACATTTTCTTTTCCCTTCTTGTACTTAACAACATAGGGAAATGACTCAATGAACTCAACCCATTTGGCATGCCTATGGTTCAATTTTGCTTGGCGCTTTAAATATTTTAAAGCCTCATGATCAGAATGGATGATAAATTCTCTAGGCCAAAGGTAATGTTTCCAAGTTTCAAGCACACGAACTAGAGCATATAATTCTTTGTCATAAACAGGATAATTCAGTTGAGCACCACCAAGTTTCTCACTAACATATGCTATGGGTTTGCCTTCTTGCATCAAGACACCTCCTATGCCTATCCCACTAGCATCACATTCTGTCTCAAAGGATTTATTAAAATCAGGTAAAGAAAGCAATGTGGCTGAAGTTAAACAATTCTTTAACTCTTGAAAAGCAGCTTCCTGTGACTTACCCCACACAAAATAAATACCCTTCTTAGTGAGCTCGTTCAATGGGGCTGTAATGGTGCTGAAATTCTTCACAAAGCACCGGTAGAAGCCGTCAAGACCATGAAAGCTTCTCACTTGGCTCACATTGACAGGAGTTGGCCAATTCTTGATAGCTTCAACCTTGGATTCATCCACCTCCACCCCCTGTCCTGGAACAACAAAGCCCAAAACCACAACCTTATCGGTGCAAAAGGTGCACTTTTCTAGGTTAGCATACAATTTTTTAGTTCTAAGCACCTCCAACACCATTTTGATGTGTTCAACATGTTCTTCTAGGGTGCGGCTATATATCAATATGTCATCAAAATAAACCACCACAAATTTTCCAATGAAAGCCCTCAAAACATGATTCATTAAGCGCATAAAAGTGCTAGGTGCATTAGTTATACCAAAAGGCATCACTAGCCACTCATACAACCCAAATTTTGTTTTAAAGGTTGTCTTCCATTCATCTTCTTCCTTCATTCTAATCTGATGGTATCCACTATGTAGGTCAATTTTAGAGAAAATAACAGCACCACTAAGTTCATCAAGCATGTCATCAAGCCTAGGAATAGGATGACGATATCGGATAGTGATATTGTTAATAGCTCTACAATCAACACATATTCTGCAAGTACCATCTTTCTTTAGAACAAGAATAACAGGGACAACACATATACCCTTTGTCAAGTAGTTCTTGCACTTGCCGCTGAATTTCCTTTGTTTCTTCCGGGTTGGTGCGGTACAGTGGCCGGTTTGGGAGAGAAGCTCCAGGAATGAGATCAATTTGATGCTCAATCCCACGAAGTGGCGGTAGGCCAGCAGGTACCTCCTCCGAAAAAAACATCATTGAATGCCTGCAACACATTAGAAATAACACTAGGAAGAGAGGTCATGTCGTTAATGGAAAGGATTGCATCTTTGTACAAGAGTACAAAATGCGTTTCGTTAGGGTTTTCTCTCATTTCTTTCATCTCAGATTTTGTGGCTATAGCAACCATACTTTTTCTCTCATGCTCTCTTTTTCCACTCATGTTTGGCTTGCGGCGCTCACTCACCAATTTGTGGACAGCACTAGTGTTTTTCTTTTCTCTCTCACTCTCACTCATTTTCTTTTGCATGTTGGCTGTTATGATTTGAGTGGGAGTCATGGGAAGCAGCTTGACACCCTTTCCTTGCCATTTGAAAGCATATGTATTGTCATGGCCATCATGTAAAGCATGCCTATCAAATTGCCATGGCCTTCCCAACAACAAGTGACAAACCATCATGGGAACAACATCACACTCAATGGTGTCAGTGTAATCATGTATGCTGAAAGTGACCCTCACCATATAGTGCACTTTGACATCTCCACAATCACTGAACCATTGCACATGATAAGGATGAGGATGTTTGATCATGGTTAGCCCTAATTTATCACACATTTCTTTGCTAGCAAGGTTGTGGCAGCTACCACCATCAATGATCAATTTTACCAACTTGTTGTTTACCTTGGCTTGGGTTTGAAATAAATTAAACTTCTGTTCTTGATCTTCATCTTTGAGTTGAACACTTAATGCTTTGGTGACCACAATGGTGTTATCAGCTTCAAAAGTATAGTTTTTGTAGTCACCTTCTTAGAATTCTTGTGCATCATCAAACTTGTCATTTTCAGTAGCAGTTTCACACTCATCTTCACTAGTTGAATCATATTCTCCACCTTCTGTAATAATCACAACATGATTGTTTGGACAGTCCTTGATAACATGGTCTCGACCCAAGCACTTGAAACATTGAAGTCCACTACTGTTAGAGCTGGAACCCACTGAAGTATTGACCTTTAATGAGGTTGGCCTAGCAGATTTCTCCACATTTGGAGATGCATTAGATTTTTCAGTAGCATTGGAACGAGAGTTGTTGTTGGAGTTTGATCCGGATGAAAACATGCCTCACCCCAAATCAAACCTAGCTATTTTTGGAGCATTTGATGATGACCTTGAGCTGAAGGTTGAAGTCTTACTTGGCTTAGCATCATCATTCAATTGTCTCTCAGCCTTTTGTGCAATATGGACTAGCTCTACTACATTGTTGTAGGTCTGAAATTCCACCACATGTTTGATTGGCTTGCTCAAACCAGAAAGAAAACGTGCCATGGATTGCTTTTCATCCTCATGCACACGAGCTCTAATCATGGCCTGCTCCATCTCCTTATAGTATTGTTCCACAAATTTGCTTCCTTGCCTCAAATTCTATAGCTTGTCAAAGAGATCACGTTTATAATGTTTTGGAACAAAACATGCTCCCATTTCTCTCTTCATTTCAGCCCATGTTGCCACTGGAAGCTCACCACTCTCCTCTCTTTGGTTCTGAATTTGTTCCCACCAAATGAGAGCATATCCATCAAAGTCAAGTGCAGCCATATGCACCTTCTTTTCCTCCGAATAATTATGCACACGAAATATTTTATCAACCTTTAACTCCCATGTGAGATATGCATCGGGATCATATGTGCCTTCAAATTTTGGTATGCTGAATTTTAGCTTTCCAAACTTCTCTTCATTGGGCTGGTCATTGTTGCATTTGCGATGACATTGAAAGTTGTCATTGCAATGTAATCTAAATGTATATGGATCTGTTTTAGCTACACCATCATCACCAAAAGCTTCACCACCTCTTCCTCCACCACGCCCTCGTCCATGGGCGTTCTTCCTTGCTTGCTCTTCCCGCTGCAACCGGGCTGCATATTCCTCATTGGTCTCATCTAGCTCTTCTTCATAAGCACCTGCAGAACCTTGCACCTTCAGTGCCTTCACAACTTCAGCAAGCATGTTTATTTGGACAGTAGTCATGTTCTGATTGAGTTGTGCGTTGAAGTCTTGGACCAGCTTCTGTAGTTGCTCTTGTGTGATATAGCTCGGTTGCTCTCCTTCTTCGCCTGCCATGGTTAGTGGGAAAAAAAGCTAACTCAAGTTATGTGGTTGTATGGAAAACACTCAAACTCACCTTCTCTTACCACCGAAGTTCTTATGAATCCTTGCTAAAATTGCAAGCTACAAACAAACATTGGTGGTAGTCGGCACAACAAAAGGGATATATCAAGCAAAATCAAAGTCACAGTGCATTCTAAACAGGATTATTTGTGGAGCTTAGAGGGTTATTTGTGTCGTATGCAAACTGAAACTTCAAGCTATTGTCAAGTTAAGTAACAATCCAACCAAGATAGCAAAGTCGAGTTGCTGAACTAAAAACAAATGAAATGACAAATGTGTTTAGCAACTCACGCACAAAGAAGATGGAACTTGTTGCAGCCAAGGAAATGAGCTAAACTGAATATTCAACTCAAGAACAATACTCAATGCTACACAAGTTATGGAGAGATGCTAGCTGATTGCTTATATAAATGAGAGGGCTACAAGATTTGCACAAATATTAAATATATGATAAACTGAAATAATAACAAGCAAGTCAGTCAATGTGGTGATCTCAGCACTCAAACTTTCTTTTATTTCTTTCTTGCACTCTTCTTTGTTCTCTTTTTTTTCCTTCTTTTTGCTACTGAAATCAGCACATCAGACTGAATATAATGATGTTCAACTAATATTCAGTTTCAGTAAAGTGCAAAACCCTTAAGCAACAACCTACAACTAGTCTCAATAGGTTCAAAGTGTTCACAAAGGATGGCCTGGTGTACCACTAATATGTACTACACTTAGTGTACACAAAGAATGAGCCGACACATAAGTTTTCAGTTTCAGCACAATCTGAAATTTTAATAGTAGTAGTAACTAAAACTTTTCATGCTCAAATAAATATTCCACTTTATGATTCACAACTTAAGCACCTAACATTCTAATAGTACTTCAAATAAGCTTTTCAATGATCTCAAGAACACCAAAAACGGATTTCAGATGCAAAAGTTATGCTTGTTTTGGTGCATGGTGTTCAAATTTCAGATCTGAGCACGAAAATATTTCGGGATGAAACTTGACCTGAACAAGAACACAAAAACGAAGGGGAAACACAAATCCTGATGGGGAACTAATGGGTAAAACAAATTAGAGGCGGAAAATAATGGGAAACACAAAGATTCAGCAACCAAACTCGATCTACTGGACTGAAACTTAACAAAACTCACTGAAATTTCAGATTGGGTTTTTGCTAGTAGAAATTTTTGGTATTTTTAGTTTAGGATGGTGAACAACAGGGAAAACCAAGGGGGATACAAAGGGGTAAAGATCCTACCAAGGAAACCGTAGCTCTGAATACCAAGATGATGCGGGGGCTTGCTCGATCTTCTCGTCGTAGGACCTAAAGATAATTGACCCGTGAAACCTGATGAATCTTGGTGTCAACAGCTGCTAGAACAGCCACCTGTAATATAGATTTTGCCCAACAACACACTTTGGTTGATGCCTAACCTGAATCACGCAAAGGAGAGGCGATGCTCTTGCAAATCACAAGGAAACGCAAGAAAAGTGGTAGAGAAAACTCCCAATCCTTAAGGGGGCACTTATGGCACAATCCCTAAGGATAAGAGCAATATGCTTCTCTATTTTTCTGAGTTCAATTCGTGGTTTGGGTTTCCACAAGGTGTACAAGGGTCATGTATACTAGGAACAACCCTCCTAGCTGGGCCAAACTGAAGTTACATGGGCCTTTTGTGAAACAGGCAAATAAAAGTAACACATGTTCAGATCGGACAAGTCTGGACTGGAAAAAGGAATACTCGCTAAGAAAAAGTAACACGTCCTATGAAAAAGTAGCATCCGTTCAGATTGGACAAGTCTGAACTGAAAAAGAAAACTCCCTAAAAAAGTAAAACACCCTAAGAAAAATTAACATCCGTTCAGATTGGACAAGTCCGAACTAAAAAGGAACACTCCTGGAGAAAAGTAACACAACCTAAGAAAAAGTAACAACCATTCAGTTCAGGTCTTGAAGTAACATATCCTAAGCAAAAGCAACACACCTGAAAGTCTGGAGTAGTCTTCACTAAAACAGGTATAACTCTCTCTGTAGAGATCCAATGGATGCACCGTTTGTTGCATATGAAAGTAGACTTCAAGACCTTTCCATCCATGTATAATACTTAGGGTGATACCTCTTAGGATGATACAGAATGCATCATGAAGTTAAAGTATAAAATCTAGACATCGGCACATCGACTTCAACTTGCTCTCTTTGGGCATCAAGTGGACACCATGTCTTGAACCTGTACTTCAAACCTGAGGACAAGTAATGCACCTCCATTAGGTAGTACATGACTCTTATGCGATGCATGTTCATAATCATTAAGGAAAAGATTCACCTTATATTGCAATTGCTCTACTTTGGCTCGAGTTATTGGTCTCCCAGGATGTAGTTGCGAGGGATGTCCTCATCAAGGGGAAGAGAGGGTCACCTCACCAAAATCATCCCGGCGAGTTGATTTCTGATGTGAGGATAGCTGCAGATTTTGGATTGAAAGGATGCTCCAAGGATGAAAGAAGCGAAGAGTATTCACCATAAAACATTTAGCAGATTTGGGGACAAATCATGCTTTTCTATCAAGGCTATCAAGAGGAGACACATGGTTGAGACTTTTTGAGGAGATAAAGGAAGAAATCTAACGAGAGGACCCATTTATAGGGCCCGGGCTTGGCCTTTCGGAAGTCTGAAGGTTGTTTCATTAAGAGGGGTGATAAGATTTGAAGCAAGAGGGCAAATGAAAGGACGATCAAAAGTTAAGTCAGCAGTTCAATCGATGCAGAGAAACGACAGGCTATAATTAAAGGTTCATGAGTAGTTGGGAAGCGTACTAAAAGAAAAGGTCTTGAGAACCCCACGAGACTGCATCGCGAAGGTGGAATGTGTTAAAAGAGTGCGGTTGATGAGGAGATAAAATCCGGTGCATGAAGTATTTCATACCTCGGACACAGGGGGCATGTGTTGACACCGGAATTTGACCGGGCCCAGAGATCAGCTACATGAGTAGGATTCGACCGAAGTCAATGAGCCCAATGGCCGAAGGAGAAGAAGTGGACCCGTGTAGGAGTGTTTTATCCTTTTATATTTTCTTATATATATATTAGTTTAAAGTTTTTTAGAAATAAACTACGTTGGTTAGTTTAGGAGTCGTGATCGAGTTGGGTCAGAACCTCTTGCATGAGGTTATAAATATGTAATGGGATCTATACTAAAAAGATTAACACTTTCATTCAATACAATTCGGTGCATCGCCAATTTTCCTACTCAACGAAACCCTCGTGTTGTGCAGGCTGCATCGGCTCCGATCTCGGCGAGAGACTTGGATTAGTCACCCGCGGTAATTCTATCAATCTCAACTAGTACTTTCTCATTGATTTGATATTCTAGTTGATATAGTTAGGATTGCTATTTATACGGTAATTCTATCTATTTAATACTTGTTCCATCAACTTTGACTGTAATACTGTCACAGTTGGGTCTGATCTATTACAATTTTAGCAGGTTTTATAACTGTTGTTTAGATCTGTTATTCGAGTCACTTTATCAATTCTATCTATGAATAGATTAAATCTAGCTATAATTACCATGTTTGGACACTGTCTCAGTTAAGTTTGATCTGTTAGAATCAACAAGGCTGCATCGACTTTGACCTCTCATTGGGTTGATAGAGCTAGATCCGATTTGTTTATAGGTAGAATCGATAGGGTTCTATCGTGACATTTAGCCGATAGGTTATCACGGTTCGATCGATTCTAAGTTACCAGCTTAACTATTCATATACTTTGAGAATCGATTACCCCTATAGTTTGACGAAATAGATCAATGATGTTAAGCATATTTGCAATACCAGCTATTAGATCTATCGACTTAGCACTATCGACAAGGCAAGTCTTTGCGCATACACTGTAGTTCTATCAACTTAACACAATCAACTGAGCAAGGCATGTTTCTCTTTATTACATCAACTTTGCTTTTTTTTAACTAAACCATTATCGACATTAATTACGCATGTTATTTTATACATCTAGTTCGCCGGTAGGCCGGTACAACCAGCCAATTAAATTACATTATCTTATAATTGTTCACATAATAAGTGTCAGCTGGTGTCGCAAACAGTGATTATCGACTTTCTTCATCAGTCTGTCTTGGGCCGGTGACCCATGAAATTATATCATCTGTATCTTTGTCGATTTACAGGGAAAATCGACTAGCACGCCCCGGTTTCTAGTATTGAGCCTATACTGAAGTTAAGTAGATCTCCCAGGTCATGCGTGTAAATTTTCGTGTCAATAGGTAGAAGAAGAAAGAGTAAAACATTTCAATGCTATAAGGGGGAAGCCCCATGTTGTCATGCTATAAGGGGAAGCCCAATCTCTACAATGGTATAATGGCAAAAATCTCAGTCAGTAGCGTTGAGACTTAGGCAAAGAGGAAGTTGCGCAAGAAATGTTTCTGGACTGGAAAGAGAAATGGACTAGACAGTCCGTCTAGTATGAAGAATAGCAGGGCAGAGCCATTGGTGCTGAGGATTGCAGTGACCGGACAGTCCGGTCAGTAGGCCTAGAAAGCTAATTTCGTGGAGCAACGGCTAGTTGGAGGGTGGAAGCCTATATAACTTCGTTGGTAGGGTCTTGGAGACCTCTCTTGGCTAGTGGAATACCTGAGAATATTTGGTAAGGTCCAAGAGGAAAAGAGGAGAGCAATAGGAGAAGATATTGCATATCTTGAGAGTGCTAGTGAGAGTAACTAGAGCATCTTGCACATCTAAGGCTAGGGTGTCCTTGAGGGTGTGATCTAGGCTGTTACTCTTGGTCTATGATGAGACCTAGACTGGTTAAGTGTTGGTGATCAAGCCTATCGTGATTGGTTATGAAGGTTGTCACATGTTTGTACACGGTTTGAGTCCGCCGGTGAAAAGGGCATCAAAGGTGAGCACCCGTGTCGGCTCGGGGAGTCCGGCTAGTTCTCGAGGGAGGTAAGCTTGTGCCTTGGTGGCAGCGGTGACGTGCACCGTGTCTTCACTCCGGGAGTGATTACGGGCTCGTGGGTGAGAACTCCACATTGGTGGTAGGAGGGACCAGGACTCCGGCAGGAGTGGTCCAACGAGGAGTAGGGAAAGGTGCCATCCTTCTGAGACCTCAAGAAAAAAATCATGAGCATTCCTCAAACCCTCTTTACTATTCCATATTTGTGTGTTATAGTTGATAGGGTGACTTGTGGCTTGCATAGGCTAGTGTCTTTAGCTTCCGCATTGTGTACTCATCATAAACTCTAGCATGTGTAGGGTCTTGGCCTCCTAGAATTCTTAGGTTGCAATGATTGTGTCGGTGTTTAGATCACCGGCTAGTAGAATTTGTTCCGGGATGCGTGTTCGTATCTTGGTGATGGCTATGTAAGAGGACACAGGGGATTATACTGGTTCGGGAAAGTCCCCTATGTCCAGTTCTTGGGCCAGCTCGTGTTACTTGCACCGGGGTGTACAAAGATGGTGAGGGAGGAGAAGTCTCCAAGTCTCAGGTTACTCATGAACTCACGTGTGAGTGTTGTGTGTATTGTGTCTGTTGTGTCTTGCCTGAGAAGAAAGCAGGCCTCCCCTTTTATACTTCAAGAGGAGCAGACCCACATTATATATATATATATATATATATATATATATATATATATATATATATATAGAGAGAGAGAGAGAGAGAGAGAGAGAGAGAGAGAGAGAGAAGTTTCTACACTTGAGGAGTCGGTGGAGACGTGCCAGAGAAGGTGAAGCCCTGGTCGGTGGTGTGGTCTTGTGTCCTTGTGGGTCCCATCATCCTAATCTTGAGTCAAGTGGAGGGCACTGTGTTTGGGCGTGTCCCCGTTTTCCGTCATTGGGGTCGAGCTTCCTTCATTCCTGTAGATGGCGTGTTCCGCCATACGTGGGGTGGTGCATCATGGGTGTTGTCATGTTGCTCAGGCAAGGTTCAATCTTGCTGTCCATCAGGCTGTCCTGCATCATTAATATTAGGGTTGTCATCGAGCAATAGCATCATAGAGAGCCTTGTCGTGCCTGCCTTCATCAGCTGACGCTGGTGATGATGAGGGGAGCAGGTATACTAGGAGATTTGACCCCCCTAGTACTGTGGGCTCATACTGGGTGCGGTATTTAAGGCAGGAGAGTTGGTTAGTTGTTGATCGTTGCCCCGCTCGACACCCTCGTCGGGGGTCGACACATCGGGTTGTGCTTGTTTAGGCCTTCTTGGAGTTGGGATCCGTCTCGTCTCAGCAGGGCAATTGAGTTTCTCCACCCGTTATTTCTAGCTTGGTCAGTGATTTGTCAGGCCATCCTATCGTCAATACGGGTCCCACTGATGGGGGTTGGAGGAGGCAGTGCTTATCTGGAGGTCCTGGGGCTTGCTTACTGTTTGCTATGGCGATGGTGGCGGTACACGGGTTGTCCTTATCCTAGAGGTAGGAAAGCTTAGGCGAGTGGTCGGGTCAACAACCCGAGCCACATGTGAGCCTCTCTGAGCGGAGCAGTTTCCCTTTGACCCCTTGGGGGGGGGGGGTTCGAGCGAGCCATTGCGGGACTTCAACCCCCAAGGGTTCAAGTGGAGCAGGGCCGGCTTTCGACCCACGGAGGATCGAGGGAATCGAGAGTGATGTCGCTTTTGCTTCACGGACTTGGTTGGCGCGGGGATTCTCTTTGTGGGGTCCATGTGGGTGACACCTTAGCGGTGATCTGATGAATCCCTTTTTTCAAACATGGACGGTTCCCGGAGGGGGGGGCACGTGGAACCCCTGGTTTCTGCCCCCCCCCCCCCCCCGACAGTAGCCGCTGAGCCCCCGATTGAATCAGAGAGTCGTTCGTGGGATCTCTACACCGATGTTAGCGGATAGTGTGAGGTTGCTTGTTGGTTGTTCGACTTTCGAGAGAGGTGCGCGTGAGCGCACCCGACGGGTGTAGCCCTCGAGCCAGAGGGCGAGTTTCGATGAAACTCACGCTTTGGCTTGATTCGACATGGGATGGTTAGCTCATCCTTTGGTCGGGGTGCGCGCGAGTGCACCCATTGAGTGTAGCCCCCGAGCCAGAGGGTGAGTTTCAATGAAACTCACGCTTTGGCTTCATTCATTTGAAATGGTCACAGGAGCATTGTCGCACCTGAATCCCTCGGGCTCCGTCTCCTAGACCGAACAGGCGGTTCAGGGTGCTATAGAGGAGAGGATGTCTGTAGCGCCCTCGTGACGAGGCATGTCCTGTTTGCCTGAAAAGGGGAGACACGATGCTGATGAAATGGTAGACTTGTTGTCCTCTTCTGTCGTGCGATGTGTAAGGGCATCTTTCTATTGATCCCGGTGCCAGCGCACTGTGCGTCATGGAGGGGGGGGGGTCCGAGACCGCGACCTTGGGTGGCTTGGCTATTTAAGGATGCCACATGGTAGCATTTTTTTCATCCAAGCTCACCCCAAAAGCCTCCCCTGCTCCTTGACTCGGCCGCATCCCTTGAGTTAGTGCTGCTTGGTGGGCTCTGCATGGAGCGCTCCGGCATCGGGACGGCTATCGCGCCTATCAGGGGATGAAAGTGACAGTGAAGGTGAAGACGATGTCTTGAAGTTGCACGGCTTGATGCTCCCTATGGGCGACCACCGTGGCGGGATGGAGAATGACCTAATGTTCCATGAGGATGCTGCCGTTGCTACTGTCGCTCATGGCGGTGATTGCCGGTCAGGGGATACGAGTCATGTGACCTTTGCTCCTTGCCGGTACTCGGTGAGAAGTAAGGGGCCCTCTTACGGAAGGCTAGGGTGGTTTTTGAGCCGCACCCCTATGTGCCTTAGATGGCGTTAGTAAGGATGGGGGCGGGAAGAGGCGCCGCATCGGCCCTCTTGTTCTTGTGGGGACTTTATTCCCCATGATCAGTAGCATTTGCATCCCAAGGGTGAGAATAATCTGCTAGTTTTGTTGGCCGGGGGGATTTCACGCTCTCGAACAAGAGCATCTTTCCTGTGACGACGAAGCATTACAACTGCTTCACCCCATGTGCGCCTGCCGAGGTGCGGGTACCGACTCTTATTGTAGTGTGTTTCATGAGGTTGATTTTTATTTTTCTCTTTCTTGTGTTTTCTACATTGTAGCGTTCATTTGTAAGAGGTTTTTGTATGAAACGTCCTTGTGCTACACATACCAATAAAGAGATTTGTGGTGCGACCCTGCCGCAGGGTCTCTGTTTGCGATGTCAATCCTCGAGTCGCTGCTCTGTGCAGTCGGACTAGTCGAGTAACCATTTTGACATGATCACGTTCCCCTTTCATGCCTCGTTCTTGAAGCGGAGGGTAGAGCCGGGCCATGTTTTAGCCTCGATGGTTGAAACGTGGTGCTCGGTGAGCTACTATCGGGTTCGTTCTGCGGCCCCGAACTCACGCCTCAGCTCCGCCTCCGCAGCCCCCAAGCGTGAGTTCTCTCTCTCTTTCTCCCGAATCCCCTCCTTTGTTTAATCAGATTTGTGGAGCAGTAGGTCTTGCCTCCCCAATTCTCAGTAAGATCCGTCGGAATTCTCTACCATATCCCCCAATCAAAGAGCTCGAATCTGTCAAGATATTGTGCTCAGCATTTTGTTCTCATAAATTTGCAAGATCTGAAGCCATGATGTTGTCTACTTTGGTCTTGATGTCCCTACAGTGGTTTATGAATTTGCTATCGGCTGTTTTATCAGTTCCTTGAATCATTCGATTGAAGTGTTTTGACTTCTGCATTCATCCAGAACTTGGGGCTGTGATTTCATTTTGTGACAGAGATCGAACCAAACGAAGTCCGGTTTATCTCATTCCCTTGGCCATATCAGTGTATTCTGAAAACGTTTGTGTTTGCGTTACAGATTTTAAACCATACACCACCTTGTTTGCTACAAATCGCATGTTTCCTATCTTTCAGTGAATTGAAAACTTTTAATCAATGGTTTGTTACTTTATGTTTTGATTTCTATTTTGTATGATTATCTGTAGATTGCCTAAATTTCAGTAAACTGAAAATTAGTAAGTCCCTACAAATCATCCTAGAAAATGTTGTAAACATGGTAGACAACGGCATCTGCTGCTATCGGATCGTGAACTGCAACTGCACTGGCACTGGTGGAGCTGAGCGATGGTGCAGTGGAAAAAGGAGGTACTGTATCAGTAAGCACTACTGGACCGGTGTAGACGTGTAGTAGGAGTCTGAGAACTGCAAAATGGTTACAAGGTGACACTCCATGTCGCCCGCTCCACTAGAACGATTACCTATCCTCATTAGCCCCTGTAGACAAGGAATTTATTCCTGTTCAAGTTGTGCCATATCATAATTATATGCCTATAGATAAATAATGCCATCAACAATGTTTGAAATATCATCAAAACTTAGTTGCCTTTGAGATGGACAATGGAGCCTAAAATGCAGATAACCATCTTGCTTGGCTAAATATCCACACAACAAATTCCGTTACATATATTATTTTGACACAACAAATTCTGTTACATATACTAACTGCTACTATTACACACAAAATAGCAGGATCATCATTTTTGCATTTTGAATGTCACTCCAACGGCACTACTCTCAAAGTTTATCATCAGTTCTTTACTACTCATATGACATCAAGGGCACGCTCCTCACGCCTGTATGTTGAAAAGTTCAAGTTAACCTCATTGAATAGCTGACGTATGGGACATCATCAAGTGATAGATACGGAATTCTTCGGTTGCCTGCTTCAACGTAGCCATGACAAAGTCACTGTAGAATCACATCAAATGTATGTTTAGAATTGTGTGGTCAAAGTATCTATATATCATTTAATTTGTATCTTGCTGGCATCAAATGACAATTAATTTGACTCAAATCTAGAGGAAGACATTATTCTTATAAGGGAGAAAGATAATGAGTAAAGTGCACAGCCGGTCCTTAAACTTGGCCGGTTGTGTCACTTGGGTTCCTAAACTCTCAAAATGCGGATTTGGCCCCCTAATCTCTATTTGGGTCCCATGAGAGGTCCAATCGGGCATGAACCCACTACTGAAGCTGAATTGGCACATGTGACGTGGAAAGACACTACCGAGTCAGTTGTAAATATGCAAAGCACCCCATGTATTATCGCCACCGTGTCATATTTTTTGGCCCGTCTCTTCATTTTCCTCGTCCTGGGTGAGATGAGGCGGCGGATGTCTCGGAGGTGGCGATTGGAAGGAAGAAGCTGGGCAAGGATTAGCAACAAGACAAGGTCAAGTTCATCTGGCAAAGGCAACGAGCACCACAGTTGAAGATGGTGGCAAAATTGCGTGGGAAAGGCGAGGCACAACCACTGTACGGTGAGTCAATCAACACCCCCCCCCCCAATGTTTGTTTAGTTATCTAGATCAATTGTAAGCCATTACTGTGTCATGATTTAGGTATAAAGGACCAATTTTATACTGCTAAGGTTTAGATATCAAGGCCTACTCCACTTACAACATGTACCAAGGAAGGCAAAGTTGTAGCAGCAAAGAAGAGAAAGGCAACCAAAGAAACTGGTGCTGTGACGACCAAGAAGAAGGCTGGAGAGACAACATCCAAGAAGAAAGTTGCAGCTACAACATCCAAGAAGAAGGTTGGAGTAGAAATTGCCAAGAAAGATGGAGCTACATATGGAGAAAGTTGATACATACATAAATCTGTAGCTTCTAGTGATACTTTGATATGATGCTTCTGTGAATGAATTAGTATTGATGCTTTTGAAAGTGACATGTACTTATGTACTCGTTATGTTTAGGTTGGCGCCAATAAATGGTCACATGAAATATACACAAACTTTGGTCACAAATTTTTTACATGACCAATAAATGACTCAAATAATTCAGGGTCTATGTTGAAAATGACTAAAACATGTTAGGGCAAATCTGAAAAAGGACTACAATGATTCAAGGCCCTTTTTGCAAAATAATCTCCCTTCAATTGCCGCCAATTCAACTCTCGGCATGGTCTTTCCACGTTAGATGTGCCAAGTCAGCTTCAGCAGTGGGTTTATGCCCGATTGGACCTCTGATGAAACCCAAACAGAGATTAGGGAGCCAAATCCGTGTTTTGAGAGTTTAGGACCCAAGTGACACAGCCAGCCAAGTTTAAGGACCGGATGTGCACTTTACTCAAAGATAATATACTGGTGTTGAGCTATGTTATTAATTTCAAGAGAGATAAGTGACAAAAAAAACCGTACTACATGTGATTCTCCATCTAGATAATCGAAGAAACCTTTCAAGCTGCATAATTATACATCGCATGTGAGAGCTACTACTACTGTTGCACATGTTTTAATTTTCATTGTAGTTGGATAATCATTTTCAAAGTTGCTGCCATAGAACTACTAAGCACAAAGAGGACAAAGCCTGTATTTACACTAAAATTGAGTTGATCACCCAAGAATAAAAGATGTATGGTTGGCTATCAATTTTAATTGCCCAATGAAGAAAAATGAGAGAATCAACTACAAACTTGCAAATAAAATCATAACAGTAAGCTTATACATCATAAAGATAATATTTTATGTATTAAGACTAGATTATTTCCTCTAAAACAAAGAAAGGTACAAAATGCGTCCAAAAACCTAGAATGGCTGATTGCTTACTGGGTATAGGATCACCTACACATCTACTTAAGGATAAATAAACTAACAATTCTCTATGTAAAAGATGTCAATGATGATAATTTCTCACATGTGTCATGTTCCATGCGTCTGCAAAGATGAATAATTACAACATGGATTGAGTTCTCAGACTTTGTGAACGACAATGCTACGGGATACATAGCACAACCAATAATTCCCAAGCCAAAGGTAGTCTCAGAGCTCGCAATGGCCGCTCCGCTAATACGACTAACATATTTAACTTATTGCATATTACAAGTGATTAGTGACATAACCACAACTATTGCTATATATTAATAATAATACGTTAAAGCCTATGAAGATCATGTCACCATCGTGTCTAAATTATTCTTAAGATCTAATGGCTTATAGATTTTTATTAGTATTATAAAGACAAAATTTGAGCCATCAACATCTTTTATAAAAATAAAAGGTAATAAATGATGTCCTTTTCTCAGATATTAATATAGGCAATAACCTTTTGAGATATTGAAGTGTGGCTCACAATGTCCTTTTGTTTTAGGAAAAATGGATATAATCACTCGAGAAGATATATTTTTCTGTATGTAACATGAATTTTTTGTGAAAACAAAAAAATGTTTCACAAAAATTTCATAGTGACTAAGGAAAATTTTGCATAACCCTTTTCCAAATCTGGGCCTTTTTAAAAAGGTTACACGTGGGACCTTAGACGTAGTGAAATTAAGGGAAGCAAATTGAATATTCGATAACGAAATCATTAGCATATACGTACATTGATCGTGGTTGTCTGTATTTTATTTGCTGCATCAAACTAGATTTGAAATGATGCGGGAGATGGAAGGGCGATTTCTCTGGACGGATGTAGAATCAGTGATGAAGAACATGTGTCCGTCACCATCGCGCAGTTGCAGAGGCCGCGGCAACGCAACCCCAGAATTGCATTCGTGGTTGCGGCACAGGTACCGACGTACGGCAAGTGGTGGCCGCTGAGGGACGTCGCATTCCGATTAACCCACGACATGGGCATCCAGGTGGTCACGGCACGGCACTGTACGATGACTGTTCAGGTTGCAGCGGTCAGAACGCTGCGAAAGAACCGTAGCATTTGCTCCGCCGGTCCAGGTGCGGCTCGACTCGGCCGGTGCTGTGCTCTGGACGGACGTGCGCGTGCACCAGCGTGTTGGCGTGGCGTACCCTTGCCGCGTGCCAGGACGACGACTCGGAACTCCGGCGAGCAGTACGGTGAGCTGCAGCAGGATGCCGGCGAGCGTCGCCTTCTTGCCACAGATCGATGGCGCCGTCGATACAGCAGCAACGCATGCCGTGTCGAGCGACGCGTTGCTGCAGAGCGCATGCATGTGGATGCCCGACCTTCGCGTGTATGCGTCCGCCATGGGCGTTGGCCTTGTGCCTACAGCCTACGCCCACGTCCGCTTCCAGTCACACGCCGCACCAGTCGACTCTATTTTCCACGCCTCATCAACGTGCGGCGCCTGTGCGTAGGTCCCTG
Organism: Eleusine coracana subsp. coracana; assembly: GCA_032690845.1. Lineage (NCBI taxonomy): Eukaryota > Viridiplantae > Streptophyta > Magnoliopsida > Poales > Poaceae > Eleusine > Eleusine coracana. Next base: position 5,974,975 of record CM064434.1, on the reverse strand, counting down.
TCTGCAGGAGCACCAAGAAGTGGCAGTACTGCAGAAACACGAACAGGGCAGCAAGTGACGCGGAACACAAGCAGACGAGGTGAAGAGAAGGTGCGCAGCAATAAAAGGCCCTGGAAGAACGGTGCGCAGCGATAAAGGCTCGACGTGCTGGACGTCGGCGCAGCTTATTGTGGCGTGGCATGGAGAGGTGCCCGCGCTGTCTCTCCACCTCCCCCTTGCGCCGCCCCCGTCGGCCGCCTCTCCCGTGCGCCGACCTCTTCGACCATGCGTTCACCGCGGCCGCAGCCGGCCACCTCGCGTCGTGGCTAGCTGCCGCCGCGGCGCGCGGCTAGAGCTCCACGTCCCACGCTCACGCTTCGCCATCCTCCCGCCCTCGTTCGTCGCCTGCACCAGCCTCACGTCGCTGACCCTCCACCTGGACCACTACGCCGTTCCGCTTGCCATCGACAAGCCATAGGTCAGGCCGCAGCAGGCTACTCTCAGGCCTTGTTTGCGAGCACCAAACCCGCGGGGATCCCAGCCCAATCCCAAGGAAGGCCACCTGTGGGGAAGGAGGCCCAGGGGAGCCCATCACGACGTTTGGAAGCTCATATACGTGGGACGGCCTGCTACGGGGAAGGTCTTTTTCCCCGGGCCAGAAATAATCGCCCATCAACATAGAGAAGGAAATCCTCGTCAAGCGCATGCGTCGTCTCGTGACTCCCTCCGTCGTCGCCACCGCCGCCTCGACTTGCAACTCCGCCTGCCGTCTCCGCCTTGTGTCGCATACTTGCATCACTGCCTCCTCTTGTGACTCTGCCGCCTCACCTCGTCTTGCTACTCCACCGGCCGCCGCCACCTCGCATCGCGTCACTGCCTCGTCTCGTGAATCCGCTGCATCACCTCGCCATCGACTTGCATCGCTGCAGCCCCAAACGGACACGGGGATTCCATCCAACTGCAGCACGCATGCACCCGTGGCTCGGGGCGTGCAGGGATTGCCCCGCCTGGGGTTGCTGTCCCTGGGTGCATTTCCCCATGGAGCCAAACTAAGCCTCAGAGGCCCACAAGCCCCAGGCGGGCAGCGGTGCAACACGACCGACGAGCAGCGGCACATTGGGGAGGAGGAGAAGAGAGAAGAGAAAGAGAGGGAGAGAGGAAGAAAAGGATGAGGGTACAAAAAAAATCAGTTTATTTAGACCAAGAATCGGAGACGAGAGAGAAGAGAGAGGGAGAGAAAAGAACTGGCGGGGAAGCGAAAGCTGCGTGTTATGTGGTGAAAGACACTGACCACATTCGCTTTAGATGCCTTCTAGCACGCTTTGTTTGGTGCTTTCTCAAAGAAAATTTCGGGTGGGAGATGTTGGAGAGATACCCAAAAGACATTACGGATTTGATTCGTATGTAAGGGTCAAATGAATATTGATCCGTGAGAGATTAATCCATTAATGGGCTAACTTGTCGAGGCCTATTTGAAGGGTCTATATAAGTGAAGGCGGGGCAAGGGGTACGAGTACCCACCAGTCCATAACCCTAGCCGCCGCGCTCATCTCTCTCGCCCATAGAACCCTAACCGTGTTGCCGGTGCTAGCACGCCGCGCACGGTGCTTCGACCCCGTATGTGTGGATACCGCGAGGAGGCGCTGTTGTTGCTGTGGTGCCGGACGGCTGGACTAGGAGGAGACGATTGACGTGATCGACTACTTCCTCTACACCGACGCACGACTACGTTGGACGAGCTGCTCCAACCTTCGCTTCCGCTCCACCTGCGCATCTAGTGGTAACGATCCATGATCCTCTCTTGCAAGGTTTCCTGGTTGAATGATAGAAATTATTATATGCTATCGTAGCCTACCCGTTCCCCTATAGTGGCATCAGAGCCGACCTTGTGTAGTTTGTGATCTGGATCTTGTGCATGTAGTTGATATGCTGATGTTGATGAGGACATTACTCTTATGGATACATCCAGCACTTCACCAATCAAAATCCAAGTTCATGCACGACAACTGAATTTACAGATGAGCTTGTTCTTAATGAATTCTTTATATGATTTTGAGAATATATGTCTACCTAATGAATTAATTATTGTTAGGAACCATGGAGATGATGATGAGTAGGCTTACAAGGTATCTGGCACACTTTGGCTTAGGATCCATATAATTGGACATTCTATATATGCCTAAAAAGATAACAAAAAGAACTTTCCAATCCAACTGGTCCCATGTCAAAATACGTCTCGAGCCGTCGACAATCATCAAAACAAGTCGACTTCTAGAATCTATCCTGGTGCTCTAAAACAGACTCGAAGTCTGTTTTGATTGGGCCTCCACATTGGCTTGGACGTCCTTGCTGACCCATCACGCCTCCAATCACCTCCCCAGCTATCTCATCATCATCTCCATGGTTTCTAACAATAATTAATTCATTAGATAGCCATATGTTCTCAAAATCGTATAAAGAATTTATTAAGAACAAACTCACCCGTAAATTCAGTTGTCGCGCATGAACTTGCATTTGGATTGGTGGAGTGTTGGATGTATCCATAAGAGGATGTCCTCATCATTCTCCCCCTTTTGAGTTAGAGTCGTCCTCGACTCGAGCTCATCTCTTTCTCCCATGTATGATCTCAAATCTGAAATATTAATTGTGGAACTATTCCCAATCTTGGGATGCAAATCATATTTATATACATTATAAAATTTATCATCACGATGAGAATCTATAGTAGAAGGCATTCCATGCAAATTAATAACCTCTTTGAAAACATGGTCAACAATATAAGCATCATTCTCAGTCTTATGACAAGGTAGACAATGTGTGATCTTAGAAATACTAGAAAAAAGATGACATGACATGGTAATTGTTATCATAGTTTTCTATTTGGTCATTTATTTGTACAACACAAGGGGGTTTCAATTTTGAACAAACATAAACTCTATGCACCATAAACAAACCTCGATGATCATAGTTTCCAATAGCATAAAAAATGTTTCTTGCTAATAAAGGCAATTCAATTTGAGAAAAGATTTTATTCTCTATGGAATTTAGATCACAAATAATATCAAATTCAATATAACCCAAAGTATTTAGAGAAGACAATAATTTCTATTCATCCTTTTCACGTGAAACTAGAATCAAATGTTTAATTTCAGCACTAATCGGTGAATCATAAGCAAAATCATCAAGCTCATTCATTTGTTGTGGCAAAGATATAAGTGAAGCATTCGCACATAACTTATCTTTATCACAAGGATCAGTAGATAAATCAACTTGTGACAATGACAAATCAAGACAAGGTTCCAATACAACAAGATTGTTGGAACAATTCAGCACATTAGGAAAGTTCTTAGTTGAAACAATAATTTGTTCTTTATCTTTCTCACTATTCTCTTCTTTATGTAGAACCTGAAATGTATTAGTTACAACAAGAGGCAAGGAAATATGTTCATCCTCTAGTAATTCAGATTTTAAAAGTGTTGCAACACTTAAAGCAGCCTATTCTATCCTAAATGGTACGTTCTTTCTTCTCTCAAGTCTTTGTTGATTCTCTTCTAAAATTTTAGCAGCGGTCATAGGTTTAAGAGTAACTCTTCTACCATTGTATTTAAATAAATAGCTATTAGTAATGGTATTGTGCAAAGCATTATTTGTAGAAATCCAAGGCTTACTCAATAACAAATGACATGCTTGCATAAACACTATATCAAAATCTGCACTATCCTTATAAGGTCCAATAAAGAATTCAATGTGTGCAATTTTATCTACCTTTATCTTACCACAAGAATTTACCCATTGGATGTAGTATGGACATGGGTGTGGCAGTGTGGTCAAGCCAAGCTTCTCTACCAACTCCAATCTTGCGATGTTGTGGCTACTTTCTCTATCAATGATGACACGACAACGTCAATCCTTCACAACAAAGTGAGTTTGAAACAAGTTGTTTAATTGATTTTCCTCTACCTTCTCTATTTGAGAACTGGTCACTTGTTGTGCTGCAACACTTGTATCATCCTCATTAGACGCCATTGACTCATCACCATGAGTGTTGTAACCTGTCATTGTTAGTAGCAAACAAGAAAAGACACAAGAGTATATTTTCTTACCACTACTATCTCATCACAGTGGAAGCTCTCAACAAGAAAATTGAAGCATCTTACTAAGCTCTTATAAAGTTCTTAATTACAACAAGCGAAGGATACCTTGGAGAGTGTGATCCGACGATTGCGAGGGTCAAAAATTTGTGCCTGCTCAGAAGGATATAAGTGGAGCTTGGATAGGCAATATGTGATAGCAAGGATTAGCAAAATTTCAATTTAGAAGTTGCAAAATTGAATAATAGTCCTAAGCTAGTCTGTCACTGGCCTAAACTTGTCTTGGACCTAGTTCAAGCAAGCAAGCAAATGACTCAACAAAGGACGCAAAGGCTGCAAGCAATTCTGAATATTTATCTTTTTTTTTTCTACTTCCTCTTCTTTTGTGTGGCTTTTCCTCTTGTGCACTTTTGCCTTTTTCTTTTCTTTTCTTGTGAATCAGAACTGTAGCAAGGTATTAGTGCTAGAAAGAAAAAGGAAAATATATTCTAGCACAAGGAAAATTATGATCTGAATATGATAGACACAGAGATAGATAATATATTATTCCAAAACTCTCAATATGTGCAACAAACTGATTTATTTTTTCTCTTGATTCTCTATGAATAAGGACGTGCATCACTCAAACAAGACCAAAGAACAAGCACTAGACCAGCAATACAGTGACCTTGTAGGGACTAAAATTCAGAGAAGTAAACTAAACTGAAAATTGCATAGCACAAGGGGGATATAGGACAGTGGAAACACGACGAACAAATATTTTTATAGGGCAATTTTCTGAAGTTTAGGACTGAACAAAATAATAGGGATAAGGGCAAACCTAACAGTATACCTGAAGCTCTGATTACCACTTGATGTGGACAAGGGTTCCTGATCTTCTGATAGGTTCTGATAATCTTGATTAAGACGGAGGAGATACACAAATCGATCCGGCTTCAGAATGACACGTTCTGAACCCCGTAATCGCAGCATAACGTCTCTTCTGGTTATCAACCATTTAAGAACGATTGACCTCGCTGAGAAGGCTTATCCTTGCCTGCAAATCAAAAACACAAGTAAGAACAAAGAAGAATGCAACACAATTGCAGATATATGATTAAACTCACAAAGTTGGGGTCTCACAAACCGTTGTGACGGCAAAACTATTATGAACAGAATAATCTAAGCAAAATCCAAATCCTAATGAAGAGGCGGCAGCTATATATAAGGACCTTAGGGTCATGCAAGACCCCCTGGACGCAGCCCTAAGTGGCCTCAACTCGATACATGGCCTAAAAACCGATTACGGTGTCGCTGCACCAGGACAGATTCTGGAAGTCAACTTGTTTCGATGATTGCCGATGGCTCGGGACGTATTTTGACATGGGACCAGTTGGGTTGGAAATTTCTTTTTGTTATATTTCCACGCATATATAGAACATCCAAATCCGAATACGTATGCGTCCTGAGCATCTATTTTAGTACAGACTGGTCCTGGGCTCCAAAACAGACTCGAATCAGTTTTGATTGGACCTCCACCTTGGCTTGGACGTCCTTGCTGGCCTATCACGCCTCTAATCACCTCTCCAGCTATCTCATCATTATCTCTATGGTTCCTAACAATAATTAATTCATTAGGTAGCCATATGTTCTTAAAATCATATAAAGAATTCATTAAGAACAAGCTCACACGTAAATTCAGTTGTCACGCATGAACTTGCATTTTGATTGGTGGTGTGCTAGATGTATCCATAAGAGTGATGTCCTCATCATTCCTGTCCACATTAAGAACACAAGCAAGAACAAAGAAGAATGCAACATAATTGCAGATGCATGATTAAACTCATAAAGTTGGGGTCTCACAAACTGTTGTGACGGCAAAACTGTTATAAACAGAATAATCTAAGCAAAACCCAATCCCTAACCAAGGTGCGGCGGCTGTATATGAGGACCCTAGGGTCATACAAGACCCCCTAGACACAGCTCTAAGTGGGATCAACTCGATACATGGCCCAAAGACCGATTACTGTGTCACAGCACAAGGACAGATTCTAGAAGTCGACTTGTTTTGATGATTTTCGACGGCTCGAGACGTATTTTGACATGGGACCAGTTGAGTTGGAAACTTCTTTACGTTATATTTCCAGGCATATATAGAACATCCAAATCCGAGTCCGTATGCGTCCTGGGTATCCATTTTAGTGCAGACTGATCCTGGGCTCCAAAACAGACTCGAAGTCGATTTTGATTGGGCCTCAACATTGGCTTGGACGTCCTTGCTGGCCTATCACGCCTCCAAATACCTCACCAGCTATCTCATCATCATCTCCATGGTTCCTAACAATAATTAATTCATTAGGTAGCCATATGTTCTCAAAATCATATAAAGAATTCATTAAGAACAAGCTCGCCCGTAAATTCAGTTGTCGCACATGAACATGCATTTTGATTGGTGGAGTGCTGGATGTATCCATAAGAGTGATGTCCTCATCAGATGTATTAGATGAGATCTATTATATGTTTTTATGTACGGGTTAATTAGATCAGTGGAGGGGGTTCACAAGGTAATGGGCGGATAGCAATATATGCATCAGTAATGTTTCTTCTCCGTGCGCGCGTGACTTGTCCCTACCGGCTGGAATCACCATCAGGACTGACTGCGTGCGCCAGTAGAGGAGCCAATAGTATCATGATCATGTACCGCCGTACGAACACGCCTAGATTGTTACACCCCTTTTTGGCCACACGTTAGCATTTGCTTCTCGCCTAACTTGTTTTTGCAGAGAATGTTGTGAATGGTATGGCCCAAAAGATGCATGTGATGTATGTATGTGATTTGCATGGCCTGCGTGCCATGATTAATTACAGCTGGGTTGAGACTGTCATATTATTGTATAATGACCTATGTGTCGACCTGTGATGCTTGATATTCTCATATAATTTATTACTAGCTATTAGTTGTAGTAGCTAAGTGTTAGTTCATGGAGGTCTCAAGCATGATGGTTGAAGGGACAGGAGACATGGCGATGGCAATGGAGATGGAGATCACCAATTGAAAGGAGACATGCTATTTAACAGTTAATATGATTGTCAGTGATGATGTTCCTATCATTCTATTCTTTCATGTGTTATTTATATTGGATATGATTAACATGCTAGAATAGGTTCCCTCAAGAAAAATTAAATTATGTGCCCTTCCAATAGCTACACCTATTAAAATTATGATCGTTGTATGGTAGGTCTATCAAAGTAGAGTACCTCAACTATCTTAATTATTAGGGTAAATATCGGATATTTACATGCATAGTATTGGTTTAATTAACAAAGTTATCAAAACGGTTTTGGGCTTTGGGGCATGATGTTGGCGCCAGGGCATGTGATGCCACCCAACAAACAAGAGTCACATAGGGATGTGATTAGCAAAGTGTTGCTTACCTATGTCACTAGATTTCTAGCGGTGATGCCAAAGCTCACTAGGATCTAAGTTGAATATGGATCTTGAACCACTATATGTCGTTTTGAGGGAAAACGGTTCCAACATATAGTGGAATAATAAACTTTTGTTAAAATGTTTAATAAGAGTTTTATATTTACATAGTGCTTATATTCGCATATTTTCTGTTGTAGATCATGGCACCAACCGCTAGTAACACTTTCAATTTGCGCTCGATTCTTGAAAAAGAAAAGCTTAGTGGAACAAACTTTATTGATTGGTATCGCAACTTAAGAATTTTTCTCAAGCAAGAGAAAAAGGAATATGTTCTAGAGCTTTCCTATCCTGATGATCAGCCAGAAAATGCTACTGTCGCTCAGAAAAGGGAGTATGAGAAGCATACCAATGATGCAATTGATGTTAGTTGTCTCATGCTTGCCACTATGTCCTCTAAGCTTCAGAAGTAATATGAGAACGTGGATGCCCACAATATGATTGAGGGACTCCATGGCATGTTTGAGAACCAAGCATTATTTGAGAGGTACAACATCTCAAAGTCCTTGTTTGCGTGCAGGCTAGCTGAAAGCGATTCTGTCAGTCCTCATGTAATCAAGATGATTGGTTACATTGAGAATCTGGAGAAATTTGGTGCTGCTCTACAACCTGATTTGGCCACAGCTGTGATTCTCCAGTCACTTCCCGCGAGCTATGAGCCTTTTATTTTGAACTTTCAAATGAATAGCATGGAGAAGACATTGGCTGAGTTACATAGGATGCTTAAGACAGCTGAGGCAAGCATCAAAAAATCTGGTTCAAGTCAAGTTAACTTGGTTCAAAAGGATAGCAAGAAGCGAAAGATCAAGGCTAAGGCTAAGGCTACAGATGAGATCTCTAGCACTAAGCCTAAGCCTGCAGCAGCTCCTAATCCTAAACCGATGGCTGGTGATCCTTGTTTTCACTGCAAAAAACCCGGTCATTGGAAGAGGAATTGCAAGCTTTATCTGGAAGAGCTGAAGAAGAAGCGTGGAGACACTTCTAATTCAGGTATCAATGTTATTGAAGTTAATAATGTTGCTACACGTCTTTATGATTCATGGGTATTTGATACCGGATTGATGATTCATACTTGAAAATCGTTGCAGAGGCTTAAAGAAGCAAGAAAATGTGCAAAGGGCAAGGTGGATGCTTGAGTCGGCAATGGTGCAAAGGTTGCTATGTTGGCCGTCGGAACTTATCCACTTTCATTACCATCAGGATTAGTTTTGGAGTTAAATAATTGTTATTACATTCCCGCCTTAGGAAAAAACATTATTTCTTCAAAGTGATTGGAGGAGGATGATGGTTATGAGGTCATAATAAGGAACAAGTGTTGTTCCTTTTATTTGAATGATATTCTCTATGGTAATTGCCATTGGTGAATGAATTATATTACTTAGATCTTGAGAATAAGCCTATTTATAACATTGATGCGAAAAGGCTCAAACCTAATGATTTGAATCCCACATATACTTGACATTGTCGTTTAGGTCATATAAACGAGAAGCGCATAAAGAAGCTCGATACAGATGGTCTTCTAAGTTCTTTTGATTTTGAATCAATTGATACATGTGAGTCTTGTTTACTTGGCAAAATGACTAAGTCGCCTTTCATAGAAAATAGTGAGAGGGCGAGTGAACCATTGGGAATTGTACATACGGATGTATGTGGACCAATAAGTTGCACAACCAGAGGTGGTTTTCAGTACTTCATAACTTTTACCGATGACTTTAGTAGATATGGTTACATCGACTTAATGAGGCATAAGTCTGAATCCTTCGAAAAGTTTAAAAAATTTCAAAATGAAGTACAAAATCAATTGGGCAAGACTATTAAACTCCTATGATCTGATCGTGGTGGTGAATATTTGAGCCATGAATTTGGTGAACATCTAAAGCAATGTGGAATTGTTCCACAATGGACTCCGTCAGGAACACCCTAATGGAATGGAGTATCCGAATGGAGGAACCGAACCTTGTTAGACATGGTTAGGTCTATGATAAGCCAAAGTGATCTTCCATTGTCCTTTTTGGGATACGCTCTAAAAACTACCACTTTCACACTTAATAGGGTTCCATCTAAATTCGTGGAAAGGACACCATATGAGATATGGACTGGGAAGCATCCCGGGTTGTCTTTTCTTAAGATTTGGGGATGTGAGGCTTATGTAAAACGTATGACGTCTGATAAGCTTTCCTCCAAGTCTGATAAATGCTTCTATGTAGGATACCCTAGGGAAATCAAAGGTTATTATTTCTACAACTGGGAAGAGGGCAAAGTATTTGTCGCTTGTAATGGTGTTTTTCTAGAGAAAGAGTTTCTCTCCAAAAGGGTAAGTAGGAGAACGGTGCAACTTGAAGAAGTTCAAGAAGCTCCAGAAAATGTTTCTTCTTTCGCTATACCACAATTGGATGAACAAATTATTGTTGAACCAATTGTTAAAACACCAGCCCGCGTAGGTCAGAAAGGGCATGTCGCGCTTCTGAAAAGTTTACGCTCCTAACCACGGGGTAGCACGACATATTATTGTTAGACAATGATAAGCCTAAGACTTACAGTGAAGCAATGATGGGACCAGACTCTGAGAAATGGCTTGGAGCCATGAGATCCGAATTAGAATCCATGAGAGAAAATCAAGTTTGGAACTTGATAGATCCACCTGATGGTGTAAAAACCATTGAGTGTAAATGGGTTTTTAAGAAAAAAAATAGACATGGATAGAAATGTTCACATCTATAAAGTACGATTGGTGGCGAAAGGTTTTAAGCAAATTCAAGGGGTTAATTATGATGAGACCTTCTTGCCCGTCGCTATGCTAAAATCTATACGGATCCTTCTAGGAATTGTCGCATTTTATGATTACGAGATATGGCAAATGGATGTCAAAATGGCTTTCCTTAATGGAAACCTAAGTCAGGATGTGTACATGACACAACCTAAAGGTTTTGTCGATCCACAAAATGCTAGGAAGATATGCAAGCTTCAAAAGTCCATTTATGGACTAAAGCAGGCATCTCGGAGTTGGAATCTTTGCTTTGATGAGGTAGTCAAAGGGTTTCATTTCATTAAAAACGAAGAAGAGCCTTGTGTTTACAAAAAGGCTAGTGGGAACGCGCTTGTCTTTCTGGTCCTTTATGTGGATCACATATTGCTGATCGGTAATGATATTCCTATGCTTGAAGTTGTTAAGACTTCTTTGAGAAAGAGTTTCTCTATGAAGGACTTAGGAGAGGCAGCTTACATTTTGGACATTAAGATCTATAGAGATAGATCAAAAAGGCTAATTGGATTATGCCAAGACACGTACATCGACAAGGTATTGAAATGGTTTAATATGCAAGATTCCAAGAAAGGTTTCTTTCCCATGTCGCATGGCATTACTCTTAGCAAGACTCAGTGTCCTTCGACACCTGATGAGATAGAGAAGATGAGAGCGATCTCGTATGCTTTGGCTATCGGATCCATCATGTATGCCATGATATGTACGGGCCCAGATGTAGCTTTCGCTCTAAGCACTGCAAGCAGATTCCAATCAAACCCAGGAGAAGCTTACTGGGTGGCTAGTAACAATATCCTAAAGTACTTGAGAAGAACTATGGGTATGTTCCTAGTCTATGGAGGTAAGGAAGAGCTCATTGTAAATGGTTACACTGATGCTAGCTTCCAAACCGACAAAGACGATACAAGATCACAATCTGGATATGTGTTTTGCCTCAATAGAGGCGCGATGAGCTGGAAGAGTTCCAAGCAAGATACGGTTGCTGACTCAACAACGGAGGCCGAGTACCTTGCCGCTTCAGAAGCTGCAAAGGAAGCTGTTTGGATTAGAAAATTTGTTTCTGAGTTGGGTGTGGTTCCTAGTGCGTCTAGTCCAATGGATCTCTATTGTGACAATAGTGGTGCCATTGCGCAAGCCAAGGAGCCTAGAGCACATCAAAACAAACACGTATTACGGCGTTATCACCTCATCCGGGACATTGTCGCTCGAGGTGATGTAAAGATATGCAAGGTGCATACGGATTCAAACATCGCTGATTCATTGACAAAGCCTCTCTCTCAGCCCAAGCATGAGGCACATATGAGATCCATGAGTATTAGATATCTGGATGATTAATGTATGAGAGATTGTGTAATATCTACATTTATGTGTGATTGAATAAAGTGTTATTCTGTTCCATGGATAATAATTATTACATTGATTGACAAGTACGTGACTTGTTTGTGAAACTCATTGTTTTTCATAACATTATCCTAAATGATCCATTGTCCTTTTTCATTATGTGGGACAATAATGATTCATGGACTAGCACATGTATTGGTTGATGATCATGTTTCACAGATCATTGATATGGAGATATCAAATCAATAATATGGACACATGTTGGAGAACATGGTGTTGGATTGACCCAATAAAAGACTCTGCTAAGATGTTATATTTGTGCCATCAATCATTGTCTTGAATGATGTACCTTTGGGATCCTTAGACCTGAGATCGTCATTGATCTCTAGAATACGTAGTAGCACACTTAGGGGTTACCAAATGCTACTCCGTAACTGGGTAGTCATAAAGGTAGCTTTTGGGTATGTTATGAAACATGTCATGGGGTGTGAGCAGTTAAGATGGAATTTGCCCCTCCTAATAACAGGAGAGATATCTCTGGGCCCCTCGAGTTAGATGGATTTGGAAGTGCATGGCCATGCCAATGTGATTAAAAGTTAATCACAATGACTAAGAGTTAGTCATGATAAATCCAATAGACGCTCAAGTGAATGGTCGAGCTATTACAGGGATGGCACGTATCTCGCCTTGAGCTTGACTAATATCATGAGGCAAAGGTATCGTTGAATGCGTATGTCAAAGGTTCAGCCGATATGATCTTTATGTGTACACAAGAATCAGTATGTGTTGCTAGGTGCTGCTATTGATTTATGATTTGAAAAGGGGTTTTCACATCATTGTCATGTACATGTGAACCTAATGGGTCACACACTTAACAGGTTGAAACATCGCTTGCCTATGTGATTGTCTCTAGTGCAAGTGGGAGATTGTTGGAGAGACGCCCAAGAGACATTACGGATTTGATCCGTATGTGAGGGTCATACGGATACTGATCCGTGAGGGATTAGTCCACTAATGGGCTAACTTGTCAAGGCCCATTAGAAGGGTCTATATAAGTGGAGGTGGGGCAAAGGGTACGAGTACCCACCATTCCATAACTCTAGCCACCATGCTCCTCTCTCTCACCCACAGAACCCTAACCGTGTTGCCGGTGCTAGCACGCCGCGTACGGTGCTCCAATCCCGTACGTGTGGATACCGTGAGGAGGCGCTATTGTTGCTGCGGTGCCGGATGACTGGACTAACAGGAGACGATTGACGTGATCGACTACTTCCTCTACACCGTCATGCGACTACGTTGGATGAGCTGCTCCAACCTTCGCTTTTGCTCCGCCTGCGCGTCTAGTGGTAACAATCCATGATCCCCTCTTGCAAGGTTTCCTGGTTGAATGGTAGAAATTATAATATGCTATCGTAGCCTACCTGTTCCCCTACAGGAGAAGCAACCAAACTCCATATCGGACTTGATCTCGGATTGGTTACCAAGGGGATCAGGTGTTAGCGAGCAAGTAGGTTTATCTTCTTTTTTGGCCATAGCATGGGCGCTATGAGCTATAAGGAATAAGATGAATATGCAGAAAATTTTCTCTGATAAGCCAATTAATGTGATCTTTTCTGGTATATCTTGGTTACAGAGATGGAAGTGCCTCACGAGGACGACCACCAAGACCAAGGTGGAGGAAATAGTGACAAGGGTGTTACAATGCGCAAAGGAATTCAGGTCGCTTAACAACTACCCCTCAGATGTTGTTTTCATTTAATAGTAGTGGTCTTTGTTAATTGGTTAATTTTGCTTGCTGCGCTTTTATTTTCTTTCTCTAGGAACTCTCTGCGACGAGTCGGCACTTTGATGTAAAACATTGATCTATGTTTGCTTTCAATATAAGCGGGGTGGAGACCTTTTGTCTAAATAAGAGAGAGGGAGAGCGGAAGAAAAAAGATGAGGGTACAAAAAAGAATCAGTTCATTTGGACCAAGAATAGGTAACATATACATGTTTGAATTCTTAAATATGAATCAAAACAAGTTCTTTACCGAGTGTTTCTTTTCTGGCACTCGGTAAAACTGGTCTTTGCCGAGTGTATTAGCTTTTGCACTCGGCAATATATAGTCTTTCCCGAGTGCCCAATAAAATACACTTGGCAAAAAGGTAAAATATAAGAAAAAAGTAAAAATAGGGTGTAGTGGTAGGGGACTATACACGCGAAGGGGAAATCATGGGTTCGAATCTTGGTGAACACACTTAGCCGTGTAGCGCGTGAAAAAATGCCGCAACTTGCGGGCAGGCGGGCGGGGTTCCTAGGCATGATAAAAAAAATGCTATTTTATTTGATTTCTTTTGGATTTAGATTTTGTCAAGTGCAAGACTTTGGTGAGTGTTTTTTTTGACACTTGGCAAAGAGCACTTTGCCGCGTAAATTTGTGCCGAGTGCTTTTTGCCGAGTGTTACACTTGACAAAGACTTTGCCAAGTATATTTAGGCCTTTGCCAAGTGTTTTTGATACTCGACAAAGACCGGGATTCTGGTAGTGCCTCTATAAAATTCTTCATCTACGAGTTTCACTTAAAATGGTGAAAAAAATATCAGCGTATGAAAAGCATTTTGCCACCTTCCCTCGCAACGCAGCATATCAACCTGCTTGAAAGGAAGTTGATGTCCCCTAGAGGGGGCGGGGGGGGGGGGGGGGGGTGAATAGGCGTTCCTGAAATTTTATTCCAAAAACTCATAGCAGAATCAGCACTGTCAAAATCGGACACTCCGGTTTGTGTGAGAGAGATGGAAATAAACAAATGCAAGAGGAACAACTTAAGAACTCTAGGCATGCACCCTACCTCAAAAACAACAAGGTTAGAGCAAGGTGATTTTACACAGAAATCACTAAGATAGAACACTGTCTAAAACCAGACACTCCGATTTTCACGGGACAGAACAGAGGCAAGGGAACAACAGGTACGAATGAGATCTAGCACAAGCAAAGCTATCAAAGGTTGCACACAAGCAAGAGCAGGTTTATCCACTTAGGAAAACAGGAACAACTACTCATGCAACCTAAGAGAAATTAAAGCAAGCTAGAACTTAAGAAATAACAAGAATAAGGGAGCACACGGGGATTTATTTACCGGAGTTCAACCAACTTGCAATCAAGTTGTCTACCTCTCCGTTGAGGGGCTCGGTCACACTTGAGCCAGGTCTCTTTCAACCCTTTTACCTCGCCAAGCAATCATCAAGATCAAGCTTGGATGACCAAGCAATCACCAAGATCCAGCCCGGTACTCCACTAAGCTAGATTCTTCCCTTGAGGAGGTGAAGCCGGCCTTTACAAACTTTCCCAAGGCTCACCACAAACTTGGTAGCTCTAGGGCGACGCCTAGCCATCTAGGAATGTTCAATTCAGAGAGTAACAAATGTTTCATGAAGTCATGCTATGTAACAATGCTCAAGTGCTCAAACTTTCTCGCAAAGAGTATCTCTCTCAACCCAATACTCACAAAGAGATCAATCCTCACAAAGAGGAGTTGGGGAGAGTGCTAGAGGGCTTTGGATATGTTGTTTTCGTGAGTGAAGTCAGGCAGCCGTCGAAGGAGGGGTTGGATGAGTATAAATACTCACCCCTCCAAAAGTAACCGTTAGGAACTAGCTAATGAAAACCGGACACTCCGGTTTCCAAAACCGGACCATCCGGTTTTACCTGAACTAGCCATTGGAATTCAAACCAGCCCAAAACCGGACACTCCGGTTTTCCTGGGATAGTGAGAAGATTGTGTGTGTTTGGCTAAAGTGTGGCACTCTTCTCACTTGGGATTTTCTTTTGAGCATTGAGACTTAGCATATCATTCATGTAACATCCCCCTTGATAAGGCGGCATACCTAAACTCAAGGTTAAAATGAAGAGGAGACTTTCTTCAACTTGAGCTTGCATAATTTGAATCTTTCCACTTCTTCATCTTTAGCTTTATGAGAGATGCAACATGTGCTTTTCATTTTGGCGTCATCACCTAGAGCTTGTGACCTAGAATATTTGAAACCATAAGATCATCTTCTACAATGAATTCACAAGTCACTTCATTTCTTCACTTTCATTGTCAATAGATACTTGGCAACATATGACACCTTGTAGCTTCATTGGTTCACGATTATGCTATGCTTACCCTTCACCATTGCATTTGGTCCTTCGGTGCCAAGACTCATCTTGCCCTTCTCCTTGCATGCTCCATCGCGGTCAAGTCAAGCCAATCACTTACCATCTTGCTAACTTGAGTCATACATTACTTTGCATCATCCACATGAATTCTTTTGTCATTGTCTAGATATTTGTGATAACTTTGCTTTTAATAGAGTATCCAATTATGAATCTGTAAGCAATTGATCATCATCCTTTTTCATACATTATTTGATCATTGTGAACAAGCCTTTCAAGTAAATTCTGAATCATACAATGAATATCCATGTCGCACAATTTGAGTCAGTGTACATTTTGAACAATAATATCCACATCGAGACATACAATGTACATTTGTTAATTATGTCCTGCTAAAATACTAACAAGAATCATTAGTCCTTTAATCACATAGTCATTCAATACACCAAAACCCACTAGGGAACTAGATGGACTTTCACTGCTTCTAACTATAATTAAGTTGTTATGTCTGCACGGCAGAATCTTGATCTTTTATGAATTCCTGAGAAAAAGGAAAGTAATTATTTTCTAATAACCGATTGGTCCTGCATGTAATGCCGCCACATGCATGAGAACATTCAGTATTGTTTCAGATTTAGCAATACAAGATGTAGTGGGGTGATCAAGACCCATATCTATCTGATTATTCATGGAATAAAATTCTAGATTCGAAATGAGTTTTTCTTGCCTTCCCATTTCTCTCTCTCATCGGACGACCTACTACATGACTTTCACGTTTTGTGAGGGATGGGGTTTTGGGTGCACTTCCCTGCTGTGATCTTTGTTGACATTAACCTTTCAATTGGTGCATTCATGATGGCGGTTACTATCAAAACTGAAGCTAAGGAGGTGTATGAGAAATATATACCCCAAAAAGATTCCCGAAGCTTCCAAGGTTTTCTTTACATGGTTTGGGATCTTCTACTTTGTGGTGCCAATGTACGTTGCTGAACTCTTTGCTAATTTTAGTTAAGTATTTGCTTTTGCTGTCTCCAATACATTTATTTGGTATGCCATCAATGTTATAACTCCAAAGAAATTTTTGGTACCAAATGAAATGATTCAAATGTCAGTTACTAACGAATTGTCTTGCTTTACTATTTAAACTAGATATTTTGCTCGCGACAAATGAGATCAAAACACTAAGCATGTACATAATAATGACACAAAAATGTGTTCTTAGAAAACATTACATGCATTGAGGCTAACTTACTCCAACAGAAATGAAGCTACAAAATAAGCATACAAACCTAGTGTGCTTGATTGCCTAATAGGTGTAACATGACCTAGACATCTATTTAAAGATAAACAAAGTAACAATTCTTTGCTTAAAACAGTCGAAGGATAATTTCTCATGTTCTATGCCTTATAAAACAGGAGTAATGAATAAAAAGGCGGATGACTTTGCTAACAAGATTGACAAATTTGTTTTCTTAATTTACTATATATCATAAGCGCTTAGTGACATAACTACTATTATGGCTATATATGTATAATAATGTGTTGGATAAATAATAAAATCTTAATTTGTTGAGCTTGAGATAGGCTGGCTCAACATTTGATGGTATTTATAGCCTATTGAGAGGTCATGTCACCTTCGTATCTTTTACTAATTATAATAATACATATTTTTTGTATAATAATAATAATAATAATAATAATAATATCTTGTTGCTAAGACTTTCATAGTTAAGTATAATATAGATAACATTTGTGTCACGAATATCTATGTCTGTAATTTAAAAAAAATATAGTTTTTTGCAAAATTAAAGGTTACAAACAATATCCTTTTCTGAATTATTAATCTAGACAATAATCTCTTTGAGATATTAAAGTGTGGCTCACTATCTATTTCTGATGAAATCACTGGCAATGTATGAGAAAAGTTGTTTGATGAGCCCACCATGAAGGGGCTGCTTATTCCATCTTCTAACTTTTCTTATTTTAGAAGGTGATGTGGCAGCCATATCAGGTCAGCATGACATTTGCATTGTCCAATGAACCTTGTTTCACTGTCATGAAATTGTTCCTGGACATTCAGGGGCGTGTGAAGCTGCAGGAGATGTGTCCTCGCAAAATCCAAAAATAACGCTGTTTGTCTGACTTGAAATGCGCGTACGTCCATCGAAATCAAAACTAGCGTATCAATCATGGTTTCTGTGTTTTGCTGCAACAAAATAAATTTTGCAGGTACATCAAGTCGTCGCCGGGGGACATCACCTTCGATTAACCACGACATGATGGTGCGTGGATTCTTGTTCAGATTGCAGCCGTCACGGAAAAACAGCGAAAGAAGCATTACCTGCGTTGGGGACTGGTTGGGGGCTCGCTCGGCCGCTGCAGCCTGCAGGAGCACGAGGACGTGCCAGTACTGCAGAACACGAACAGGGCAGGAAGTGACCCGGAAAGCAAGCCAGAGTTTTGGTATTATAGTCACGAAACCGATAGGCTTCTGTAGAATAGACAAGAAATTATGGGCTTCTGTAAAATGGCCACGAGTTCCAACTGGTAAAATGATGTATTTTTTAACCAAAATACCCTCATCTTTCTTCTACATCTCTCTCTCCTCTCCTTTCTCTCTCCTCTCCTCTCTCTCAGGCCATGCCCATGCGCTGACCTGACGTGGTCTTGCGCTATCAAGCATGCCGATCACCATCTCCCCCACAATCGATGGGACAATGCGGCCGCACGGCCCGTGCACCAGCGTGTGGGTATGACGAGGATGCATGACCCGGGCGGCGAAGAGGAACGGTGAGCAGGACGTCGGCCACACTATTTACCCTATGCTGGTGAGCCGATGAGGAAACGGCTTGCTGCAGGCGAGCATATACATGTCGATGCCATCACTTGCGCCAGACCTGTGTGTCTGAGTGTAGCTGATACACCTCCATCCGCCATCCGGTCACTGCAGGCTCACCAGATGTCGCCGCTCTCTTCACATGCCGCTATACCTGGTACCTCCTATACATAGGCCGCGCTATGTATAGCTTACACATAGTACGGCCCATTAAAACCCATAATTATATATAGTTTATTTTTTATATAAATTTAATTACTGTTTTTTAGATATTACAGTAACACAAGTTATATTTATATTTACTATTTTTAGTAAATTATTTCATTAAAAATGTTTATATTAAAATAATAAATATTTATCATGGAATTAATCTATATATATTGTTGGAACAATTTACATATAATCCTGGAACAATACAAATACATAGTTGAAACAATTCATATACACAGTTGGAACAACGGATCTTTACTATTGAAATAATTTTAAAATATTAAAAATTATTTTTTAAAATATCAAAATTCATAAACAAATAATTTTTATTTGTAGAACAATCACTATTTACTACTAGAACAATTGCTTCTATCCACTGGAACAATTGATTGCACTATTAGAATATTTTTAAAAAATTTAAATTAAAAAGTTCAGAATTTTAAATTTTGAAAAATATTAAAACAATTGATTTTTACTACTAGAACAACTGGTTTTTATAGTTAGAATAATAAAAAATTCAAAAATTTAAAATTCAAATTTTTTGAAATTTTATAGTCATGTTAGATCTCATTTTGTTGCATTAGTTCCAAAGATTATGGTGGTTCAAACGGATTCAAAAACAGATTTATATTTTAATAGAAAAATTAATTTGAAAATTAAAAAATAAACTAAACTGCGTAGGCCAATTAGATGATGCCACATAGGCGCGCTACGTGTAAGCTAGCTACACGTAGCGCGCTATATATAGGAAATCCGGCTATACCTGGGCATACAAGCTAGCCAAAATGGCCCGACATGCAGCCCACTTAAAAAAGCCCGGCCTGAGCCAGATCCAGCATGGAACAAAGCGGGCCTGGCCTAGCCCGCAGCACAGTGCAGGGCGTGCTACTGGCTGACCCCAAGCTCGTAACACGGCATCGAGTCCGACCTGGAAAGGGCATCGGCCCAATAGGACTGGTAGGCCAGCACCAGCAGGCCGATGCCCACCCACTCGCTCGCCTCCCTCCCTCACGATTCGCAAAATAGGCCAGATCCCTGCCATTGTTCAGGCGCCCGTCACCGCTCCCTCTCCCTCTCTGGCGCGGCGCGGCACCTCTCTCCCCCTCTCCCTCTCTGACGTGGTGTGGCGTGGTGCCTCTCACCCCCTCTCCCTCTCCGGCGTGGCGAGGTCTCCTCCTCTCCCTGAAACACTAGCGTAGTGCTGCCGCCGTCTCTCCCTCCTCTAAATCTGCTCTGGCATCGGCACTGGCTCCGACTCTCCCTCCAGCTCGGCACTGCCTTTGCCTCTCCCCGCTCCCTCTCTCTCCTCGGCCGCCGCCGTTGCGACGCACGCCTCGGCCCCACATGCCATCGCTTTGTCCGGGCCTCCACAGCCCGCACCAGCCTAGCATGCCACTAGGCTCATGGGCCAAATGAGTCGATACGACATGGTACTGGCCATTGGGCCGTATCACGGGATTCACCTTAGGCCCGGAGGATGGTTTAGCATGTTCTACAAGGGCCCACGTGCTTTTACCTGACCGTGCCCCAAAACATGCCAGGC
The DNA here is from genome assembly GCA_032690845.1 of Eleusine coracana subsp. coracana. Lineage (NCBI taxonomy): Eukaryota > Viridiplantae > Streptophyta > Magnoliopsida > Poales > Poaceae > Eleusine > Eleusine coracana. Next base: position 5,954,610 of record CM064434.1, on the reverse strand, counting down.
CCGGCCGTTCCTAGGGCCATCCCTGGGGGTATTCCAGCGGTGCGATGGTACTGGGCCCCCAAAATGTTGGGGTCCTGAATTTTTTTTTTCTCTGGTACATAGTCGGTCTCAAGTCCAGTGAGAATAGAAGCCGAAAGGACCTAGTCTCGAGTCGAGTCCACACGAAGACAAATGATCGCTGGGCGTGGGCGATGCCGCCGGCGCTGCGGCTACGATTGCCTTAGGCTCATATTTCCTCGTCTCGTCCTCTCCTGCGCTGCGAAGTGCGATCAGGTCACCTGGAGATTAGTCCTGATCGTTAGTGATGCTTCTGCTTCGTCTCTACTCTCTCTACACTAGAAGAAGCTAACTGTTGTGTTCTCGCTCCGGTGATAGGCAGGAGGCCCTAGCAGTAGCACTTCAGGTGACACGCCCTAGCACAACACTCCAACGATCAGGACTAATACACGCTGTCGCCGGACGCCTGAGGCCCCAACGTATGAACTGAATCTCAACTCTATTCTCGCATTCTTTTTTCTTCTATTAGTTAAAAAATTGATCAGTGCTTAATCTATGTTATTTATCCAAAGGATATCTTCTTTAAATCGGATAAGGAAATATGATTCCGGTTGTGAAAAATGAAAGAAGAAAAAGAGGCTAGATAATCTACTTCAATCCCAGAAAGGTGCTATGGATAAATTTGTTTTGAAAGAATCACAAGGTCCATCTAACAATCAAATAATTGATCCCCAAGATATACTAGAGAAGGTTGCTTATAAAGATATCATTGAAGACTTTATTTCAAGGAATGTAACGAGAATAAAATATTTCAAGTGAAGATTATGATAGGTATAATTTTGTTTATTTTGGTTTATGAAATACATATGAACTCATATAAATTATTTCTCAATTTATTTTGTGGCTAAGTTAAAGGCAGACACCTGCCACTACTTGCTACGGCGCCTCCAAAATGATCGGGACGGCCCTGCCGTTCAGGGGGGGGGGGGGGGGGGGGTTGCCCACACGACATAGTAGGTGCGCAGCTATAAAGGCCGGCGCAGCGCAGAGCAGCTCTCTGCGCGCTAGACGTCGGCGCAGCTTACTGGGGCGTGCAGTGGCATGGAGAACATCCGTCCTCCTGGAGCGCGCCGCCCCAAGCCAGGCGCCGTTCCTTGTCCGGTAATAGAATGGACCTGAGGCGTTCGAACCTCAAGACCCAAATGCACGTTCTGTTCGACGTTTATAGGTAATTACCACATTTAATATTTTGATATAGCAAATCTCTCTAAAGGCAAGTGATTCTTCTAGCCTGAAATAAATCATAAATTTTTCAAAATAAATTTTATCTACTTTCTATTTTACAAATGTAATTTTTGATACATGTACATACTATTATTCAATAATCAATATACTACAGATATTTTATCATAGTCCTTGTGCTGTTCTCGAGATGCAAGTATGACACCTCTAATTTTTCTATTTTATCAGTATCATACTTCATGATTCATATTTTTTATTATTAATATCGATTTCCGATCGATACTATCCGTTTTAGTTACAATAATATTATTTTCGACTTTACCAATATACCAACGCCGTATTTGTTTCCATTAATACCGTTATCAATTTCGCTTTCCAAAAAATAATTAAACCTTTTTCTGATTGTTTCCGACCGCTTTCATGTCTGCAAAGCGGTGTCCATATGGTGCCATAGAAATATAGTATGGTCTTTGTTGAACGGAAAAATCCTTCTGTTGTCCTCGCGCGCAGGACAGCAGAGCGTCCTCCTTGCATCAGCACCACATAAAGCCATGCCTTACCGGTCATCATGCTTCTCACCGTGTGCCTTGCCCGCGCCGCCACCCTCACGATCTCTACTGGTCTCCTGTGTTACAAGCTGAGGAGGGGTCTAGTCTTTGTGTGATTTGTTTCCTCAAAGAAAAAGTGGATTTGTTTTAATTAAAATATTAGATATATGTAACCAAGTGAGAAAACAAAAGGGTAGGCATTGCCCAAATCTAAACAACCTCCAGACGCTCTCCTCTTTCCCTTCCCTTGTGCTAGTAGGTTTCTCACACCCGCCGCCGCCGGCAGTTGTACTCTCCTCTGCTTCCTTCTTCCCCATCAGGCGTTGGTGAGGAGGCACAAGGAGATGATGCCATCATGTCGCCCAGTAATGGTGAAGGAGAAGTCGTTCCCGGACGAGGTCGCGGCTTCGAAGGAGATGCCACCGGAGGACTTCCACATCCAGGCATTTTCGGAGAAGGAATCCCCGGACATGAGGCCGCACCCGGAGGAGATGCCCTCGGTGGATCACAAGAAGCCTTTGAAGGAGAAGGAGCCATTGATGGTGGTGAAACCGTCCCCGGCGGTTGCAAAGGAGCTGCCAGAGGGGGTCACGCTATCTGTGGCGGTTGCCAATGAGCTGCTGGAAGGGGGTATGGCATCCGCAGAGGAGCGGTCGGCGGAGGAGACAAAGCTCCTCAAGACCTCGAGCTCGAACTCCTCCTCAGGAATCAGAAGGTCGTCCTACTCCTACTTCCTCCTGCGGTTCATGGTACTCGTCTCCCTCCTCTATGCATTGATCACACCGCGGTTTCTGTAGCGCGTTGCCGGCAAACTAACAGCATTTGTTTCCCGCTTCTCGCATATCGTGAGTTCCTACTTCTTCATTGGGACAATCAGTCTGTCAAAGATGTCGTTCTACACGGTCGTTTTCCATATTTCGTATGGCGAGCTCCTATCTGTGGCTGTGACACAATTCATTGGTACTGATAGTGGCACCACCATAGCTACTCTTCTGACATTTTATTGTAGAATGTTTGGACAAGCCATTGCTGAGTAATTATTATCTGAATATTTAGTTGCATAATAAAGTTTATTCACCTTAGATTTGATGTGACCAACCATACATTGTAGCTGTCCATACACATAATAAAAGTAGCACGTAATGACCATAGACCATTTAAGCAATGCAACGAAAAATAGAAACACAAGCACAATACCAGTAAATATTTTAAGATAATGTTAAATATATGACAGTTGTTTTAAGATAACGTTTAATATATGCACATCTAATTCTGACACATTATATCCCAGTTGTTTGATATAGATGACCCCAACGATTAATTAAAAATATTATTTCATATTCAATAAGTTAATATTATTTATTTTATACCACAAATGCACAAAAATGGAAAATGGCCCCAACAATTATTAAAAATAGTTTATCATATTCAACAAGTGAACATTATTTGTTTTATCTCACAAATGCACAAAAATGGTCCATCATCAGGTCGTTTTTTCTAGAGGACATGTGTTTATGCATGTAGGGGTGGATGTCGAGCTGGCTCAGTTCGGCTCGTGTTAGCTCGTTTGAAAATTGGCTCAACTCGACTAGTTTGACAACCGAGCTCAAAATTTGGCTCGGCTCAGCTTGATGGTTAGCTCGAGCTGGCTTGTTAGACTCGTGAGCCTGGTATACGTTACAATTCAAACATTAGAAGTAAAATAAAATATTTTAATATAAAATAATTAAGAATATAGTATATAGTTAATAAAAATAACTTATAAATATAATCCAATTTGAAATAGGTTCTAAAATAATTTAATATTAGTCTAATATTTTATATTTTATCATTAATGATATTACTTTTTGTGAGTCTTTCAGGTCTCGTTGAGCTCGCGAGCGGCTCATGAGTCAGCTCAACTCAGGTCGTAAATTTATCGAGCTAAATTATAAGCTTGGCTGGGCTCGTTAAGTAGAGTCAGGACGAGCCGAGCTTGTCACGAGTCGAGTCCAGTTACGAGCTTCAAGTTTTTTGTCGACCCCTATATGCATGGACAGTACGAGCAAGCATACACATTGGATGTGCTATTCTCATAACGTGACAGTTTTCAACTTGTGCCGATGGACACTTAATAAAACTTATTTATTTATAAAAGATCAATTAAAATTATGCCTTAATCATCAAAAGTGTGGTTGACACATTTAATAATTTTGTGTATGAATTTATCATAAAAAATGGATTAGCCTTCTCTAATAGCCAATAATGATTATCAAAACTATCTTGAGATTTTTAGCTATGGATGAATTTTATTTAGAACAGTTCCGTGAGGTACTTCAGGTGAAATTCTTAATATTCGTCGTGGAACATTCGTCATGACAGTTTATTTTTTAAAAACAACTAATTGAGCATTTGTATTAAAGGAGAGGGCAAGGAATTTAGACTTTGTGTATTACTGCAGATCTCGCCCGTTTGAAGTTGAGATGAGAGAGTAACCTGCATCACGTGTGTGTTTGTGTGAAAGAGGGTGCACATGGTGGGGACCTTGTGTCGTTTGAGGTCAAGAATGACACTGACAAGCTGCTCTGCTAAGACATGTTGGTCTATACGCCAAGCAAAAACAGTATACAGAGAGAATATACCAGAGCAGGGAGGCACGTGGCATAGATCCGTGAACACTTTAACGGTCAGGATAATACCTGCTTAGCAAGTACATGCGACGAGGAGTTTTCGCATACCGCACGCAGCACACAACGTACTATGTGCGCAGCGGATAAAGGCCGGTGCAGCACAGAGCGGCTTGACGTGCTGGCCTGCGCGCTAAACGTCAGATGTGCTAGGTCGGCGCACGCAGCTTATTGGGGCGTCGTGCTCCAGGAGGACGGACGTGGCCGGCCGGGCAACTGCGGAACATGAAGATGACAGCGCTGCGGCTCGATGCACGCAGGGGCCAGGGCTTTATCCGTGTACTGTTGCTTGTCCCATAATACAATGGACCTGGGTCGTTCCAATCTCAAGAGACATCCAAATGCACGTTCGGTTCGGCGTTTGGTTCCGTGACTTAGTCTGCATGGAACATGGTAGCCAGCTTTCCGACAATGTTTGGTTCGTGATCGACACTGAACTTGGCCGGCCACCTAAGGCCTCGTTCGGTTCTCTCAGAATGGCCCGGAACGCGGTCAGTTCCACACGGATCGAAGTGGCCCAATTCAGAGCCAGATGATCAAATTCGTTGTTCGGTTTGAGCCGTCTCGGAAAAAAAATTTGGGCCGGAACCAAATTTCCATGCAGTCGACGGCCCAAAAAGAACTCCGCCTATTATCCCCCGGCTCAAAGACAGACGAGAGACGACTCACGCACACATGAGGCCGAACCCTAGCGGTGGTGACGGCGGCGGCACAAGGAGATCTTGCGGCGATGGCGACAATGGCGTGATAGGACGGCTTGGCGGCACAAGAAGATCTCGCGGCGATGGCGACGACGGCGCGACAGGACGGCATGGCGGCACGAGGAGATCTCGCGGTGATGGTGATGACGGTGCAACAGGACGGCTTGGTGGCATGAGGAGATCTCGTGGCGATAGCGGACGACGGCGATGACGGCGCGACGGGACGGCTTGGCGGCGCGAGGATATCCTACAGCGACCGTGACGGCGACCCGCTCCTATCCGAAGTCAATGCTCTCCGCCGGTTTCTCACCGGTAAGGCCCAGACCTCGTGGTTCTTCCCCTCTTCTCTATCTCGCACATGTGTGTTTCTTGTTCTTGTCTTCGACACCCTCTTGCAATTCGATCTGACGCTTGATTTAGGTGAGGTTGGGCTGTTCTTGGCCCCTTCTCTGTCTTAGGTTTCCGTATGGTGGTTGATTACAGTTTCTTGGCATGGTCTTGTGCTCACTTCTGGTTCTTGCAATTGTTGGCAAGGCACGGTGCTTGTGCTGGCTCTAGGTTGGGGTAGGACCATAACAATGAGAGATGGTAGTCATTTATGAAACTTGTAACTAGTACTGTTACTGTTCCTATAGGGTAGCACCACCAACTGCCTGATTTTTTTCATTGGATGGAGTAATGATCTGATGTAAGTAGACACACACGCATTATTCCTGATGTCTAAATTACGTTTATGCCGATTGGGATGTCTTATTTCAGCAGATAAAATTTAAATTATTGATGTTTGTATCTAAGGATGAAAGCGGATCGGATCGGATCGGATAATACCCTCTCCACATCCTACTCCATATTTTTTTGTCGGATTCGGAGCGGAGCGGATAATACGCGGATGCAGTTACGAATACGGATATTTTCGGATATCGGAGATGGTACGGAGGCGGATCGGAAGTGGACTTTAAATTATCGGATGATACCTCTTCACGTAGAGAAATATATGTTGATTAAGAATCTGCAAACTATATGTATGATCATAGCAACCACCAAGAAGCATAACCAAAATACACAACCCAATCTTTTAAGTGATTACTCATAACAAATAAAAAATATAGGTGTTATATGTTTGAAAAATCACGCAAGTATGATAAACAAAATAAAATATCCGAAGCAAACATTAAATATATCCTTATTTTTCTTTGTTGTATGTCCGCTTAGTACACAATAGGATATTAAGTGACATGGTTAAACCTCATCGACACTATCACTAGACATTATATATTTTGGACTGATAAAATTATCGGATAATCCTATTATGAGTTTCGGATAATCCACTTTAAATTATCGGTTATCCGTATCCATCGGATTTTGTCAATACCATAACCTATCCTACATCCTCATGTCATCGGATTCGGATTATCCATACCCGCGAAAAAACCTCAAATGCTCTCCATACCGCTTTCACCCCTATTTGTATCTATAAGCGCATGCAGCGTACTATACCACAATATATGTACCAAACGCCCTCCATACATACGGTTAAACTGAACTGAACAAATAATAATCGTGCATTGCTAGGACCTTAAGGCGTTAACAGAATACCTTCGGACAAGGCTCTTGTTCACAGAATACCTGTAATGCATGGTCCTTTGTTTTTGTTTCCTTAACATCTCTGGTACGATCAATTGGTAACCTAGAAAGGCAGTGGTTATGATCAATTGTACTTTCCAAAACAAACACTCTACTTGCATTTCTGGAAAGGCAGGAATGCCTCGATTTTTTTGCATCGCTTGACATGTAGTATTATACAACAGTCAATGTTGGCTCTGTGTATGTTTGCTCTAATGAGATGTTCCGTTGCACCTCTTCCAAGTAGAATACAGTAACAGTAATAGTTCCAAATTTCATATATTCAGCCTGGGCTGATTGTTGCTAAAAAATAATACTAATCTATTTTGTTGTGCAAGCACATGAGATGTTATTCAATGATTTCTTCTGCTTTTTTGGCTGCTCAATATTATATTTCAATGATAGCCGTATCATCTTACTGCTTTGGTGATTGTTTTCCTGGTATGGCAGCCTAGTTCTGTGGTAGTACTTGGCAAAATCTTGCATGCTGTTATTTGCTTGTTGACATATTTCTTTTCTCTTGTAGATTCCGCTAGCACCAGTTAGAGTCGGAGAAGACGAACCACCCCCATGCTGGGATCATTTTCCTTCACCAAAAGGTAACTTTACTATTTGTACTCTCCGTATGTTAACTTACTTGCAAATACACCTATATGAACTGTTTGCATGATGAATTATTATGAACTGAACTAATGAGCTGAACATAGATAATAGGAATACATGTTGAATTGTTGTGAACTCTTGCCTACATGACTTGCAAATACTTTCTGAACTTATCTGCCTGATGATGAAATGCTATGAACTGTTATATGCATATTATTATGCTTAGGCAAATATCTAACTATAAATTTATATGCTTTAGTTCTGCAATGAATATGTCATTACAAGATTGTATTAGAAAGAGACGGGAGGAAGAAGACGATGACATGATGATGTTTCTTTTCCCTGTCCTATATCGGGTGCTAGTAGAGGGGGGGGGGGGGGTAAAGAAGAAACGCCACACATCAGAAGAAACAGGCAAGATCAAGGTTCGTCGCCTGCTCACGAGGCATGTAAAGAATTGCCAAGTTACATTTAGGATGGAACCCTACATCTTCAAGATGCTAGCAAATTTCCTTCAAATGACAAGGCTCGTTGTTGATACAAGAATCACGGTGGAGGAGAAGTTGGCTTTCTTCCTACACATGTTGAGCCACAACAACACATATTAGGATCTCCAGGTGTACTTTGGGCATAGCAATGACACATTCCATCACCATATTAACCATTTCTTCAATAAGGTCATCCCCAACCTCTCTCGACGTTTCCTGCGACCTCCAAATCCTACTCAAGTCCATCAAAAAATCCTAGACAGTCCTAGATTCTATCCATATTTCAAGGATTGTCTTGGTGCCATTGACGGAACACATATTCCTATTTCTATAGGCCAAGACAAAGCTTCTCCCTTCAGAAATAGGAAAGGAACCCTCAGCATAAACGTCATGGTAGCATGTGATTTTGATCTCAACATCACATTCATTTCAAGTGGATGGGAGGGATCGGCTACAGATTCGTGAGTGCTAAGATCAGCTATGAGCAAGGGCTTCTAAGTTCCTCCAGGAAAGTTTTATCTTGTTGATGAAGGGAATCCAAACACTCCATCTTTCCTTGCTCCATATTGAGGAGTTTGATACCACTTGAAAGAATTTGGCGTGGGACATCAAAGACCTCAGAACCCAAGGGAGCTCTTCAACCACCATCACGCATTACTAAGAAATCATGTGGAAAGGGCTTTGGGTGTGATTAAGAAGCGCTTCAACCACCATCACGCATTACAAAGAAATCATGTGGAAAGGGCTTTGGGTGTGATTAAGAAGCGCTTCCCAATTCTCAAAGTTTCCATATTTCACATGTTGGAAAATCAAGTAAAGATACTGCTGGCTGCTTGTATCTTTAATAATCTTATCCAGTTACTTCATGGAGATGAGGAGTGGTTAGATCACCAACCAGATAATATCCATCCATCAAACTTTGTTGCTCTACAGAACGACGATCAAATCAATGACCCCGGCACTGTACATGGCAATGCTTTAAGAGATACCATCGCCCAACAAATGTGGGATGATTATCAACATGTAAATTAGTCAATGAGTACATTGGTTTGTAGTAAGTGAATAAGATTATATCATGAATAATGTAGTTGTAGGCATTGAATAACGTTTTTTCTTTTTTCATGGGTTGTAATATGTGAATAAGCTCATGCCATGAATAAGGTAGTTGTAGGCACTCAATACTGTTTTTTATTGGTTGTAATAGCTCAATAAGGTTGTCATACAGTTATGGTGTCAAAAGGCTCTCCAAAGTTCAGGGGATCCAGTTATGGTGTCAAAAGGCTCTCCAAAGTTCAGGGGATCCCCAAAGTTGAGAAGGTTCGTGGCTGCGGCAAGTGCTACAAGAAAGAAGCCTTCACCTAAATCATGTGGAGCAAAGAAGACTCTAGGTTCTCCAAGAGGTATTTATGCTTTGAAAATTTTCGTCTTTCATAATCTAAAATTTCTGTTATTCATGCATGCTTTAAAATTTCTGTTATTCATGTACTTAATTTTTGTTACTCATATTGGAATCCAGCTCTTCAAAATCAAAGGGCAAGCTGGAACCCAGCTCTTGAAAAGTCCCTTGTGGATATTCTCCTCGAGTATAAAGACACCGGTTTTAGAGGAGACAATGGATGCTGGAATTCTAAAGGTTGGAACAGGATGGTGCAGGAGTTCCATCACAGGAATAGGTATGTCTCATTCACCAAAGCTAAAATTCAAGACAAAGGTGGTCAACTCAAGAGGGATTACAAGATGCTCAAAGAGGCTAGGAAGCAAAGTGGATCACACTGGAATGAAAAAAGTAAGTTGGTTGAGGGTTCACCATCAATGTGGGACAAGCTTGTAGTTGTAAGTTGACTTTGCACTTCATTTACTTGTCTTTATTTTTTGCGGTCAAGACCTAAACCATACGCATCCATTTGACCAATAATTTTCTTTAACTGTGTCACACCCTAAAATCAAGAAGTTCCGTAACAACAAGGCTACTTTCCCGCTGTTTGATGATTTAGGGGAGCTCTATGATGGTAAGTCTTGCCAAAGTTATTTGATTAATACTTGTTGTGAAAATTGATGATTTGTTGATACAAGGATCAAATTACTATTTTGTTATTTGTTATTGTGTAGGCCATTTGGCAGAAGGGAATCACAACTTTGTTTCTCTTGAGTCACCAAGGACAGAGGATCTCTTTCAGCCCATCCATGATTTAGAGTATGAAGATAATGGTCAAGGTTTCAATGACATTATGGCACATGATGTGGAGGATGAAGTTACAGAAGTGCATAGACTTGAAGAGAATGAAAGTGAAGCTGGAAGTGAAAGAAATGGACAACAAAGACAAGATGAGGAAAAGGAGCCTACAACTAATGAAAGACGTGGACAGCGAAGAGGAGTGGCTGCTGCATTAAGCAAAGAAGAAAGGGAAGAAAAGCGGCCAAGAAAGGGTGCTAACGTAGAAGGTATGATGGAGAGATATCTGCAAATGAGGACCAAGCAGGCAGAGGATGAAGCAGCACAGCTAGCAAAAGAGAAGGAGGTTGCTCAAGGTACCAATTTCTCCATCAAAAAGTGCATATCAGTTTTGAGCACCATGGAACTGACCAAGGAAGAAAAAGCTAAATCTTACTCTGTCTTCATCAAGAGCAAAGAAAACAGAGAGGCTTTCCTATGTGCTTGTGAAGCTGATCTAGAAACAGCTATGATTTGGCTCAGAAATGAGATGGCATAGCAGGTAAAATATTGGCCTCTCTTTCCTCTTTGTTAGTGTATATTGAGTTATATCTAGTCCACAACACAGAAAAACAAATTAGTAGTTACTTCAACATAGGAGCAGAGTAGTGGATCAGTAATCATATAGTTTGCATCTTATGTAGTAAATTAGGATATAATTAGCACTTTATGTTTAGAACTGGATGCTAAAGCATGTATTATGGTTAGGAATCAATTAACTTTATGGCTACTGCTTGTTGTTCCTTGTCCAACTGGAATTATTGATTTTTCTTGCTTATATCAATCTTGTATCTGAAAACATGCCATGTAGTTTCTTGTGCTCACAACATAGTTGCAAGCAAGTAAGTTTGATTTCTCATCACGGTTGTCATGGTTTTGGCAGGAAATCAGCTAGAAGAGGTGTTATTGTTTACAGGAGATCTTTCTGCTGACCCAACAATTTGAGTACATGCTTGATAACCGAACAAGTTGAATACTTTGTGTATTGATCTCTTTTTTCAGCTGTTGATAACAGTTTGTAATTTATATTAATAATTGATGTGATGATTAGGACCTGTATACTGCCGTAATATGGTTGCAATACTTGCTCCATACTAGGTATAATGTGTTGGAATATTTGCTTATAACTTGCAGTTTAAAACCTTGTTGAAAGCTTGCTGAATACTGTTTTTGGAATTCTGGCCGGATTTAATCTTGTGCTGCTGAACAGTATTTTGGTACGGGAAAATTTCTGTCCGGAACTAAATCCCATGTTTTCACTTGATTCACCGGATCCAGTTAATCACCTGGATTCACTCGATCTGAGGCCGGAACAGTTCTGCACCCAGAACCGTTTTGCAGCAAACAAACGAGGCCTAAGGAAATATTCACCCCAGATGCTGGATGGCTCCATCCGGGCAAATCTGTCGGATGAGGCTGCCCGCGCGGCCGCGCCTGGGTTGCCTACACCCGTCACCTCCCACTGCCCATCTTTTCTCTCACCCCTCTCGTTCATCCCAATCGCTCCCGTCTCTCACCACCTCCCGACCCGATTCCACACACGACTGCTGGTTCTCGAGCCCTGGCCCCGCCTACAGTCGCTCGCCTCACTCCGCTCCCCTCCCTTGCCATCGATCTCCTCTGTGTCTCCCTCGCTAGCCAGCATCGAACTCCGCCGCCATGGTTGTTCCAACTCGAAACAGCAGCCACTCTCATGGACACAACCCAAATTTCCACCTCAAATGGAGGCACGGTAGCCCAAATGTCTGATTCACCATTCCCTAGCCTCCCTCTTCTCCTGCCCCATCCCTGGATGGAGCCCCCACAGGTCCTCCATGGCGAGGAGAACAGGAAAAACGAACATGTGTTTACCTGCATGCATGCCTACAAGACAAAAAGAAAAGGAATGTCGGCAGGAACAAAAAGTAGCCCAATGGGCCATTGCTTTAGTCCATCCAAAATTGAGTTTGCTACTATTTTTTTAGAGAGTCTGTTCATTTACTCTAAGTTTTTTAGAGGTGTTTTATTTTAGAAACTAACTAAAAATAGGCAATTTTTTTAGAATCTATTTTAGCTATGCTCTTGGAGTTGCTCTTAGATGATAAGTATGTGAAAATTTTATTGATATATATGGGGTGATCTTACCATGGTGACTACATCCAACTCATCCATGTCAATCAACCAAACAAACAAAAAACTTGGCCACCTTATTCACTTTACCAAACAAAAAATTTGACCGCCATATTCATCATACCAAACAAAAAGCTTAGCCGCAATTGCCCATAAAACATTGGCCGCCATCTCCCATCCACCCTTGACCTCATATGGCAGAGTTCCTCATCCTCCCCTCTCGTGTTGGTTGCTATTATTCACTGTTATGTCAAAATCTAGGCAAAAAATAAATATATATATTTGTCAAAACTAGCAAGCTGTCTATGTGTTGCTACGGGTCAAACTATTTGCACCCTTATATCTATATACTCGCTCCATACTAAAATTGTTGTCGTCATTCATTTTTTATGCTATTTTTGACCATTCATTTTATTCAAAAAAATTCAAAAAATATCATGAATTTTTTTATGATTTGTTTTATCTCTAGACAAAATTTAAATATAACTTATAACTTTTCATATTTGAGCAAATATTTTAAATAAGACAAAAGATTAAAATTAACAAAAAAAGTCAATGACGATAACAATTTTCGAAGAGAGGAAGTATTTATGTGATATGGCTAATTAGGCTAAGCTAATATACTTATGTTTGATAATTAAATTTAACATGGGACCAACTGAACACACCAGCACATAAATCTGAATTCAAGTTACAAATAAGAGTTTTAAAAGTGCGGAAGCAAAATCATTCAATAATACTAGAAATGATCCGACAAAATTAATAAGATACAATCGCTCTCTCACGATGATACACATTGAACCTTCGGCCATGATAGGTGTTTTGCCCGAAACACCACACCAGCAATCAGCAGACTCCTCCTCATTATCGGTGTACTGTTCCTACTCGATGTTCCAGCAGTCAGGACGCTGGTCCTCCCAGTGGAACCTTCTACCGCAGTGATAGTCTCCACTTTGATTAGCTGAAAACCATATAAAGCTACGCCCTGAGCAACTAATACTCAGCAAGACTGACTAGTCAAAATGGCCATCTATAGCTGACTCCTAGACATGCACATGCCAAGGGTAGGGTTTATGTTACCAAAAAGCCAGTCTAATAGTAAACCTTTATTTTACAACTTTTAGCATCAAGTTAAGTTGTCATGTAGAATAATCAATTTAATTTACACTATAGCTACAATAATCATGGTTGCAATACAAATATTAATAATTTCAAACAGCACTATTGAACCCGTTTATCATATTAATAGCTTCCAACTACGTTCCGGAGTGGTGATCAAGTGGTACTCGTTAATGTGAGGGGCAGCGACTCGAATTGATTTACATCCTGCAGGAGAAACCTGCTTGCATGACCCAAACACGCTTCATGGAAGTTGCATGGAGCAACCCTTCCCATACGGTACCGCAAGGTCTTCCGGGCCTGGCTCCCATGAGAAGGGTCCCGTAACACGATGCGTTACCGCCATCCGTGGGTGGATTCTATCTCTAACTTTCTATCTCTAGTATTGACTTGTTGTCTACTCCAAGTAATAATCCGAGTAGTTATCTTCATGGGTCTTTATCTTTATTAAACCCCGGCCCACTCGGCAATATATCCGAGTGGTGAGGTATCCCTGGTATATATATATCCCACAGTAGCCCCCGAGAGATTTGCAAGTTAGTTGTTGATCTTCAGTTGATTGACTAATGCTTCGCCATGAATATGATTAAGCTTTTTCATGTACAACAACAAACTTGTAAAGGTCTCCAAGAATCTTCAAAAAGGATTATACGCCAAATAATATCCATATGCAGGGAAAAAATCCCCATATTAGGTGTAGGTATAGCCCCCGACTCAGAAGGTATTTAGATCACAAAATATCTTGTGAGTCAAAAATAATAACATCATATATAAATCTTGATCTACCACTTTCCCCGATTGATTCGATGAGGAGTTTTAATACGGTAGCCCCCAAGATTGGTTCTACCACTCCCCCCAACTAACAAAAGGAGCCATTGGTACTAATGAATCCGAGTGATACTTGATAAGATATATCAAGCATAGCAGTCATCAAAATATCCGGGTGATACTTGATCCAATATAATAAGTATAAGAGCCATAAAAAATATCCAAACAACACTTGATTAAATATAACAAGTACAGCAGCCCCCGGGCGTGATTCCGTGTGAAAAAGAACAACTCTTGTAGGGCTCTCCAATATTGAGTAAGATCATAAGTAATCAATGCCGAGTGATCCAATAATATAGTCAAATGATATAACAACTTGAGACAAGAAGGCCGAGTGATCTAATAATGAAGCTGAATGATCCAATAACTCGGGATAACAAAACTGAGTGATGTCAATAAAATAGCTCCAGTTGATATAGCTATGCTTAATATCCATCGGGCTAAAGACGAGCCCCTGACATAACAGCTCAAAAGATCCGAGGGATCAAAATTCTAGAAACCATGAGTAGTTGATCATGACCGAGTGATCCATGACTCGATGCTCCATGGCCGAGTGATCCATTGACTCGGTGCTCCATGACTGAGTGATATCAATGAGATAACTGTAAGACAAGAACACAAATAATGTAGTTATATGTAAAATTAATATAAAGCATTGATGAAACAAAGCCTTTAATATCTAAATCTATTGGATTTCTACTATTCATCTAAGGCTTATGTTTGCTTAGAGTACTGGCAGAAATAACCGATCATTCAATCAACAGACATAAAAAATAAACAAGGTTCATTAGAAGAACGATGTGCACGACGATTTTGACAAACGACATGAGCCATGGAGCTAGACTAACCAACTTGGGTAATGGGAGTCAGACGGGAAACTAAGCAAAACTGCTGAACTCCACCTAATACCACTTGTATACTGCTAAAACTCATTTGGCCAAACATGTACAAGTCAAAATCAATCGAGAAAAATTATTGACCAATATTGTCAAGGAAAAAAGAGGAGTTCAAAAGAAACTCAAAACTATGACTGTAAGATGAAGAACCTATGGCATTCATATCAATATGTTATGAATAAAAAACTATAAAATTTACTTAGCTTTGTGATGGTAGATGAGTCGAAGACGAGCCCCCGAGCACACCGCCAGATCATCAAGCCAGCGATCGAGTCATCAAATAACTCATTGTTTGATCCGTCGAATCGCAGGTCATCGAATTACCACGCCAAGTGATTGGTCGTCACGCCAAGTGATTTATCGAGTCAACGAGTGGCTTCGAATGCTGGAGTGACTAAAAGTGTCACCAGTGTGTTTGTGCCTTCAACTGTATAGACGAGCCATTGCATCACCGAGTTGCTGGCCCATCAGCCGAGTGGACAACCGACCTCGCCATCTTGATTACCCGCCTTTTTCATAGCAACAAGCACCTGATTTGATCTGACAAATGCGATATAGCTAACCACAGTGCAGATGATCAACTCATAGATGCAAAAGGATAAGTGCAAAATAAACTCAAAACTACCACCGTAAGATTAAGAACCTACGGCCTTCAAATTGAGTTGATATGAAAAAAATTATAATAAGTAAAGTAACTTAGCTTTGCAATAATCAATGAGCTGATTATCAACATGAATAACCGGATCGTCGAATTGCCTTACCGAGTGATTGATCTGAGTCACTTGGCGGGTCACCGAGTCGTGCAATACCACGTGGGTACACAGGTAGCACCCTATGTCGACCTTGCCGTAAACAAGCTGCCCAGAGTTGCCACACCACTCGGTACTTCTGACGCCGAGTACACGAGGATGATGATGAAGCCGATCTCCACTGAGTCGCCAATGATGTCATGGTCTTTGGTCAACACGCAACTCCCTCTGATTTCTGGGCATGTACGACACAGATTAGATTTCGGAGGCCTTTACGAGAATTGGCGTCGAAGATCAACTCGTCGGCATTGTGTGCCGATCACCATGACCAGCGATTATGCATGATGCAGCAAGATTGTAGTGCATGTACGCCAGTATGCACGTTGCCTTGCGGTGACGATCTTCAAATCAGGAACCATGCCAAGCCTCGTAACTTAAAGCGGAATCCTGATAGAACTCAACTTGCGTCCATGCAAAAAATCAAGGCTCTATATGGTGAGTACTCCGCTAATCCGATTGATTAGCACATAGTATATGAATAAAATAAGGAAAAAAATAAAAGAAATAGACTTCCCTTGTCCGGGCCGTGCCTTCACTTGGACTTGCCTCCGAGTATGGCTAATCGATGATTAGATCTCGCCAAGTCTCCAATGACGATCTAGCCCTCGATCGACAAACAACCCATGTCGGACGGAGTTGTTGCCTGGTGACACCACCAGCAGTTATACGCATGCATCAAATCTGCCACGTAACACACATGCATCCAATCACCGCACGCTCGATGGTGTAGGCTTGTCGACTTCTCGCCGGATAAGAGACAGCCGCTGGCCGCCGCATGAAGCGACAATTGAGACTTTGATGGAAAAAACCATTGATCTCAACAAACCAATCTTTGTGCGGCCCGTACCTGGCGCGCCAACTGTCGATATTATTATCGGTAGTGGATCATAGGGCTACCCATGATCCTTGTGTATCGGTAAAGGCATGTGTGAGACCAAGAGTCGATGGACACACAGGACGCAAGGTTTAGACAGGTTCGGGCCTCCCGGAGGATAACAATCCTACGTTCTATGTTCTGTAGTGTATTATGCGGATATGATATATCTATGAGAGAGCCCTTGCCCCTCCTTATATATCGGGGGGCAGGGTTATATGGCAAGTGTCCTAGTCAGTTACAACATGATTTCCGACTAGGATTCTATCTCTAACTTTCTATCTCTAGTATTGACTTGTTGTCTACTCCAAGTAATAATCTGAGTAGTTATATTCATGGGTCTTTGTCTTTATTGAACCCCGACCCACTCGGTAATATATCCGAGTGGTGAGGTATCCCTAGTATATATATCCCACAAGGCCAGGCATTCACCCCCCTCTCTCCTCCACTTTCACTTCTACCTTCCTCCCGCCTGCGAAACCCTAACAATGGGCTGTCGATATCTTTCTCGCGCACCACTTAGCTCGAGTTCGCTCGTACCGAAGGCTCCTCGGCATCACACCTTCAAACCACTTGATTCTGACCCAAGGCAACCAATGGGCCCTTGGAAAGCCAAGCCTACGCCTGATTCTGAGCCAAAGCGCATAAACGACAAGAAGGCCAAAAGCGCATATCTGGGGCCAACTTCCATCATCGAAGAGCAACTGGACACATGGGCTGCCGAACCGAAGCTATGGTTCGAGAGGTCTCGAGCTTCAGCGCCGAAGGAAGGTGAAACCATGCCCCAACCTCGGCCCGGCGTCATTGTGGTCTTTGAATGGTTCTTCGAAGCAGGGCTCCGCTTTCCTTGTTCCCAATTCGTCGGAGACGTCTTGGCCCTCTTCGGGCTTGGGATACAGCAGGTCCTTCCGAACAGCATCACCCGGTTGGCTTACTTCGAGTGGGCCTTTCGGATGGAAAGCATCGAGACGCATGCCGGGGCGTTCTCTGCTACACACTTGGCCTCCCAACGGGAACACCCTTATCCCGGGGACCCCAGCATGGTCTCTAACTATCTATCCATCACCCTCTGGCTGTGTCGTGAGCGAGACGTGCCTGCGAAGGGATCAAGGCAGCACTGGGGGAAACAAATCTCCACTGGTTCGTTTTACTACAACGTGGGCCTCGAAAGCAACCTGCATACCCAGAACGTGGAGATCTTGTACTTCCCGAAGCCCGTGATCCCGTAGAACAGTGCACTGACCACCCGCATTCAAGTACTGTCCCGAATCGCCGGACGGCTGAGCATGTGCAACTTGGTGGAGGAGTTCTGCGCCGCGGGCATTGATCCCCTTTGGGCCAACTGGCACGTGCGGTTCATCACCCAAGACCCTGTAAGCGGGGACCTTCAGTTCACCCAGGAGTTGCTACCGAGGATCAACTTTGTCGAGATAGAGCAACAGGCGAACCACTACCTCGCCCCTTGAATCCAAAAGGAATGACAATTGCTGGGGGAGATGGGGCGCCGAAGCCGAACCAACCACATTGTGCAGCTGTACAATGCGGAGGAAGTGCTGCTGCCGCGCGAGCCGCATAACTCCGAGGGTCGACAACCCAGAGGCGAGGCAAAAGAAGACGCGGAGGAGGAGGAGGTGAAGGTGGAGGAGATTGCCACATCTGCTGTGCCGTGGAAGCAGATATTGGTTGTTATCAAGAGGCGTGCGGCTCGGAGGGGGGACACCAAGGTTGCTGCGCTGCCGTTGCGGCAGTCAAAACAGGGGACGAAGCGATCCCGGACCATGAGGGGAAGTAAGCAACCGGACGAGGATGTTTCCAGCCAAAGGAAGAAAAAGAAGCGCTCTGAAACAGCCTCGACCGTGCGCTCGCCTGCATCGGAGAAAGCTAAACGGTGGCGCCTCCGGATGACAAACAATAAGACCCCCCAGACACCGGCGACCCCCCAGTGAGATGACAGCCAACCGCGGGGCTACCGCAGCCACGCCAATCCGGACACCCCCGGCGACCACGACTCCTAGCTCAGCAGGCGCACCTCTCCTTGACGTGCTGCTAGGCGTCATCCCGGATAGGTTCGATAGAGGAAACGAGGGGAGCTCGGGGGGCACCGCGTCACCACTGCCCCGCTCGCCCGACATCCAGATGCCTACGATGGATTTCGGCGCAGACAGTCCATCAATCTACACAGGTGCTCCAATCCTACTGACAACTCGTTATACGGCCCTACACTTGTTTTAGTATTGTAACAATATGCTTTCTTGATTTTAACAGGGCAACACGAGGGTGGTGCCGAAGGTTCCCTCGATCAGCAGAGGATCGAGGAGCCGGCCGTCGGTGCACGCACCAAGTCGGAATCCAAAGGCAAAGGCTCCGCATCGAGCAGCGGGAGCGACAGCTCGACCGAGGGCAGCAAAGCCTTTGAGGAGGAGGGGGCCCAACAGGTCGAAGATATCAATAGCAACGAGGAAGAGGCATTCGAGGAACTGCCCTTAATGCGAACGTGGAAACCTGGCGGCAGCAAGGGTTTCATGGGTGTGCTCCCTTCGGGTGTGCAGCCTGTCGAGACTTAATCTCGGCATTAGACATAGGGTAGTTCATCTATATGGATTTATAGGTAGGACAAGGGTATGTGCGAGATCGAGAGACGATGGTAACACAAGACGCCGATGTAGACGGGTTTGGGCCTCCCGAAGGATAATAACACTATGTCCTATGTTCTGTGGGTATTTGTATTGATATGTCTAGATCTAAAGATCTAGACAAGAAGGGTAGACCTAGACGATGATGTCTAGTTGTGTCTAATCTATGTCCCGTGTGGGATCTATCTAATTCAGCTTATCCCTTGAGGAGGACCCCTGCCCTTCCTTATATATCCGAGGGGACAGGGTTACATGGCGGAGTCCTAGTCGGTCTACTGCTCTTATCCTAGTAGGAGTCTACCTCCACTTTCCTTCTATGTGAGGTACCCCGGGTACAGGTCATCAACAGAAGCCCCCGAGAGTCTTGCAAGCTTGATGATAGTCTTCAGTAGCTTCCCGACTAATTTATGCCATATAGAATACTTCAGCTTTGTATCAGCGAGCTTGTGAGAATCTCAAAGATCCAAAAATGTCTTCAAGAAATCAACTGGTGCATCGATTAGGTGCACCTAATTAGGTGTAGCCTCCGACTCTTGTATCATTTGGAAACTACAAATAATGCAAGAGTCCAAATCAAGAATAGTCGTGTTGGCTCTCTTTAAGGAAAAATCACTCAAATCATCAATTCCGAGTGATAAATAACTCAGTAGAGTGACGTCAATCACTACCGAGTGATATATAATTCAAACGAGTGACTTCAATCACCGCTGAGTGGTTGATGACTCAAACCAATGACTTCAATCATTGCCGAGTGCTATATTATATATTCGGGTGACATCAATCACAACCACTTGAACGTAAGTTTATGACATCAATCATAGCCAAATGACATAGTCTTTGGCCGAGTGGCCTATGAGTGATATATGAATCAAACGGGTGACTTCGATCACACTCGAATGATTATGTTCTAATCGGGTGACTTCAATCACAACCGAATGAACGAGGCTTTATGACATCAATCATAGCCAAGTACTAAGTTACCATGACTTCAATCATGACTAAGTAACTTTTCCTTAAGAATTGTAATCACTCATATATTTGAGCTTTATTTTCACTATTATAGACTGACTTCAATCAGTCGAGTGATGCTCGATATTTTGTGTATATGACCATCAAGTCATAGCGACATGATCATCAAATCATGCTTTGAATGATTATGGCATCAACCATATTTGATAATGCACTTATCATCAAAGAAGCACATTTGATAGAGTGACCATCAAGCCGCTGTCATATGATCATCAAATCATATATTTATATATTACAGCATCAACCATAAATTTGATATAAAGTGCTTCTCTTTACAGAAACCCCCGATACAATCGTCGTTATGAGTGTCAGTCGCGCTCAACTCAGAATATCATGTCTGAGTGGCAGCAGTACTTAACTCATGACAATAAGGTCGAGTGAAGAAGCCAATCAAGATTGTTGTAGCTGCCGACCGCTGACAAAGTAGGAATTACTCAAAGTCGTGATGATCGAGTGAAGCCGACAGTCTGACATGTGGCCGACCGATGGTGGTGATCAGATATGATGTGGCAGACCGATGGCGGCAGTCAGAGCTGGTGTAGCCGACCGACAAAAGTAGTCAGAGCAGTAAGCCAACCGATGAAGACAATCCATGTTAGCATGACCGACCAATGAAGACGAGGAAATCACTCTATATCGAGTGGTGTATCCGCCTATCCATCAAAAATGTTCCTGACAATAAAGGAAATTAGGATAATTAGTTATAATTAACATTGTTTGCTTGAAAACTTATTTTTATAAGCCAAACAAATCAGTCGACTGAAAAGTCAGGTGTATATCCATTTTTCTCCTGTAGGTAGACCGATTGGCGCATAGCAGCGTATTTGCGCGTTAGCAACCGGATCGATTCACCGTAGGATACTTAGGACAAAAATAAAGAGCTCGGAGCTCGGTCTGCCGCAACAATATCGGTCATAATTTACTCTTGCATAGCAATCAGAACCAATCAACACATGACCTATCACAACTTTGGCTCTAGGTTTAGTGTTGTGGCAGTCTGTCGCATAGCAAAAAAGTTTTATGACTTAGTCACTAGTCGGCGTAAGACCAAAAAATAAGACCAAATCACGAATAAAATGCAATGTATCGGTCGAGGCAGAAGCCAAAAAAGGTGAAACTAGAACAGACGACATGGGTCATATGATGTTAGGACTGATGCACTGCTGAAAGGTCACTGACCGACATGTGTACTACTAGATTCATAAAAAAGTGGGAGAACACGTGTATAGATACACAAATAGCCCCCTGGCTCGATTGTTTAATGCGAAGGATTATAGAACCGAGGTAATAAAAAGATGAATAAAGCCATAAAAAGAGCACTAATTAAAAAGCCCAACTTTACTCCTAATAAACCTACGACCTTCTGCTTAGAAAATAGAAATAAGTGGCCATGGGGAAAAAATAGTATGAAGGACATGAGTCCAAAATCTCGAAAAATAAATCGAGAAAGAATAATGATACTTAGCTTTGCAATTTGGCGAGTTGAAGATGAGCCCCCGAGCGTGCCGATATGGTTGGCGAGTGGTCGAATGTCAAAGTCAAGCCATCATGTCACCGGTACATCGAGGCTTGGAGTAGTTGACCGAGACATCGAGTCGTCAAAGGTGTGGTCAGGTGGCTGAGTGGTCGAGTGACCGAAGCGCCTTGTCATCGCAGGCGTCATCGAGTAGCTGAGTGGCCAGGTGAATGACGGAGTAGCCCCCGGGCATGTCCATGTGGCCACCGAGCAGTCGAACCATCAAGTCACGACAACATCGCCGAGTAATGTAGCAATGTCGCCGAGTGACTGAGTCGAGGCAATGTCACCGAGTGACCGAGTCGTGGCGATTGCCGATGCGCTGAGTCATCAAAGACGTCATCGAAGACGTCATCGAGTGGCCGGAGCATTGAGACATTGAGTAGCTGACCGAGAAGCCAAGTCGCAGCGATGTTGCCGAGCGACCAAGTCCGCCGTAACACCGAAGCACTAAGTCGTCGAAGACGTCGTCGAAAGCCCTCGAGCATGTTGTATGATCTTCATGTCGAGCGACTGAACGACCGAAGAACCATGCATCGCCAAGTGCCAACAATGTCGATCAGTGGCCAAGTCACGGCGATGTTGCTGGAGGTGTGGTTGTGGTGGACGATGTCATTGAGTGGCGGTCATCCTCGTTGAAGGTGTCGTCATAATGCGACGATATCATCAGAGGCATCGTCGTAATAAACGGTGTTGCCGAGTGACCAGAATCGTTAGGTTGATGACGTGCCCCCGAGCGTGTCCATATAGTCACCGAGTGGTCGAGTCGCGATGATGGCCCAGTCGTCGAAGGCGTCGTTCGCAGTGATATTGCTGGATGACGGTCGCTCTCATTGAAGGCATCGTTGTAGTAGACGGTATCATTGAGTCGCTGTGTCACGATGATGTTGCTGAGTGGCGGAATCCTCAAGTTGCTTAGTTGCCGAGTTGCTGAATCGCTAATGCCCAGGTACGTTGTAAGCTAACTTGATTGGTCATGGCCGACTGGAGGTAGATGTGGGCAGCTTCTCCCGCAGCATGGAACAGACTCCCTTTCTTTTTTCTGCAAGGTGCATGCACAGCCTCTAATCGGACAAACTCATGACCGTTTTTTGACTCCAAGACGGCTTCTTGATTAACTCGGAATCGACGCCAGCTCTGATCTTGACCGACATCTTGAGTAGCATGGACTCGTGATTACGAGTTGTAGTCGTAGTAACGCCAGCTGAGCTGCCGAGCGGCTTGCCATACACAAGTGTCGTATGCCCATGCCGTTTGGAGTTATTTGATCTCCTTTGGAGCCATATCAACAACGCTGGTATGCATGTATGCAGCACATGGTTTGCTTTGACAAGTTCATCGACGAGGTGCCTTGTACATGCTGATTCCAGAACGCAATGCGAGCTGCTCTTGTCCACACGATCCAGCTTGTTGCACCAAGTCATGTCTCATGTGTTTTATCAGGATATACATTAGTATAAAACAAGAGTAGAAAGTATAAAATATGGAAATAACATTAAGAAAAGGAAAGAGCTTCCTCGGGAGGCATGTGAGGCCCCATTTCCGTTAAGGCTTGAGGTAGTCGACTCGGACTAGGTCAAATCAAATACGCCGACTCCTTTGGCCTTGAAAGATGAAGTCGCCGACTCCAAAAAATACCATGGCATCGGCTAGCAATTGTGCATAATCACGCCGACTCCTTGTTCAGTTTCTGCTGGGCATCGCTTTGACAGAGACGCGATTACTCGAGCGCTTCAACTTTGGTCAGATCGTGATTAGATCCTGAAGAAGAAATCTTTTGAAAACGCGACGACTCGTGCACTTTAACGCCGGTCTGCTCACAATAAAATCTTGAAGTAGTAGATTGAAACCACCAATTTCAACGAGCTGACCGTCACGCTTCCCCTTCCTGGCACGCCAAATGTTGAGACTTAATCTCGGCATCAGACATAGGGTAGTTCATCTATGTGGATTTATAGGTAGGACAGGGGTATGCGCGAGATCGAGAGACGATGGTAACATAAGACGCCGATGTAGACAGGTTCAGGCCTCTCAAAGGATAATTACCCTACATCATGTATTCTGTGGGTATTTGTATTAATATGTCTAGATCTAAAGATCTAGACAAGAAGGATAGACCTAGACGATGATGTCTAGTTGTGTCTAATCTATGTCTCGTGTGGGATCTATCTAATTTAGTTTAACCCTTGAGGAGGACCTCTGTCCCTCCTTATATATCCGGGGGGACAGGGTTACATGGCAGAGTCCTAGTCGGTCTACTGTTCTTATCCTAGTAGGAGTCTACCTCCACTTTCCTTCTATGTGAGGTATCCAGGGTACAGGTCATCGACACAGCCGGAGGACGTCGGGGCAAACCTGCACGTGGCAGATTTCAGCGGCCGCCCCGAAGCTTCAACGGCCCTGGGGTACGCCTCCCGGACGCTCGACCTCTACGATGGCGAGAAGGCGCTGGAGGGTGTTGACGCAACCACGGCAATCGGCTACTTGGCACGCCTTACCGCCCAGGTATAATGTATTGTTGAAGTCGTTTTCTCCATCTAAAATGCAGCAACAAACTCGCTAACCCTGAGTGCTTTTGCGCAGACCGCACTGCTATCCCGCCATCTCAAGGCCAAGCTATCTCCGGAGGACGCCATGTCGGAACTGAAGAAGCAGCTAGTTGAAAGCCAAGCTCAAGCCCAATCGTCTACAGCGGACCTGAAGAAGGCATCTGAGGCGCTGACCGAAGAGGTTAAAAAATCAAACGAAGAACTGCAGAAGCTATGCGAGGCCAACCGGACTATAGGGGCCGACAACTTGTTGCTGCACAACAACAATCAGAAGCTTAAAAAGGCTCTGGAGGAGGCTAGCGTCTATATCGAGGGGTCCGAAGCCATGAGCCGAGGCCTCTTCGGTCAGATAGGGCAGCTGTGACACTTTTTCACCGGAATGGGGTTGGCATCCCGAGAGCCCGGGCATTCTAAGGGCAAAGGAATGAAAAGCCTTACTTGGCTAGCCAAGGGGCTCGACCAGGCCAAGGACGGGCTTCGCGCCTATGGCACCATCTACGTCCGAATAGGCTAGACGACGGCCTATGCTACCTTGGATTCATTGGGCACACTTCAGCACTCTAACATCCGTGAAGCAGCACGTCAACTCCTATCCAGATACCGGGGGAATATAGCAGAGTACACCCAGTTGCAGGAACGGCTGGGCCCTATTGACAACATCTTGGGTCGAGATTTCTGGCAGCCCTTCGGCACCGAGCTTGCCGAAGCCCTTGCACCGGACGCGGCTACTCGACTAGCCGCTTCTACCTATGCCACGGATAACACTCCTGCTTCCGGTAGATGGAGGGAGCCTACCTCGATGACGCCTGATGCCCACACAACCGCCCCCGGAGCCCCTAGTGACTCGGGCCGTCCCGCCACTACTGAAGTCGAAGAAACCAAAGAGGCCGCCGTCCGCACCTCCGGCACTGCTGCCCTGGCCTCTGGTGCTGCTGCCGACCCACACGGCCCTAAGCAGCCTTTATCGGCACTTCCGGAGACCCAGGTGTGAACTCGCCTTATCACCAGAATCTACGCCTTCTTCGGCTAGCTAGTACTTAGGAGTAGAATGTTGTATTGCCATCATAAGCGTCTAGCGCTCTGACAGCCCTGCCTTTGTAACATAGGTGTTTATTTTGAATGAATTCAAGTTATCTATTAGTTATTGTTTCCTCTTCTTTTTCATATATAATTTATGACTCTCTTTTTCTCCAGGGCATGCCTTCCGAAGACGCATCACCCATTCTGCCGAACACCATGATACTGGACATAACTCCCGTATTTATCAAGGTGCCGGGGGTCGGGGAAGCCCCTGGCGATTACTTGATCCGGGGCCTGCAGTGGAGGTGTTGGAAATGTGAACACCCCGAAGGGGGGTTTGCAGAGTTCCTATCCTCCGTGGACGAGGACAATCAACAAATTAAAGCAGCATGCCAGCGTGTATCCCCGGAGGAACTACTCCGACGATGCGTAGCTCGTGTCGCCCGAAGAGCGGGCGGCCTCATTGCAAATGAACCCCTTATTCTGCCGCCACCGCCGAAGGTAGAGCCCATTGAGATCTCGAGCAGCAGTCCAAGCCCTTCGCGGGATGATGCCTCATCTAGCAGCTCATCTGTCATGGACATTGAGGCTCTTTGGCAAGCCGCATAGACATCCTTCGGTCGCTTGCAGATTATTGCTGACTTGGAGCAGCGCCGGCAAAGCATAACGCGAACCAACCGCCGAATACAAATGTCGAGGGCTGCGCTTGACGATTTGGCCGAGCAACATCGAGAGCTGTCAGACATGCTAGGCGAATTGAAACGCTTACCATGAACTGCCTTGCTTACGACAAAGGCTTCCGGCTCCTTAGTGTCTTAAGCCTTCGCGCTCTTGAAAATTTTATGCCTTCGGGAAAACCATGTATTCCTTTGCCCTCGGGCTCCTGTAAATTTAATGTCATCGGGCAAACCATGTATTTCCTTGCCCTCGGGCTCTTGTTCTATACATAAACTCTAAGCTTACGCATAACTCGGATTATGCCAAAGTGTACTGGAATACAAAATTGCCTACCACATGCTACTCTACATGCAAGCGCCTCATCCTTGGCAAGCTTTGAACCGTTGTTGTTCGGCATCGGGCTTGTGTCACACCCAGCTTTTCGGGCATATCCTTCCGGAGCATCGGACCGTAGTTGTCTGACATCGAACCGTAGTTGTTCGGATGGGGCAGTAGTTGCCCGTGAAATAAATATAGATGATGCATCCCTTTGGGGACCCTTGCCAAGTGTAGGACCAGTCCCCGAATGGCTGCTATAGACGACATGGTATACAAAATGTTGGACAACAAGACAGGGGTCGCAGCCCCTTGGCATTTAAACATCGCCAACCTTCCGTGCCACCAACCCGAAGGCACCAACCTGTGACATCCCCGCCCCACGAATGAGGGGGTAGTCGAAGGATTGAACATCGGGTGACATCTTGACAAAGCAAGAGTCCAAAAGTACACACATATGAGCATAAAAGATTATTATAAAATGTTAAAATTGAATTATTACAACTTGAGTTCAGATTTGGATATGTAAACAAATTTAAAATTCAGTAACATAAATAGCGGAAGCACTGTATCTCACGTTAGCATCCTATCATGAAGCACATCAAGCTCGTAGGCATGCCTCATTATCAAGAAGAACACCTGCACAAAACCACATAGAGCAAAGCCCTGAGCAACTAATACTCAGCAAGACTTACCCATCAAAATGGCACGCTAAGGCCGACACCTAGTATGCAGGGGGCTGACCTAAGGTTGTTGGAATAATTGCAAAAACCAGCACTAGTAATTGATCCTTATTTTTATATATTAGCCAAATTAACAGGGTTCTTACATAAAATAAATATTATGTAGCTATACTATAACAAACATGGTTGCCATACAATTTATAGAAATACAATATCATCATCATCATTTCACTTTGTACTTCGATGTAATGGCAATCACAAGTGGTACTCAATAACCGCGAGGGACGGCGACTCGAATCGATTTACATCCTGCAGGAGAAACCCAAGCACACGACATACGCACACTCACGAGGAGTCACGTACGGCCACCTTTCATGAGACACCATAGAGCTGGTCCGGGGCCAACCTCTCCTGAGTACACGTCACCCTATGCGATGCTCCCGTCGGTAGCCATCCATGGGTAGCCCATGCACTCTCCCTTCCAACATATACCCCTATTCCACCATAACCCGCTTCATCACCAGAAGAGAGGTTGGGTTGCTGTCCAACAATATGATAATCAAATTACATCAGTTTCTTAGTTCCCATATAAAGGTATGTACTTGGTACTGTTCAAACTTGCTCAACGGGGCCACACTCGAAGGGGGTTCTTAATCGGCACAAACGGGGCTATGACAAACAAGGTCCAACCTTGTCACCTCAACCTACACATGCACTTCCCCATTTGGTCTCAAATTGATCCATCATTATCATGTGAGAGTTACAAGTAATAAAGTCCCAGACCGTCCTACATCGAGTAGTCTCCATACCACTCGATTTTGCTACCAATGACTCGATATTAAGCATAGCAAATCTATCGAATGGCTGCCCAAGTAGACCTATACCCATAGGATTTATTCTTTACTGCATGTAACTAGGGTTCCAATCAATTTCTACACGTAATGCACAATCATGACACACATACACGTGATACAAAATAAAACTTTGAAAACATAGGAGTGCACCGGGGCTTGCCTTTGGTCCGAGCAATGTTAGCACACTCAAAAACATAGTCAATCCATCATCTATCTCTGCAACACCAATCTCCTCGTCCTCGATATCGGCTCATTTCCTAGTAAAATGATGCACGATGCAAGTCAAGAAGGTTATGAGGAATTCATGAAACTTCCTTAATAACTTGATGCAATGACATGATGCATATGAGTAGATATTTAGTGTTACCATTAAAAGTGTTAGATTATCTTACTAAACATATTTCCAATTTCTTTGTATGAGAGATTAGTTTTGTAATGCAACTGACAATGATGCGAGCAACTTAAATAGTGTAGGGGCAAGACATCACAATAAAACAAATAATTGATACTAGCAACGCTAAAGTACTGGAATGATCTTGTTTAATGAACGTGATATAAAAGAAAAGATGCAACCTAATTTCTGGATAAATCTTTTGTTAACAGGCATGATCAAACTAATCACGTGAGGATATAACATGATAACATGAGGATGCGATTACTTAATAAAAGAGATGACTATGCGTTTGGTAAGATAATGCTAAGCATGATAGGATAAAGTGAGTAAACCTACATTCATCTATTTTCTTTATTAACTTTTAATTGCAAAGATAAGTTTTTACCAAATCATAGTGTAATAATTTACAATGCATTAACCTATCATGTCAATGCTTTAATATCAGCAGCTAAATAAACTAAATTGAGTGCTCCACTATTGACAAATATTATTAATTCATAGACATTTTAAATGTTCGAGAACAATTTAATTGGTTAAGTGCTTAAGCTAATAATTATATAATTAATATAGTTATTCTAAGCATACGTGCATTCCTAATTCGTTTAATATGGGCTGAAAGATATATGCCAGTGAGAACAATATATGACATAGGGGACATAACATGAGATTTATGTACCATAGATGATAGCAAGAATATGTACCATTGTTTTCTAATAAACTAATTGGTGTACACAAAATATTCATTATAATTAAAATAGTTGGAATTTGGAGGTTTCACTAGGTGAGATGCATGGATATGATGAAATAAGCTTGCATGCAAAAGTCAGACATTTAATAGTGCTCTGATAATTAGTTATGATTTATTTTCCCTTCTTCCTCCAGAAATACACGTATATATATAAAAAAAGTAATTTTGGTGTGATTTAGTAATTTATTAAAATAGTACATATTTAGAGGATCTCAAAAAGTACTTATTTACAATTTTACATCAAGTAGGTTTTTATGTATTTATTTTTGAAGTTAAAACAATTTCTTTTTGCTCATTTAAATGTATGCACAAATAATTATATGGTATTGCTCTGTTATGGTATTTTACTAAATAGTAAGAATTACCAGGAGTTCAGAACACATTTTTATGCATTTATCTCCGAAGTAAATATGTTTGTTTGTATTTTTATACTAACAATGGATTATTTAGCTTAATTAAAAATCCTAGGCATTAACCTGGCGTTCGGTGCGCCTGGAACAGAGGAGTTGGCCGGCAAAGGGATTCGAGGTGGGCTCACTGTGGTGGCGGTAATCGAAGGTGGAGTGGCAAACGGAGCC
Organism: Eleusine coracana subsp. coracana; assembly: GCA_032690845.1. Lineage (NCBI taxonomy): Eukaryota > Viridiplantae > Streptophyta > Magnoliopsida > Poales > Poaceae > Eleusine > Eleusine coracana. The sequence continues at coordinate 5,924,898 of CM064434.1, read as the reverse complement.
GAGGAAGATGGCCAAAATTCAGAGGCATCGCTGAGGGAGGGACCGAGCAGAAAGGCAGAGGGAAGGAGGGGGGCATGGCGGCGCGACGTAGCGGCTCGGCCTGGGCGGGCAAGCGTCGAGGCGGCCGGACGACGCGGCTCCACCTGGGCTGCTTCCATGGCAGCAAGCAGAGAGGAGGGGAGCCAGCTAGAAGGGAGAAATGGAGTGGGGACTAGGAGGAAAACTAGGGGCGCACTCGGTTTTGGGGGTGGTTTTCCGACCAGGAGAGGCCCTGGCCCGTCGGCGATGGCCACGCGGCGCCCGGCGGCTCGGTAGAATGGGCGGCGAACAGGGGCAGGAGGAAGTGAGAGGCTGACAGGCAGGTTCCACAAAGTTTAAAATCTCCGCATTTAGGTGTTTTAAACAACTATTTTAGAGCACTAGTACTTCCACACGTGCTTTTCTCGCTCCATGAATATTTTTTAAAATAACTTGTTATTCTCACTTGAAAAATATAGTAGCACTTGTCCACTGTGCTTTTCATACGGGGCACAAAACAACTTGTGTTTTTCATATGGGGCATAATATATGTCAGGATAGCATCTCTGATGCAACATATGCTAGAGTTTCCAGCATTGATGATTTGGATTTTGAATGCAATAAAACATATTGCTAAGGCACAAAAGAAAATACTTCTTTTCACTAAGAATAATATAGAATTTTTAGTAATCAAGGGTTGAAACATTAACAATGGAACCAGCAAACAGCATTGGAAGAACAATGGGACTGGGTCGCCATCCAAGAGAACCTAGTGGACATTCGTATAAAAATTTTCAATATATCTTTTATAATGATGATTCACTTAAATGATCTACGCATGAAGGTCACCATCTCCATGGAATGATTATCAGAACAACATCTTGATTCTCAGTTGTCATGGAACCATGGATCTATTACTTATTCCTTTTGCCTTTGCCTCTTCTCTCCTGACCTCTGCTGCAATTAGCGTAGCGTAAACCCACAATAAATGTATCAACCACTGGATATGGATATCAATTCAAGCGAGTGGAAACAAAAAAAATAGCAGCACCCAAACATTAAACAAAAGAGAGTAAAGTTTGTATAAGTAATTAGGAAGAGAGATGCTCTTAAGCGTCGATCGAGAAAATCTCCCTGAAGGTGGATTTTTTTGGGTGCCGCAGTTCGAACTCGGACGAGCCATCAAACGGCCTATGGCCAGTGACAACGAGTAATCACCTCGGGCTCGCATTGGCTATTTTAATATGCTAACACAAACTTTGTGACAACACATAATGATATTCAGTTAGGGATCAAGAAAAATACAAGTAACTCCTAATGTAAAAAAATGTTGAATTTACACTATAGTGTTAGGTGACATGTAAACATATAAGAGAAATAATCCACTTAGCCTGGTTATGGAATTCAAAATAAAATAAGTGATTTACTGTAAATATTACATACCAGGAGTGATTTATTTGCCAAATTTTACTTGCATGCATTGAGCCATTAATTTTAAATAATTAAAACAAGGTAAAAGGTTAAATAATTAATTATGACTCAACTACAGATAACTAGAACTTTTGCTTTTACAGGAAGATTCAATATGTCCAATCATGATTATTCACCAAGTGTCATAAATTTATTAGCCTCAGGGATTTATTTATGATTTTATTTGTGTTTTAAATAGCTATTTCATTTCTGGTAAAAATATTAATATATAGAGGGGTTTATCATTTTAGTAGAACAGTACATCACCAGAGGCATCAATATAATTATTGGTTGCCCCAAAATTCTGAATATTTATTTTCGTATGGATTTTACAGTGTTAACCGGGTTTTCTGGAATTTATTTACATGAAAGAAAAAGATTTTTGGGCCGGGCCAATCAGTTTGGAGTCACACCTGTGGCCAACACACTCCTGACCACACTGGATCCAGGCCCAAACCAGCGCCAGGTCCTGCTAGAGCTCGGCCATGGCGCACGGAGCAGCCAGAGGGCGATGTCGCCGTTGCCAGAGCAGTCAAAAGACCAACAAAAATTCTACCAAAATTACCTTCATGCAGAGGAGCTCGACACGCGCCTGCTAGTGCAAGAAGTAGGTGACGGGGCTCACCATAGAGAGAGTATTGGACATTGGCGTCGAGGTTGTCCGATGATGAGGTCACCGGAGGAAAGCTTCGATTCGGACGGCACGTTGCGGGAGAGGCATAGAGGAATCATGCAGAGGTAGAGGGAGAGGAGGCGCAACGGATGGGAAGCTTCTCAAGGCGGGAGGAGCAGCATGGAGGCAGGGCACCGGAGCTCCGACAGTCCGACCTGAGTGGCAATGGCGGTTCGGGCGAGCACTGGTAGCGAGCCGAAGGGTAGAGAAGGGGCAGCTCCGCGAGGAGATAGAGGACGGCGCTTATCAGCTACTGGGAGGCTTTGGGTGGTGGTGGGGGCGCTGCAGCTGTTGGACGATGCGGAGCTTCGCTCGACTCCAATGGCGGCGCACGAGCTCAGCCGAGAGAGAAAAGAGAGAGCGAGGGAGAAATGCCAAGCGTTAGGACAGGGAGGGGGAACAGGATGGGTTGTCGGAGCCGATGTGGGGGCGTCGATCCGCGGCATGGCTCGTTTGGCCGTACGCCAGAGTCCACGCGCGCCGAGCGAGTCGGGGAGGGGCGGCGGGGTTGTGCTTCTTCACTGCGGCTGACGACTGGGTCCGCCCGGTTTGAATTTTTTATTACAAACAGCCAGCACTTGTTAATTTCATAGCATTTAATTTAGGGAGGATCAGTTAAAACCAAAAATATGGGTGGGCTCGCTAGGATACGTAGAAAATTAATAAAATAAGTGTGAACCTTGGATTATGATTAAAAAAATAATTAGTATTTATTCAAAATGTGACTGTTTTTGACTTTGAGCATTTATTTATGGCATTAGATAGAGGAATGAAATTCTGATAAATTCCTCCAAATTCTATTTTTACATCAGCTATAACATATATTATTTTTAGGCCTATGTTATATTGAGAAATTTGAACTTGTAGCTTAAATGACATTCAAATTTGTTTAAATTAAATTCAAATTTGATCATTTTCAGTTTAAACTATGCCCTAAGCTCTATTTTATGCGGGGATAACCCTAGTATGATGGTAGGGGTGTCACAGTAGTCATGGCACCACCAGATTACATTCCTCTTCTGGTAGTGCTGGTAGACAACATATGCAAACATCTGGTTAGCACGCTTGTACGCCTCGAACTCCTTGCCCTAAGTAGTGGAATAGCAGCCACATGAAACAATGCAGACAGTATCTGTTTTGCTCTCTCTTCATCCAAGAACGCTGGTAATGGCATAATGCATCTCTCTGTTTTGTACAGTCAATCCCCAAAAGCCAGAAATGTGTTGAATTATTAGAGTGATAATAGAACTCACTATTCAATAGGTCCAGGCAAAATAGATGGCATTGGCTCTGAAATTGCAACTAGCCTTCTCCGCCAGTGCTTTGGTGAGAGAGCTCCTTGTTGGCCCACCTTGTCCGGAAGGTTGACGCCCGCCATGCCGATCCAGTGGGCGTGAACAACGTCCTTCACACCTGGGTCTAGAAGTCGTCCCAGGCAAAAGCTTAAAAGCTCTCGTGGCGGTGGAGGCGGTCTCAGAGGCATCGGTGTCCATGGCGTCCAGCAATGGAGACGCGATGTCGTGATGTTCTCTTTGTCTATTGTCACTGCCACTGGTTCTAAGCTATCTGCCCGCGGCGTCAGAGCGCAGGTAGACGACAAGGTCTATAGTCATGTTCGTCAAGAAGAACGACCTTTGGGGAGTGCGTCATGAAGCACTCGGCATTCTCGGCATGGCCGTCGGAGTTGGGCGCAGCCGCCATCTCCATGGACTACGATGCGACGTACACGCCCCTATCTTCCACCACCACGCTTAATAAGGTACTCGTGGCCTCTAGAAGAAAATCCCTGAACTCAGCTTCAACTGAAGCAGAAGCACCTACTGCTGTTACGATCACACATCGGCTTGATGACTAAACGACATTGACGACGATGCTCCTAGTCCTTTTGGCGATGCACATGGAGCGAAACCTAAAAAATTCTGGCTGTGGCGGTACTTGGCCTCAACACTGAACGATTGGGTGATTGGGTCGATGTTTTAGATACACTTCTGATGCCGCATGATGGGAACCAGGAGTCTTTTTATCACAGTTTTTTTAGGGGTCCAGACAATCGGAAGGGGGCCAGGTTAAGCACCGCGTGCGCACGATAACGTCTTTAGAGTTTAGATGGCCAAAAATTCCATTAAAACAAACACCTCTGGCGGTAAAATAATGGGATGGTGGGAAAAAACAGACTTAAGTTGCCAAAACAGAGCCAATAATTCCGCCAAAACAAATCATCCTTTTAACAGATCTCTTTATTCACCATTATTAGACTTTACGTCAATAGCCATGTCATCTTTGTATCCCCTAGATCCCAATGCAAATCATTCCCGTAATACCATCACAGTGTTATTGGAGTCACATCGTGGAGATGAAGAATCCTGAAGTTCTGGTTCCATCAATGATCTGCATGGATTCACCTTCCTCTATCCTAGAAACATCAGAGAATGTAAGATCAGATTTTTCCCATCTATCTTGTAATTTGATATGCTATATAAACTTGCTGCAGTGTACAATTTCTAGATTCATACAGAGCTAATTATAATAGCATTCTTATGTTCATCTAAATGCCTCAAATATATTAGGGCCATGAAAAATTGAAAATATTGGGACTTCTCAAGAAAATAGTTGCCCCGAAGACATGATTCCAAAGATCGGAATGAAATTCAATTCTGATCAAGATGCATATGATTTTTATAATGCTTATGCCGGGAAGACTGGTTTTAGTATCCGAAGGAGTGGTTGTCATTATGTGGGAGATACTGATATAATCAAGACTAGAACATTTTGTTGCTCTTGTCAAGGTACTCATACCTAGTACTTTTACTGTTTTATGTTATTCTATTAGGAATATGTCATTTTAACTAACTTTTACTATAACAGGAATTCATACCCAGGAAAATTAATGAAGCACAAATTTCTAGGATAGAAGTGGCAAAATCTGTAGGCATATCTACAAAAGCAGTCGTCGATCTTTTGGCAAAGAAAGCTGGTGGAATTGAAAATCTTGGATTTACTCGTTTGGATGTGAAGAACAGATTATATACAAAGAGATCAGTTAAGGTACATGAAGGGGATATTGGAGGGGTGTTGGAATATATGGAGAGAAAGACATCTGAAAATTCTAAATTTTTCTATTCTATTCAAGTGGATGAGGAGGACTTAGTCACTAATATTTTCTGGATAGATTCTAAAATGGTAGCAGACTATGAATGTTATGGTGATGTTGTTGGCTTTGACACAACATATAGAAAACTAGATGATGGTCGCCCTCTTGGTTTGCTTGTTGGAGTGAATAATCATAAGAAAACCATTGTTTTTGGTGCTGCACTTTTATATGATGAGACGGTAGAAAGTTTTATTTGGCTATTTAGAACATTTCTAAAAGTGATGTCAGGAAAGAAACCGCAAACAATTTTAACAGATGAAGATGCAGCTATGGCCAAAGCAATCAGGATAGTACTACCAGAAACTCATCATAGACTTTGTGTGTGGCACATGAATCAGAATGCATGCAAGCATCTTGCTGCAGCTGTTAAAGATTACAATAAATTTAATATTGAATTTCAGAAATGTATCTATGATCACGAGGAGGAGGAGGATTTTATAAATGCATGGAATCAGATGCTTAATACATTCAAGCTTCAAGATAACAACTGGCTTCAGCGACTTTTTGATAAAAGGTTTCACTGGGGCTTTAGTGTATGGATGAAATTCATTCTCTGCTGATATGAGTTCCACACAAAGAAATGAAAGTTTGAACAACGAGTTGAAGGATTACATTAGTGTAAAATATGACATGCTTACCTTCTTTGAGCACTTTGATAGGTTGGTGTCCGACAAAAGATATGAAGAGGTCATGCTTGACTTCAGAGCAACTCAGAGTTCACCAACACCGAAAGCAGAATTGATGATACTAAGGCAAGCAACAAAAATATACACTCTTGCAGTGTATAGATTATTTGAGGATCAGGTGTTGAAAACTTTGAATTGTGACTTGTTTTGTTGTGGTGATGATGGAGCTGAAAAGGTGTACAAGATAAAAATTCATGGTAACCATCACGAACATATTGTTAAGTTTGCTCCATTAGAATCAGGAGTGCCATGCAGCTGCAAGAAATTTGAATTTACTGGAATCCTATGCTCTCATGCACTAAAGATATTGGATATTGGACATCAATAACATCAAACCAGTTCCTGACAAATACATATTAAAGAGGTGGACCATTGATGCAAAGGTTCTACATATATCTAACAACCATAGCAGGAATGAGGATCCAAAAATCCAGCTCTCAAATCGCTATAGCACATTGAGCAGAATTTTCAATCGAATAGTTGCTCGAGTAGCAGAATTTGAAGAAACATATTCTATTTCAACTAAAATTGCCAAAAAACTTGCAGAAGACATAGAGAGTTGCTTGAAAATTAGGTCTAATACAAACCAGAGTAGTTCGACTACTCCACAAGGTTTACATCTTAAGTTGCACTGTTATATGATTATCAGTAATTTGATTAACTACTCTTATCATATCTCACCTCTGTACCTTCCAATGTTGTTATTTACAGGTTCAAAAGAAAAGGTGAAGCCTAGTAAGCCAAAAGGTATCAAGCTCAAGGCGAAGGAAATCCGTGAATCAACACGACCTATTGGTGGTTTATAGAAATCATCACGAGGAAAAAAAAGGACAAAAAGGGCTCTAATAGCATGTCACAGTCACAAGCCTTAGTAATGGTATAATAATTCTAAAGCATTGCTAACTAAGCAATTTTTGGTTTAGTTTCTATCCTTACATTCATTGCCCCTTTTCAGGGTCACTTGGAGTTTCCCAACAACCAAAATTTCATGCATATACCACAGTACTATGGTGGTGTAGGTGTGTCAATGCACCCGTCCTTGGTTAATCCAACGTCAATGCCCCAGCAAAACCAAGGACTGCAATGGTCAATTCAACCATTTACTTCAGATTTTTGTAACATGTTTCCTTAGAGTATTTGAGAACATGTAATAAAAATTACATATTTTTAATTGGAGTAAGATACATGAGGATTCTGAACCAGTTCCACAGTGTAATAATGATTTTAATATACACAATATATGATGAGGTATATTATTATGTCCAATTATGAATAGAAATCTCTAGAACTTAACCTCTTCAATGACAAATAAAATAGCACGAACCAAAAGATACCTTGAATACGTGATGGACCTGTGGAAGTGCTTCTTGCAGGCCATGTCCCAGATGTAGTTGTCGTCGTCCTCGACCACTTCTTGTGCTTGATTCACTAGCACTGCTTGATTCAGTAGCCCTGACTGAGCTCAGAGCACCATGAATGAAGGCGCCTAAGGTATAGCCTTTTAACGATGGCAACAGAGGATTCGAGCTACTAAAATCGACCAGATGCTCGAGCTACTAAAATCGACCAGAGAGCAGTTGCTTTAGTGAATCATTCGGTGAAGTAGAGGCGAGATCTGTGTGGGTATTATCAGATAATGGAGTATTGGGGACGAACGGCGGAGGCAGACGCAGAGGAGATTTTTGCCATTATATCATTGGAGAGATTGGGCTTCCCCCTTATAACATGACAACATAGGGCTTCCCCCTTATATCATTGAAATGTTTTACTCTTTCTTCTTCTACCATTGGTTAAACTGTAACTATAATTTACCTGGACTAAGAGTGAAAGGGCATGTAAAAAGACGAAATTGCCCTCATCTTTCTTCATCTCCCCCTCTCTCTCTTCACGGCGAGCTCAGAGCCCAGGACCTCATGCCAGCCTGGGCCTCGTCGCCAGCCTGGGTCGTCCCGCCGCCCCATGCCACGTCGGTCTCTTCTTCCTCCTCTTCAAGGTCCCCTCGGTTGCGGCGTACCTCCTCTTGCTCCTCGTCCTCGAGCCATGCCGCCATGCACCACGCGCTGCTCCGCCTCCTGCCGTTGGCGGCCGCTGCTGCACCCTCCGCGCCGCCGTGCCGCCTCCAGTGCTCTGGCCCGCCGCCTTGCCCCGGCCCCGTCTGCTTTCGTGCCCCTCTGCCGCCGCCAATCCGTAGAGGAACGGAAGGGGAGGGAGGGGAGCTCGGCGAGGAAGGGAGGCTGGCCAGCGATCGAGGACGCCCTCTGCCACCGCCTTGATAAGGGGGAAGCCCTATGTTGTCATGGTATAAGGGGGAAGTCCAGTGTATGGAATGGTATAATGGAAAGAATCTCGACGCAGAGCGGTCGAGTTGACTCACGGACCACAGCTCGAGCGGATAAGGCAATGAGAGACGAATTGTTTTTTTTTAATTATTTTCATGGGCCATAGAGCCTTGAAGCCTAACGCCATTTTAAGCCTTGGCAGCCCGTCGTTGTGATCCGTTCTGCTGGGCCCAAAGTAAAAAAAGCTGGAACCAATAGGAAGAAGCCACATCACAGGAGCAGGGAAGGGAGCAGGGAGCGGGAGCACGCAAGCCGCATCCAGGTTAGTAGTGGGTGTATGGCAGAAAAATTCGGACTATGATGGTTTGTTGGTTAGAGTTGGACGATGTTGTACGTGGTGACATAACTGACTTTAAAATAGAAAAAAATAACAAACAAAACCAATACCAGATAACAGCCAACACTAAACTAAATTAATACTAATAACGATCTCACCTAAATTAATTAGGAGTAGAGATTGAAATTATGTCCACTTTTTTTATCTAAATTTATCAAAACACAGGAGGAATCACCCGTTCAGCTGTTTCAGCGCATTTTACAGTCAACGGTGCTCACGCTTTGTTAGTATCCACACTTTGACGATGCATCACTTGAACCCAACGACATTTATAGTATGGTCTTTGAACGGAAAAATCCTTCTCTTGTCCTCGCGCGCAGGCCAGCAGAGCGCCTCCTTGCATCAGTCCCACATCAAAGCCATGCCTTGCCCGGTCATCATGCTTCTCACCGTGTGCCTTGCCCGCGCCGCCACCCTCACGGTCTTTATCGGTCTCTTGTGTTACAAGCTGAGCCTGAGGAGGGGTAGTCTTTTTGTGATTTCTAGTTATTATATAAGTGGATTTGTTTTAATTAAAGAATTAGATATATGTAACCGAGTGAGAAAACAAAAGGGTAGGCTTTGCCCAAATCTCAACCACCTCCCGATGCTCTCCTCTTTCCCTTCCCTTGTGCGAGTAGAGGTTTCTCGCACCCGCCACCGCCGCTAGCAGGCAGCAGCTGTCCCCTCCTCTGCTTCCTTCTTCCCATCCAGGCGTCGGTGAGGAGGCTCGAGGAGACGATGTCGTCTTCTCCGCTGTCAGCAACAGCGGAGGAGAAGCCGTTCCCGGATGAGGCGCTGGCTTCGAAGGAGATGCCACCGGAGGACTTGCACATCCAGGCGTCAGCGGAGGAGAAGGGATCCCCGGATATGAGGATGCACCCAGAGGAGTTTTCGTCCGTGGATAACAAGAAGCCTTTAAAGGAGGGGGGGGGGGGGGCACGGACATGCGTGTTAGTGCTGAGCAGCGCCTGGCGAGAACAAAGTCGTCGACCACCCGTAACATGGATGGAAGAGAGATGAAAGACGGCGCCGTAGATGGTCGACGGAGGCAGCAACGAAGAGGAACGATGCCGCCTAAATGAGGAAAGGTGTCACGCCCTTACGTATAACAGTCACCACGTGGACCATGGAGAATATCGGATGTGCGGCATCCAGAGGGGGCGTAGATGAGCCCACGCTCATGAAATCCGTGTTTGCAAAGTTGCAAAGCAGCTGCTGGAGGGGTCACGCCATCTGCGACGGTTGCCAAGGAGCTGCCGGAGGGAGGTACGCCATCCGCAGAAGTGCGATCAGCGGAGGAGAAAAAGCTCTTCAAGACCTCGTGCGTGAACCCCTTCTTAGAAATCAGGAGGTCGTCCTACTCCTACTTCCTCGACGTGCCGTACCCGAAGGGCGCCGTGCAGTTCATGGTACTTGTCTCCCTCCTCTATGCCATTGATCATGCCACGGTTGCTATGTCGTGTTGCTGGCCAACCCACAACATTTGTTTCGACCTTCTCGCATATGGTCAGTTCATACTTCTTCATTGGGACAATCAGTCTGTCAAAGATGTCGTTCTACAAGGTCTTTGTCAAGCTACTATGCACCAATCAGTTGCACCCAAAAGCCTAAGCTGATAGGAAAGGCTGGACAATTCACTTATGGTTCAACACTCCTCCTCACGTGCAGCTCCCTCGGGGCGTAAACGTGGAAATATGAGTAGCGTAGCGGAAAATGCGGTCACTAGGACTTGAACTCAAGACCTCTGGCTGATACCATATTAAGCTACTATATACCAACCAGTTGCAACTAAAAGTCTAACCTGATGGAGAAGGGTGGTCAATTCACTTATGGTTCAACACTCCCTCTCATGTGCACCTTCCTCGGGGGCGCAAACATGGAAATAGGAGCGACGTAGCGGAATATGTGGTCGCCAGAACTTGAACTCAAGACCTCTGGCTCGATACCATGTTAAGTTACTATGCACCAACCAGTTACGCCCATAAGTGAATTGTCCACCCTTTCCTATCAGCTTAGGTTGGTGGGTGCAACTGGTCGGTGCATAGTAGCTTAACAGTCTTTTTCTGGATTTTGTATGGTGATCTGTTATATGTGGCTGCGATACACTTCAATTGGTACTAATAGTGGCGCCACTATAGATACTCTTCTGACGTTTTATTCTGCTGGAATGTTTGGACATGCCATTGCTGAGTATCTTTAGCGTGGGGATACAGTGGAATCCATAAACGTAATCCCTTCACCTCCAATCAAGCCTAGTGAGGAATCGGTTATCCATTTTATTTTCATGTATGGTTTTATATCTCTCTTTGTGGTTGTGCGCATGGTTTCCTTGGTAGCATACTCAGCATCAGTGCTTCTTATTATTGCTGTCAAGGACCATGTGAATGTTCCCTTGTTCATTGTTGAGGAACTCGTAGCAGAGATACTTCTTCTTTCATGATGTGGAGTTGCTTCATGGCTCTGATCCTTCAGGAACAAACTGTTGTAACTCTATCCACAATGTTATACAAGATTCCTGCTTGTGTTGTTGGGTTCTACCTTCTCAACAATGTGCTCTCATATGCCATGGGTGAAGTCGCTGCAGTGCTCACAGTCTGGTCCGCTCCTATGGCTATGGCTGAATTCTTTGGGTACATCTTTGCTATGTTTGCACGTTACAAGAAGATTTTAAAGAGGTATTGTATTGTTCACTTTTTCACTACTCCCTTCGTTCTAAATTATAAGACGTTTTAGATTTGGACACGAGAATGAATTAGAAGTGAAAAAGGTAGGTACATAGAAAATGAGAAGGAGAGAGAGAATTAAGGATGCATTGAGAAGAGTAAAAGGTGTATTGGGATGCAAGGGTGTTTTATAATTTGAGAAAACTTGAGAAGTCTGAAGTGTCATATAATTTGGAATGGAGGGAGTACAATTTATCTCAAGCAACATTTATCACTGGAGTATATATTCATCTTGATCAAAACTTAATGTTTCTCTACCCATATCATTAGCTTGTCGCAGGATGGACATTGCCATCAGAAGTCTATGATGCAAAGGGTGCCTGACGAGCCTAATCAGAAGGTAGAGCCAAACTTGTAAGAGTTGAGGCTGATGTGTGAAGAAGAGCTATCCTGTTCTAGCTACCCTAAAGTTGATGTGTGAAGAAGAGCTCTCCTATTCTAGCCACCCTCTGCTGATGGAGGGTTTAACACTTGTCATATATTATCTCTATTGAGTGGTTGAGCAAACTATAAGTGCAAACTTTAATGTGTGGTTGGACAAAGTGTTAAGTCACTTCCTGCTACTATGCTCAAAAGGGTTGTTGCGTGTAAAATTATGCAGGGACCAAAGTGTTAAGGCTTTTGATAATAATTATGTCCCGGACGGAAATTTTTGACAGAGCTTATAACGAAATGTCTTATGCGAAGACTTCAGGTTTACTCTGATTTTTGCAGTGAAGACAGTTTGTTGGCCCAGTCTGTTGCATTGTCAATTTAGATTGCTTTGTTTCACTAAAAAATATGATGAATTCAACTGCGGCATTGCAATGTCTCATTTACTGGCCGCATCAGGAAATAAATCCAATGTCAAGCAATGCCTCCAGTAACAGTGTCCACTCACCCCACATCAATTTGACATTCCGAGTACCCTCTGGGTTTCACAATTTTAGTCAGCTAGCCCAGTATGTTGTTACAGGGGTTCTTTTTTTCAATTTTTTGAGAATATTATCCTGTTGATATACCGGTTTTCTTATCATGTGGCCCCATTTAACAGCCTGTTACTAGAATATTACAAACTACTCCCTTTTATTCTGTCTCAAATTATGTCGTTTTGTGATGTCGTTTTGTGTTAGGGGGGGTGAGGAACTTGTTGATCAAAAGAAGTATCTTGAGGAACGGTGCAAGCCACAGTGTGTGAAACCACTTTATGAGTATGAGGTCAGCACTCCTTTTTCTTCCTACTGAAGCTCAAAGTTTACCAATCTTTAGTTTATTGTCTGACATATTGTTTAGTTGGTATAGACTCCTACTTGATACTAGTTCTATTTCTTTCTGAAAGTTTGAGTGAAGGAAATTCTCACGAAGTTGAGTGAAGTAAGTTCTCACGAAGTTTTTCTCGACAAAAACGCAAAGATTGTGGATACCTGGCCTGTTAGCCAGGATTTTGTATTAGTCCTAAAGTTTGTTTGTTTGTTTGTTTTCCACCATTGATCAGTATGCTTGTCCTAGTTTAGGCAATTTGATTGTTATCCTTACCAGTTTTTGCAAGCTGCAAGCCTTGATATGTATTGTATTTATTTCTAGTGGTAAATACCCAAGCTAATAGTGTTCTTCAAGTGACATTATGTTGGAGCTACTCCACCGAAGGGCGTACGAATGGGAAGTTGGAGGTCGAGTCGAGGGCTCACGCCGGCGGCGAGGAAACTTCGCGGTCCTTTTGGCCGGCGAGAGGAACGCAAGAGCTCAGTAGCGAGGCAGTTGTTTGGACATCCAGAGATCAGATTGATCTCCAAACATAACCTTCATTCATTCCATGTCTTATGTTTAGTAATATATATCCACGTTACAATAGCCAGCAGTTTCGGCTTTACACAATCCAACAGCTATGATTACACACACGGAAATCAAATCTAAAACTGCTCACACAACGTGGGAGCATGATGGAGCGTCAGGGGCGCAGCCGTTGGGGCCAATAGCTCACATGTGACGTCTTTGGTGGAAATTGGCCAAGAGGCACGACATAGTTGACTATAATAGCTCGCGTGCGACATCTATGTAGAGAAAAATAGCCAGAACCTACCAACGGCCTTGACACTTTATGGATTTGGTTGTTAGTGGCCATGGGACCCAATCGAAACATTGTGGTGCATGAATCTGTCTGACGGACCGACCAAATACCAGTTTAGCGCCATCTGAGCGACGGCAAATTCCGGCAGGGCGACCTCAGAGTGCTGTCTCCGGCATTGACATCCCTCTCCGGTGTTGCTCTCTTCGGTGGCACGAGTCTGTCTACTGGACCGATCGAAGACCTCCTGCGACTGCTTTCTCTGAGCGGCGTACCAATCCCTCTCTGGCAGCGCGTGCCCTCAGAGCGCCGCACATCCCTCTCCGGCGCCGCATGGTCTAGGTCCTCAGCGACCTCTGAGGTGAGTCAAATCGCCCCCTAGTCACATTCCCATCCGAGTTGAGCCCCGAGTCTGACATATTCGCGCCCGATTTTGCCCGAGTTGCAGTAGTCTGACAAAAAAAATAGATGGCCCCAAAACAGATAGGGCGCCCAAAACAGATGGAGCAGGGAGAGACAAATTCGAGGTAATCTCTACACCTCGTGCTGATTTTGCTTTCGATTAGAGCTCTTTTGCTTCCAATTTTTACATTCTCTCACCATTGTCGAAACAGGGGGAGCGGCGTAGCTTCGAATGGTCCGTTAAATTCCCGTTTTTCTCTGTCGTGAAGCTAGCTGATGGTAGCCTGAGGACCATAGAGCAGGAGAGATTGGTTAGTTGGAAGGTTGATTGTGCAGAGATCGACCCGCAGGACCTTGTCAACCAAGAAGCGCAAGCAGTGAGGAATTTGGTGGACAAAATTGGGGAGAGTATTCCTTGGGGTCCGGAGCAAGAAGTGGCATTGATACACTTCGATGAATGGAAGGGCGAGTATGTGAGAATGGAGGATGGCAAAGCGCTTGTCGATGAAATCGATCGGCAAGACGGCTGGACAAGCAAACGTGTTACATTTCTTGTCGAGCTGGTGGATCTGAAATCTGATTCTTGTGTTGGATATGTGCCATCAAAGTTGGCTATGCAGATTACAGATAATGATTGGGCTGCAAGTAGACAGATAGATCCTATTTCAACCGAAGTGACAGTGTTTGCTGATGATACACAAGAGGGATGTGACGGTGCTGCAAATATGGTTGTTGTTGACTGGAATTCAGTACAACTACAAGAGCGTACTGATTTGGTCATTGCACCAATGACTGACACTAAGATGGCCAAAATTTTAGGAATTCCAGTAGATGATAAATACAATGAGAAGGAGAAGGAGAGGGATGGGGCTGATGCGGCTGTTGGTTCTGAAGATGTGGATCTAGAGTTGATGAACGAAGCTGCTGATGAGGTAGATGATTACAATGATGATGAGTTCATAAATCTATATGACTCAGATAATCCTGTAATTGAAGTAGGAAAGTGTTTTCCAAGCATGAAAGAGTTTAGGATGTGTTTCAAGACTTATGCAGTGAGGAGGGAGTTTGACGCCAAGACTGTGTGGACAAATACAAAGAAATTTTATGCGAAGTGTAGAGGCTTTGATGGGGGTGCAAAGCCTTGCAAGTGGTACATTTCTGCTAGAAAACAACCTGGTGTAGGTACCATCAGGGTTAATCAAATGCCACATGAACATACTTGTATTACTAGTTCACAGGTTGTATCAAAGATGACATCACAGGCCTGGGTTGCACAAAATATCAGTCCTATTTTAGTCAAAACACCAAACACTACTGCAAAGAAACTGAGAGTAGACCTGGAGAAGCAGTTCCCTATTAAGGTGAAGTATACCACAGTGTGGAAGGCAAAGCAGAGGGCAATGAAAGAGTTATATGGTGATTGGGCAAATACGTTCAGGATGTTGTATAGTTTCAAGGCAGAGGTGGAGAAGAGGTCACCTGACAGTGTTGTGGAGATAGATACAGAGGTTGCACCTAATGGTAAGGTGTATTTCTCCAAATTTTTTATGGCTTTAAAGCCTTGCATTGATGTGTTCAAAGCAGGGTGTAGGCCATATTTGAGCGTAGACTCATCTTTTTTGACTGGAAAGTGGACTAGTCAATTGGCAGCATGCAATGCTCTAGATGGACATAACTGGATGTTTCCTGTTGCTATTGGCATGTTTCAATCTGAGTCAGATGCTTCATGGACATGGTTAATGATGCAGTTGAAAAGATGCATTGGCCTAGTGGCACCTTCAGCTATACACACTGATGCTTGTAAAGGGCTAGAAAATGTAATCAAGAGTGCATTTCCACATGCTGAGAAGAGGGAGTGCTTCGGCCATATGTGGTTGAATGTGATGAAGGGTCATAAAGGAGAAGTTTTTGGGCGGCTGTGGCCAGCAGCAAGAGCTTATAGCAAAAAGGCACATAATCATCACCTTACCAAGGTGTATGCAGCAGATCCTGAGTTTGAGCAATGGGAGAAAATATACCATTCCTTGCTGTGGTATAGGTCAGGATTTAATACGGCCATCAAGTGTAACCATATCAATAACAATCTGGCTGAAAGTTTTAACAACAAGGTGAGACAGTTGAAAGACTTGCCTGTGCATGACATGGTTGACCAAATCAGGATCATGATCATGCGAATGTGGGAATTGAGGAGAAGAATAGGTGATGCTTTGCAAGGGGATAAGCTTCTAGCAGTGGTTCAGCAAGTGGTTAACTGGAGCAGAAATCTTGCACATTTGGTTGTTGAGAGTTCTTCTTTGTGGGGCGCTGAAGTAAGAGATACCAAGACTGGAAGGAGGCATGTGGTTAACACTGATCTACATGAATGCACATGCCTCGAGTGGCAACATACTGGAAAACCATGTGAACATGCCATACTCTTCTTGGCTAGTAAGCCGAAGGTAAACATGCACCCTTATCTGCATGAATATTATTCAGTAGCAAGATTCAAGGCTGCATATGCAACTCCAATAGCACCACTTACAGATCAGTCTCAGTGGCCTAAAGTGGAATTTGAATTTTTAATGTGTCCCCCCCTTGCCAAAAGAAAGGCTGGCAAGCCTAAAATGAGAAGATACAAGGCTTGGTACGAGAAAGGTAGCAGTAGTAAGAGGGGAAAAAAAGATGATAAACCAAAACGGGCACAAAAAGGCAACAAAAACAGATGCAAGATGTGTCAGGAACTTGGCCACCGAGCTGGATCCGCCAAATACCGTTACACTCCAAAAAAGCCAAAGTAAGTTTCAGGAGAAAAAACATTTCACCATCCCAATTCTGGTCTATAATTTACTTTGATTCTGTATCATTTTAATATTTTCAAGAAAAAGCGTTTTTTCGATCTTCTAGTGCGACCATTTTTTCGATCTTCTCCAAATGTCCTCAAACTCGAGTGGTAATATCTACTGCACCTACAACATCAATCCGAATATGTTTTTGAATTTTTGAATTTTTCCAAGCTTTTTTAATCAATCCGAAATCATAAACGGGCGTCTTGGGCTCTTGGGCCGACTTCATCAACGGGACTCGTTGCACAACTCGCTGACAGGCCGTCCCCACATGTCGGCGTCAAGTTCTTCGTCTGTTCTTGCCGAGTGTTCACTTTTTTTCTTTTTAATTAGTAATTAAATCTTCAAATACGGATAAATCTCAAATTTCAAGTCCAAATTTGATTATTTTTGTTTCTACGATCTTACAAAATACAACTCTATTCTTTTGTGCCGGTTTCAACCATGTGTATCGGTATTAGAGTGATAGGTGTATGCACAATATTCATATCACATGGATGCATGTATAATGTTCATACATTATGGATGGGCTACTCCATTTTGAACATACTTTTTTATCATAATATCAAAAAATATATATATAAAATATAGGGTGGTTGCATGTCACATGAAACAACCACATGCAAAATCTCATCTCCAAAAACCTTATAGTTTTAGAATTAAAAATCGCCTAAATATTCATAAATTCAGTATAAAATTGTTTTTTTTGTAGGGAACTAGAGATGAAAAGTTAGGATCTGCAATCTGGTATATACATGTAACACATGTTTCTACCCATGCAGTAAAATTTTTGGAATTTATTGAAACAATTTTTCCCTATTAACCTCAAACTACTAGTGTCATTAAGCTAAACTTTCATATCAGGTACATGATCTGAAATTCAAAATATTGAATAAACGGAAAGCCACATTATGTATTAAGTATAACAACCAACTTAAGCTGTTCAATTTGCTATATTTGTTGAGATATAAATCACCAAAATATTGAATAAATGGAAAGCGTACTTTTGTAGGTCGCTTCTGCAGCTCGGACACGAAATAAAGAATCTGGGAGCGTACTCTTGTAGGGCGGGGGTGTTCGTTTCCCAAGGGAGACTGCGCGGTGGGCCGAATAGAACATCGGACCCACATTTCAGCGACCTCGCGCAGTTTACACATTGATTTATTACCATCGTTAGATTCGTGAAGCAATTTACAACCTATCTGTACAAATGATTTGTAATTACATTTTGTTTAGTAATCCTAAATAGCAAGATTAATTAGGAGCCATGAATAAGAGGAGAATGCAAAGGAACTCAAACTTTTTGACCCTGCAACGAACAGCCCCTGGCGTGTGATTTAATGTTGATTAGACGATGCGAGAAGAGCGATAGAATTGATAGAACAGGTATGGCCAGCACGCATCGTTTGCAGCGCGTAGCATTGATCACGCGCCAAACTGGCGAGCCAATTGGGAAACGAACAGGCCCGATCACACGCAAACGATATTGACTCGGGCTCCTTCGCATTCTCCTCGGGCTCCGTCGCATTCTCCCCGGACTCTTGACTCCTACCCATTCTAGTCTATAAAATGGGAGGACTACCACTCGGATCAACCATTCCTCTCGCCTCCTGACGCCGTTGTTCTTCGGGAGCCTTCTTCTTCCCCTTCTTTTCAAGGAAAGCTTCCCACCCTCCCCACCGATGGACGGCTACGAACCTTGGCGCCATGGCCCGTCTCCTCCGGGACGGAATCCACGACACCGCTGGGGGTAAGCCCGCATCATGGTGATCTCCTCCTGGCCTTCTTCTGTTCCCATTTCTAATCATCGTTATCCTCGTTCTCATGTAGTGATGGCCATGGGGCAGCTCCACCGCCCCCTGTTCCTCCACCTGCCCCTGCTGCTCCACCGACCCCTTCTACTCTCCCAGGGCCTCTCACGGCTGCTTTGGCGGCGGCGGAGCAGTAGGCGGAAACCGCACATGATCGCCTAGCCGTAGCAGACGCCAAAGTAGCTGGTACGTAGCATGTTAGCTATTCCACCCCTTTCTCTCTCTCTGCTTTTGATTTTTGACTTCTTCTTGGATCCTTGCCCGCTCAGCTCTGACGGCCCGGCTGGACGAGATTGAGGACGCCGCCGCCATCGCCAAGAAGGAGATGAACCTCCGCGGCGATACCGTGGCTACTCGCCTTCGCGACATCCTGGCGCGTGCGCGAGACCTCGCCAGAATTGGTGCCTGTGAAGGTGCCGCCCACGCCCTAAGCCTGGCCCACCTGGACTTCGGCGAGAACTTCCTCCACCTCGCTCCGACCACCAACAACGATGACTTCGACAATATGCTGTTGGAATACATGCCACAGCGACTGCCATCACCGACGAGTTAGGAGCGGATAATATACTGCTCCGGCTTTTCGATGATGAAGAGTAGAGTAGTAGACGACAGGCCAATGGAAATCTTGGTCATCAAGACCAAATTTTGTAACCAATCTAGTTGGCCTCCTCTGCTACTTTTTCCTTATCGTATGCAACCAATATGTAATCTGCGGATGACAATCTATATTTGTAATCCACTTTTATCAATAAATATCTAAGGGTCCCTTTGGTACTACTTCTTGTACTATAATTATTTTTTTTTCAGAAGCAGAAGCATAAGTTGTTTTAGAATACAAACCAAACGGGGCCTAAAACTGATGGGCCGCGCTCTTATGAATAGCAGATGGGTCGTGCTCTTATGAATAGCAGATGGGCTGTGCTCTTATGAATAGCAGATGAGCCTCGGGTGGGAGCGGCGAGGCGAGTGGATGACTACGGGCCGTGCTCGTATGATAAACTATGGGCCGCGCTCGTATGATAAACTATGGGCCGCAAAGGTTGGCCTGGGACTGGGGTGGGAGCGGGGAGGCGAACTGGGGTTAAAGTCAACAGAGTCAATGCACAATCAACAGAGCATGCAACTGAACAAACTTGATTACAAATCTACATTCAAACAACATCCCCACATCTAAATCTAAATTCCAAACCTGAATACCAACACAAAAAAATGGCAACTATACAAACGTAAAATGCGCCAGCCATAATATTGGATTGCTTCTTCAATTCCACAATCAGGCTCAACTGCTTATTCAGTTCCACAATCTGTCAACTGCTTGTTCAGTTTTTGCAACTCCTCATTCACCAAAAAATCATCCTTGAGATCTCCTCCTCCATAGTGGATGACATGCGAGCCGGGATTGGTTCAATTGGGGGGAATACTTCAACTTCAAGCCCTCGATCCCGAATGTACGAATCCACCCACTCAAAATGACTGCAGGGCTTCAAATCCTGAAATGAGGAAGGCAAACCCTAAAATCCAATTTGAAACTACAAAATCCAAATCACGCCAAATTGAAACAAACCCTATCTTCCCATCCTTCCCCTTAAATAGCTTGCTCTCGCATTTCACAAATTCCCGACCAACATTGCCCATCCGCGAGCGCACACATGTCAAGCGCTTCAGTGGATCTAGGCAAGGGCAGTCGGGGCATGTACTCAAAGGGAATTCTCCATAATGCGGCCATTCCTTCTGGGGGACTTCTGGAAGCCAGAAGCGGAGCTGGACATCGCTCGCCGCCACCAATGCGGACCGTTGCCGGAGAAGAGGAAGAAGAAGGTGTGCGAGGAAGAACAGGGGAAGGGAGGAGGCAATGGTAATGTCAGGGCCAGGGCACAAGAACAGGAGCGGAGGGCTTGCTAGGCCTCTTAAGGGTGACGTGGATAAGTAGTGGGTCCCACAGAGCAACGTTAAACTGGTGGGTCCCACGTTCGAACATAATCTACAACCGTTAACTACTTAAGGGCTTAAAATAGCCGTGTCGGGTCGTGGCTATATGGGTCGTTCCAACCATCGCATGTGAGCTGTGACACCCATGCCACTAAACTAGGGTTGAAATCATGAGGAGCTTAAACTTGAGGCAGGGTTTAAACTAGAATTTGTCCAAATTCAAACTTAATTGAAGCAATTTGAAAGGCATTTGAACTACAAGTCCAAAAATTTAATGGAACATGCCCCCACTAAAAATATATGTTGACCACCATGATCAATTAGAATTTTGAGGAATTTATCATATTTTTATTTTATTAATTAATGTCCCAAATAAATGGTAAAAGGGTTAAAAACTAGCTCTATTCACAAAATTCCTATTTAAATTTGGTTAGTAACTAATGATAGTTAGTATTTTTATAAAATATTGCACATCATGAGGAACACTTCCATATTTTTAGAATTATCATAGGATCTATATTTTTAAATATATAAAATTATTAAGATAGTGCTGTTTTGAAAACCAACAAAAAAAAGAAAAATCCTACGGGTCCCACCTGTCAGGCTCGCCTGTGTCTTCACCTCTCGCGCGGGCCCGTGCTGCCGGCGCCGACGCGCCGCGTGGCGCCCGTACACCGGTGGGAGCCGCGGCGGCCGGCCGACCGGGTGCCAACCGAGGCCCGGTCTCCCCCTCCCGACACCCCTTGCCACACTCCAACCTGTCGGCTACCATTTTGGGAGGGAAAACCCACCCCCACCGCCACCTCCATTTCCGCCGGTGGGAGCTCGCCGTGCCGCCACTCCAGGCCACCGTGGCATGGATCTGCCGACTTGTCGGCCCCGCCTCACTTCCCGCCCCCGATTACACCCTCCACCGAGCCGCGCGACGACTTCCACTGGCCGTAAGAAAGCGGACACCGACGACCCCCCGTTCTCCGCCTCCGCCGCTCGCCGTCGGCCGCTCCGGTGAGCCCCGCCTTCTCCTGACCCCACTCCCGTGCTCGGCTCGCGAGGTCCCCGGCCTCCCTAGGTCGAAGTCGGCCGATTCCGGCGGCGGCACCGCCCGGCTCCACCGCGGGCCGGCAATGCCCCACCGCGGGCCACATGGGCCGGATCCGGTGTGGCTACACCCGGATTTGGTCCCCCTCGCGCCGTGGCCCTCTGTGTGGCCAGATTTGATTGGTCGGGGTCAAAAATCTGGTTTTCCCCTTTGATTTAAATTCCAAAAAATCATCCTTAGCTTCAAAAATGTGTAACTAATTCGTTACTTGGTGTTTTGAGGTGAAACAAAATTTCCTGGTATCCTCTGACCATGCCCTATTGTAAAAAAAATAACAAACTTTCTTGCATGTTAACATGTTATTCAAAACTAAATTATTTGTGGCACACCCTAAATAAACCATAAGTAATTCCCTGCAATTGTTAAATTATTGAAACTTGGTAATTAATCCTAATTTGCAATGCCTAATCACCCTGCAAAGTTACAAATATTAGTTCCCTGTAATTTAGTCTCTAGTAATTATTTAGCCTTTAGCATTGTTTTATTTATTTAAAATTATTGGCTCAATGCATGTGAATGAAAATTTGCCAATAAATCATTCCTGATATGTTCTATTTATAGTAAATCACCCATATGCAATTGGCTTTCAGAATCATGCTAAAATGATTAACTCCTTTCCAAAACTCGACGATTCCGTAAACCCTATTAAAACGCTAAGTAGCATCTTCGATGGACAACACCCCGTACTTTTTGTACCCAATTTTCACTATTAATTTCTGGAGTCCATGAAGGAAATACACTACACATGCCCACAACCTATCTCGATCATAGGTGTTATAGTACTAACTGATTTAACACACCTCATACACTATTACATGAAATATTGTTGCTATAACGTATTTGCTAAGGAAGTGCCATGAATTAACTAATATCCTCATGCATCATATCATTCACATCATATAGGTCACGAGGTGAACCACGTGGAGCTAGGACCCGAGCAGGAGCCAGAAGGACAAGGAGCTAACCCTGCTGACCAGGAAGCCACTCAAGGCAAGACCCGGTGCATCCCACCAAGTTTTACTCTTTTTATCTTATCACTAGTTAGTGTGTTATAGTCTTGCCTGTGCATTAGGTTTGTAGGAGTTGTTTGAAAACCTAGAATTTGTAGTAGGTTCCGCATACATGATAATAGCCTCAGGACGATAGTCGCTCTGCTTAATTTAGGACGATCATTCGTCGAGTGGTATGGAGACCACTCATAGACCAGGAAATATTATCACTTGGGAATGATGAAAGAGGAAGGAAAGTTGGAATGGGATAACAAATGAAGACTGGACGAGCAACTAGGTGGAAAGGGAAGGACAGCTTGTCTTCAAGAAGGTAGCCCCGTCCGAGTCATCTAAGGCTACGCCTCGTGTCCGGTCCTATGAGGTCAAGTTTGAATATACTGTTTGCATGCTGGAGTTATGGGCCCAGTAAACTAATATAGCTACGACTACTGCCTGGTCGGAAGATAGCCTTCTCCCTTCTTTGGTGGAACTGGGGCTGAGAGGAGGGAGAAATCTACCCACGGATGGCGGCATGGGGCGCATCGCGTTGGGGGACCCTCCTCGGGGGAGTCTGGACCTGGAAGACCCTGTGGTACCGTAGCGAAAGGTGCTCCATGCGGCTTCCATGAAGTACGTGTGGATTGTGCAAGCAGGTTCTCCTGCAGGATGTAAATCGATTCGAGTCGCTGCCCCTCACAGTAACGAGTACCACTTGATCACTGCTCTAGAACAGTGTCGGAAGCCATTAATTTGTTGAAAGGGTTTAATGTTGCTGTTTGGAAATTATTATTAATTGTATTGCAACCATGATTGTTATAGATATAGTGCAAACTAAATTT
This sequence comes from Eleusine coracana subsp. coracana, assembly GCA_032690845.1. Taxonomy (NCBI): domain Eukaryota; kingdom Viridiplantae; phylum Streptophyta; class Magnoliopsida; order Poales; family Poaceae; genus Eleusine; species Eleusine coracana. The sequence goes on along the minus strand of CM064434.1, from coordinate 5,901,584 downwards.
ACTATACCTATTAACTTAACTTGATGCTAAAACTTGAAAAACTAGGGATTTACCATTAGGCTGGCTTTTGGCAACCTGAACCCCACCTTTAGCTTGTGCATGTCTAGGAGTCGGCTGTAGTTGGCCACCTTGACGGGTCAGTCTTGTTGAGTAAACTAGTTACTCAGGGTGACGTTCTATGTGGTTTCAGATGACCAGGGTGGAGACTGCCACTGCGGTGGGAGGTTCCACTGGGAAGGCCAGCGACCTGACTGCTGGAACATCGAGTGGGAACGGTGCACCGATGATGAGGAGGAGTAGACCATTGATTGTCGGCACGGTGTTCGGGCAAACACCTACAAGCCGGATGTTCTGTGTGAATCGTTGTGAGAGGACGAATGTATCTTACTTATCCCGTTGAACCATTTTATTTCTGATAAACTATTCGCTTCCGCACTTTTAAAGATTCTGGTTTGTAATTTAAATTCGGTTTTATGTAAAACTCTGTACTCTATCTACGTTCCCTTTGCAATTATTTTCGTTTGTCGTATGTTGTACTATTGGACATCACAACGTGTGACGTCACCCGAGAATGATCCTGGAATGGAGCCGTCTCCGTGGTAAGGCGGTTCTGTTACATGAGCTATTCTATCCAACGATGTCGTATCCCAGAGAATAGATGTGAAAGACGTCGCATGTGAGCTATTATCCTCAGCCGTTTCCTCGTGTAGACCTGTCCGACCATAACACATTATTCCTGCTATCCTGTTCTCACAACATTTTTATGATATTCTGAGAGTTGGGCTATGTACCTTTCAGTTGTAGTTGCATGATGCCAGCAATATATTTCTTATCACCTCGAAATTGACATGCTGCATATAATATCAACTTTTTATTAGCCGTTCAGCTGTTGTAATAGGATGGATGACAATGGAACTTTTATGTGAAGCAATTTCAACATATTTGTGGTGCTTGTTCAATAGATCTGATCACTATCATTTTTTTTTAGAAATGCGTGAAGAGGGTCAAGAAGGATGACGCTGGGCAGAAACACTGCACGGGCAATATTTTGATTACTGGTCATGCATTGACAAATGTGTAAGTACTTCCTTTCTGTTTACAGATTAATAATATTTCTTAAGTAAGTAATAGAAAAGTGCTACCAAGCTATATAGTAACACCCTTTCTGTGAAACATGCATCTGCAGGTAGCACCAAAACTTCTTAAGCAGCTCAAATGATGGTGCTATGGTTCTTTTCTTTCGGCATGTGACTTGTACACTTCAGAAACTGGCTGGGCTTGTGATTGTGTCTTGATTCCGCAAACTTGTAATAAATTCTACAATCTTCTGTTCGGACTGAGCATTGGTACATGGATATTCAATTTTGTGAAGCACGTTCTTCTGTAGTGGATCAATGTTCCTGCGCTCCACTTTTTTTGGTTGTTCCTGAGGAAGGGATACATTAATTGTTGCTTAGTTACGACCATCACAAAATAGAGTTAGTAGCTTATTGCACCACAAAATCGAGGCTTTATTTTGCACTACACACTAGTGTGTCGATTCATCTTATTAGCTTATTGTGATGTCAAGAGAAACTGCACCTGTGGAAGGCCACACATATCCCTCTGCATTCTCTCAAAAGGGTGATAGCACGTTAAAAGTATGTTTGGTATGTTATGTTCACCTAATATGGGTGCAATGTGTTTGGGGTTGCAATTGCAACATGAAACGATATCACAATCAAGATTCACGATATATGATAGAAGCTTCATCGTTGAGTGTCAAAATTTGGAAACAAGAGTGCTGAGTGTCAACCTAAGATCCTTTTCCCCATTATAAAAGAAAAAAATAATAATAACCTGGACATGGAACATATTATAACAATGGATGAGGATGACCATTACTTCTAAATGTGTAAAGCTGTAAAGAAAGTTGAAGAGACCTGAACATGGAACATATTAGGCTGAACAAGTTAGAACAAAGAACTGCTGTAGAAACGTGGAGGGAAAAACTGAAGCCGGAGAATGATATAGTGCAAATTTCAACTTCGACAGATGGAGTGCTAGAAATAACAGAGAGCACATGATGACAGCCGCTGAGTTTGTGCGCACATCACATCGTCTTACAGCAGATTATAAGAATATTTGTGACGAGAAAGCAAAGAAAGTTCAGAACATGCCTGAAGCTGAAGTTTGATGGGTGCCAGCCCCGCAAGACATGCTAAAGATTATCTTCGATGGACACAAAAGGCATCTGGATGTTGTAAAGCTTAGATGAAGCAATCACAAGTTTTGTAAAACAAAACTCAGGCAGTCCGGATCCCAAACAGATCCGCTCATTGTCACTGCCCACTATAACATCAATATTTTGGGCGTCTCAACTAACCTTGCGAATACAGGAGTACGTATCATCGAAACACATGTCAATCACAGGAAAAAAGGGATCAAGCTTCGTTACAAGATTCTGCCCCACTCACTAACGATGCAAAATTGTAGATAAATCAAAGAAACACACCAGCTGCTCTCAACCACTACCTTCAGAGAGGAGAGGCCGTGGCAGGAGTGAGGGGCTGAAAGCAGTTTCAGTGCTTCAAAATGGCGTGTTTGGGAGAGAGTAGGGATTGAAACAATGCAGGTACCTGTCAAAACAACATTCTTCAATCGAAAATTATCACAATGACAACCTCAGACCTGGTTCTCAGTTCGACGCCGAGACGCTTCTGCCAATGCCTTAGTCGCCCTCTCATCTTTGAACCACGTGCAAATTGCCTCACAGGAATCCTTGAAGTCTTTCCAGATGGCCAAGCAGGACTCCTTGATGGCCAAGCAAGACTCCTTGATGGCCAAGCAAGACTTGACACAACTTTTCATGAAAGCAGTTTTACCTGTCCAAATGCCAGCAACCAAAGCATCGTAGCTTGATTTGAGTTTCTTTGGCCCAATGCACCGACAAAAGGCTAGTACGCATGTGATGCCAAGACCGACAGATGTCATCCACTGTAAATGAAAAAGAATATGAAAATATGAGTACAAAATAAGGACATCCCTAAAAACAGACATAGAAAAAGAAAATAATCGGAAGAAGGAAGTCCAACCACACAATCTGACATTCGTTGGGCTTTCCTCTGCGGGAGCCTGCGTCCCGGCCTTTTTGTGCAATAAACCCCTCCGGCCGAAGACTAGTGATAGGTGGTCCCGCGGAGCTTTCGGCAGGAGTGGCTTATTATAAAATTATTGATTAATAATCATACGAACAAAGAAAGCCTATTTTAGGAGTCCACCATATCAAGGGAAAGGGAGATCAGGCTTGGCCTTCGCTTTGCTTATTCATCTTTCTTTCTTTGCTTTTGAATGTCGGTGTTTTTTCTTTTCCTTCTATTGAAACTAGTAAACCTGATATTTTTTTTCTCGAACACACTGTGACCTTACTAGACCATATACTAGATCATACTTACAGCAAGTGGCACACTGAAAAGAAGATCTGACGCAAGAAAAGACGAAGAAAAGCATAAGTTATGCTTCAAGTGATTAGAAGGCTTGTTTAAAAAAGAAGGGAAAAATTATTTTACTCCTCTGAACAATTCATTTTAAAATTTATATTTATTAAACAAAACCTTACTTCTATGTATACTTCTCAACAAATCAGTACATACCCTCCTATTGAATTTTTTATTTATTCCTTCAGTGAAAAGTCAAGTTTTAACTTTAGGGGTAATTGTTGACTCTGCATATGGTCTACTTCTGGATCAGATCCTCATTTCATCGATAAGGACTGAGAATCGAATTGGCAGCCTCTAGTCCTCTACCACTCAAGCGAAAGATGTAGAACAAAAAATCAATGGGGGCTACCGCTTGAAGACCAGTTGGCCTTTGAGGCAAAAAAACACACTTGAAGATAAGGTAAAAGAGCAGCGAGCTTGAAGGCCAGTCAGCTTCTGTTGCTCTTTCCCTCTGAAACAACAAACAAGGAAGTTCACCTCCCTTCCTAGGCACAGTCGCACAATTCCAACATGTTCAATTTCTCCAGCAATGCCATATGCGGTCTCATCATATCGTAAAGGCTGAGGTAAAAAAAGTGTTGACTAAAAAAACTTGGCACACAACAACCGAAAGGGTTTGGACTCGACGCCATAGTAGAACACCCCATCAGTCCACCCACAGGAATGTTCTAGGTAATGCTTTATCTAGGACAACAGTTTCATCAAGTGGCACGAGGTGATGCTAGCGAAGGGAACACACAAACTTCTAATTTAATTGCCTTCTCTTTCTATCATGGGTGTTGTTGGATAAATTAGCACTTTTAGTTTTATATTAATCTAGAAATAAATTATAAATATGATTAATAGATTGCATAATAAACTAGACAAGTCTACGCAAAATCTAAACAGGTCTATTAGGCCAGACAAAAGCATAGCATCTACCATACTAGTAACATCCATCATAGACAAATAGACTACGAAAGCTAGTATAGAAAACATGGTGTGAGATGAGAGTACGTACGTTTCCTTCTGGACTGGGTAGAGGAGGCGGTGACGATGTGCAGTACCGTCACGTTGTTGACGACGGCGGCTGAGACCGACTCGACGATTAGAAAGACGAGTCGTGGCGACGAGCTTGACGAAGACGAGGAAACGATCGAGCAATCGCGCAGAGTGCTTCCCAAAAACCTTATTCGCCCTCTCTTGGTGCAGGATCATAGAGGACGACAGTTCCAGAGACCTGCTCTCCCGTTCGCCGGTGCACGCCGACAATCGGGATGGAGAAGACTTGGCGACGCAACAGTAGCGTGAGGCAAAATTCTAAGCGATTACGTGATATGATTTGCGGCGGTATCCGTACATATTTATAGGGAGGAACCGCTAGGGTTGGGTGTCCTGCAACCGAGTTGGTTACCATATTAATACGTCGGTTTCCATAATTAAATATATGAAATACGCAGCAAAAAGAAAGTACAAAAGGAAGCCACGCCCCCGCAAGGCAAGGGACCGAATTTCGGCGGACCATTCACGCAGGTGATGCGCGACCGTGCCCATCGCCCACGCCCTGCCCCGCCCCGCCCCGCCTCGCCCGGCCCTGCCCGGCCCGGTGAGGCGAGGCAAGGCGAGCGAGCGCGCGAGTGTGTTCTTCCTTCCTCCCATCCACACACTTGCAAGAGATGCTAGAGCAACCAACCTTATAAGTTGGACTCCATCCACCTCCACTAGCAATGTGGGACTAAACTTTTGCACTCCCACCACTCATGAATGGGCCTTTGAGATTTTTAGAAATTATTGTTATTATTAATGGGCCAAGCCCATATATAATCCCAACAATCTCCCACCAGATCTTAAAGTCCCAGCTAGACTTTGCCTCACCCCACTGTTGTTTAATATACCAGTGTTTTCAGTGGAGACTGTTAAGTTGAACTTCCACCTAGAACAATAAGCTACACTCATTCATAACTTGAACAATGGACTACGCCTTGAATTTCAAGTTTTGTGCAAACAAGTTTCACTTACTGTCATAACTGATACTAGACCTCCAGTAGACTTCTTCGCGGGTGGAGTATATAGGTCGTACTCCCTTGATCTTTCATGAGCTCAATAGAGATCACCCAAATCTCACAGATTGCGACCTTACAACAATCAGGCTCATATAGATGTATTTATTCAAGAATATTCTGTAGGACAACATTTTCGCTATTTAAAGCCAACTGAATACATTAAGGCAACAACCAACCTGCCATACAGATATCGAGAGTAATGCATCGCTTCTCGAGTGGATCACAAAAATGTTACTCTCATGCTAACCAATAGCTTGTTCTTCCCAGGTCCTACTTCACGGGATCTCCGATCACATAGGTTAGGTTACCACTATGGAATAGCACATATGGGTCTCATACCCATCTCCTTCGATGCACTGTCTATCACGTTACGTGATAGCCCCTTGGTGAATTGATCTGCCAGGTTCTCACCAGTTGAAATATATTCTACTGATATGACTCTGGAGTTTCTCATTTTTCTGACAGACTTCAAATGTCTCTTAATATGTCTTGATGACTTCATATTGTCCTTAGAATTGTTCACTTTGACTATCACTGTTTGATTGTCACAATTGATGAGGATTGTCGGTACAGGTTTCTCGACAATAGGCAAGTCCATCAAGAGCTCACGTAGCCAATCGGCCTCAACTGTAGCTATATCTAGTGTGGTAAGCTCTGCTTCCATGGTAGACCTTGTTAAGATGGTCTGTTTGCATGATCTCCATGAAACAACAGCACCACAAAGAGTAAATGCATATCCACTCATGGCATACAGCTCATCAGCATCAGATATCCAATTGGAATCACTATAGCCCTCTAGTACTGCTGGATATCCAGAATAATGAATTCCATAATCCATAGTACCAACTAAATAGTGCATTACCCGCTCAAGCGCACGCCAATGATCATCTCCCGGACAAGAAGTAAACCGGCTTAGTTTGCTCACAGCAAATGAGATATCAGGCCTAGTAGCACTGGCTAAATACATAAGTGATCCAATTATCTGAGAATATCTTAATTGGTCTTTGCCAATTCTCTTATTCTTTCAAAGGATCAAGCTGGGATCATAAGGTGTTGGAGAAGACTTGCTATCCTTGTGAGGCTTTCGAGGTTGTTTAGATTGCACACAACTTGAGCACTTAGAACTTTTGACAATGGAAAAATTGGGAATTAAATTCAAGCTGGACAGTCGAGACATAGAACCAAAATTTAGATGACATAAACGTGAATGCCAAACACTAGCATCACTCTCATTAACACCATCACAAATATAGTTCATAGACTTATTGCAATAATCTGAAAGGGAAAAGCGGAACAAGCCTTCGCACTCATAGCCTTTACCAATTAATTGTCCACTCTTAGACACGACAACTTTATTCGACTCTAACGCTACCTTAAAACCATCCCTACATAAAAGGGAGCCACTAACGAGATTCTTCTTGATAGAAGGGACATGCTGTACATTCTTCAATTGGACAATCTTCCCCAAAATGAACTTCAGCTCGACCGTGCCAACACCATGAACAGAAGCATGTGACCCATTCCCCATTAGGACGGAGGAATCCCGGGTGACCTGGTAAGAAGTAAATAAAGATGTATCAGCACAAACATGAACGTATGAAGCCACCAACAAGTAAATTGAAATACAGAAAAAACATATGGTAAATTACCATACCCACTATTTTCTCCAGCACTGATCACCATGTTCGCAGACTTCTGCTGTGGAGGCTTCCTTCCTTTGCGTTCTGGACACTTCTTTGCCCAATGCTTATTAGAACCGCAAATAAAGCATGCTCCCTTCTCCTTGTTCTTCTTCTTGAAGGTTGTGGTCTGCTTAGGCTTATTGTTCTTGCCCTTGCCCTTACCACCACTGCCATGAGACTGTTGTGGTTGATGCACCATATTGACAATAGTATTTCCCTCGTTAACTTTAGAACGTCCACCCTTCTCATGAGCTTTCTCCTTAACATCAAGAGATGCGATCAAATCTGAGACAGATATGTTCGTCCTCTTGTGTTTAAGAGTAGTGGCAAAATCCTCCAAGTTGGAGGCAATTTGACAATAATGCTCCCAGTCACAAACTTCTCAGGTACGATGATCTTAAGCAATTCGAGTTCCTTCACTATGCACTGTATCTCATGAGCCCGCGCAACGACAGATTCGCCATCTACCATCTTAAAATCATGGTACTGCTCAATGACATACAATTCAACACCAGCATCTGAACCATCATAGTCAGCGATCAGAGCGTCCCACATATCCTTTATAACTGTATGATGGATGTAGACGTCTTGAACACGATCTACTAAAACTCCAATAACAGCGCCCAAGAATATTGTGTTGGCTTCACTGTAGGCCTTTTCCTGATCTGCAGTAAGATCGCCTTCAGGTTTGCCAGTGGACACCCAGAACACATTTATGGCAGTAAGCCACAAAGTGACTTTCACTTGCCATCTTTTGAAGTGCACGCCAGTGAATTTCTCTGGCCTCAGTGCATCGACAAATCCAGCCATATAACTAAAGTGCCTACAATAAGGTTTTTGGATTGTTGGATAAATTAGCACTTTTAGTTTTATATTAATCTAGAAATAAATCATAAATATGATTAACAGATTATATAATGAACTAGACAAGTCTACGCAAAATCTAAACAGGTCTATTAGGCCAGACAAAAGCATAGCATCTACCATACTAGCAATATCCATCATAGACAAATAGACTATAAAAGCTAGTATGAAAAACATGGTGTGAGATGAGAGTACGTACGTTTCCTTCTGGACTGGGTAGAGGAGGCGGCGACGACGTGCAGCACCATCATGTTGTTGACGCAGCGGCTGAGACCGACTCGACGACGAGGAAGACGAGCCGTGGTGACGAGCTTGACGAAGACGAGGAAGCGATCGAGCAGTCGCGCAGAGCGCTTCCCAAAAATCTTATTCGCCCTCTCCCGGTGCAGGATCACAGAGGACGACGGTTCCGGAGACCTGCTCTCCCGTTCGTCGGTGCACGCCGACAATCGGGATGGAGAAGACTTGGCGGCGCAACAGTAGCGAGAGGCAAAACCCTAAGCAATTGCGTGGTATGATTTGCGGCAGTACCCATACATATTTATAGGGGGGAACCGCTAGCATTGGGCGTCCCACAACCGAGTCGGTTACCATATTAATACGTCGGTTTCCATAATTAAATATATGGAATACGCAGCAAAAAGAAAGTGCAAAAGGAAGCCACGCCCCCGCAAGGGAAGGGACCAAATTTCAGCGGGCCATTCACGCAGGTGATGCGCGGCCGCGCCCATCGCCCACGCCTCGCCCGGCCCAGCCCGCCGAGGCGAGCGAGCGAGCACGTGTGTTCTTTCTTCCTCCCATCCACACACTTGCAAGAGATGCTAGAGCAACCAACATTATAAGTTGGACTCCATCCACCTCCACTAGCAATGTGGGACTAAACCTTTGCACTCTCACCACTCATGAATGAGCCTTTGAGATTTTCAGAAGTTATTGTTATTATTAATGGGTCAAGCCCATATATAATTCTAACAGGTGTAGTGCGCCATACCAAAGGTGGTAGCACAGGGTTCTGCACTCTATACAAAACACCCAACAGATAATGGCATTCACCATCTATTGCCGGATCCTGAGGTTGAAGATATCCAGCAGCTCAGTGATGAAGCTGCAGCATATGCGAGCCACCATTTCTCCTCGAAAGACTTGATGAAGATGCCTGCCCCATTTTCAGTTGAGAGGTTGTCTTATTGGTTGCTGCTTTTGCCGTGGTCCACATGAATATTTCAGCCATCCCATCCTTGCCATCCACTGATATTCAGGGAGTGGAAAAGTAATTGTGTAAAGGAAAAAGGGGATAGGTATGCAGTTCTAATATCCTCTCGACCTAGTGATTAGTCAGTGAAATACAAAGCGCACACTTCTAATCCTAGCTACGTGTTTGTGGCTATCCTCCTGACACACCTTTTGGAACTAGTCTCCTAAGACCATCTGGGATCCACTCTTCTTCTGACCCTTGTTTACCCCTTCTCCCAGAACCATACCTTTCAAGTGGCCCTCTTACCTGTTAAGACTTATATCTACAGAAAACAATAATTGATAAACACGCAATTTACCTGACAACGTGCTTCTGCAGGTTTGAAGTTATGACCGTGACTCCTCTTTAAGATGACATATCCAAGGACACAGATTAGCTGCAGAGCGATGTTTGTTGTCTCTGCCATAATCCTTCCCGCGCTTCCACTGTCTCATCAACAAAGACTATTAATAGGACCATTGTCACCATCGAGTACAATGCATCGAGCCACATACTCAATGGATGAAAACAGTCGAAGAAAGTCTTCTTCCAATCTTCAACATATACAAAAGCGATCCTGAAATGCAACCAAATGAGAGAATCTTATGCCTAACTGAATTGCCAGCAATGCATTAGTATCAAAATTTATGTGAATGTAACAATTTTTTTTCAATCTACTATGTATTCCCCCAAATCACACTTGGCAATTTTGCCAAGAAAAAAAAATAGCATATTAAGAATACTACTAAAAACTACATATACTTTGGTCCAACTATTATAAGATGCAAATTGCAGCAGCAATTCAGGAACTGCAGTGGAGCTAAATAAAAAACTACCGATTTTTAACATCTATATTTTGAGCTTCAACTCCAATAAGCAGCACCAAAACATAAAGCAAGAAAATGGACCAGAGTTTATTGTGTAGGATGCCAAGCATATGTTGGTCATCACATCATAAAAAAAAATACACTATCAAGTACCTGTATTTTGTGACACGATGTGTCGTAAAACTGTTAAGTTTTGAAAATAATAGTAAAAATGCTGTATATCTTTCTGATGGTTTGACAAAAAAAAGTGGTCATGTTATTGAACATATTTAACTGGCTCTGAATAAATGGTAGTAAAATACAAATACTTCAGTCTGAGTAATCTGTAACCTACTCATCATGAAAATTAGGTAATCTGAATTAAGACAGTGAGTGTGAATACTAAATTCAGTTTGAACCAACATAGTGAATGCTTTAATTAATCTGAATTAACCGGGTAAATACCTCCTAGACCTAAAGATTGTAACAATTAATAAGATAGAAATACATCAATATTAATCGAGTAGTAGGAGAACAGCAAAATAAGTGAGACCAAATAATAATGTGCCAAACAATTATAATAAGCAGATCACAAAAATTCTATGAAGCAGGTAAGGTATGGTGGGAGAAAGGAGCATGTGTACGTACATGGACAAAATGGAATAAAACGTCCCAACCCAAGTGGACACCAATTCAGATGATTCAAGCTGTTTCTTGAAGTGTTTGTCGTACTGATCGTGCACACTCCGGATGGTGTTCACAGCCACAGCAGAAATACTAACACACGCAGCAACGGTAAAGAATAGCCCAGCAGCCACACGATCCATGAGCCCCATTGAGTTCGATCTCCCTGGCCACATGCAAAGATTGTGCGAAATAAATGGTAAAGCTTGGCCATAATAAAACAGTCAAACGAGTTGCGGGCCTGGGCGATACTGCTGCCTGCGTGCGGTTGCGGGCCGCGCTGGTCGATCGAGGTACGCTCGCGACGGAGATACGGGTGCTCCTCCGATCCTGAGAGCGTGCGTGCGGTGGTCGGGGACAGGGTCCTTGCTCCTCCTCAGAACCGACGCCGCGACGAACTCCTCTGCCGAGAGCTCGCGTCGCTGAACGGACCGGTGCTCCTCCTCTCTTCGTGCCCCCACGCGCGACCGGGAAACGGCAGCGGCCGCTCTTCCCCTGCTCCTTCCTTGAACCCGCCGCCGGGGAAACCTACCCTAAGCCCTCTCAGGCCGCAGCGGAGGAAAAATGGATGGGTGCAAGGACGAGGGGAGAGAGAGAGAGGAGCAGGGGTTTTGTTTGTTTTGTCGTGTCTAGTGGGGGAGAGGCCGAGAGGGAGGGCTTCTACGCAAGCCACCACCCGCCCGTCTGGAGAGAGGAAGAACTTTTTTTCGGGACCATTGGTCAAGAGAGATTCCAAATAAATTGTCGAATTTTGTCCAAATTTCATCTACACCCTCTCCCAAAAGACAAGGAAAAGAGGGGGTGGCATTCACTTTGCTTTGTGGCACTCCGCCTTTTTGTTGCTACATGACTATGTGGGGCCGGGACAGAGAGAGAGATAGAGAGATGACTAGATAGGCGTGAGGGAGGAGAACGAAGAACCTCCGCAGAGATGAGACAGCTCACCCGCGAGCAGCGGAGCAAGAGAGAGAGAGAGAGAGAGGTGTGCGGTGCCCAAATGAGCCGAGACGTGCACCGCGCTCTTGGATCCTTTCCACCCTGCTGCCTGCGCGCCGGCCAGACCCATCTCGTTTCACCTAGGTCCTTGGACCAAGCGGGGGATCGGTTGAAAAGAGCTCCACCTTTACCGTCTCCTCTCCGAGGAGTGCAGCTTTTTTACCTTGTTACTGTACTACCTTGCTGGCTCCTCCCGTTGGCTTAGCGAGAGAGAATCCCATGAATGCTGTGCAATATATGTGAAGTTTAATTGCAACTTAATTCTGGATTAAAAAATAAATGGGTGTGCATCACTTATTATCCTATGTCTTCCCCGTTATTTCATGTGTGGGTGGGGATATTAAATCGTGTGACTTTGGCAGCTGCCTGAGCAATCGTTTGTGCCGGTTAGATTTTAGTTAATTCGTTGCGGATTTGAACGGCAAGAACCGGCCTAGCTACTTAACTCAGGTAGATTTCAGGCACATGACGAGTAGCCATTCCTTTGTTTTCCGATCTTTGTTAGTCCTTAATCCCAGGGCGTGACTGCATGGAATGTTGCCTTTTCCTGTGCATGTGGTCTCTCAATTTCCAATGGCAAGAAAGTATCCCCTCGTTGTCTTCCGCCTATATTAAACCGAGACCACTAAACGTGTGTTTGTTCACATCACAGGGCTCTCAGTGTCACCAGGTCACGTTTATTTCCGACATCATATATATCAAGCCATATATATATGCGCCTGAATGTGGAGTAAAATAATGCAGCACCATATTCCCGTAAAAAATGCACATATATATAATTGCAACTTCCTTGTTTTCAAATAAATACAGTTGACGATTCGCTTGAAACAAACATAGTACTCGCAGAAGTGTGATTTCGTTTGCTCGGGACCATCGCCGTCCAAGTTCGACTAACTGTCTGCCTGGCCTAGAGACCAGAAATCAGGATGGCAGTAGTAGCTGATGGCAGGCGACGCAGGGTAGACTACGCTTTTCTAACGCTTGACAACTTTTACCACTTGACTTGACTGTAAATAGGAGTATTTGTCGTGTGGTGCTACTCGAAATGCATTAAAAGATTCACTTATATGTATTGAATTACCCAAATCCTTTTTCACATTGTTAATTACTAGCTCGTTATTATTTTTCGTTCGAACTATGATTCTTGTACGGGAGTGGAATCGAAACTGTGGATTTAGCTGGCCTCTTCCTGGCCCTACAAGTTGACAGCATCAATAACGCTTCCTACAGCTCATAGCGATTATTGTTTGGGATTACATGTGTCACAATTTTTTCACTACTATAATTACGCTATGTAGTAACGGAACTACTTTTTGCCTCAGTAACGGGTCTTTGAGAAGACCACAACTAAGTACAGCACAGTAAGAAGACTATGACTATGATAACAAAAATAGTAGCGGGCGCAAATGGACCGCAACTATGGACCGTAAGGCCCGCTACCAAATAGATCCCACAGTAGCACTTTATGTTAGGCCCGCAACTGTCAGCTGCACCATTCTATAAAAAGGGGACGGTGCGGCTTGACAGTATCACTTTCTCGTGTGCTACATCGCCACCTTAGGGTTAGGGTTTCCTCCTCCACCGTCGATCGTCCGCCTCCGGTCGCCTCCTCTCCTCCACCTCAATGGCAAAGGCGTCGAAGCGCCGACTCCGTTGGGGCTACGCGCAGTGCGTCTGGCGCACCTGGTGCCGGTGCGCCATCACCCATGCCAACACGCTGTCGTCTCGCCCCCCCCCCCCCCTCCCCTCCTCCTCCACCTCCGTCTCCCGACCACCGTCATGCCCCTTCGTGTCCCCCCAAGGGTGGATCTAGAGGTGCTTCGATGGCAGGGGCCTGAACCTCGACCGCCGCTTCGGAGTGCGACGGTCACGTCAACCTCCTCGAGCGCCCTCTCCCTCCCCCTCCAATGACGGGTGACCGGGGACCGTGTGGATGGGCGGGCGTGGGACGACGGGAGGACAAAGAAGACGAGCGCATTGCTAGGCCGCCAGGGCTTGTGGGCATCGGCTACAACGCGTCTAGGGCGGGTCCTAGCATGTCCGAGCTAGTGCTGGGATCCACCGGTTTATTTTGTACTCCCTCCGGATTTAAATTGTTGACGTAGTTGACTTTTTAGTTATGTTTGACCATTCGTCTTATTCAAAAAATTTATATATTTATCAAATATTTTGTTATAATTTATTTTATCCCTAAAGAAAGTAAAAACCTACCATATAAATTTGTATATTAAAACAAATATTTTGAATAAGACGAATGATCAAACGTAGCTAAAAAAATCAACCGTGTCAATAATTAAAATCTAGAGGGAGTAGTATATTAAGGTGTCAATAGAAGACCACTACTGATGCCTTTTTTAACATACGTGTAACTTAGGATAGTAGCAGTCCTTAGGCCACAACTAAGTTCGTAAGGCATAAGTGACAATGGCTCAGTGGCGATTCTGTTGTCCGCCACTAAGGCCTCATTTTACCCGCTACAACAGGCTAAAATGTAGTAGTGTTTTTACACACATGGAAATTAATAGCATAACAAATGTAATACTAATGAATAAAACGCACGAGTAGTCATTGTACTTGTTCGGCCATTATACTCATGAAACTGTAAAATATGACCACTAAACTAGCACTACGACATCAATAAACCTATGTCTTCTAACGACGTGGCATACATATGATGATGACTCATCATTCAAGAGGATCCACCTTGCCTAACCAAGCTAGACTTGGATGTGACTCGTACGTCATTCAAGAGAATTCGTCTTGTCCGGTGTAGGATCTAAAATACCGATTAGAGGGGGAAAAATTCGTCATTCTAATGAGATCGAGCAGTGTCCGCTACTATGCTTAGCCACATAGTAACCGACGTTGGTTCCGAGACTAATTAAGTTACGGATCCTGATATGCCCGCAACTAAACCTGCTACCTTTTTGTCACTAGAAGTTACGGATCCTGATATGCCCGCAACTAAACCTGCTACCTTTTTGTCACTAGAAATGCCTTTTCTAGTAGTGAACATTTTCGCAAGTGATTCTCTAAGAATCTGATTCTCTCGGGGAGATAAAGGGCTTGTTTGTGATTCTCTAGGCCATATTGAAATTACAAGGTAAGTGAAGATTTTCCCGCTTCTTGCTTTTTTGATTCTCATAGTGTAAAACTGTGAAGCGACGGCGAATAGAAACAAGAATAAGCAGGACATGGATTATCATTTATTTTTACCAATAAGCCACTTGTAAGCGTTAACAAACAGTGCCAAAGTTATTCTCTTTGATTCTATAGGATAAAAATTTAGAATTCTCACAAAAAATCACTTCACAGAATCAGACAAAAGTAACTCTCGGTCCTTTAGTCCATTCCATAGAATCACTTCACGTAATTAAAAAAAATCATCTCTCCTAAAATTAAGGTTTGGCATATCTTCTCTGATTCTACATCAAAATCAACTTTGTAAGTTTATTTCTTTTTTAATTAATATAGTATAAATACACTCCCACACATGCACGAAAAGCCTGCTTCGATGAAGGTCTATGAAAGACTAGACTAGTTCAATCTTTAGATTCACAAAGTTATGCTACATATGCTTGCATATCGATAAACTAACGACATGGGCCCCACTTACAAAATAAATAACTACAAATACAATACTCGTGCCGAGCCTACGATACCAACTTAGACGGAGTCTGGGTAAAGTCCAGTTTACTCCCTTTAAATATGGGCAAAGTCTAGATAATCTCCTTAACTATTTTTTGATTTATTTTACTCTGATTGATTGTTAAACTAGACCTTTTTAAGTCTTTAACTAGTAGTTTAATCCTGATTTGCTGACATAGAATGGATTAAGTTAGAATTGCACATCTTAATAACCTTACACGTAACTCCATCTAGCTCAATTCTGATGTGTGTAACCTTGTTTATGTGCCCTCTCTGCTTCCCTTCCCACTACCACAAATAGGACCTATAGCGGCAGTAGGCAAACCACCATAGTGGCGCAAGCCAAAGTCGGCCGCCGCTACAGAGCCAATAGGGACTGCCCCAACTAAAACCGTCGCTACAGGGCACCCAATAGCGGTGGTTGACTGAGAAACCATGTTGATATATGCCATGGTTTGCAATATATGTGATGAGTAATTGACTTGAGCGGATTTAGTGTTTGAGTTGAAATGCGGGAATCCGGAGATTGCATGGGTTTGCATATCATGGTTATGACTAACCGGAGTTGGTGAAGGTATTTGTGAGGTTGCAGGAGTTTAGGAATGTGTTTGCTTGTCTCATAATGTATAGGTCACTGGAGTCGACTTGGCGGTCAATGGCGAGAGGATCGGGCACAAGTAGGGGACTTGGGGCTGGACGATCGGGATGCCGGGTGAAGTCAAGGGTGATCCACACCGTACACATGGAGAGGTAAGAAGTATGAACGGTTTCACGGTTGAGCCTCAAAACCGTGGTGGTGATGAAAACGGCGTGTTGACCAAGTCAAGGCGAGCGAGATACCGGTGCAAGTGACAAGGGGGCTCGATGGACAGGGACCGGGAGAGACTTGCCGGTGGTCAGGATCGCGGGACAAGGTGATACGTGTCGACATCGAGAAGTCGTGCTTTGAGAAGCGTGCAAGGCGGTTTCCCGGTTTGGGCCTCAAAACCGGTGGCAGCGATTGGAGGTGCACGTGGCACCATCGTAAAGCTTGCGTCGAGGGCAAGCAAAGTTGTGAAGGGCTCGATGGTGTTCGGGCGATGAGGAAAAAGATGGACGGTTATGCCCCCGGTGATAGGTGGGTGTGTTATGTAGGTCGAGGGTAGAATTGTCATGTGGACAATAGACCCTAGGCCTATATAAGGAGAGGTGTGGCTGGTGGGAGAGGGGCCTCTCTTCCATTAGCCTTGTGTTAGGACTCTATTCAAAGTGCTAGGAGATGACTTCATGTGAGAGGAGAGTAGTGGGTGTGTGAGAGACATCTCTTGCTCTTCCTAATAGTGGGAGGAAGAGGGTGGCTTTCTAGCCTTGTACCTATGGATCTTGTAAGTACCTTTCTATGATATAAGAAGTATTTTCGTGCTCAAGATTTCGCTCTTTACTTGAATCCCGAAATTCCCTTCTTCCTATTTTTGGAGGTATTTTCATGGTGATTTTCGATCTCACTTTAAGACGAGTTTTTGGTCCAGATTTCTTGAGAAACTTGTTGCTAGGATGAGCTAGAACAATCCTCTATGGATCCTTGATCGAATCAATAGCTCTAGCACCTTCGATTTGAAGGATTTATCAAGTTTCCCCTCTTTGGCGTTCTTGGCACAAGATTTGAAATTCATGATGATTCCTTGAGCCAATTGAGATGATCTCCTAGGATTAGGGTCGTGATGTGATGAGAATTCACTGATCCAAAAATTGCATTGTTTGGAGTTCGTTTGATTAGTTTTTGGAGAAGATTTGCCAAATTCCCGAAAGTTTTTCTGTTCTGTCAGGGGTTGACCGGCACTGCCGATGACCAGGACCGGCACTGCTGATTGGTCTTGTCTGTAGGTTCCAAAGAGTCTGTATCCCACACCGGCACTGCCGAAGGACATAACCGGCACTGCCGATGACCCGCACCAGCACTGCCGATAGGCATGACCGGCACTGCCAATGGGTGTTCAGTTCTGAACTGTTGAGTATTGCTTCTTCCCTTTTTGTTTCCGCTGTGTTTCTTTGCTGTGGTTAATCACTCCTAGGGCTAGTACACCATGAGTTGGTGTGTGTAGTCTTGGTGATCGGTTC
Source organism: Eleusine coracana subsp. coracana (assembly GCA_032690845.1). Lineage (NCBI taxonomy): Eukaryota > Viridiplantae > Streptophyta > Magnoliopsida > Poales > Poaceae > Eleusine > Eleusine coracana. Next base: position 5,884,052 of record CM064434.1, on the reverse strand, counting down.
GGAGGTTGGCTCGGGTTGTTTTTAGGATATAGGTCAAGTTCTCTTGGAGAATTTTGATTGGCTCCCATTCACCCCCCCCTCCGGTCGCCTTCTCGGTTCTTTAATTGGTATCAGAGCTGGTTTGATTACTAGTTGACCTTCACCGGCTTTGTGATCCGAAGATGACATGGAGAAGCGTGCTGTCAAGCTGTGGATGTTCGATGGAGAGGACTTCTCCTACTGGAAGTCACGGACCAAGGCGTACCACAAGACCTGAACACTGCATCTACAGATGAGTTAGTCAGGTATGAGAACAACTCCAAAGCTGTCAATATTCTGCTCTCTGCACTTAGTAGGAGTGAACATGATAGGGTTGCACACCTTGACACTGCTCATGCTATTTGGGTTAAGCTCTACACTTACCATGAGGGTACCAACCAGGTCAAATCTATGCATAAGGATTCTTACAATAGACAGTACCAAACCTTTGCACAAAAACCGGGCGAGTCACTAGATGACACTTTTCGTAGGTTTGAGGCAATTGTGTGCAACTTGCGGGCTTGTGGCACTCTTGTGTACAATGACAATGATAGAGCTAAGCAACTGTTGTACTCACTTGATGAAAATGTTTAGGGGGGTTAAAATTGCTGCTCTAGAAGAAACTGCTGACTTCAACACCTTGAACTGTGAGCAACTGTATAGCAAGCTGAAATCTCATGAACTGTCTAGGAAATCTTGTGCTGATCTTGCTATTCCTGCTTCTAGCATGGCTTTGCTTTCTAGCTCTCAGAAGGTTAGTCACAGTGATGCTTCTTATGGAACTAACCCCTCACTTGACAAGTCTTCCTTGGAGTTTGCTTTGTCTTCTCTTGTTGCAGCTTCCGATAAACAGATGGAGTGCATTCCTGATGAGGATCTGTCCTTGCTCACAAGGAAGTTCAGCAAGTTCTACAACAACTGGAAGGAGAGAAGAGGAGGTGGTTCAAGAACCTGCTTCGAGTGCGGTGACCCGGGACACTTCATCACTGATTGTCCCAAGAAGAAGAAGAAGGCCGGGTACCGCGACAACAACACTGAAGACTTCAAGGAGAAGAAAAACCGCTTCTACAAGAAGGGCAAGAACTCCAAGAAGTTTGCCAAGGCCATTGAACGCGTGTGCGTTGCCGCCTTGAGCGATGTTGACCTCACATCAAGCGAAGGCTTTACAAGCTCGGAGGAGGAGGTTGAAAAGCCACGAGTCAAGAGAAAGGACGACTTCACCAGGCTTTGCTTCATGGCAAAGAACAACCACGACACTGACTCTGGATCCGACTCTGACACAAGCGAGGTACCTCCCACTCTTGATGAGCTCTCTTCTGAACTTGATCATTTGCGCAATGTTCTGCTCATGCAAGATGATAAGCTTCGCAGTGCTGTTCGTGAGAGTAGAGAGCTTAAGTCTAAGTTGGAGAGTGCTGATTTTGAGATTGCTTCGCTTAGGTCTAAGCTTGCTTGTGTTGATACTGCTGCTGAGTGTGAGTCTTGTCAAGTTGTGATGAGTGATCTTGCACAGAGGGAGAGTGTGCATGCTCAAGTTGCCAGTCAGCTTGAGAGTGCCCTCAAGGAGCTTGATGAGTTCAAAGCTAGACAAACTCTTTTGGGTGCATGTCAGAAGTGCCCCAAGCTCACAGATGAGTTGGAAGCTCAGTCCCTCAAAGTCAAAGAGCTTGAGTCCAAGCTTCTACATAAGACTCGCTTGAAAGTTCTCCCACATCCGTATGAAGTGTGTGTCACCCTCAAGGATTAGCTAGTAATCACTAGGGAGGAAAACAAACTCCTAGTTCAGGAAAATGACTATCTTATCTCTAGGCTCCAGAGAACCCTAGTGAGTGAGGAAAAGATTGAGAGTGATTTGGCAAGAGTGAAGGAGAGTGCTTCTAGGTCAACCTATAACTTGGGCTTGAGATTTGAGAGGTGTGACAAGGAGAGTGAGAATGTGGGTAAGTTTGTTCCTAGCTCCAGCTACAAGGATGAGGAAAACACCATCAAACCCACTGACACATACTATCCACCCAATCCAAAACCCTCCTTCAACCCAAAGCAAACAGAGAAACCAAAACCCAAACCTGCAATGCAAGCCAAGCCTAATCCTAAGGGTGTCTACATTTGCATGTTTTGTGGTCGCAAGGGCCACTTGGATGAATTCTCTTATAGGTGTAAGAGGATTGAGAGAAAGCAAGCTGTGTTGACTAGGGATGCTTTTTATGATGATTTTGTTGACTTTCAGCCTCGCTCTTTTTCTCGTGCCTATCATGGACAGGGTCATCCCTCATATGACTTTGATTCATGAAACATAGGTTTTGCGCAGCAGCGCTTTGGCGCCCCATGTTTTCTCCATCGTGGTGAGCGTCACTCGCATGGATTTGGCTTTCACACAGATGATTTCTATCCTCACAACCCAAGGTTTGAGTCGAGATGCTTTGACAGGCCACATTTTTCTCATTATGGTTCTCGTCCCATGCGTTCGAATGATAAAGTGCAAAGAACTGTGATGACTACTACCAGTCATATGGTTAAGTGCTGGATTCCCAAATGCTTTTTGACTAACCCTAGCACTGAGCCATCGATTTTCACTTCTCATTCTTTGTAGGCAGCAGGTGAAGGTTTGGAGAACAAGTGGTTGATGGATTCTGGGTGTTCGCGCCACATGACCGGAAATGCAAAGTGGTTCTCCAGCCTCACTCCCTTGAAGCATCGGGAGTATGTGACCTTTGGAGATGACAAGAGAGGAAGAGTGAAGGGAAGGGGCGCGGTAAAGGTAAATGAGAACTTCACTCTCAATGATGTTGGTTTGGTTGAGTATCTCAAGTACAACCTCCTCTCTGTTTCTCAGCTTCTTGATGTTGGTTTGGAAGTGCGCTTTAAGTTGAATGCTACTTGTGTTCTTGATTCGAGTGGTTCCTTGGTTTGTGGGATTTCTCGCATTGGCAGAGTTTTTCAGGCTGATTTTGCTGCTTCTCATGGTTCTCACAAGTGCTTGTTTGCTCAATCTTCTTCTGAGCTCTAGAAATGGCATAGGAGACTGGGTCACATGAGCTTTGACTTGTTATGTTACTTGAGTGGCCTAGGTTTCATCCGAGGATTGCCTAAGCTCAAATTTGATAAGGATTTGGTTTGTGCTCCTTGTCGTCATGAAAAAATAATTGCCGCTTCTCATCCACCAATCAATTTGGTGATAACTGAACGCCCTGGAGAGTTGCTTCATATGGACACTGTTGGTCCTTCTCGGGTTCGTTCGGCGGGTGGGAAGTGGTATGTTCTTGTGATTGTTGATGACTATTCTCGCTACTCTTGGGTTTACTTTCTTGAGAGCAAGGATGAAGTGTTTCATCACTTTTGAAGCTTAGCTTTAAGGCTGTTCAAGGAACTCCCTGGTGTATTACGAGCAATCCATAGTGATAATGGCACCGAGTTCAAGAACTCCTCCTTTGATGCTTTCTGTCTTGAGCATGGCATGGAGCATCAGTTTTCAGCACCTCGTGTTCCCCAGCAGAATGGTGTGGTTGAAAGAAAGAACAGAACCTTGGTGGAGATGGCCCGGACGATGCTCGATGAGCATAGGACTTCGAGGCGGTTCTGGGCTGAGGCCATTAGCACTGCTTGCTATGTTTCCAATCGGATTTTCTTGCGCTCAATTCTTAGTGTGACTTCTTATGAGCTGCATTTTGGGAGAAAGCCCTCAGTTTCTCATTTGCGTGCCTTTGGTTGCAAGTGCTTTATTCTGAAGCGTGGCAATCTTGATAAGTTTGAGTTGAGATCTTCCGATGGCATCTTTCTTGGTTACTCTCTTCATGGTCATTCCTACAGAGTTTTGAATTTGGAGACTAACACCATCGTAGAGTCCTGCGATGTAACCTTTGATGAATCAAACTCTTATGCAAGGAATGTGATTGAGTCTGCAGGTACCAAGGTGATTGAAGAGAGCATCTTTGTAGAAGAGGACCTATAGGTCTTGGATGATGATGATGATGACTCATTCCATCTCATATTTGAGCTTGTTCGTGCTGCTACCACTACTCTAGCAGAGGGTTTAGAAGCTTCTACATCGACTTCAGTAGCTATCGAGCGAGCTCCAGCTGTGGTTGAGGGGGAGGTACACTCTGAGAGAGAGGCTCCTCACCACATTCAGCGTCAACATCCACCTCAACAGATGATTGGTAATCTCTATGAGAGGACAACAAGGTCAAGGTCTGCACATCTAGCTTGCTTTACCAATTCTCTCTTTGTTGCAACCTTTGAACCCCGGGATGTTGGACACGCATTATCTGATGAACACTGGGTTTATGCCATGCATGAGGAGTTGGAAAACTTTGAGAGAAACAAAGTCTGGACCCTTGTAGAGCCTCCCAAAGATGTCAATGTCATAGGAACCAAGTGGGTGTTCAAAAACAAACATGGGGAGGATGGTGAGGTTGTGAGAAACAAGGCTAGGCTAGTTGCTCAGGGTTTTAGCCAAGTGGAGGGCTTAGATTATGGTGAAACTTTTGCTCCTGTTGCTCGCATAGAAGCCATTAGGATCTTGCTTGCATTGCTGCCTCCAAGGGCATTAGACTCTATCAAATGGATGTCAAGAGTGCTTTCCTAAATGGTTTCATTGAGAAAGAAGTGTATGTGAGGCAACCCCCTGGCTTTGAGCACCACAAATACACAAACCGTGTGTACAAGCTTCAAAAGACTTTGTACGGGCTAAAGCAAGCACCTAGGGCATGGTATGCTAGGCTTAATACCTTCTTGCTAGAGCGTAGGTATGTCATGGGGTTTGTTGATAAAACCTTGTTCACTCTCAAGCATGGCAATGACTTTCTAATGGTTCAGATTTACGTGGATGACATCATCTTTGGTGGTTCCTCTCATGCTCTTGTGTCCAAATTTCAGGAAGCTATGGAAAATGAATTTCAGATGTTGATGATGGGAGAGCTCACCTTCTTTCTTGGGCTTCAAATCAAGCAGTCACAAGCAAGGCACTTTCATACATGAAGCCAAGTACACGAAGGATCTCTTGAAGAAGTTCGACATGGTTAATGTGAAGCCGTTGTCTACACCAATGTCCATAACAACGGCTCTTGACCCTGATGAAGACTATGAAGCGGTGGATCAAAGGGAGTACAGGAGCATGATTGGCTCCCTCTTGTACCTGACGGCGACAAGACTCGACATACACTTTGCAGTGTGTCTTTGTGCTCGCTTTCAAGCTTCCCCAAGGGTGACTCATCGTAAGGCCGTCAAGCGCATCTTTAGGTATCTTAAATACACCCTTGAGTTCGGTCTTTGGTACTCTGCATCTTCATCTCTTGACCTCATTGGGTATTCGGATGCGGACTTTGCTGGGTGTAGAATTGATAGGAAGAGCACTTCTGGTACTTGCCATTTCTTGGGTACTTCTTTGATCTGCTGGTCGTCTCGTAAGCAGTCGAGTGTTGCCCAATCCACCACAGAGGCTGAGTATGTGGCTGCTGCTAGCTGCTGCTCATAAATCCTATGGATTGTGTCTACCATGAGGGACTATGGGTTGACTTTTAAGGGTGTTCCACTCATGTGTGATAACTCCAGTGCCATATGCTTAGCCAAAAACCCAATCCAACATGGTAAGGTCAAACACATCAATGTGCGATTCCACTTCCTGAGAGACAATGTTGAAAAGGGGGATATTGAGCTCAAATACATTGATACCAAAAACCAACTAGCCGATATCCTCACCAAGCCCCTAGATGCTTCAAGACATGCTTTTCTTCGGGGGGAACTTGGTGTTTGTCATCCCTATGGCATCATTTGAGGGGGAGTTGGTTTTCTCTTGTATATATATGTATCTTACCATTTTTGCATTTCATCTCATATGTAATATATACATTGGTAGATGAGCTTTGATTCTTATGCTTTCTTGCATTTCTCTTTGCTATGGTTAAGCTTGAACTGAGTTGTGTGGATGTGATGGTAATCTCTCATGCTTAGATTTTCTGGATGGCCTGTTATAAACTCATGTGAGCAACTTGCTAATCTTAAAGGTAAATTGAGCTTCTTGTGAACCTTATGATCTAATCTTGCTCAAACTTGCTCACCATGTGTATAATTGCTTTTATCCTTGTTGAAACTTGCATTGAGGCTAGTCTAGAGGATGTCTTGGCTTTGGCACCTTGTGTTTGCGAAATGGAAAGCTTTGCAAATGTTTAGCTCATAATGTAACATTGTGGGAACATGTGTTCCTTTTGCCGCAAAGGCATGCTCTTTTGTCTTGTGCATAATCTTAAAACATCTGCTAAGTGCTTTGATCAAGGATTACTCAATAATGCTAAATCCAAACGTTGTGACTTGAAGCCTCGGGTTGTTTGCCATACCTAGTTGTGTGTACTGAAACATTGTGACTTAAGTGCATGGATAAGAGGGCACATGAGGATAAACCATAATCACTTGATCAACTGAGTCTCTGTTGCATATGTGAGCATTTGTAGAGCTTATTTACTGCGAATGCTTGTTGCCTTAGTTGAGATTGAAACTGGCTAGATTCTTATGATTCACTTTGTGCTTGTTTTGCCTTGGATGGGAGTACTTACACATGTGGTGACAGTTTTGCTCATGATAAGCAACTTTGATTCTATCTAAGCTGGTCAATCTTTTTGCTTAGCTTGTATAGCTCTTGGTGTTTATGCCTTGCTATCTATTTTTGATCTTTGTATGGTTGTGCGCCATTGCTTTTACACTTCATTGCTCTATGCTTGTGGTTAGCAAGGTTAAATGCTTGTTTGCATAATTGTTGAAGCTTCTTAGGTTTGCATTTTCATGCATTGCATGTTTGCTTGTTCTTTTACCTCTTTGATGAGTTCATTGCCAAAGGGGGAGAAATAAGTGTCTAAGGGGAGAAAATATTGGGTCATGCACAAATAATGCTAACAAACTTTAAATGATCTATTTTGCATTACATGAGACCTACCACAACTTGAGGGGGAGCATATCATGATCTTGAGCGTTTTTTTTGCGCTTTTCGCACTCTTTGCGTCTTGAGTCGCTTTCTTTGTCAACTCTTGGTTTTGTGATCCCTACTTTGCTAGGTGGCTTGTTTTTACCTTTTCTTTGGGTTTGAGCCATCTGGATGTGCCTGTTCGTTTTCGCATTTCAAACTCTAATCTTTGTGTATTTGAGGTTGTCAATGTACTCATCAAGGGGGAGATTGAGAAACCATGTGGATATGTGCCATGGTTTGCAATATATGTGATGAGTAATTGACTTGAGCGGATTTGGTGTTTGAGTTGAAATGCGGGAATCCGGAGATTGCATGGGTTTGCATATCATGGTTATGACTAACCGGAGTTGGTGGAGGTATTTGTTAGGTTGCAGGAGTTTGGGAATGTGTTTGCTTGTCTCATGATGTGTAGGTCACTGGAGTCGACTTGGCGGTCAACGGCAAGAGGATCGGGCATAAGCAGGGGACTTGGGGCCGGACGATCGGGATGCCGGGTGAAGTCAAGGGTGATCCACACCATACACATGGAGAGGGAAGTCACGGTTGAGCCTCAAAACCGTGGTGGTGATGAAGACAGCGTGTTGACCAAATCAAGGCGAGCGGGATGCCAGTGCAAGTGACAAGGGGGCCCGATGGACAGGGACCGGGAGAGACTTTCCGATGGTGAGGATCGCGGGACAAGGTGACATGCATCGACATCGAGAAGTTGCGCTTTGAGAAGCATGTAAGGCGGTTTCCCGGTTTGGGCCTCAAAACCGGTGGCGGCGATTGGAGGTGCATGTGGCACCATCGTGAAGCTTGCGTCGAGGGCAAGCAAAGTTGTGAAGAGCTCGATGGCGTTTGGGCGATGAGGAAAAAGATGGACGGTTATGCCCCCAGTGGTAGGTGGGTGTGTTATGCAGGTTGAGGGTAGAATTGTCATATGGACAATAGACCCTAGGCCTATATAAGGAGAGGTGTGGCTGGTGGGAGAGGGGCCTCTCTTCCATTAGCCTTGTGTTAGGACTCTATTCAAAGTGCTAGGAGAGGACTTCATGTGAGAGGAGAGTAGTGGGTGTGTGAGAGACATCTCTTGCTCTTCCAAATAGTGGGAGGAAGAGGGTGGCTTCCTAGCCTTGAATCTATGGATCTTGTAAGCACCTTTCTATGATATGAGAAGTATTTTCATGCTCAAGATTTCGCTCTTTACTTGAATCCCGAAATTCCCTTTTTCCTATTTTCGGAGGTATTTTCATGGTGATTTTCAATCTCACTTTTAGACGAGTTTTTGGTCCAGATTTCTTGAGAAACTTGTTGCTAGGATGAGCTAGAACAATCCTATATGGATCCTTGATCGAACCAATAGCTCTAGCACCTTCGATTTGAAGGATTTCTCAAGTTTCCCCTATTTGGTGTTCTTGGCACAAGATTTAAAATTCGTGATGATTACTTGAGCCAATTGAGATGATCTCTTAGGATTAGGGTCGTGATGTGATGAGGATTCACTGGTTCAAAAATCGCATTGTTTGGAGTTCGTTTGATTAGTTTTTGGAGAAGATTTGCCAAATTCCTGAAAGTTTTTCTGTTCTGTCGGGGGTCGACCGGCACTGCCGATGACCAGGACCGGCACTGCCGATTGGTCTTGTTTGTAGGTTCCAGAGAGTTTGTATCCCGCACCAGCACTGCCGAAGGACATAACCAGCACTGCCGATGACCCGCACCGGCACTGCCGATGGGTGTTCAGTTCTGAACTGTTGAGCATTGCTTCTTCCCTTTTTGTTTCCGTTGTGTTTCTTTGCTATGGTTGATCAATCCTAGGGCTAGTACACCACGAGTTGGTGTGTGTAGTCTTGGTGATCGGTTTGAAGGTTGGCTCGGGTTGTTTTGGGATATAGGTCATCTCGGTCCTTCATTGACATTATCAACCGCCGCTATAAACGGCCCATGTTTATAGCGGCGGTTGACAATGCCAACCGCCGCTATTTAGGGCATACTAGCGGCGGTTGGCAATATCAACCGCCGCTATAAAGTGCCCAGGCTATAAAAGCCTCATTCGGACAGCTCCAGCCCTCACTCGAATAGTGGCGGCATGAAAATTTGGGCAAATCACGAAAATCAAGAGGGGAAGGTTTTGAGTTTGTTTTTGTTTTTGCAGAAATTTGATCTTTGAGGTAAGGGGAACTCATCCCATTGGTTTTTTTTTTTGTGTTTTCATTTTGAAATCAAGTAGAATTTTGGGGTTTAAGTTTGTTAGATTTTCATCAAATTTTAGCTAAATTCGTTTGATTTGGATGGTTCTATTTGGCTATAGTTGAAGTTCATGAAAGCATACATCATCTCTTTTTATCACTACACAAAAAATTATTATAGCTAGCCTGTTTTATGTCAATAGGAATCTAGATCTAGTTTGCGTTTTAGAAGAGAGAGAAGGTAGTATTAGGGCAAGAGGGATGTTAATTATTTTATTATTTTATTGATAAAAATTAGATAATATATAAAATAATTTGATATTTGTTTCATTTTACCTTGCATAATATTTCTCACTTAATGTATATTATATTTCAATGTTTAAATATTTAGTGAATATTTAAATTTTTTGTTACACATAATTAATTAATTTCTAATATTTTGGATAGATTATGATAAAGTGAAATAATATATAAAATAATTTGATGCTTGTTTGATTTTACCTTGCATAATATTTTTCACTTCATGTATATTATATTTCAATATTTATATATTTAGTGAATATTTAAATTTTTTGTTATTAATAAATTTTTGGGTTTCCGTTCAAGGTCGTTCGCGATGGATAGATCTTGGATGTATGAGGCACCAAGACCGGGTCCAACTTTTACGAGAAGTTTCTAAATTCATCGAAGCGGCCGCAGAACATGCTCGACGTGAACGGACGACAGACATATATTGTCCGTGTTTTGATTGCAAGAATTAGAAGCTATGGAATGATATAGAAGTAATAAAGTCACACTTGGTGCGGAGGGGTTTTGTTGAGGGGTACACGAGATGGATAAAATATGGTGAGAACTGTGTGGTCGATACGGAATTTGATGAGCATATTGAAGTTGAAGTCGAGGCTGTCAATTTGCCTTGTGCAGATGCGATGGATTCGCCTGGTGAAGCTGATTTTGATGTTGAGGAGTTATTGTGTCACATTGAGCCGCAGGTGTTGATCAATGTCAGTACAACTAAAGGGCTTGATAATTTTCATAGAATAGAGAAGGCATCAAAGGATCCATTTTGTGATGAATCTAAGGGATGTGGTAAAGAGTTCACCGTGTTGTGTATTGTACTTGAGCTGATGAAGCTGAAGGCCATGCATGGTTGGTCGGACGCTAGTTTCACGGATTTGTTGGAACTTATTTCCGATGCACTGCCGAAGCCCAACTTGTTGCCAAGGACAACATAACTTGCTAAGAAGCCGATTTCCCCACTTTCGTTGGGCGTTCAAAAATTTCACGCGTGTCCAAATCATTGCATATTGTATCGAAAGGAGCATCAGGACGCCATGAGATGCCCAAGGTGCAAACACAGTCGTTACAAGAGGAACAACGATTATGATGCCGATGGAGGCGTGAAGAATACAACTAAGGTGAGAAAGAAAAAAAAAAGGAGTTCTATTGACGATGATAGTGATGACAGTAAGGTTCCTGCCTTAGTCATGTGATACTTACCCGTGGTCGATCAGATCAGACGCTTGTTCGCCAACCCTAGGGATACGGCAATGATGACATGGCATGCACGCGAGGGAGACGGTAAGCTCAGGCATCCCGCAGATGGAACACAGTGGAAAAAGTTCGATGAGGATCATCGAGACTTCTCTAATGAGAAAAGGAACCTACAGTTTGCATTAAGTATAGACGGGATGAACCCATTCGGTCAAATGAGGAATCCACATAACACATGGCTAATGATACTAGCAATGTACAACATTCCACCATGGTTATGCCATAAGTGTAAGTACCTACTACTAACCACTCTTATATCTGGGCCTAAAGAACCTGGTAACGACATAGACGTGTTATTAGTACCATTGTTTGAAGACCTATAGAAACTATGGTTGGAGGGGGTCCGTATATGGGATGAAAATCTAAGAGAGTATTTCACGCTCAGAGCAATTATTTTTTGCACGGTAAGTGATTCCCCGGCACTACAAGCGTTATCCGGACAAGTCAAAGGAAAGGCGACATGTTTCGTATGTGTTGATGATACATCCCATGTGTACCTTCCAGCATCCTAGAAGCTAGTGTACCAGCAAAACACAGGTATTGCATGATGGCTAGACACTTTGATGGCAAAGTTGAGAACGCCATAGAACCTCGCCGTTGTATTGGCAGGGTCGTGTTTGACCTTGTTAAAAACATCAGTGTTGTTTTTGGAAAGCCTATGAAGGGAGTCAAAAAGGCAAAAGGTCTCGCACCGTTTAAGAAGAAATCCATTTTCTTTGAATATTTCAATTATTGGAAAGAATTGAAAGTGAATCATGCATTCGACTGGATGCATATTAGGAAGGGTGTATTTGACAGTAGTAGCGGACTTATACTCGACCAACCCGGTAAGACAAAGGATGGACTTAGCGCATGTAGAGATCTTGTAGTGATGGGAATAAGACCAGAGCTCCATCCACAAGAAAGAGCAAATGGAAAGTACTTTCTCCCCCAGACAGCCTACACACTTACGATTGAGGAGAAAAAAGCATTCTGCAAGTGTCTCAGTGGGATTAAAGTACCGACGGGTCTCTCATCGAATGTCAAGAATCTTGTAAACATGGAAGAGTTAAAGATAAGTGGGTACAACACTCATGATTGCCACATAATGCTTTCAGTGTTTCTTCCTATTGCTATCAGAGCTGTTAAATCACCATGGCTGAAGTTGGTTGTAACTCGCCTTTGCTACTTCTTTAACACGGTATCGAAGAAGGTGATAGCTGAAGATGAGTTAAATGACCTACGAACCCGCATGAAAGAAGCAATGTGCATACTTGAGATGGTCTTCTCTCCATCCTTTTTTGATATAATGGAACACTTCATGATTCATATTGTTGACTAGATCTCTGTATTGGGCCCTGTCTACCTACATCAGATGTTTCCATTTGAGAGGTTCATGTATGTATTGAAACGCTATGTACGTACTCGTTCACATCCAGAGGGTTCTATGATCGAGGGCTACACAACTAAGGAGATCATCGAATGTTGCTCAGATTACATTAATGATGGTAGTAGATCAATTGGTCTCCCTGTGTCTCATCATGAGGGTAGATTATCTGAAAAAGGTACGAAAGGGGTAGATCATTCATTGAGCGTGACTTCAAAGGAGTGGACCAAGCACATTTTAGCGTATTGCAACAGACGTAGATTGTGGGACCGTACTTTGAGAAACATCTATTAGAGCTCCGCCGGAACAACAAGGATGCAATGGATAAATGGATCATAGACGAGCACAAGCGCTCGTTCACATCATGGTTTAGGTCCCTAAACCTTCCAAGTGGTGAGTCTGTGGAAGAGAAAATGTTGAGAAAGTTAGCTAACCGCCCGAGAAGAACCGTGGTTACCTTTCAGGCAGACGACATCAATGGTTTTACCTTCTACACCCAACAGAAGGATAGGAAGAGCAAGTGTCAAAACAGCGGTGTACGATTAGAAGCCATTGACAAAGAGGACTAGGCGACCTCGTATTACGGGTACATTGAGGAAATATAGGAACTAGACTATGGTGCAAATTTACAGGTTCCCATATTTAAATGCAAATGGGTGAAGCACCCTAATGGCATCGAGGTGGATGAATATGGTTTCATAATTGTTGATCTTAACAATGTTGGTCACAAAGATGACCCTTGGATACTTGCCAAGATCGTGGAACAGGTGTTTTATGTACTTGATCCAAAGGATGAAAAAAAATACATTGTTGTTCTAGGTAAACAAAGAACTATTGGAGTGGAGAATGTAGAGGATCAAGATGACTACAATCAATATGACGAGGTGCCATGTTTCATAGATCCGAAAAATTTTAAAGTCTTGGAAGCAAGACTCTCCTTGGTTGGCGGAAAGCCCTACATGCGCACTGATCACAACCAAGGAAAAGTCGTTCAAGGATAACTCAAGCATCATGTAATTTTATTTTGTTAAGTACCTTTTATTATTTGAACCTTATATTATGTTCTATGTAATTTATGCTTATTTGAATATAAAGATTGTGTAACTTATTTTGTTAAGCATCATGTAGTTTGAAGTTTTAGGGGCTAAAAGGTAAATACAAAAGGGTTTAAGGACCAATTTATAAAATGACAAGAATTAAAGTGTAAAAATATTAGGACTAACTGTAATTAATAAAAAGTATAGGGTTGTTTCTCCAAATTTTTGGGATGTAACATTAATTTTTATTAAGTACAAGGGCCTAACTATAAAAAGACAGGACTAAAATATATTTAACAATGAACTCAGGGGTTTTTCTACAAAAAAAAAGTCTCTGGTAATTTTTGAAAACAAATAATACAATTTCAATACAATTTTAGAGCATGAATAAAACAATATAAAAAACACAACACGACTTTTTAGCGACGGCTCACAAAGCCAACCGCCGCTAAAGAGAGAAACCCTATATAAAACAAGGGGCACGGTGGGGACCACACCCTAACCGTGGGGAGAAGAGACGACGCCGTCAGGCTGCCCAAGTCCCGAGCGCCGTCGCCTCCCCTCTCTGCATACCCGACCACCGCTGCGCCCCTCATCGACGTCCGCCTCGCCCCCTCCTCGACGGCCACAGGAACAGGCCCCCTCCTCCCCGAGCTTTGATGCCATAGGCACGGGCCCCCTCCTCCGCGAGCTTCGCCGCCGCAGGCACAAGCCCCCTCCTCCTCGAGCTTCGCCGCTGCTAGCACGGTCCCTCTCCTCCCAGAGCGCCGCTGCATCGACGGCTGCCCTCCTCCCTGAGCTTCGCCACCGCAGGCACGAGCTCCCTCCTCCTCGAGCTCCATCGCCGCAGGCTTGGCCCCCCTCCTCCCCGAGCTTCGCCGCCACAGGCACGACCCCCCTCCTCCCCGAGCTTCGCTGCCGCTGGCACGGGCCCCCTCCTCCTTGAGCTCCGCACGGGCCTCCCTCGTCCTTCCCTGAGCGCTGCCGCGTCGATGGCTGCCCTCCTCCCTGAGCTTCACCGCCGCAGGCACGAGCCCCTCCTCCTTGAGCTCCATTGCCGCAGGCACGGCCCCCTCCTCTGACCAAGTGCACTCTCTCTCTCTCTCTCTCTCTCTCTCTCTCTCTCTCTCTCTCTCTCTCTCTCTCTCTCTCTCTCCGTTTGTATGTATGTGAGGTTGTTCTTGTCCTCTACACCAGGTGCGTCTCCCTCACCCCTCTTCCCTCCCTCTCTCGCCTCTGCCATGAATTCGTTTCACTCCTCTGCTCGCACCATCTTTCTGTAATTGCTGCTTAGCTAGGGTTTTCGATGCCATGGGTAGTAGTAGCAGGAGCGAAAATTTTGGTAGTGTTGATACAGCAACCCGTCACCATGATTTTTGATGGTTGGACTGAGACTTGGTGACTAGAAGTATTTGATTCTGGTATAGTGGTGTTTAGGTGAGCTTATGCTGAACTGATAATGTTATTACAGCAACCAGTCACCATTTGGCTATAGTTGTTACTCTCCATATGTGTAGAGATCAAAATTTATGATGAAGATTATCATATCACATTTTGTTAACTGCTTGAGACTATTTGCAAATAATGAATAACGTAACATAAAAGTGCTTGCAAAGGAAGAACAGAGTTCAAAGCTTAGCTTTGAGATTTTCAGGGGTTAAAAAGCACCCCAAGTAAATACACACCACATTTACATGATATATCAATCTGATACTCTGGCCATTTCATTCCATGCTTGTAGCAGGTAGCATTTTGTTCCATTTTGTTCCATTAGTTGCTGCTCACTGTTTGCTAGGCTCTGAAAATGCTCACTTTATATATACTAGGATCTAAAAATGCTCATTGTTTGCTCACTGAAAATGCTCTGAAAATGTCGTACTATATATTTCCTATACACCATTTCTGCCATCTAATTATTTTGCTGACATATGCTTGTTGCCTGTATATATATACATATTTGTTCTAGTAACATGCAAATAGTAAGACTAGTTGCCCTATATGCTTGTAGTACATAGTTGCTTGCTGTTAGATATGGTTGCTGCCATATATTTATTTTTTCTGCCATCTAATTATTTTTCTGTCATCTAATTATTTTGCTGCCTCGATGCTCGTGTGGTCACTGCTTGCTGCCATACATGTATTTCATGCTTGTGTGCTATACTTGCTACCATTTCTGGCTATACTATCTAACAAGGGAAGTGTAGAGAGAATGCTTGTGTGCACCAGGTGCACACAAGCTTTCTCTCTAGGCTTTTTATTCAGTAAATTATATATAAAAAGTCTAGAGAGAATACTTGTGTGTACTGGGTGCCATAGTCTCTCTGTACTTATTATTTAGTTGTGGCCACATATATGCCATATTCCTTACTGCCCTATAGTCTCTCTGTACTTATTATTTACTTCTATTCTTCTCCTAGTCTCTCTGTACTACTTATCTATTCTACGTAGGTGATCGATGCTCAATGATGAAAGCGGGCTAAGTGAGGCTAGTGTGGCGACATGGACCATATCCTAGAATATTTGATACATGCTGCTATACAGGCTAAGGATCTTAGAGCATTGGAAGGCCGTTGATTCGGCAACCCGCACTGAGAGCAAATTTTGATTTTTCTATTCTTCTCCTTGTCTCTCTGTACTACTTATCTATTCTATGTAGGCAATCGACCTATGCTCAATGATGAAAGCGGGCTAAGTGAGGCTAGTCCAGCGACATGGACCATATCCTAGGATATCAGATATATGTTGTTGTACGAGTCAAGGATCTTAGAGCGTTGGAAGGCCGTTGATTCGGCAACCTACACTGAGAGCGAATTTTGATTTTTCTATTATTTTCTTTTGACAAGCATGGAAATATTAGTCAGCAGAAATGGGATGAGTTTGTTGAGCAGAAGACGAGCAGTGCTTCGAAGGAGCTCAGTGAAAAGATGGTTGAGCTGAACAAGTGGAACAAGTACAAGTCGTGGTTAGGTCCGCGCGGATACAAAAAGAAGATTCCGATTTGGAGAGAGCAAGAATCCAAGCTCCACACGGAAGGAAAACCTAATCCATTGCCAAATACCAATGAGCATACTAGGAACGGGGTGTATGGTCGCTCCACCATATCCAAAGAAGGAGAGACCATTGTGAAGGATCCCATGACAAGTGAAGTTGTGCAAGCTTTGAAAGGTCCCATAGCGGCGCAGACGGAGGCTGGTCTGTTTACATCTGAGTATCACAAGGACCAGCTCACCATGGCTATTGGGACCAAAGAACATGGTGGTCGGGTACGAGGACTGTCATCATCGACCACATGGAAAGAAGGTTTCTCCGAGACATCCTCTCACCTCTACAAGAAGCATACATTGCACAAGAAAGAGCAAGAAGATAAAGCCAAGGAGGATTGGAGGCGACAACTTCTTATGTTCGCTATCGACAAAGAAAGCGGTCGTTCGGATCCCAACTTGCAGGCTACGGGGGATGCCTTCTTATGTGGTTTGTCCACATCCATGCAGACATCTGTTTCCATGCAACCATCAGTCTTCGGTCAACCATCAGTCTCCATGCAATCAGAAACCGATGACATCACTGAGGATACTCCTTGCGAGTTGCATGTGCCATTTGGTTACAAGGGAAACACGATGAAGGTTGCATCAGGCATGGCATTTCCAGGAGATACGCTCCATAACAGGGATATCCCCCCAGGTTACGTGCGTGTCACCGTGTCAGAAATAGTACCTGGCTATGAGGACAATGAGATCGAATGCATGATACCTGAGGCGGGTATAGAAACTCTCCAAGATGCCCTCGGCTCTTTCATTATTTGGAAACGCTATGAAGTTGTCCTCTCACCACGAGTTTCTCCACCCCTGTTGTCTGTGCACATGTCCTTTCATGCGAGCCAGCCAGGAAATACAGGTGGACATTAGTCTCCTATGTCTGCAACAGTCACGGGAAACAAGCCTCAATCTCCACGTGCGGAAGCCGACTTGACTCACAGTCCTATTATCTATAGTGACAACAAGCCTCTTCCGCAGAGTGTTCAACTCGAGCCTTCTCCTGTTGCAGCAATTCAAGTCGAGCCTCCATCAATAGCTGCTACGATGGTTCAAGTTCAGGCTCCGGTAATCCAAGCCCAGCCTGCACCAGTTGTTGTCAAGGCTTCCGTAATCCCAAAGACGATTACCGGATTTGACAAAGAGCCAAAGGACCCAAAAGCAAATAATGATATTGATAAGTATTTGATTGCATTGAAAAAATGTCTAGCAAGCAACGGCAAGCTCATCCTGCAAGAAGAAGATCCTCGGGATGTATTATCGTACGACGATCAAATTTTGGAGAATCCAACAGACGATGTGGACTACCCGAAATTTATACTCGGTAAACCCCTTATAGCAAATAACATGTACAAAAACCTGCCGTGGGAGATGCGGAAGTTGGACGACTGGTACATGATGACGTCGAAGGAAAGGGTCACCAAAATCACTTGTAGGATTCCAAAAGAGGTGTTCAATGAAGATTATGAGCACATCTTATACCTATTTTGGGAGGATGTCCACTCGATGTTTCGTCTACAGAAGATGGACATCACCTTCATCACCTTATGGTGCATGTAAGTGTTGTGTTTGATCTACTTCGTATTTCAAGCATAATTCTATATATATTATCTTATGCTTTTTTTTGTAGCATGAACTCCTTTTTCCAAAGAAAGGAGACCAATAGAAAAGATTGGAGGGTGGCCTACATCAACCCAAGCCGGATTAACAAAAGCTCGATCAACCCAACGGTAAATCCGAAAAATTATCCGGAGAAGACATCGATAGAGCTTGCTAAAATGAATACGGTCTTGACAACAGAAGCAAGGACTTATGTTGCTAATTATTTGTACGACTACTTCTTGAGGAGGCAAGATAGAGAGTGCATTATGGCCCCTTACAACTTCAAGTAAGTTGGACAACTACTGCATTTGTCATGTATCCTATGTTAAAATTAAATCCAATCATAATTAACTTGTTGACAACAAACATTGTTGTAGCGATCATTGGATCTGTCTGATGATATTTCCGAAAGAAGGGTACCTTCTATTGCTTGACAGCCTGGACTACGACAAGAACTTATATGATGACATTGGAAGTCATAGATCGGTAAGAAATTGATCTATGTGTGTATGGTTTGGTGATGTTAATATCATCTACTGATAAGCTTTCGATGATCGCGTAGTGCTTACGAGAAATATGTCAGAGCCGGCGGGGCATGTCATCCTACAAGAAAAAAGATGTACTTCCGTCATAAGTTTTGGGTAAGACTTATATGCATCTCATACATGTTCTTATCGTATTATCCATTCATATAACTATCGTAGGTGTAATGAACTTGTGTTCTCTACTTTATAGTGCCATAAGCAAGTATAAGGAAGTGTGCATTATGGTTACTACACTTGTGTATTTTCGGCTAGCACTTCAACTTATCTGGACCATATCATTGAGGAGTCTCAACAAGAGGTAAGTTGATTTTGTTTATGTCCATTTTACTTTACATGGACCATATCATTGAGGACTCTGCTCATGTGACACAAAAAGCCACAAGGTGAAAGAGAGAATTGGCTGCAAAGATGAAAAGGAACGACACGATCAAAAAGGGTATAATTCCTGAATCACGCGTTCACTTGAGTACAAATGCCATGTATCTAGTTGTAGCTTCTCTTTCTCATTTTATGTTGAGAGAGGTAATTAGTCCAGAAGGGAAGTGCTTTGACTCAAATAGTGAACTAGCAATAAAACATAGGTTCCTTTGTGAGTGGGCTGGTTCAAGAGCACCATATGAGCCTAATGTATCGAAAAAAGATGATGACTATGTATTAGGGTTCATATAAAATATTTTGTAAGCTCAATTGAACATTTTGATGATGATGTTGTATATATTCTATGATGAGATGTAAATATCTGTGATGAGATTGTAAATACCTATGTTGAGATGTTGTAAATATCTGTGATGAGATTTGTAAATTTTTATGTATGCAGAATCTATGATTTCTGTATATTTGCTAAATTTTATTTTTTTTAGAAAATAACAAGTAGCGGCGATTGATGTTGTTAACCGCCACTAATAATAGCCAAGACTAGCGATGGTTGACATCTTCAACCGCCGCTACCGTTGGCTAACAATAGCGGCGGTTGACATCCTCAACTGCCGCTAATAATGTGTCTCTAGCGGCGGTTGATTTCGGCGATAGACCACCCGCCGCTACAAACGCATATTTGTAGCTGTATTTGCGTAACGGCGGGGTGGCCTGCCCGCCGCCGCTACAAACGCATATTTGTAGCTAGGATAGACGCTTATCCTAGCTCAATGGATGTAGTATAGACGCTTGATGGCTTGAGTTCGCAGCAGGTGGAGCAAGAGATTGGGTAGCTGATGAGCATTAATGGTAAGCACGAATATATGGCATATTGACCAACTTCGTTCTTATGTTTTGGTACAGTACAATATTTGTAAGTGTCTCTTTCGCTGCAAAGTACAAGACAAACTCACCCACCCAACACCACTTAGCACAATTACATACACGCCTCTTACATAAGTGAACTCGACACAACACCACTTGCTGGTAATCAGCCAACATTACTCCTTACCCTGCTGGTCACTAGAGAGAGATCAATAGTGCCAGCCATGGTCCAGAGCCGAGCTTCATTGCCGGCCATGCTCAAGGCAGCAACAAGACTCAGGGGAACTGCATTGAAGACACAGTCGTTTCAGCGCCGCCGAAAGGTCCAAGCACCCAGGATGACATAGGAATTCAGACCTTTCTGCATGGGGTCTCCTAGTGCTCTAGCAACCTTGGTCCACCATTGATCAAAGACAGTATCTGTAGGTTGTGGTGGACGAGTTGTAAAGCCAACTCGCTGCAGGAGGATATGCCAGTATTGGCGCACAAAGACACAACCGACAAGGAGGTGATCGATGGTCTCATCCACTTGATCACAAAGGGGGCTTTTTTCTGGATGAGGGAGATTCCTTCGTGCAAAATGGTCAGCTGTCCAACAACGGCGATGTGAGACCAACCACATGATGAAGTGACAATTTCCAGGAGCCCAGGTGTACCATATGTGCTTCCAAGAATAAAACTCTGTCGAGCCTTGGAAGAAAACCTCATAAGCTGATTTTGAGTTGTACTGTCCAGAAAGCAGAGAGGCCCCAGCTATATACATCTGCAACACCCGGTTGTAGTGTCACTTTTGATAGTATATCCCAAAGCTTGAGGAACTCAGAGATGACCTGAAATGAAGCTATCCTGTGTATATCCCGGATCGATCTCATGTCGGTCATGGCTTCATAAATAGTCCGCTTGTTACCAATTCTCCTTGAAACCATGCTTGCAATCAGTGGGAAACATCCTCTATTCGCTGGCCTAATAGCCACCTGCCAGACCAGAACAAAGTGCTGGTTCCATCACCTAGTTCCATCGACGTTGCCATAGAGAAAAAGGCCTGGACATCCTGAGTGGGTTGGATGGTTTAGGGTTTGTCGGGCGCCATCTTCTTGCGCCAAAGCCATCGCACCCTTTAGTGCAATACTAAGCCTGTTGAGATCAGAGATTCCCAAGACACCAACCTCCTTTGGCCGTGTCACTTTAGGCCATGCAATGAGGTAGTACCCCCCTTGTGCATCTCTTCGACCTCGTCACATGTAGCCCTGACTTATCTTGTCCAAGGCTTTGATTGTCCACAGTGGGAGATCAAATGCCATAGCATGGTACATCACCGTTGCTATGATGACATGTTGAATATCTATGACATGCCCCTGTCTCACCATCAGGTCTGCTTTCCAACCAGGAAGGAGATCTAAGTGGTTGCAACTGTGTTTTTGTAAGTTTCTTCAAGGACGGGCAAATCCAGATATTTCATGGGAAACTTGCTAAGCTAACAGGAGAAATGATTATGGACAGTTGCAATGTCATCGACTAAGCATTCGATGGGTGCCACACTACTTTTTTGGATGTTGGTTTTCAGACCTGAAGCTTCTCCTAAAAGTTGTAACATGTTCACTCTGTGAGGTCAATTTCCAAAAAGCAGGATGTAGAAACAATACGAGAAAACATAGAGAGAATTGCCAGTGACAATGGCCCTCTCATCTCCCCTGCCCCCTCCCCTCCCCGGTGCTCCCTCTCCCACCACCAGCCCCACGTCGGCGTCGACTCCCGGCCCGACGGCCACCGAAACTCCACCCCCATTTGCCCTGGCGCCGGCCTCAAGCCCTTCCTCACCCCGCGCTGTCGATGTCGCCCCATCAGCGGGCCGCTCCAAGGCAAAGCGATGGAGTGATGTTTCGCCTTCCTCTGCAGGAGGTAGCTCATGCTCGGTGACGCATGTATCGGCTACTCCGGCGAACTCCATGGCAGCCTCTTACCACGACGTTGCTGCTTCACCGGTGACCGTGCCACAGAAGGTAGTTCTACCCTTGGTTGCCTCCCCAGCCCCAAGGATTGTTTGCCGCTCAGAGGTACACGTTCCACGCAATGGAGGGCCTGATCCTGAAGGCTAGCAAGAAGTCAAGAGGAGGCGTCCATAGCAGCTGCTTCGTCGCCCTGCTCGCCGGCCGTGCTAGGAAGTTCCAGAAGATCTTCGTGGGCGGTGCTTCAACTATTTAGCACGCTCGCATCGTGCAGCGGTGTGTCACCGAGAAACCTGCTGCTTCACCTGCCGTCAGCCTGGGCACCATTCCTTCAGTTGTCCTCGCAAGCAGCCGCCGCGGTGAACATCGGTTTGGCGGCGCCTTTCCGCTGCTCCGGCTTCGCCGGCGCTGCCTGCCTTGGCCCATGCTGGAGCACAGGAAGCTGGCCAGGAGGGTGTGGGATACTTGCTTTACGGGTATCCTCATACAAGGCTAAGACGGTGGCCGATCGGGTACTTTATCAACAAGGAAGCTGACCGAATCGGCTTGGAGTACAAGACAAGAAAGATTAGACTTGCCATATAGAATCCTTGTAGAGTACGACTAGGACTCTGCCTGAACCCCCCTGTCGATCGAATATATAAGGCGGCAGGGTACTCCCCATCGAGAGAGGAAATTAGATACAACTAGAGAGACACAACATCTCGTGACAATCAATACAATACAGAACACAGGATGTAGGGTTTTTACTCTCATTGAGAGGGCCCGAACCTATATAATTTGGCGTCTTGTGTAACCATCATAGTTCTTGGTCTCGACGTAGCCCTATATATTTACTGCTGGTCTTGAGCATCGACAGTTGGCGTGCCAGGTAGGGGACAAGGCTCACTGGGATTCTCTGTCAACTACGATGGCCGAACTTCCCATCATCCAATACTCATCGGGTTTCAAGATCTCCTTTGGATCGCTCGACTTCACGGTCGGTGACAATGGAGTCCTAGGTCTGAATGATTACAGATCAGACTCGACCGCAGCCAGTCCCATGGCTTGATCACCGAGTCCGTCTGACATTATCCTTGCATTGATCCCACTTGGATCCGAGCAGGAAGACTCTTCCTTCAGATATGACTCGACGTCAGATCGATCTTTTGATGAGGACACGATCGGATCGACCTACTCATATCCCCATACAGTCAACATGGTGGATATAGTAGATCCTGCTGCTGGAAACCAGGATGAGGATCCAGATGCCGAAGAAGAAGGGAATCCAGTCGGTGGTCGCCAAAACCAGCCGGTCGAAGGAGGTTGACAGGATGATAACCCGCCAGCTGATGAATTATCGGTCAGTCACTACCGTCGACCAAGAGGGTCGCACGGATCACGTAACGCTCGCCGACTGGATCTCGGCCCTGACCTTGAAGTGGATGGTGTTAAGGTCTACCACACCCCACAGAACAACATCACCGGGGCCAAGACATTGCTTGACACTTTAATGGTTGACGCCCACTATCAAACTCCTGCTATGCAGAAGGCGGTGGCTATGCTCAAGGCCGCAGCAGCGCAAGATGCTGCAAAGTCTCAGTCGATCGCAAGTTCTAGCCATGCATCTCCTCAGGGTCGGCGTAGGCGTGAAGACCTGAGAAATTCACTCAGCCTCCATGATGGACAAGACACCATCAACTCTCACCACGAGGAGCGTGCTCGGGACAACCGACGCTATGAGGAAGAACGGCGTGAATGAAGGATGGATGCCCGATGGGAAGACCGATGGGACGACCGACGAGAAGACCGACGGGACAACCAACGGGATGATCGTCAGAATCTTCCTCCAAGAGACAACCGCGACGACCGACATCGACATGACGATTGGGATCAGCGTGATAATGATGGCAATCGACGACGTCGTCATGATGAGGATGTCAGCCCACGCCACCGTCGTTGCCCAACTACGTCCCCAGACCGGCAAAGGCAGTCACCAACGCTGACTGATGACGAGATCGATGGCATCAAGGCTTACGTCCCTCGGCTTCGCATTGCTCGATGGCCGAAAGGATTCAAGATAGTTCCTATTGAAAAATATGATGGACAAACCAACCCCCGAGAGTGGCTATAACTCTATAGCACGACGATCCGGTCGGCTGGAGGTGATTCCTACGTAATGGCTAATTACCTTCCGGTCTGCTTAGATCCTGCCGTTCGGATATGGCTCACATCTCTACCTGAGGAGTCAGTCACATCTTGGAGAGACCTCAACAGAAAACTCATAGAAAGTTTCCAAGCAACTTGCAACCGACCGGGCAACCACTTCAACCTCACTCGGATCAAGCAGAAAGGAGACGAGCCTCTTCGCGACTACATCAAGTGGTTTTGCGCTAAGAAGACTGAGATCCCCAACGTCCCCGATCAGAAAATCATTACTGCCTTCCTAGGTGGAATTCGCAGTGACGATCTGGTCCGGGGAATCGGTCGGAGGAACCATGATCTCAAGCTCACCGCTCAAGAGTGCTTCAAGATTGCTGATAAGTATGCATCAGGAGAGTCTGCACTTGATGATATCCGAGGAAAGGGCAAGGAGAAGCGGTCGAACAAGCCTGAGTCCCCCAAGAAGGGCAAGAAGAGAAAACCTGACAATGCTGTCAACACAGTGGACCGGTTTTGGAAGAATCCTCGGACGAACTAGTCGTCTATTGATGAGTTGCTGAGTGGCCTTTGCCCTTGGCACCCCAAGGGAAACCACAAAGCAAAGGATTGCTATTACCTGAAGGGTTTTGCAATAGCTGCGCTCAAGGTGGCCAAAGATCCCCCGAGGCGCAACAACAGAAACAAAGACAAGCCCAAGGATGATGATGACAAGGATGATTCAGGAGAGTTCCAGGAGCCCTGCAAAGAAGTAAACTTCATCTTCGGAGGCCCGGATGCCTATACATCCAAGTGCAAGCAAAAGTTAGAGCTTCGAGAGATTAAGTCGGTGGAGCCAGCTGCGCCTTAGTACATGAGGTGGTCTGAGATGCCAATCACCTTTGATCGGTCCGACCATCCAAAACATCTACCAAAACCAGGTCGCTACCCATTGGTGCTTGCTGCGACTATGAAGGAGGTGAAGTTCAACAGAGTACACATCGATGGAGGAAGCAGTTTGGACCTAATCTTCACCAGGAATCTTCAAGAGCTCGGTCTGTCAATCAATGACCTCCAACCGAGTTCTTCACCCTTCCATGGGATTGTGCCTGGCAAGACTTCAGTCCCAATTGGACAAATCAGTCTACCAGTCACCTTTGGCACCCGTGATAATTTTAGGATAGAGCGTATCCTCTTCCAGGTGGCAGACTTCGAGTCAGCATACCATGCTATCATCGGTCGACCAGCGATGGCATGGTTTATGGCCGTTCCGCACTATCCGTATCTCACCCTCAAGATGCCAGGCCCGAACGGAATAATCTCCCTCCACTCTGATCTTCGGAATTCTTTTGATTGCGATGTGCAGAGTTGTGAGATGGCTACCAAACAGTTGTGAGATCCAGAAGGCAGTCGGTATAGAGGAGCAGATTGGAACAGAGGTTCCGACAAAGAAACCTACCAAGGACAAGATCTAGACCGATGACATCCAAACCAAGGAGAATTCGCTCGACCCTGAGGACCCCGATAAGGTGACTTATGCTAGGGTCAACCTTGATGAAAAATAGGAACTTGCGCTCACTCTTTTCCTCCAGGAAAATAGGGATATCTTTGCATGGAAACCATCTGACATGTCGGGAGTTCCTAGGGAAAAGATTGAGCATGTGTTAAGGTTACCTCTAGGGGCTACCCCCGTTCGCCAAAGGCTTAGAAGATTTGTGCAAGACCGCAAGGACGCTACGAAGAAGGAGATAGTTAGATTGTTAGAAGCTAAGTTTATAAAGGAGGTGTATCATCCCGACTGGTTAGCAAATCCAGTCCTTGTACCTAAAAAGAATAAAGAGTGGAGGATGTGTGTTGATTATACCGATCTCAACAAGGTCTGCCCCAAAGACCCCTTCGCTCTTCCTCGTATTGATCAGATTGTAGATTTGACAGCCGGGTGTGAGCTTTTAAGCTATTTGGATGCCCATTCGGGCTATCACCAGATCCCACTGAGAGTCAAAGATCAGATCAAGACTTCCTTTATAACACCCTTCGGCACCTATTGCTATATCACTATACCGTTCGGTCTGAAAAATGCTGGCGCGACTTACCAACGAGGTATTCAATGCTGCCTTGGCACTCAGATCGGTCGGAACGCTGAAGCGAATGTTGACGACATCGTTGTTAAGACTCGGAAAGTCGAAGAACTTCTCTCAGACCTGGCAGAAACCTTTGATAATCTGAGACATTACTCAATGAAGCTGAATCCTAAAAAGTGTGTTTTTGGGGTTCCATCGGGAAAGTTACTCGGTTACATCATTTCAAAACGAGGTATAGAGGCTAACCCAGATAAAATCAAGGCAATCCTTGATATGAAGCCGCCTAATTCTCAAAGGGACGTTCAGAAGCTGACCGGATGCATGGCATCCTTGAGTCGCTTTATTTCCTGATATGGGGTTAGGGGGTTACCACTCTTCCGATTGCTTAAAAAGCAGGACGGCTTTGTTTGGACTGAGGAGGCACAGTCGGCACTGGATGAATTAAAGATTCATCTCAGCAGTATTCCAGTGTTGGTGCCTCCAGAGCCAGGAGAAAAACTTCAGCTTTACATCTCGGCCACAACCTAGGTTGTGAGTACTGTTTTGACAGACGACCGAGAAGAAAAGGGACACGTGCAAAAAGTACAGCATCCGGTCTACTTTGTGAGCGAGGTTCTCAGCGCCTCTAAGACAAGGTACCAGCAGATCTTGAAGTTGTTATATGCATTATTGATCACCTCGAGGAAGTTGAAGCACTATTTCCAAGCTCATCCAATTGAAGTTCAAACTTCTTTTGCACTCAGGACGGTGTTACATAACTGAGAAGTTGAAGGAAAAATAGCCAAGTGGGCAATCAAACTTGGTCAGTATACTATTACGTTCGCGCATCGGTCGGCTATAAAGGGACAAGCGTTAGCTAAATTCGTTGTCGAGTGGATAGAGATTCAAGATCCTCCTACTGCCCAAGATATCGAGTACTGGAAAATGTACTTTGATGGTTCCCTTCAACTACAAGGGGCAGGTGTGGGAGTTGTATTTATCTCACCTACTGGAAAAAGGCTTTGATACGTCCTTCAAATCATGTTTCGCGCGTCAAATAATGTTGCGGAATATGAAGCTCTCCTACATGGTCTGCGCATTGCTGTGTCACTCGGTATTAAGCGCATCGACATATTTGGTGATTCGGCCTTGGTCATTAATCAGGTCACCAAGGATTGGAATCGTGTAGATGATAACATGAGTGCTTATTGCCAAGAAGTGTGAAAACTCAAAGACAAGTTTGATGGATTGAAGTTCACACATGATCTCTGAGATAATAACCAGGTGGCTAATGAGTTAGCCAAGATAGGATCATCCCGGTCTGCAGTACCGCCGGGTGTTTTCGTACATGTTCTGGATTCCCCAACAATTTCTCCCCGGTCGGACGTGTTGATGAGTATTGTTGCTGATCTTGTTGGCGATGACGTCTCCAAGACCGACTGGCGCGACCCACTCATTCAGTATTTGGATTAAGGGAATGCTGCCCTCGGATCCTGATGAGCGGCAAGGATTGAAGATCCGATCTCGAGGATACTTGTTGGTGGGGGACCAACTTTAAAAAAGGGGTGGTTCCAACATTTTGATGCGATGCATCTCAATGCCTAAAGGCCAGAAGTTGGTAGAAGAGATTCATTCGGGAATATGCGGCAATCATGCAGCTTCCAGGACTTTGGTCGGCAAAGCTTTCCGGCAAGGGTTTTATTGGCCCACGGCGGTCGAAGATGCACACCAAGTTGTTCGGAAGTGTGAGGGTTGTCAATTCTTCGCTCAACAAACACATGTGCCTTCACAGCAACTTCACATGATACCATTAACTTGGCCTTTTGCTGTTTGGGGGCTTGATATTGTCAGTCCTTTCAAGAAAGCGCTAGGCAGGTTCACTCATTTGTTTGTTACTATCGACAAATTCACCAAGTGGATTGAAGCGAAGCCGGTCAGCAAGATTACATCCAAGAAGGCGATCGAGTTTGTTAAAGATATATTCACTCGGTTTGGAGTTCCTCATGATATCATTACCGATAATGGCACTCAATTCACTTCAGTGGAGTTCCAGAACTTTGCCGATGAGATGGGAATAAAGATCCACTTCGCATCAGTGCCTCATCCGAAAAGCAATGGGCAGGTCGAACGGGCCTATGGTATGATTCTTCAAGGATTAAAGCCACGGATATTTGACAGACTCAAACCTTATGCCGGTCGGTGGGCCAAAGAATTGCCTTCAGTCCTTTGGGGGCTTCGGACAAACACCAGTCGGGCTACTGGACAATCACCTTTTTCATTGGTCTATGGCTCAGAAGCTATGTTGCCGACTGAGGTCAGTCTTGTCTCGGCACGAGTTCAAGCGTATGATAAAAAGCTTTCTGAGGAGAACCGAGAGATTGATTTGATTGCGGCAGAGGAGTTGCATGATCGCACTCAATTTCGGTCGGCACTCTACCAACAAGGCTTGCATCGTTATTATGATAAGAACGTCCGCAGTCGCCACTTTCAAGTTGGAGACCTAGTGCTTTGCCGAGTGCAATCGACAAAGAATCAGCATAAGCTCTCTCCGAAGTGGGATGGACCATACGTAGTGAAGGAAGTCACTCGCCTGGGGGCTTACCGACTGAAGTATGAAGATGGCAACGATATTCCAAACTCCTGGAACATAAATCAGCTGCGTCATTTCTATACTTAGCTATTATTTTGTGTATTTATACATTATTTATGAATGAAACTTTGGTCTTTTTTATTGAAAGATTTTCTGATGATTTTCATTCTATATTTGTCTTGATTCCTTAATTTATACTATTAAACAATTGAGCCAAGGGGCTAGCAATAATGTCCCATCTTGGTCTAACCATATTTTGGTTTTGGCCTATTTTTTGACCGACTTATTATCATGAGATCTTGAGATCTTGAGTTTTGGTCTTTATTATTTTGGTCTTACGCTTATACATCATGGTTAAATACTTTGTGCTGCACATCAGACTACCACTACACTAAACCTAGAGCCAAAAGTGTGAGAAGTCATGTGTCGATTGGTCGATTCTGTTTGTTACGCGGTTACGGGTTACAACCTAATATGTTATGGCAGACCGATGCAATCTTTGTTTCTCTTGATAGAAATATGTCAATGATATCTTTGTCAAACTTCTAAAGCTATAAAAGCATAAGATTAATTTATACACAAGTATCATTACTAAAACACTACTAATGTTTTACACTATTACAGGATTATATATCCTTTGAAGGAGAGGAAGAGTCAGTCCGAAGTTCGACCTCTAAAGTTGCTGGGGAGTCAGCATGGTCGGATTGATTTCTATATTTTCGACCAAGGCCTGGGAAGTCTCTATCATGGAATCCAAGAGCAGCTGACATTGGTCATCGGTCAGGTCGGGGTTAAAGCCCTCTTTGATCTTGTCCAATGGTAGAGAGGGAGACCAGGATTGGCAAATCGCCAACACTTGACTCCCGGCTTCGGTCGCCACTCGCCGAGTGTTATGAGCAATGGCTTTCGATGCATGCTCCAATAAGTAGTCTAGAGAGTGACCGGTCTGCTCTACTCTGTTAGCATGAACATAGTTCATTGCTTGCCAAGCGGTGTAAGATAGAGCTGCAAATAATAATTATTGGTCAGTATGATCAACAAAAGAATCAAGCAGAAGGAACAAGTCGAAGGCTTACTGGCGAGTTTACATTTGAAGGATTTGGAGACAACCTTAGCCTCCTATATCTTCGCTTTAGTCCCCTTCAGCTCCTCCTGTAGCCGAGTGATCTCGGTCTTCTGGTCTTCAACCAATTTGGAGAGGCTTTCCTTCTCAACCTTCAAGGCATCAACGAACCTCTACTGGTTGGAAGTCAACTTCTCTAGATCGATGATTCTTTGATCGCGAGCTAAAAGTAAAACTTTTAGCGTTAGAGTGGTCAGCAGATTGCATAAATATGGATGGTAGGAAAACTTACCAACCAGATCTGCACGAACTTGGTCTAAGACCTTGTTTATCTCTTGTCGATCGGCCAACAGCTTCTTGTTTTCCTCTAGGGCCTTGGAGAGTTGCTGACCAGTGACTAGCAAGACAATGAATAAGAAGTTAGTAAAGACAAAAAGATTAGGTGACCAAGGACATACCGAAAGTTTCGGCTTCAAGATATTCCACTCTAGCCTGCTTTCGCTCCACAAGAGCATACACTTTCTGATATGCAGAAGATAAATAAGCTAAAAGATGAGAGCGAAGCAAGGTAAAAGCATAATGTTGAGTTACCTTGCTGGACTCTCGGTGTTGGTGCAAAATCTCCACATCCTCCACCTCAGGCCGACCAAGCATATTTACACGAAGAATCCTTTTACCTTTATCAAGGGGCAAAGAGACATTAGTTGGAGTGGTCTGAGGCAGAGGCTTGGGAGTGGAGGTAGGAACCGTCTTTTCAAACGGTTTATCCACTTCGATCGGCGTGTTTGAAGACTTGCCAACTGAATGGGACACACCAGTTGGACGAGGTGGGAGCTTAGACCGAGTATCCTCAGGTCCCTGAGCACTCTAAGAATCACTTGTCCGACAGCCAAGGAAAAAACATAGAAGGAAGAGATCAGGAAATGTTGAGATCAACAATAAGAGACAAGGAGTATAGGGTTTAAAGATTAAACCTGGGAGCCTTCTTGAGCTTGATCCGGCATAGCCTCTTCTTTGAAGAAGTCAACTGAAAATCAGTCTCCTTCCTCTTTTGAGAGGGCTGGTCAGTCTTGCCAGTATGCACCACCTCTTCCATTGACCTCTAAGTTGGGCTCGGGGGCTCCGGTCGGTCTGAAGGTCGGTTGGAGGTTGCAGGAGCAGGTTGACCAGCATCTGCGGCAGTTATTTCTTCATCGTCGTCCTGGTCCCCCACATATTGGCGTCGGTGCCCGATAGTCCGCTTCTGGAGCTTGTCAGGGGAGGCCAGAGTAACAACGGGAGTGATGCTAACTGGCCGAGCGCCTGCGGAGGAACTTGAACCCACAGCGCCGGTCAGCGATGTCTTTTTGACATAATCAGGTCCCTTAGTATCGGTCTGAGGGAGCGGGGGATGAGATACATAAGTATCCAGCACCTGCATAAAGATCAAAACATTGAGTACAACATCAAGATAGGAGAACAAGGGATAGCTAAAGGCAGACTGAGGCTTACTCGGGCTCGCATTGTGCTCTTGTTATACGCCTTTTTGACCAAAGAATGGTCCTGAAGGATATCCCCTTCAAACATCTTCAACAAGCGTATTCGGCGGAGTTCACCATTCGGTGGGTCCGGCACCTCCCTGGTCTCATCCTCATTAACATAGTCCCATGTCGGGTGACATTGAAGCTTCAGGGGCTGAACTTGTTGGATGATAAAACTTTTTGCGACTGTGATGCCATTGACGCCTTCAGCCTTTAGACCGGCAATTTTATTAAGCAGAGCGACCACTTGAGGATCGGTCGAATCAGGCCTCTCTGTCCAATGCGCTTGGGGAATAGCCTTCGCACCAGTAAAGTCGGCAAGAACAGGGGGAGGGTTGTCACAATAGAATCACTCATCCTTCCAATTCTTGTTTCCGGTATTCAATGGGACATTGATGTAGGCCTCCTTCTTGCGTAACTGGACGCCGACTCTGCCTATGGCCACTTGGTTATCCTTAGTTGGCAGCGGTCAAAGGACAAACAGATGGCGGAAGAGATTGAAATGGGGGAGAGTGCCAAGAAAAGCTTCGCACAAATGTACGAAGATGGCAATATGAAGAATGGAGTTGAGATGGAGGTTGACAAGCACAATCCCATAGAAAAAAAGGAGCCCGCACAAAAAACTGCAGCAGGAAACTCCAAAGCCATGCTCAAAGAATGAGCAAAACACTACGATCTGCTGGTGAATGGGGATGGGGCAGGATTCGCGAGGTACCTTCTGGTCAATCCGAGCCTGCTCTTGAAGAACGCCATCCACCACCATCTGGTTCATGTCAGCCTGTGAAAGGCTGCTCTTCGAGAACTCCCAAAGTTGCTCCGGGATGTCGACCTCTGATGAGGACGACGCGGCGGCGGCGGTGGCGGAAGAAGCTAGGATTGAAATGGAAGTCCTCTTGCGACCCATCGTGAACAGGATTGGACGCGGTGAAGGAGTTTAAGAAACTTCGCCAAAGCTCAGGGGCTAAACGTGGCGGGATCTATGGCGGCCGGAAGCGAGAAAGCTAACCCTAGTCAGAAAAACAGAGGAGTCACGAGAGCAGAGAAGGCGCAAGGAAGACGAAGAGTTCGCGGGCAAATGCAGCGTGGACTGAAGGTCAACCTGGTGCAGCCTTTTATACCCTTGCCTTTTTTGACCTAAGGGTCCTATGGGCCGGGGTGAGCCGTACTATAGTGCGACCCTAATATTAACTTAAAGGTTAATTAAGGGCTTAAGCCTATTAGGGTTACAAACCCAGAAAAATGAGACTCGGGGGCTTCTTTGATGAGAAGTACTCGAGAATTATTTTACCATATCTACGTGATTTGATGATCATATGGCAAAGGACTTGATGGTCATATGGTTACAAGTTTAAAGGTTATGGTACTGACTAAAATCAAATAACCAGAATTACCAAATTTGGACTTAAACGGGTGATTGGAATTAGGGAAAAGCTATATTATGACTAAAGTCATTTAGCTTAATACTGAATATGACTAGAGTCATAAAATTCTGACCGACCCATCACTCGGAAATAATATGTGCCACTCGGCCGGTTTCATGATCGGTCGGCAAAGTGGTCACTTAGCAATAGGACCCAAGGGTTTGATAACCAAAGGTCTGAAAGATTCAAACTTGATGGTTTGAATATCTGTAAACAAATTAATAAGAGCTAAAATAATTAGACTCTTGTATTATTTGTTAGTCTCCAAATTATACAAGAGTCGGGGGCTACACCTGATCAAGTGCACCTAACCGGTGCACCAGATCTATCAGAAACTTCGATAACGAGGTCTTCCTAATTTATGATCTTTAGATCATTCGGAGAATTAAAGCTCAAAATCAGAAAGCACTCGGGGGCTGCTATGGGATACTTGCTTTACGGGTATCCTCATACAAGGCTAAGACGGTGGCCGACTGGGTACTTCATCAACAAGGAAGCTGATCGAATCGGTTTGGACTGCAAGACAAGAAAGATTAGACTTGCCATATAGAATCCTTGTAGAGTATGACTAGGACTCTGCCTGAACCCCCATGTCGACCAGATATATAAGGCGGCAGGGTACCCTCCATCGAGAGAGGAAATTAGATACAACTAGAGAGACACAATATCTCGTGACAATCAATACAATACAGAACACAGGACGTAGGATTTTTACTCTCATTGAGAGGGCCCGAACCTGTATAATTTGGTGTCTTTTGTAACCATCGTAGTTTTTGGTCTCGACGTAGCCCTATATATTTACTGCCGGTCTTGAGCATCGACAGAGGGCTAGCATAGGCATCCCTGTCGACGTGTCCATAGGAGGCACTCTGGCTTCGACGCGCGCGTCCATGGGCCTTCTTCGAGCGGCCCCGACGACGAGGCTGACTCCCCTGCCGCTGAGCCAGAAGAGACCTTGGCGGTTGATGGCGCCGTGGGCGGCCACCTGCCCGGCCTCTTTGCATCATCGACCGATCGGAGAGCATCGTCAGGATGGAGCTTGAGCTCCGACGTGGTCTGATCATGACAGTGGTCTATGACGGACCCGTCACCCTGGTGGACAACTTCAAGGAAGAGATTGCCATGCGTTTTGACGTCTTGGTGGATGGCTTGTCCTTTCTTCAAACTTCGCCGACGGACTACATCCTCATGTTACCCGATGAGGCGGCTGCCGAAGCGGTCTATAATGGTGGTCGTCCCCTCCGGGCTTCATCTGGCCTACTACACTTCAAGCGTTGGAGTTGGCTGGCTAACTCCACTGGAGCAACGCTGCCTTATCTGATCGACGTCGAGCTGCGGGGTGTGCCTGCGCATGTCTGGGAGGCGGCCACAGCAGTACAGCTCCTCAACAGCTACTGCTGGGTCCGTGAAGTCCATCAGGACACCTCGTCTCGCCGGGATTTGTCCTCGTTCTGGCTGACGGCTTGGTGCTCCCGGCCGGACTTGATCTCTCTAGAAATCGATCTCCAAATCATTGAGCCGCCAACGGCGGTGGCGAAGTCGCCACCGGTGCAGCGGACGCTCTCCTACCGTGTCTCGGCCATGACTGCGTTGAGCGTCCCTCGCCAGCCTGAGGATGGCCTGCCTGGCAGCGACCAGGGCTCGAGGCCACGACGTCGTCGACAGCGCTCTCCCACTCCAGACTTGCCACGTCGAGGTCCGGCGGCCGGCGGCAACCAGGATGGCGGTGCCACCAGGGTTCCTGTGCATGCGCGGCTTGGCCCTTTGCCTGCCAGCACGCGCCACGTGGAGTCCCAGAAGCGGCCGCTGGGCGGCAACGCGTTGGAAACTTGCGCTTGCATTGATCGCCCGGCCAATGGTCCCTGTGATTTGGAAGCCGTGCCTGCAGTTGCTGCCTTGCCGGGGAACGAGGCGGCCTTCGACTTCAATTCCCCTGTGGCCAAGGTGGATCCTCGTGCCCCGGTAGACCTGCTGTCCACGCTTGAAGATCTTGTGACCAGGATGAAAGATTTGGTGGCCCCAATTGCTTGCGCAGCGAGTTCACCTCTGCATGGTGCTGCTTGTCTTGGGCCTAATGAGGAATCGGGTGATGGGTTGTCTAATACGTCTTCCCCTCCCATGGCCCAGCCTACTCTCTCTGCTACGGAGCTGGTCGACGGGCCACCTGATGTGGTCTCCCCTCCGATAGCCCAAGTGATGATGCCGCGCACAGATGATATGGCTCCAAACCCAAACTTGACAATTGCAGTGACGCCAACTGAATCTGAGGCACCTCTCGCCCAGACGACGGCGGCATCGCTTGATGACGACTTGACTCCAGCAGTCATGCCGCAATTGGAACCAGAGCAGCTTGGCCAGACGCCGTTGACGGTGCTTGAGGCTGCTCCAGCCGCTCACGAAGATGCACCTGAAGTCACGGCTCCGGCTGAAACAGGGGGGCCGCCTCTGCCCACTTCCACCGCCCTGTCGACGGCTGCAGCGCTTTTGAGCCCAGCAACCATGCCAGAGACCGGGGACACACCACACAAATCCCGTTATGGAGCAACTTACTCAAGACGCCCAAGACTGCTTCAGGTGACGGACGATGCCACGACAACTCCAGTACGTCACCCCTGTGTTAAGCAGCTGACCAAGCCTGTGGATTGCCTTCTCCCACAACCAGTAATTCACAAGAGACGACCCAAAGCGCCTGCTCCTGGCTCAGTCCCGCGCCGCAGCAGGCGAGTAGCCGGAGCTGACCCCTGTTCTCCTGGACCGATCTTAACTGATGCTCAACGACGAATCATCAAGAGCCTGGGGTTTTCAGACAACACTGGGAAGATTGACAAGCAGGCCCAGGACAATTACAGCAAACTTTTTGAGCAGCCCCTCTCTGAATCTCACATCACAGCGTTGACAGCACTGTTCGGTTGGAGAGAGGATGATGATCTGCAAGTCTGCGCGGTGAGCTCGCTCCCCGGACAATGCTGACCCTGCTCTATTCTTGGGTCATTTTTCTGACTGTTTGTGATGGATCCACATTCAATTCTAGTCTGGAATGCGCGGGGTCTCAATAAACCCGACCGCCGCAACTCTGTTCGTGATGTAATTCTGTCCTCCAACGCTGACATAGTGTGCCTCCAAGAAACAAAGGTTGCAGTTCTCAATCAACGGCTTTTCCTCTCTGTATTTGGCTCAAATTATGACAAACATGTTGCCTTGCCGGCTAATGGCACGAGAGGGGGCATACTGATTGCATGGAAGTCTACAGCTTGCCAAGTTGTATGCACTCGAACAGACTCCTTCTCTGTTTCCATCCATGTAGCTGAACAGGAAGGTAGAAATTGGTGGTTCACCGGTGTTTATGGGCCACAAAGTGATGATGAGAAGTTATCATTTCTTCAGGAGCTACGGGATGTACGAGCTCTCTGCTCCGGTCCGTGGTTGCTCAGTGGTGACTTTAACCTCATATACCAAGCGGAGGACAAAAATAACGACAACCTGAATAGGGCAATGATGGGTCGTTTCAGGAGGTTCCTTGATGATATGGAAATCAATGAAATCCCACTTTTTGGCCGCAAATACACCTGGTCAAACGAGAGGTCCTCTCCGACCCTTGTGAGACTAGATAGAGCTTTCTGCTGCTCAGACTGGGAGGAAATCTTTCCAGATGCCATGCTCCAAAGCTCAGGTTCTGTTGTCTCTGATCATTGCCCACTGTTGCTAGGAATGAGGGTCAATACAAAAGGGAAAAGAAGGTTCCATTTCGAGAATTTCTGGCCAAAACTTTCAGGCTTCATGGAGGCAGTGCAGCAGAACTGGAACGTGCCTGTTGCCTCACAGCATATCGATAAAGTATTTTGCTTCAGTTGTAAGATTTTCAAATCTAACAACATGAAAAGTTTATTAGCAAGTGATGGATTCAGAGATTGGAGACATATCAGTGCAAGGTTAAAAGAACATGAAGCCACTTTTGAGCATATCACTAGCATGAACTCTTGGAATGAACTAAGAATCAGATTGAGCAAACAAGAGACAATTGATAAACAACTACAAGAGCAAATAAAAAAGGAGAAAGAACACATGAAGCAGGTTTTATTCAGACTAGTAGCTATTGTCAAGTTTCTTGGAAAGCGGAATTTGGCTTTTAGGAGATCCAGCGAGAAGCTGTATAATGAAAAAAATGGTAATTTCTTAGCCTGTGTTGAGATGATTGCAGAGCTTGATCCAGTACTCCAAGGGCACCTTAGACGTATTCAAAACAAAGATATTCATTATCATTATCACAGCCATAAAATTCAGAATGAGTTGATTTCTCTTTTGGTTTCTAGCATTACAAATTCTATTATAGAAGTTGTTAAAAGGGCCAAATATTTCTCCATTATTCTTGACTGTACTCCGGATGTGAGTCATCAAGAACAAATGACTGTGATAGTTCGTTGTGTTAATATGTCTGAGAACAAAATAAAGATTGTGGAGTACTTTTGGGGGTTCTTGGAGGTGGATGACACATCTGGTTTGGGGTTGTTTAATGTATTGCTTGAGTGCATGAAGTCATTTGATCTAGATATTGATGATATAAGGGTCCAAGGTTATGACAATGGGTCCAATATGAAAGGGAAACATCAAGGGGTACAAAAGCGGTTGCTTGATATCAATCCAAGGGCTTTGTATATGCCATGTGCTTGCCATAGTCTTAATCTTACTCTCTGTGATATGGCAAATTCTAGTCGTATAGCTATATCATTTTTTGGAATTGTGCAATGGATATATGTGCTATTTTCTGGTTCTACTAAACGATGAAAAGTGTTGCTTGACTATATTCCAAGTTTAACTGTGAAGTCATTGTGCAACACTCGCTGGGAGAGTCGAATCAAAAGTGTCAGAGCAATCAGATATCAAGCTCCACAATTGAGGTTAGCTTTATCTCATTTGTGCCAAGCTAGTGATTCTGAGGCTAGTACAAAGAGTGATGCAAAAAAATTATTTGATTTGCTTGGTAATTTTGAGTTCATACTTGGTATGGTTATTTGGTATGACATCTTATTTGATGTGGATACTGTGAGCAAGAGGCTACAATCATCATCC
The DNA here is from genome assembly GCA_032690845.1 of Eleusine coracana subsp. coracana. Classification (NCBI taxonomy): domain Eukaryota; kingdom Viridiplantae; phylum Streptophyta; class Magnoliopsida; order Poales; family Poaceae; genus Eleusine; species Eleusine coracana. The sequence goes on along the minus strand of CM064434.1, from coordinate 5,846,751 downwards.
GTGTGCATCGACTCTGCCTTGCAGCAAATTAAAGGTATGATGCAATACTTTAGAAAGTATAGAAATGAAGGGTTTGAATCTAGCTTGAAAGTGCCAAAGGAGCTTGCAACTGAAATGGGTGTAGAGCCATCCTTTCCAGTCAAGCGCCAAGCTGCTAGGAAGAAACAATTTGATGAATCTAATTGCAGTGAAGAAATATTACAAGCTGAGAAGGCTTTTGAAGTTAATTTTTTTCTTGTCATGGTTGATATGGCAACAACCTCACTGAGAGATAGATTTGAACAACTTCAAGTGTTTAAAGATATATTTGGATTTTTATTGAGCAGAAGAATCTTGACCTCATTGAATCATATCGAGCTAGCAGATTGTTGCACTAAATTTGTAAATACTTTCTCTTTTCATGATTCATCTGATATGGACTTAAATGATCTAATATCTGAACTGAAGGTCTTGCAACTGACTTTACCAGATAGAGAAATGTCTGCTATGGAGATCTTTGAGTTTGTTAGAGAAGTGGGCAGCTATCCTAATGTTTCTATTACTTATAGAATCTTATTTACTGTGCCAGTTACTGTCGCATCAGCTGAAAGAAGTTTTTCAAAGTTAAAGTTATTGAAGAACTATTTGAGGTCAGTCATGTCTCAAGAAAGGTTAAATGGTTTGGCAACCTTGTGCATCGAGAAGGAGCTGTTGGATGAGATTGATATTGAATCTATCATCAATGACTTTGCATCTATCTATCATCAATGACTTTGCATCTAGAAGTGTTAGAAGAAATTGCTTCAAGTAATCTATATAGTGGCTTTTGTAGTATGTTTTTTTTGCTACATTTATACTTATTAATATGTGTGGTAACAAATTTTTGTCATATGAGTAAAGTAAATAAGGTTCAACTGCTATATTATTTTGTTATAGTTATTGTCAATAGGCCATCATTTTTCATCAGGCACCAGGCCACCAAAATGTCAGGGCCGGCCCTGATTTTCATGTGGCAAAATTATGAATGAGACTGATGGGGCGAAAATCTTTGGCTTCCACTACTCCCACTTTCTTAGGCAGCAAAGTGACGAATGCTGAATTGAGCAACCAAAGGTTCCTGAAATCAGGCCTCCAAACTGCTGAGATTGCTGCCATATATATGTGGAACTTTGGTATGTTGCGACTCATCACTCTATGTATGGCATTGTGAATTTCAGGGGCATAACCCCAGTGTTCTTGGTGACGTGTGAGAGGACCCAAATATATGTGGAACTTTGGCATGTTACGACTCGTCACTCTATGTATGGCATTGTGAATTTCAGGGGCATAACCCCAGTGTTCACACCAGCGTGTGGTCACTGAATGTCCCTCCTCGAATGCAGTTTCTCCTGTAGTTGTTGTCCAAAAATAAGCTTCTCACACGAGATAATCTGAGCATAAGGAAAAAGCTAGATGATAGTAATATAATTGCCTCTTCTACTGTGAATATGAAACCATTTAGCATTTATCTTTTGACTGTGTTGTTGTAGGTAGAATCTGGCAAAAGCTACCTGAGCTGTATAACATTTTCGAAATTTGTGGACTTAGCAACGTTTTGGCTTAGTAGTAAGAAAAATGTTGTGCTAAATATGTTCACAACGGCTATTAGTTGGGGTTTGTGGAAGGTAAGGAATAATTTGTGTTTTGAGAATGTTTCCTCGAAGAACACCGGTCTACTTTGGAGGCAGATCCTGGGTATGCTAAGAAACTGGTATATCCTCTGAATCTGGAGCAATTCAACACCAAGATGGAGAAGCTGCACAGGACCAGAGATCATACGATGGAGATGATGATGTGCCAGGAAGCTTGAGTGTGGAGGAGCGCGAAGGAAGTTTGAAGCTCGGAGAAAATGCAAGGCGTGTGTGGTGCTGAGACTGTCTTCAGCAGTGTGGCTCTGTATGTATCGTGAGTGTCGTAAACACTAAGCTTGATCTTACTGCTTTATGCATAATGGACTTGGGTTTACTCCCTATTATAGTACTCCAAAAAATATATTTTTTAAGTTCATATATTTCAGATCAACAAGTAGGCGATGTGTGTGCAATAACTCTACGAGTGCAACAATACAACATGGACATGCGCTTCTTGGAAGGATTGGGTGAAAAAACACGTGGCGGGCCACTAGTGGCGCCTGTATAGTTAGGAAGGAGGCGAATGAGAAGGGGCACTTTGAAGTTTGATTATCAAACGGCAGTGTCATTAGGCATTACGAGACACAGTTTGTGGTAACAGTGGAACTTAAGAATATGCTCGTCTTAGGTAACATGTGGCACAGAAGTGATTGCTCCTATCTAAAATAGGATATCGTGAATGGAAACATGAATTCGGTAAAGTAGGAACTTTTATTGAGCAATTAATAAAGTTTTGCAATGTAAAACTGGTACAACCAAACATGATTAGTGTCAAAGAGTATACATTAACAGTTATGCAAATAGAAGAGAAACTAATTTGCATGTTAAAAAATCAAAGCAATATAGGAATTTGCTGAAAAAATGCACCTTTTTTGAAGAGATGGACGAGGATATAGCACTACATGCAGTAACAAGCATCAGACAAGATGTCAAAAAAAAAAAGCATCAGACAATGCCAATTGTGCCATTTTGTTTCCCAAGGCAAACCAACATAGCCGAAATTATTAGTAGAAGACTTAAGTCAAATAGCTGGAAGAAAAACATGAGTTCAAATGTTTCGAAATGGACAACAATAGTGCTCTTTTAGTAACAGTACTCGGACCATAAGGTCACACATCAGTAACCTATAATCTAATGTCAAATTGCAGGAAGCAAATATGAGTTATCGTAAGGCAAAAACGCTGTTGTGTGTTTTTCAATATGTTAAGGCTCTGCACCATCCATGGCCTCATATTACATCGATAGGCTCTAGTGAGCTCAGACCTCATGGTCCACATGCGGAAAGTTAGGTCCGCAGGTTATGCTGAATTTGTCCTGTAAAGCTTAGCCATCTTCTGACGAAGCGGGGACGACAAGCTTTTGGTGCCAAACCTACACGGTAGAAGAGGGGAAATTAGACTTTTGCTCAAAATGGAAGAATACTACAAAAACATTGTAAATATTATGCTGAGATGGACCAGGATGAATAATACCATATAAGAAGACTTTCAGTGGTCATGTTTTCTTTAAGAAATAAGCCCACATGGGCTATAACGTTCCATTACTTTGGTGAAATCGGCACAAATGGAAAAAGGATCTTACATGGCCCTATGGCAGGTAGAGTCAAAGAGATATGGTAACCACTTACCACATTTCAGAAAGAAAAAGGAATCTGACACAAGAAAAAAAAGGAACTATATCGTGAAGTCATGCGGTGCCTTCACACCCTTGAAGGCAGCCGATCTGAATCCGATCAAGAAGGGGGCGGGGGTAGCAATCAAAGAAGATTGAGGGATCAACACTACAGTACCAGGTTCGATAAAGGTCTAGGAGGCGTTAGAGAAAGTCTCAAAGAAGTAGACTACTCCATTTAAGTGGTTGGGAAAATGTTGATTCTTGTGTTACATTGTGCTGACAAAACTCAACAAATTGCATATTATAAATTTTTTTAATAATTATTTTCAATTGAAAACAAAAGTAAGAAAGTTCATTTGCAATATTTGACGAGAAACAAATGTAAATATGCTGTAATTCAATTTCAGAATTTAATACACACCTTCTTGTGGCCTTGTAGCAGGTGTACACGGCTAGACAATATCCAAAGGACGCAGACATCACAATCGGGATTTGGCACAAGATAATCAGCCCGACAACTTTGTCTTTAACAACTGAAATCACAATGCTGAGTAGATATGCCAAGCAAGCACAAGATGGTCCCTTCAAGATCATTGTTTCGATAGAGAAAAGTGCTCCCTCAAGAAGAATGAGAGCTATGAAGTTTGTCCAAAGCCACGCAAGAAGTGTTATCTCAAGCGAGAGCTCCTCAACCACAAAGAAGATTCGATCCATTTGGTTGTTGGCTGGGCGCAGAATCAACCACATCATCCGCTGAGTGACGACTATTGTGATAATGCCTTGCATAAATTTAGTACTGAAGGAGAATTCCTCACGACGTTTCTCGTCTTCTGTGCCTAGGAAGTGCGGAGTAATCACTAGGCCAGCCGACTTCTCTGATCCCGCACGCTGTCGATGATAAGCAATTGCATATCCAAGCATTCCTGCAGAAACGAAGGTTCCCAGAATCGCAATGGCTGCTCCACTGTCAGGGCCGATATAGTGAGTGGCAGTAAGCGCCAGCAGCAAGAAGTAGGAGCTCTGGAAAAATATCTTAAGAAATTCCATCAACAAAACCATGGACCAGAGTGTCATGTAGGAACTGGCGATTAACGAGCATGTCCACACGATGCCCGTTGGCTGGCCAGAGACACGCCTCAACAGCCACGGCGTAAGACCCGCGTACAGCAGCGATAGCAGAACCATCAGGGCAAGGTTGCAGAATAACGTGGCCTCTGGGTCAGGCACGCCAAGAGTGTAGAGATCACCGCTGCGTGGCGTCACCTTCGCCGGCAGCTTCTCCTCCTCAGACGACGGCTTTTTTTCATCCTGGTTGGATTGCATCTTCTTCTCATCCCCGTCGGACTGCAGCTTCATCTCCTCCCCCTCGTCGGTCTGGGGCTTCTCCTCCTCAGACGGCAGCTTCTTCGCGGACGGATCCTGCTCCGCGGCCGGCATCTGGCTCACCATCGCGGACAGCTTCTCCTCCTCAGACGGCAGCTTCTTTTCATCCTGATTGGACTGCATCTTCTTCTCATCCCTCCCCGGTGGACTGCGGCTTCTCCTCCTCCCCTTCGTCGGACTGCGGCTTCTCCTCTTGTTGAGTCTTCTCCATCAGCGGCTCCTTGGACGGCGTTCCGTCGGTCGCTGCCGCCGTTTCCTTCCCCTCGATCTGCGTCGTCTCCGCGACCAAATCCTCCGTCAACAGATTCCCATGATCAGACGCAGTCGACTCCGCGGCCGGATCCTGCTCCGCGGGCGGCATCGCCTCCTGGGCTCCTGGCTGCCGCTCGCCGCCACCGGGATTTTTTTTTTTTCTTTTTTTGATTGCAGCTGCTGGAAAACCTAGTCGGGAAGTTTCGGTTGCTGCGGCGATGTGGTGCGTGCCGAAGAAACAGCCGCAAGGGCAGTTTCGGGCTTTCCTCTAAACTGCCACGTTAGAATAAAATGACTTAAGATGTGTTGGTTTCTTGGGTTTAAATTTTAGTGGGATCATATTAATTATTAAAATGTTATATATAATTATTAAATATATATTAAATATAAAATTAATTACAGAATTGAATGTGTATCAGCGTAACAAATTCATTAAGCTTAATTAAGTTATTATTAAAAGATATTTATTGTATCACATTATCTAATCATGATCTAATTAGTCTTAATATATTTATCTCGTCATTCAGAGGGAGGATTATAGATTGGATTTTATCAGTAATTTATATTTAATACTTCTAATTAGTATCACAATATTTGATGGGACAGGTCTAAAAATTAGAGGGGTGGAAACGAACACACCCTTAATTATAAATCTCACACCATAAACCAATTTTAAAATGAGATTTCACCCCATAAACTTTTTTTTAGGCAATTTCACCCCATAAACTGTGTTGTAAAAGCCCACCCATCCATACATCATAGCACTACGGGAGTCGGGTCATTTGTCGTGTACCCACAGGACACGGCAAAGCCCAATATACCTATGACAAAGGCTTTACCATGGGAAGCTCACGGTAAAGTGGACATCACAAAAATATTGTTGACAAAGCCAGCTTTGTCGTGTGTCTTTTATCAAACATACGACAAAGCATTTATCATGTGCCCCATATAGCCCACGACAAAGAAAATTGTCATCAACTAGCAGAGACGCTAACAGCTATGTTTGCCATATGCCCGAGGTATCGGCACACAACAAACCTTGCACTCTATGTCATGTGTTGTGGGTTGTGTTTGTCGTGTGCCATGATCATGATACACGGCAAAGCATCTTCCTAGATTCTCCATTTTGTTGTCTGTCATGGTTAAGAAACACAACAAACCCTATGAAATCTGTCAAATAACATTTAAATTAGTTGTCCTCGGATTAAAAAACACCAAATTTCGTATATATCACAAATATCGTCACATGCATTATTTAAGTATCATTACGGGCATGCAAATGTCATCACCGGACATGAACAGAATAAATATTCCACAATACTCATTATAAGAGGTTCAGAAACACACTTAGTAGGTCACAAACATAACCATCATCCATAGTTCATCCCAGACAGTTTGAATACACAAGCAAGTCAAATGTTACGATAGAAAGTTTACTAGCACTAGAATCATCGTCGGGGACGAGAGCATTGCCCACCAACAGGCGACAAGTCCTGATCTTGATTCCCCTTAGGCCATTGACTCCAGGCATTCGATCCTATCGATTGATTCTGCACAAATGAGAGATGTTAATTACTGATTAGTCTTTTAATAAGTGAATGCTCTGATATCCTAAGAAAGTCTCTAGTATTGAGTTTGGTTATTGTAATAAATGCTCTAATATAGACAAAATAGAAACTAAAATGTTCATACTCATAGGAGTACTAGCCGGAGTAGGTGTCCAACAAGGTAGAGCAAAGGATAGCATCGGCGACAGGGATGTACCTAAACTCTAGCCAAGTGTTGCCATCCACTGAGTCAATGTTGTTGGTGGTGCTCCAGCCTTCTCTCCAACTCTTGTTCCATGTCCTCTCTTGCCTTTCTCTCTGCATCAAGCTGGGCCTGCAATATTTGATATCATTATTACAATGCAAAAAAGTCATGTGTAAAACCAGAAAACTGACCAATATAACTGAAATTATCTAAAGTGCATCCACTGGGCTGTGTAATGTTCGGTTGAGGCCGTATAGTCGGGCTTAAGCTCATGCTCCTCGCTCGTATCACAGAGAGAGTGGGCGTACTCATCGTATCGAGTGTGCCTTCTCTAATCCAATACCGCCTATGCTTCTTGCCTCCTCCCACCCTCATTATGACTTCCCCATGAAGATCTTGGGTGGTAGGATCCCACTCAGGCCCATGGATCTCTCTTCTTATCGATGTGTACTCAGCAAGGCGGGTGTGGACGGAGGAATTATTGTACACCATGGGCGGGGCCTCTGGGTTGTACTAGACATCGGGCTTCGTCACCTTGCCCTAGCAGGCCATAGCAAATGCCTCGAATTGCCTGTAAGGGCGACCATCATGTGACGCCGATTGTGAAACAAAAAAGAAGGATGATTAAAAATTACATAGTATTGAGAGTTAGAATAAATAAATGAATTCGCATACCCATCTCGCCATGTATTGCTTGAGGGAGAGATTCCCTTGATGGTGTGCTGGACCTGGCATCATCAAAATGATGCTCCCGACAAGCATTATGCGTCTTCTCCCAACCCTTTGCGCACCACTTGTCCACAACAGCTTCCCAAGCAGGTGCATTGCTAGCACACCACCACGCAGGCACCTACACGTCATCAGGTACATGACATAATTAAGAAGAGCAAATTAAGCGTACTTAATGTTAGAAAAATATTAATATTAATGTTCTATATTTACCATCATGTATTCTTCTTTGGTAAGATTCATGTTTCTTGCTTGAGATTTGGTGACCTTAACTTTAAGTTGTTGATCGTGGTACACAATCCCAGCCTCGATACGTGCCTCGTAAAACATGTCCCTCACGAGCTTAGAACATGCACGGTGAGCCGCAATCTTTGCTCAGTCCTCGTATCTCATGTCGTATCTAAAGAAATCATGCAAATAGATTTGATGTATAACATCATGATTCCAAAAATTTCCTATGAATGTGATGTATTTAGCAATGTACTACGAGGAAGACTTACCCACAGCTCTGTCGCTCCGCCTTGTTGTCAAACTTCCTACCATCCCGATCCTAATCATCCTCAGCGACAAAGTAGTGCTTCCACGTATAGGCCAACACGTGCTCTCCGACATAATGAACTGTGCCCGAAAAGTGTGTCTTGAACAAAAGACCCAGGATGCCATTAACATGGCGATCGTGATCTCTGGGAGTGCGAGCACCACCCAACTCTTACAGTGATTAAGAAAAAATAGTAATTTCTATTATGCTTCTATACGAATCAAATGAATAGATTCTCATAGCATGTAAAATACTTACTTAGGCAGATCAGGTCGAATCAGTGGCCATCTGTTAAAAAGTATTGGTCGCTTCGGGAGCTCTGAAGGATGTCTCAACCACACCTCTGACGAAGCAGAGGAAGTGGAACCCCCTGTCTCTTGCTCCTCCTCCTGCTCTTCCTCCTCCTCCTCCTCCGATGAGGACTACTCAGCTACAGGTGACAGCTCCCTCACTCCACCCTCTACCTCCTCCACCCTTCCCTTTCCCTAGACTTCCTCCACCTTTCCCTTTCCCTTGACCGCTCCCGGAGTCCTCAGCTGCACTGGGCCTCCCTCTTTTCGCTAGCATGGCCTTCTTCTACAACGACACGACTGACCTCACCAGACCTCCGCCCACCATCTATGTCCACTCACCTGTTATAATAAAAAGAAAAACAATCAGCACATGATAAAATAGTACATAAAATAGAATTCAAAATATTAAAGTATTATAAATGTTCATCTCGAAAGAACAATGAGCAAACAAAATTCATATATGTTCATCTCAAAATAATCATCATCAACTCTGCCAACACTTGCCATACATGCTCAGCGACATAGCCTCAAACCGTCACTGGAAGAAGCATCTCAAGCCACAGGTGGTAGTCATGACTCTTAAGCCCGCTGACTCGCATAGTAGCAAAATCCACTCCCCTCTTCCAATTTGCTGCAAAGCCATTAGGGAACATTAATGTTCGCAACCATTCCAATACTTCCTTCTTTTCGGCCGTCGTCAGGACGAAGTCGGCCTTTGGCTTCTTCCATGACTTGGTATAGGCTCTAGGAGGCACCATGTTTGGCTTTGGTTTATCACATAACAGCTCTTGATCCATTCTGGCTTTAACGTTTTCCCTTGTCTTATCAGGAATGCATGTGATTGTGTGAAAACCCAACTCGCCAATATTCTTTTCAGTGTGCATTGCATCAATGCAATATGGAAGAATAATGTCATCCATATATCCAAGCCGATACAAGCCCGGTTTTTTAGTCCAGGCATGTCGCTCACCATATCCCTTGAAACAATTTTTTTCTTTATCGAACTTGAGGGCCTCTAGCTCGGCACGAACCATAGGGCACCTGTCTTGAAGGGCGGTCGAGGGTCGTCAACTTCCCGACCTTTCGTGAAGTTCTTCTTGTCCTTTCTAAATGGATGGTCAAGAGTAAGGAATTGTTAGTGTTGGTCGAATGAAGAAAACTTATGAACCATCGACAAATAAATAAATTCCACAGCTCCCTTACATACTGGGCATGGGATTTTAGAGTGAACACCTCAGCCACAGAATGTACCATACGCCAAGAAGTCATGTAGAGAGTACTGGAACCAAACAGGCATTTTGAAGTTGTGCCTTGTAGCTCGATCATATGTCAATATCCCATCATCCCAAGAACGTTCCAAATCATCAATCAGAGGCTCCATGTATACACTTATATTATTCCCTGGGTATCTAGGAATTATCAACGACAAGAATATATATTGACCATGAAACAATACGCTTTGAGGAAGATTAAGGGGTATAATGAGCACAAGCCAACAAGTGTATGGGGCAGCCCCCATGCCATAGGGATTGAACCCATCTGTTGCCAATGCGACACGTACATTACGAGCCTCTACGGCTTCGTGCACATGAATCCCATCAAAATGTGTCCAAGATTCACCATCAGCTAGATGTACAAGCTTCTCAAGATTGTATCTATGTCCGTGTTTGTGCCATGTCATCTATTTTGCAGTCTCCTCGATCATGTAAATACATTGAATCCTCGGTATGAACGAAAGGTACCGTAGGATTTTCACGGGAATCATGTGTTTCTTCTTACCACCATCATAGGTATCTACCTCTAGGTACCTAGAGGACTTACACTTTGGATAGTGTGTTGCTTCCGCATGTTCTTTCCAAAATAAGATGCATCCGTTAGGACAAGCATTTATTTGCTCATATGGCATCTTAAGCGCACTAAGTAGTTTCCGTGACTCACACATGCTCTTTGATGTGACCTTCCGAAAGGAGACTGCCAATGACTGTCAATATAGCATCGAAGGCACCTCAACTCAGGCTAAACTGGGACTTGATAGCCATTAGGCGCACAATGGCATCTAGTTAACGCACCTTGGTATGCCCGTGAAGGGGTTGTTGTGCCACCTCCATCATTTGGTAATATGCCTTTGTAGTTGGCTCTGGCTCCTCCTCCCTAAGTACTTCATCCCTGTGTGCTTCATGATAGACATTCAACATGTCTCCTACACTGGCATCTGCATCATAATCCTCCATACGTTGTTTCACTATCTCATGCCTCGGTCGCTCGCCTTCACCATGAAGGGTCCACCGGGTATAGTTTGGTATAAACCCATTCTTGCAAAGGTGCATGCCCATGACCATTTTATTGTGTCCATGCGTGTTTCTACAATTGTCATAGGGACACCAAGTGACACTTGTTCCTTTAACCTTGGCAAATGTTCGTTCCAAGAACTTATTGATCTTCTAAATCCATTCACTAGTGTACATTCCATTCCTTGCCAAGCCCATATACATCCATTCATATTTTGACATCCTCTAACATATTAACGAGTAAAATTAAAAATATTTTCATCTACATGATGCTTATACAGTCTAATAGGTGAAGATGGGACCTAATCCCACCCGAGAATCCGTAGCTGAGGTTAGTTTCCACGGTTTACTCCTCTCCAAGACAGAATTTCGACAGCACTTCCCTGCCATTCTCCAAATACATGTCCTGCAATGGAGATTGTGTATCTGGAGAACAATGGAGAGATGATGCTGAAACTCTATCTCGGATTGGAGAAGACCGTCAAAACTAACCTCAACTACGGATCCTCGGGCTGTCCAAAAAACATGGACAATTCAAAATAGATACAATGAAAGATATGCAAAGATCAGCATATCTCCAACTGTATCTCTTTCGAATGGGAGATACCTAACTAGTTTGCGTGACCTATGAACAAGAAACATAAAAGAGGGGTGCTTCTGATGTGCTCACCTAGGGATCGACGATGCAATAATGGTGCGGTGAAGGGCGGGACGTCGGGGCCACGGTAACCGCCTCTCCTACATAAGAGTGAACAAAATAATGTCAATTGAAATGTTTGGCAGCACCTCCCCTGCTCAGAGAGGTTTCCAAAACATGCAAAACAAACATGGCGTAATGGCCGACAACAACCCTCATGGCTCGAGGGTCGAGTTTCACATTCACCAAATCCTTCTCACCTATGCACTCAATGACAGACGACGGTGCTCTAGGCAGTGTAGGGTTGGGCGTCCAGATGGCCAGGAATTCTGCTAGGCCGGGGGCAGATAGGAGGCGGTGGCAGCAGAGAGAGGTGAGTGGAGGCGTCAGGTACAGGCGGGCAGAGGCATGACAAAGGGATAGGAGGTGGCACAGCAGAGGGAGAGGAGGTGGCGCATGGGCACCGGTGTCGGAGGGGGGAGGGGGGAGGTGGCAACGAAGAGGGGAGGAGGTGGCGCGGCGGGGGAGGGAGGAGGTGGCGTCAGAGGGGGGAGGTAAGAGGTGGCGTAGTGCAGGGGGGAGGGGGACGAGGCGTGGCTGGCGGACGTTGACGAATGGCGGAGGCGCCGTAGAGGGCGGGGAAGTGCGTGACGGGGAGCCAGATGGCTACAGGAGACACGGGCGCGAGCAACGATCGGGAAGAAGAAGGGAGGCCGAAAATGGATGAAGGCTCGATCCAGATCAGGATAAGGGTCCAGGGTTTGGCGTGTGCCTCCCGACAAGCACATGACAGATGGGGTTCACGGCAAAGGCCGTTGACTTGCCCTTTTTGCCATGTGCCCCCCTTCCGCACACGGCAAATATCCTGTTTGCCGTGTGCCATAGATCCAGGCACACGACAAACAGTTTATTACATTTTCTTTAAAAAAATTATAATTATTTAGAAAAGTTAGAAAATAACCAAATTTCACCCAGATACTATTTATATGCATTGTTGCTTATAGAAATATGGTTGAAGTCAAAACTTCACTCGATCGTCGTTTTCATTCAAATTTTGAAAGGTTCCAACTCAATACTCGGATTCTTTTACGGAGATTGTCCGACTATCAGCAACATATAAGACAACTTGCACAAAATATTTTCTAGTTTTTATCACAGCTTTTACGTATGATATAACCATGTTAGGACAATTTTTTTAATTTTAAAACTTTATTTGTTTTTTATAAAATTTAATTTATATTCAATCATAGGGTGGTTGTTATATTTCCTGTACAATATGCATGATTTTTCTTGTTATTTCATGGATACAGACTCAAATGAGGATCATTAGCATGAAATATCAATTTTGCATCCACTAAATTGTATTTTTCAAACCACTTGCAATTCAAATTTGAATATTCAAAGAATAATTAAAATAACAAAATAAATTAACTAAATATAGTAAACACATCTAAAAATTTCATGAAATATCATTGTCCAAGTATCATGTAAACAATATGAAGGTCAAAAAAAATTTGTGGGAAAAATGGGAAGGAAAAAAAATCTTTGTCGTGTGTCATATCATAGCACATGGCAAAGGGGCTCGCATGCCATCTTTGTCGTGTGCTAAGGGTGGGGCACATGGCAGATTTTATGTTTTGTTGTGTGCCGACGTTGGGGCACATGGCAAATAGGTAACTGCCGTCAACTATGGCCTCTTTGTCGTGTGTTGTTTGTTTGTTGTGTGCTTTATTCCCGACACACGGCATATAACATCTTTGCCTTGTGCTTGATAGATAGCACATGACAAAATTGGGGCACACGGCAAAGATGTTGTTTCTCATAGTGTAGGTCGAATTTCACCTACTGTGGAGTTGTGCTAGCCACCGTAGAAACCATTGTTTTTTGGGTCGCCCGCACCAGAGGCGGACAAGGTCGAGTCGCACGAGAAGGCCGATGCGGCAGCCATGCCCACGGCAGCCATGCCCAGTTGGACGGGAAGGGGAAGCCGATGACGACCGTAGGTGATTTTGATTATAGCAATGTAGGTAATTACCGTAGTGCAAGTAATCCTTCTAGTTTAAAACAAATCGTAAATTTCTCAACATAATTATCTACTTTTGATTTTCATAGATGTCATTTTTCATACATGTACATATAATTATTCAATAATTAAAATACTACGGCCAGTTTATGTTAGTTTGTGTGCCGTCATCGAGATGCAAGCATGACACCTCCAATTTCTCTATTTTGTCAGTGCTATACTTCATGATGTATGTTTCTGATTATTAATATCGATACTATCAATTTTAGTTGTAATAATATTATTTCCAACTTGAGTGAAATACCAACACCGTATTCATTTCCATCAGTACCGTTATCAATTTCGCTTCCGGAAAAAAAATATGAAAGCAAAAATAATTTAGCCTTGCTCCGATCGTCTCCGACCGCTTTCATCCCTACAGGTGATTATCCTATTCTTCATCTGCTCATCACCTATGCCACAGTTGGTTCCAACGTTCCGAACATGATCTGGTCATTTTCTTCCCTTATTTTTTTCCTTGTGCAACTAGGCCTTGGTTGTACAATGTCGGAAGAGATTATTTTTTTTTAGATAATGTTGGAAGAGATGATGATTGTAGATATGCTAACCTTGTCATACGTTCTGCACACAAAGCACCATGCACCGAGATCAAATTTCCACCCCGCAAGGCACCTTGTACTTTGGCTCGATCCTTGCAATAGAACAAATCAGAACTCCAATTAGAAAATATTGGCAACTCCCTGTTCTTCGAGCGTTGTAGTCATCACCCCGCCTCATGCGTAGACCCTACTCATCTCGTATGGTTGAGTCAGCCCATTTTTGGTCTCGGTCCAGCTCATCTAACATGGTGGCAATGTGGCTCCACCGTGGCAGAAAAAAGCTGAATCTGCTAAGCACGTGCATGGCGGGTGGAGTTTTGGCCTACAACATCTCGGGTGGGTGGTGTTTTGCAACAAATTCAGTTATGGGGTGGAATATCAGAATAGACTTGGTTTATAGGGTGGGATTTGCAATTGAGCCGAATAAAAATAGAAAGGCACAACATGGCGTGCTCCAAGGTTATAGAAAACCTTAACCGGTCAGTTTAACCTGTAAAATTAAGTGATATGTTTGATTTTACAAAAATGTAGATTTCACGAAAAATGAGCAGCTTTTTTTAAGGAACCTTGAAAATATATTTTTTGGGATTCAGGTTCATTGAATATTGCCTCAAATTACCGAAGGTCTCTGCCAGGTTAGAGATGAGTTCTTCAGTGTTTCGGGCTTTTAGTATGGTGTCATCAATATACGCCTCGGCGTTTTGACTGATTTGAGTCTCGAGGTAGCATTGAATATCACGTTGGTAAGCTGCGCCAGTGTTTTTCAGACCGAATGACATGGTGATGTTGCAGAAAGCGCCAAAAGTTGTTATGAAGAAAGTCTTGATTTGATTTTCGACCTTTAGCGACATCTGGTGATAGCTTGAGTAGGCATCCAGAAAGCATAAGAGCTCGCACCTGACTATAGAGTCTATGATCTGATCTATGTGTGGCAGAGCAAAAGGTTCCATTGGACAAGTCTTGTTGAGATCAGTATAATCAACACGCATACGCCACTCTTTATTCTTCTTAGGTACAAGGACTGGATTGGCCAGCCAATCAAGATGATACACTTTCTTTATAAAATTAGCAGCTAAGAGTCTAGCAATCTCCTTCTTCATAGTGTCCTTTCGGTCTTGCGCAAATCTTTTGAGACTTTTCTTCACTGAGGATGCTCTAGGATACACCCCTAACTCAATCTCAATATTTTCCCTAGGAACTCCTAGCATGTCAGAGGGTTGCCATGCAAAGATGTCCCTATTTCCCTAGAAGAAAAGAGTGAGCACAAGTTCATATTTGTCCTTGAAGTCTGTCCCTCAATAATTCACATTAGTAGGGTCTCCAATGGCCAAAGGTGGTCTCCATGACCCCAGCAACGAGTTTATATAGGCTTCCAGCCTCAAACTAGTCGTTGCTCCATAAAATAGCTCTCTAGATGTACAGACCGTACAGTCCGGTCTCTACCAGACCAGAACATCTGGTCTCTACTAAACGGCTGCTCCGAACAATCGAGCTCCTGTCCACTGTTGTTCTTGCATAGACTAGACCGTCCGATCTATAGACCAGAACATCCGGTCTCTTCAAGTCTTGTTCATTCTAGAAGAGCACCAAAATTGCTTCCTCTCTGTTTTCATCCCATCCATATAGACTGACCGTCCGATCTATACACCTGACCATCTAGTCTCTATGGGCCTTCACGTCAACAGATTCCTCGCAGCCAACGGTCCTCTAACTCTGATGACCGTACAATCCGATCTCTCTGACCCCTCTATCCGGTCTCTATCTTCAAAAGCTCAAACTCCTCATCTTTGCTTGACTTTGTTTCTCAGCTTCATCCAATAGCTTCTTGGCCTTTCCATTGTCACCTAGTTCCTGTGATTTAAATTAGCATCCATGCACATCAGCATCTAGCATGACCTAAGAGATATGACCTACACCCTCTTGATAGTATGATTTTTCCTATGGACTCAAGCCCTAACAACTAGACAAGTGTTCCAAATACTTGCTCTTAGCTTATCCTTAACCTCGATCCATCTCCATCAACCCTTGGACAGCATCAAGCTCATCAAGCATCCATGCTTGTGGTCATTGTCATCAACCGCCAAGGCAACCGTTAACAATCATTATGAAGTAAATAAGGTTTCCTACACGCACAACACTCATGTAGAGATTAGTCACATTTCATGTTTGTCATTCATCACCAAAACATTCATACATTTGGGGACCCTCAATGGTCATGAACCTTACAACTTTTGAGATCCTTTGCGGATTCGACGGGTTTACATGTCAATTATGCAAAATATTTTGTGATGCCCATAAACAGGGAAACCAAGAAGGTCATGCATCTGGCAGCCACACTAGGCTGTCAGATTGGAAGTATGCCATTCACCTATTTAGGCCTCCCTCATGGAACCACTAAGCCACAAGTACAAGACTTGGTTCCCATTCTTTCTAGGATAGAGAAAAGAATGATTAGCCTAAACAGACTACTTTCATACTCTGGCAAGTTGCTAATGGTGAACTCGGTTCTCTCGGCTCTGCCCATGTTCTACATGTGTACACTCAAACTGTCAGTCACCATTATTGATCAAATTGACAAGTATGGGAAACATTGTCTCTAGGATGGAGGAGATATCAACAGAAAGGACTCTTGCCTAGTGGCTTGGAAAAGGGCTTGCCGCCCAAAGGATCAAGGAGGATTGGGCTTTGTCAACCTAGAGCACATAACAATGCCTTACTTATCAAATTTCTGCACAAATTTTACAATCATCATGATCTACCCTGGGTACACCTCACCTATTCAAAACTATATAGAAGGTAGTAATTAGATTAGCAGACAACTTTCTTCTGATTTCTTCCTGCAGGGTTAGTAAAGGAACAACTGTCAGCTTCTAGAATGACTCATGGGACATGGGACTACTCAGACTAATGTATCTAGATGTTTATGACTTTCCATTAAACAAAACTATCAATGTTCAGGCCTTCATTCAAGCATAGGTTCAATCTTTTATGTGGCTGCCTTTATCAGGCAATGCATTCTCTCAATGTGAAACACTATAGGAAGAATTAAGTGCTTTTGCCTTGGACCTTGATGCTAATGACATTTGGAGCTACATTTGGGGAAATTCAGATTATTCGGTGCAATAGGCTTATCTCAAATTCATTGGCAATTGTGATGCTTCCTCATGGTTTAAATGGATCTTGAAATCATGTTGTAGAAGTAGCATTAAAATTTTCTTCGGGCTATTCCTGAGAGATAGGATTGATACCAGGAACCTACTAAGGAGGAAAAACAGAATTCTGGAGTCATCTAGGTGTGCATTATGTGCCCAGGATGTGGAAGAGTCTCTGTCTCATCTGTTCTTTGAGTGCAGCTTCAGCCAATAATGCTGGCAATATTTCGGTATACAATGGAATCCAAACTTATAGCCAGATTAAATGTTACTCCATGCGAGAGAAAGTTTTCATTTGAAAATTTTTAGAGAAGTTCTGATGATAGCTTGTTGGGCAATTTGGTGCCACTGAAATAGAGTCATATTTGATGATGCTCCAGTTTCATTTACAGGCTCGAGGCATTCCTTTAAGGAAGAAATAAAGTTGGTTCGGTTTAGAGCAAAATCAAGTGTTCATACTTTGTTGGATCTTTTTTTAAGTAGGTTTAGAGCAAAATCAAGTGTTCATACTTTGTTGGATCTTTTTTTCAAGTAGTCTCTCTTGAATTTTTATGATTGGGTTTTATTTGGGCCTAAGGCCTTTGTATAATGTACATAAACTTTTTGCTTATATAAAAAATACAGGTAGGGATCTTCCCTACTGACTGCGATAAAAAAAAAATAGAGAAGTTGG
Organism: Eleusine coracana subsp. coracana; assembly: GCA_032690845.1. NCBI lineage: Eukaryota > Viridiplantae > Streptophyta > Magnoliopsida > Poales > Poaceae > Eleusine > Eleusine coracana. Next base: position 5,829,169 of record CM064434.1, on the reverse strand, counting down.
ACTGACTTTGCATTGAAGGAGCCCAGGAGACTCGCACCACCATTCTCCAGAATGAAAAGCCATGATGGTCTTTGTTTAGAACCTTAAATTGAAATGCAGAAAGAGAAGATTAGGGACAGAAATAGTATACAAAATCTTGATGGTTTACCAAGCTAGCGTCCGAACATGACACAGACGTGTGTGCCAGGAACAACAGTTGGCATGCCTGTTGTATGAACACTCTACAAGAATTATTCAATTATTATATTATAGCTTCCACGTTGGAGAGAGAACTATACACCTTCAAAAGAACTGTAACACCGAGAGATTTACTGCAGTCTGCATTTGGCCAAAAAATACTCAGATATCAAGTGATATAGAAATGCAATAATGGCATTCCTTACTCATTCTCGAAACCATAAATTTTTATATATATACAGCTAGATGTAAATAGAAAATATCGAGAATATATACACTATTGTCATAGGCACCTTCGCTCGTAGAGTCCCTGTTTGGGAAGCGACGAGATGCCTAGGGGAAGTTACGGTACAACTTGCAACTAAGTGAAGTTCATTTACCGACTATTTTATTAGGGACTTGCTAATTTTCAACTGTTTGAAAGTTTGAAGTAATTTTCAATCACCTCTTTAATCCATTAGATCTAGATCCAATGATTTATAATTATTATATAAATAATCCTATAAAAGAAAAATCAAAACTCAAAGGAACAAACCATTGATTGAAAGCTTTCAATCAGCTGAAAGCTAGAAAACATGATTTCATTATCTTAGAAACGGAATCACAATTGATAGGCCTTATTACTTTGATTGCTCACAACGTAGAATGCTTCAGTAGGGGGGGGGGGGGGGGGTGCACCTTTGGCAGGCTATTACGTACTAGTACTCCTGTAGTCCTGTAGTCGATGGGTCCAGGCCACAGGAAAGCAAACGGAGCAGCCTTGTGGTTGGGCCAGGAAGAGGCCAAGCTGCTGGTAGCAGACAACCAGACACGAGAAGCCGGAAACCCCGCACAAGAAACCAAACAACAACAGCATGCGCCCATCTCGTGGACGGCCCCGGCAAATCGAAAGTGGAATTCTGTCACTTCCCGAATGGGAGCAAGTACCATATCCTCTGGTCCTGCCGTCAGCTCGGGGCATCCACTATGGTGTTGCTGTAGGCATCGATTGCAGAGCCAACTCAGCAATCAATCAGGTATCGTACGAAAATTAAATATGAGAGAGAGAAGTTACCTCCAACTGCAACGGTGATATATAGGCAAAGTTAACGTTGTTGTATAGATACACATAACTAGTGGTGAAAGCGGTATAGATAATTTCTGAAACCAATCTGATTTTTGAGTATGTGGGAGAGCATTTGAAGTTTTTTTTAGCAGATATGAATAATCCGAATCCGATGACATGAGGACGTAGGATAGGTTATGGTATTGATAAAATCCGATGGATAAGAATAATCCGATAATTTGAAGTGAATTATCTGAAGCTCATAATAGGATTATCCGATAATTTTATTGGCCCAAACTTTAATGTCTCATGATAGTGATGATGTGCGCATCGCTCAACATCCTATTATGTACTAAAGTGATCATACGACAAAGAAAAATAAGGTTATATTTAATGTTTGTTTCGGATATTTTATTTTGTTTTTCATACTTACGTGATTTTTCAAATATAGAACACATATATTTTTTTATTTTCTATTAGTAATCACTTAAAAGATTGAGTTGTGTGTTTTGGTTGTCCTTCTTGATGGGTGCGGCGATCATACATGTACTCTATAAATTCTTAATCAGCACATATTTCTCTACGAGAAGAGGTATCATCCGATAATTGAAAGTCCGATTCCGATATGTCTCCGGTCCGAATCTATACCATCTCCAACATCTAAAAATATCCGTATTCATATCCACATCCGCGTATTATCCGCTCCGCCCCGAATCCGATAAAAAATATGGATTAGGATGTGGGGAAGATATTATCCGGCCCGATCCGATCCGCTTTCATCCCTACACATACCTATATCTGACGCGTTTTGTGAGGCTAGATGAATGGAGTGCTCGCCACCTTAATTTCTGCCTACTGACATCCCTGCACTCGCAGTTGAATTAAAAACAGAAAAGAATACTCTTATAGCTAGATATTATGATAGGATAGCTATCTTTAGTAGTATCTTTTGACAAATTATATACAACCATCTTTGGAGATGCCCTCGATAACTGCTGACAGTCAGCCATAGTTAATGTGGCACGGATTGAGCCGTAACTAGATCCATGATAGGTTAAACCTGGTACGTAATTAATAAACTATACACACATTAATATTTAATCACATGCAATGATTGTTTGCATGCATGTGTTTACTTTCCCTCCTTATGCACCACGCACGCGTACTTCTCACACAACACAAGCGCTGTGCACACGCGGCCAAGTGAAAGCGAGGGAGAGGGACTCAACAATCAAAACACAGAGATTTAAAACGCACCACAACACAGGCCTTGTTATATATTTCGGCACATATTTGGAAGTGTTACGTGGGTTGTCTTATCTCATACTTAACTTGCTTGTATTTTACTGGGTAGCGTGATACAAAGTATCACGGGCTCCTGCCGTGGGAGCTACTCGCGAATAGGTAAAAGGAGTCAAAGTGCCTGCCTGCCAGTGTGGGTGTAGAGAGAATCAAAAAGGGAAAAGCTACAGCTTCAAAAACGACGAAAGTAAGAGCAAAGCTGCTTGGCTTTCTGCGGTCCAGTAGTACCAGTAGCAGGGTGGTGAACTGCACAGAAAATACTGTGATCCCTTGTGAGGTCCGGTCCGGCCGACGGTTCAGCACAGAACCCAACAGCCAATGCATTCCATCCCGTTTATCTCTCTGCCATGTCTCTGGGCTCTGCAGTTAAATTTCACCGCTTGCTCCAGCTATTTTACAGCTGACCACCGAGGTAGCTACTGCCGCGTACACGCACGGCAAGGCAAGCTACAATGAACCCGGTAACATTGCTACGTATTTGTATATGCAAAACATGTGCCAATAAGAGCTATACTTACATTGATCGCGTGGTGGTAGTATTTCATGAATGATAACGTCTCCGCCTGAACAAATTCGAAGCCGTACGTCCACTATTATACAAAAAAGAAATATGTGAAGCAAAAGAGAAAACACTTGTACCTCTATTGGATTCCTCGTCTATGAGTTTCTGTGAGAGAGAATAGATGAGGAATAATATGATGAGTTATATTACAATGAGCCTCTCAGCCGATATACAAGACTTGGAAGGCAAGACACCTTTAGAGATACATATAGAAGTTCTATATACATAATCTAAACTAGCAAATATACTCCAACATCCCCCGCAGTCACAGCGGGAGCACCACAAACGGTGAGACTGGAGAAGAAGCCGAAGGTAGAAGTCGACGGACTAACATCCCCCCACAGTTGAAACATCGACGTGTGAATGATGCGATTGGAGAGAAAATCGGCGAGTAGCACATGCGGATGATAGCCCTTTGTGCCAATGTCGAGGAAGCCGAGAGCGAGGGCGAGTAGCCGTGATCGAGGAAGCTGTGCTTGAGGTAGCCGTGGTCAATGTAGCTAAGGTTGTTGATGTCGATGAAGCTGCACATGAAGCCACGGGCGCAAGGAGGCGCCAAGGTAGGAGGGTGCGCGAGGATGCGCCTTGGATGAGGACGGCGACACAGTCGAGGCACCGTGAAGAAGAGGGTCGATACCGAGGTCGATGTAGTCAAGCCGCCATGGATGAGGTGTCCCTTGGGTTTGCTAGACCCAAGAATACTCGTGGACGAAGGCACGCACCGGTGTTGCCAATATCGAGCTTACGTAGGTATGGACCATCACGAACAAGCACCAGTGTTGGAGGAGATTAGCAGAGAAGGCCTCCATGACGGTCGCGGTGAGGAAGGAGAGTGCCAATGTAGACCGCAATTATCGGAGTAGACGAAGAGGAGTCACGGTAGAGATTGCAACTCTGACGACGTGGTTGTGGTGGACGAAGACGAAGTCATAGACGTGGCAGTACCGGTGACCAAGATTGGTAACACAGGTAGCCTAAAGAAGCGTGGCAGCGGTACTCAAAGTTGGCGAAGAAGAACCATCAGCTTGACGTAGACCATGTGCGCAAACGATGTGGAGTCGTTGGTGCATGAAGACGGCGTTGATAATGCAGCAGTGGGCGTCACAATAGATGGAGTCGTGTCTTGAAAGACACTTCTTGAGTCCGTGACGACCACGGAAGGCTGCGTTGCGGCCCGAAGAGGCGACACAACGGCAACCCGAAGCTCAAAGGCGAGGTACGTGACTTTGACGTCGTTGCACGCGGCGTCGGCTGATCAGACCGATGGTGCGCGTAGAAGCATGACGATGCCGCACATGTTGGAGGTGGTGGCGGCGATGTCGAGGACGTCCCGAATGGTGGCGACGATGAAGCCGGCTCGAGGACGTGCGGTCGATGCGGTCGGGCAGCAATGCATGAAGGCCTCCCCTGAGCGTCTCATGCCGGGCTATGCCGCACATGTCGATGATGAAGCAAGGACCAAGGAGTCGATGCCAATGTCGGAGAAGAGGCACGCGAGGTCGACAGGCGGTGGGCGACGCAACCCTGATTAAGTGATCGGGTAAAAAAATAAAATTGCAGCAATAGTTGAAAACTGCTCTTCATAACCTTCTGGGTGCACGTAGCCTTGATCCTCCATCACTCCTGTTTTCACAAGACGAAGAGGCGTAGACTCCCGCCCACGTGTTGCAGATATGGGCGCAGGTGTGTGTAGCTAGCCTGAAGACCACGTGATGTGCAGCCAGCCGATGGCCTGATGACCTCGCGATGAGTCAAGCAACGCCGGGGACGTGGCCTGCGCTCGTCTCTGGTCTCTGCTAGGGCAGAGCGTCCCCCAGGAGGCTTCGCGTTCCGTCATCTTGTCTTGTGGTGCAACAGAACCAATCGAAGGATCGGCTCCAGATGGACGGCGCACATCGACAGAACGGAGAGCTTTCAATTCCTGCTACGACCACCGCTAAAGCGATGAAAGTGGCGGCCAGATGAAACGTCTGGCAGCGAAAACCAAGAGCGCTGCCCCCGGTGAGATCATGGAGATCGATCTTCCAGGGGCGCGCCGTGTGGAAGCTAGCCGTGGCTAGGGCTGGGAGGGTGGGCAACATAATCGATTTGGCTCTGATATCATATGAGAGAGAATAGATGAGGAATAATATGATGAGTTGTATTGTAATGAGTCTCTTAGTGGGTTTTGGTGTTTGGATGACAACATGATTAAAGAGCTAATGTATTTGTTGAGTGGTAACAGGAATTATGTGATGATATCAATAAGAATATTTATGTATCAAGATATGGTTGTATATGGATATTCTAAGTGCACATGATATATGTCATATGACAAAGCTTGTAATGAATGAGAAGAAATATGTTGCTATGTGGATATTCTCTACTACAAATCAAGTGACATATATGACTAAGCAATTGTTGATGATCAATCAATTTGACAAGAAATAAAAGGAGCTAGTTGATGTGTCAAGCATATTTTTATCATGGTCATTGGTATTGACCTTATTGTTTGCTGCACATCAAAAGGAATCAAATACATCTAAATAAAATATCAATTGTGTGCTCATGGTTGACACAAGGGGATGTGTGAATCATGATGGTAAGTTGATGAAGGGTTGGCAAGGACTTGGTTATGAAGGACCATACTTTGGAGAAGGGCAAGCATGAGGCTTGGCACCGAAGGACCTTTGTGATGGAGAAGAGCAAGTGGATGCTTGAATTCGATGAATCGAAGAAGCCATGAAGACTCACATGTTTCTAAGTGTCAATTTTTTTTTGAATCAAGAAGAAAATGTGACATGGATGAAAACTGGAGTTTTGACCATATGAATTAATTCTCCATAGTCATCAGCTCAAGGAAGATATGCTCAAGTGCTGAAAAGGTTGATTGCCCTTATGAAAAGAAATATGAAGAACATCGGCAAATGGAATTATCTCAAGCTCAAGCAATGCTTTTAGTGTCATTTATTTATTTCTTGAGTATAGGTTATTGTTCTATCAAGAGGGATGCAGTATGTGTTAATGACAAAGTCAAAGTGCTCAAAACCCAAAGATAAACATTTTGAGAGACCTAAATCCTAGCCCTAAGTGTGCAGCAGCGCTTCAACTGGTCAGACTGGTTGTGTCAATCGGTCAGACCGGTTTGAATAGAGTTTATGGGTCTAGTTTTGGGTTAGTGAATGTTTGGCCTAGAAATTTAGTTGGATAATTAGTTTGAGTTGTTTAGCAGCCTAGTGGGTAGCTTGTGGAGCCTTTTTGGCTAGTTTGGTTGGGTGGCTTGTCTCCAACCGGTCAGACCGGTGTGTCATACAGGTCAAACCGGTGTGAGTCTGATAGCCCCAACAGCTAGTTTCTGGAATCGTGTTTAAATACCCCTCCACCTCTCCCTTCGGCTGCTGCTGGTTGCTGCCCGACTGAAAATCATTCCAACGACCATTTGAGCTCTCCCCAACCTCTCTTTGTGAGATTTGATTGATTATAGCAAAAATCTTTGAGTTGGGCTGAGAGATTTGAGTGTGTGAGCACAAGTGAGCAAATCCTAAGCCTTGAACACTTTGGGTTGTCGTCAAGCAACTCGGGAAGCATTTGTTACTCTTGGTGGTGAAGCCTCCTAGACGGCTAGGCGTCGCCCTAGAGCTCCCAAGCTTGTGGTGAGCCTTGGGACAGTTTGTGAGGGTTGTGATCTTGCCTCCGCAAGGAAAAAGATCGAGTTAGTAGAGTGGGGAAAGTTGTTGAAAGAGACCCGGCTTGGAGTTGGCCTTGTGAGCAGTTCAAGCTTCCTCAACGGAGACGTAGGGATCACAGTGGTGTGGTTCCGAACTTCGGTAAATAAATCATCGTGTCTTCACTTCGGTTTGCCTTCTTAGGTTGTTTTCTAGTTTGTATTTGTGTTTCCGCTTTGATCTACTTGGTAGTGTCATTTTGTGTACAGGTACTAAGTGTATATGCTAAGCAAAATCTCCTGGAGCACTACTTCAAGTCTTATTTGAGCTAGAATTCAACTTGGGGGTGTTTGATCTATTTCTGTCAGTGCACACCGGTCAGACCTGTAGAGCATACCAGTCAGACCGGTTTAGTACTAATATGTGCAAAAAAGTTTTGTAAATTTTAGGTTTTGCCTATTCACCCCCCTCTAGGCGACATCAAGGTCCTTTCAATTGGTATCAGAGCCTGGACTCACATCTAAGCTTAACCGCCGTGAGGAAAGGATGTCGTTGGAAGGTGAAAATTATCTAGAACCTCTTTTGCTTGATGGCTCTAATTATGTGTCTTGGTGTAAGTGCATGCTAGAAGTACTTAAGGCTATTGATCCTATTTTATTGAGCATTGTGGATGTAAGCATGTGTCCCCCAAATTTTAATTGGGATAGTTGTTCCGATGAGGAATTAAAATGCTTGCAATGAAATGCTCAAGCTACTAATGCCTTGTTGAATGCTTTAAGTGTAGATCTTGAGATGAAGATCTATAAGGAGCATGGTTACCTAAAAGATGCTCATGTGCTGTGGAACACTCTTAGAGAAAAATGTTTGAAGTCCATAGCAAGCCAAGACAGTGCTATACATGCAAGTTTGTTTCAACCGGTCAGACCGGTTGGTTATACCGGTCAGACAGGTATGAACAGACAAACAACTGCTCAGCTGAATAAAAACAAGCTACATCGACCAAGTGAAGAATCAACATCACAATACATGCACAATGGTCATGGTACTTGTTTTATGGCCAAGCAAAAGAAGAAGCAAACCAAGAAAGATGAGAGTGAAAGTGAAGATGATGACTTTGAGTTTGACAAGATAAGCAAGAAAGACTTGTTCAAAGTTATGAAGCTCGTAGCAAAGATTCAAGAGCAAGATATTCAGCTAGAGAAGCAAGAAGATTTTCTCATTGGCAAAATAGAAGAGCTCAAAGCTCTAAATGAAGAACATGAGAAACTCAACAACTCGCATGCTTCCTTGGTTGGTAAATATGAAGAACTACTGAAGAAATATGCTTGTGCTACTAATGCTTCTTCTTATGCAGCAACTCTAAAGCAAAAGGATATTGACCTCAAGAATGATCTTGAGGTGCTCACTAGCAAGCATGTGACTATGCAACAAGATCATGAAGAGCTCATGTGCTCTCACAAAGTGCTCCAAGACTCACATGCTATGCTACAAGTTGCTCATGAGGTTGTGTTGACATCAGTAAAGTATTATCAACCTCTCACACAAAACTGCACATGCTCACAAAAGTCTATTGAATTTACTTGTGCTAATCCTTGTTTCTCTCAAAGCCAACTTTCAAATGTTGAGCAAATTGTTGTAGAATCTTGTGATGACTTTATAGCTCAAGAAAATGATCAACTCAAGCTAGAAGTCAAGAGATTTCAAAATGAAGTGATCAAGTTGACGAGCATGGTCCAAGTGCAACCACCTCAAGATAACCGTGACAACATGGTGAAGAAGCTTGAGGTGGTAACAACGGTCACAGGGCCTGCTCCTCAACAAAATAACAAGTCTCTTCATCACAAGAAGAAAGAACAAAGAAGGAAGAATTTTGATCATATCCAATACTTCAAGTGCTTCGATATGGGTCATTATTCATTTATGTGCTCCGCCAAGATTGAGAGCAAAGCAAGACTCTCAAGAAGACAAAGAAAGCTCATCAATACCATTGTGTGCTTTAGATGCAAGAATAAAGGTCATATGATCATGTCTTTCCACATTCCCCATCTGGACAAAAATGTGCAGGCCAAACCGGTCAGACCGGTCTAGCACTATTATTGGCCATAAAATCAATATGATCACAAATGGCCGAGTTGCATCAAGAACAAGGCAAGGATTGATAAAGGCAAAACAGAAACAAGAAAAGGAGATCATCCCCAAGATCAAAAGAAGAACATGCTACATGTGTCGACTCAAAGGACACCAAGCAAGGATTGTCAAAATGGTAACACTACTGAGCCTAAAGTGATCAATTCTATTTCTAATGAGCAAGGCAAAACAAAAATGGTCAGTGGTGCTACAAAGGTGATTTGTTCACCTCATGTCGGCGCTAAAGTCATTTGGGTGCCAAAATCATTGTTGTCTAACCTCAAAGGACCCAACAAGTCTTGGGTACCAAAGAACACATGATTGAGCTTGTAAGGACCATGAGATACATTGGAGGCTTGACACACACCAAGAGAAGTGAAGTAACACTCAAGTTGTCAAGCATGAAATAAACTTAATCATGATGATCCAATAGTATCTCAAAAAAGATAAGTTCTGAACTATGTCTCTGCTCATGAATGTTTTGCTTCAAATTATTCAGCTTATAGACATTCATGCTATGAGCATTCCTAGTATTATCTATTTGTATCATGTGATGCTCTTAATGGCTCTCGAGTAGAGCAAGGTCTTCATTTTGATAGGAATAAAGCATCACTTGAATATGTGGAAGAGAAACAGAGCAAGAATCCACAAAAGGAAGAACTGACCTAAGACAAACCAGTCACACCGGTGTGTGTTACCGGTCAGACCGGTGGAAGTCACTTGAAAAGTCCTACGATTCTTGTATCCTGACAGTGGTGGTCAAGAAGATCAAATTGCTGGACAATCTGAAATATTCTTTGTAATCCTTGACATCCACAAAACCTGTGTGTATGTATGTTTGTAAGTATCTCTTGTATTTCCTATACTTACTTAATACACATTTGTGACCAAGTTATCAGTTAGACTCCTTGACACTCTTAATTGAGTAGTCATGCTTAAACAAAGCAAATTCAAAAGCTTAGCATGCATCAAGGGGGAGTCTACTCTATAACTTTGGTTTATGGGACTAATCTTCTCATCTAAGTGATTTCATAGTCTCATAATAAGAGAGTTCGTCTCCACGGGAAGCAGAAAAGAATGCTTAATTCAAAATTCAGCAGCGGTGTCAAGCAATGCATGCTGATCCTTATTCTCTAATATATCAAGTACATGCATTATACTTATGAGAGCTTGTTCCACTTGGGCCTCTCATCATTCATATAAGGAGTTAAATTTTAGTTGGATGAGATGGCAAGATCATTATTGAAAATGGCACAAGTTATTGGTTATTCTTCACCAGAATGAAGAAATTACGATGTATGGCAAAGGTATGTTTTTACATTAATCGCAAGTAGTTTATCTCCTTGTGCATCTAGGCCTTTGCATAACTAGTGTGTTTTTGAGCTTTCAACTGTTCCAAGTCATGTCAACTGTTCACTTGATGTGTGTGAGTGTTTTTGGATATTTGGTTGATACCTTTTTCATTCATAAAACTTGACATTTGTTAAGTCAATGTTTTCTTGTTCTCAAAAGGAAGGTATGAGCTAAATATGCTAAAAGGACTTCTTGGATGTTTCTTGCTCCTGAAGTGCTCTAGTATATGTGTTTTTTGGAAAATCTATCTAGAATTGTTAGGTTGTGTGGTTTTCAAAAATATTTGGGTCTTCTCGGTCTTTGTGACCATACCAATTCTATCATGACTATTGTTCTCCCTTATTGCTTGTTGGCTAGCCATGATTGAAGAGATGCCTCTCAAGTTCACATATTCATATATTCCCTTAATATCGTTTTCTCCAAGGTTGAACCAAAACAAAGTCCAAAGGTGTGTGAAATGGAAGGACTTAATAATATTCAAATCTGAGATCTTGTCTAAGAAGTGACAAAAAAAGGAGAGGAACACAAAAGTATGATGTGGAAGTGAACCAAGTGCTAAAAATTCAATAAGCTTAGCCAAGATCCCTTCTCTAGCGACAAATCATCGGACTTGTCCTATGCATCAGATAAGTTCATCGGACTCCAGAAAGTATGTCACTCTAGAGCCGTCGGACATGTCCTATGATCATCGGACTTGTCCTATGCATCGGACATCTCCATCAGACTCCAGTGAGCTCGTCACCCTATTTCATCAGACTTGTCCTATGATCATCGGACAAGTCCTATACAGATCTGAGTTTTTCCCCTTCCAATGCCTCTTTTGGTGACTAGGCTATAAATATGACCCCAACTTGTCCCTTGAACGGTTAGTCACTCATTTCACTCGAGCTAGCATGAATATTGATCAAATAGTTGCTGAGAAAAATGAGGAAATATGTGAGGCTTCTAGTGAGGAATCTAGTGGTGATGATGACGAGGATGAGATTGAGGATGAGAATTTTTGTGTCTCAGTATAGGAGGAAAAGATGGCTGCTCATGAGAGTGATAGTGACATAAATGATGATGACATCACTAATAGTGTCGGAAATGAAGATGATGAGGAAGAAAATGAGGATAGGGAGATTGCTAGTTAAGTTGAAAAGACACAATTTCAGGATAAGCCTTTGGACTCCATCTAAGGCTATGGGATTTCAACCAACAAACTATAAAAGCAAAGGTGCAACAAAGGAAGTGAAAAAGGAAAGGAAGAAAAATCCTAGAAGGCTACAAAAGAGTGCAACTGACTATCAGTTCCACACATTGTTTCAGTAGGATTTTTATGAGACTGTCATCATGACAAAGAAAAGACAAGTGTCTGAATCTCAATGGGTGGATTGGGATTGGATAGCTCACTATGATGACCCAACCTTTAATCAAGTAATTGCAGCTTGTGAGAGGACACACATAAAGAAAATGATGGGTCCCAAATTTCATTGGAACAAGGAGACAATAGCCCAATTCTATGCAACCTTGTTCATTGAGGAGGCTGGAAATGTAAGAAAAATGCATTGGATGACAGAGGATCGCTGGTATGAAATCTCCTATATGGATTTTGCCTATCTTTTTGGCTATGAGAAAGGAGATTATAATTGAGAGAAAATTCATCTTTGAAATCCAATTGATGTGAAGGAGATGAGCTTCATGTATCCATGAGGTGAGGTAGTGCATGCTGGAACCATCACCAACATGTACACTTCTACTCAGTCTTGAACCGTCTTTTCAGAAAAACTCTTGCACCAAGAGATGGTGATCCTTCACATATTTCTTCTTATGCAAGAGACTTGTTGGCTAGAATGAGAGATGGAGCACCACCATTCCATGTGACAGATTACATTTGGGAGGAGATCATGCCATGAACCCTCTCAAAACTTGTGCTTTTGCTCCATACCTCATGTTCATGATTGAGAAAGTGACAAAAATGGAATTTCCAAAGGAAGACCCTCCTCCAAATGGAATCTCAGGCTCTAGCAGTATTAGAGGACATATGGGAGATTCAGATCCATTCATTGCTGAATATGTAGGACTTACTAATCAACACCAGTTTGGGCCTCCTCCAGATTTCTCACAACCTCCACCATCTCCTCCACCAGAACAGCCAAGGCGCAGTGCTATTGAAGATATGACTGCTAATATCTTTGGAGAGTCATTCACCGGACCTCATTGGTCGCATCCGGATGACCTTACTCCCGGCGATGCTAGGAACCTCTAGAGCAGTTGCATATTACTCCTTCGGATTTATTTTCTTCTTTTTGGATGATTGTTGAAAAAGGGGGAGAAGAAAAGGAGTAAAGCTTCAAGTTTCATCTAAGAATGTCCAAGGAGTAGAGAGAGAGAGAGAGAGAGAGAGAGAGAGAGAAATCAGTCTAAGGAGTAGAGAGAGAGATCAGTTCAAGATCAGTTCTCCAAGGGGTAGAGAGAGAGAGAGATCAGTTCAAGATCAGTTCTAGTGGATTCTCAGTTTTCAATCTCTCCAACCAGTCACACCGGTATGTTATACCGGTCAGACTGGTGTGAACTATTTTCTGAACCACTTGGTCTGTAAATAATCATTGTTTCATCATGTGAACTTGAGAACCATTGTAATGTGTGCTATTGTGTGCTTATGAATTCTATTTATCTAAGTGATATGATGTTAGTGTGATATGAATTGTTGTATGATAACCTGTTCTTTGTTGGAAAATTCAGCAACACTGATTAGACCGGTGTGCCACACCGGTCAGACCGATGTGAGTTTGGTTTTTGCTGTTTTCCTTCTTGTTGTTGTATGCTTTGTCATGTGCATCACGTAATATCACTTCACACTTGTTTTGCACCCCACGGATGCAGAGATATAGGGGGAGCTCCATGTTTTCATTGAATATGTGCTTTTGGTATTTTAAGGCCAAATCTAAAATTTCAATCTCATGCACATATTTAAGGGGAGCTTCAAGTATATCCCTATATTCAAAACCAGTTTTGATTTAAATGTGAAGCTTTAATCGGGTTGTCATCAATCTCCAAAAAGGGGGAGATTGAAAGTGCATCTAGGCCTCCTAGTGGGTTTTGGTGTTTGGATGACAACATGATTAAAGAGCTAATGTATTTGTTGAGTGGTAACAGGAATTATGTGATGATATTAATAAGAATATTTATGTATCAAGACATGGTTGTATATGGATATTCTAAGTGCACATGATATATGCCATATGACAAAGCTTGTAATGAATGAGAAGAAATATGTCGCTATGTGGATATTCTCTACTACAAATCAAGTGACATATATGACTAAGCAATTGTTGATGATCAAGCAATTTGACAAGAAACGAAAGGAGCTAGTTGATGTGTCAAGCATATTTTTATCATGGTCATTGGTATTGACCTTATTGTTTGCTGCACATCAAAAGGAATCAAATACATCTAAACAAAATATCAATTGTGTGCTCATGGATGACACAAGGAGATGTGTGAATCATGATGGTAAGTTGATGAAGGGTTGGCAAGGACTTGGCTGCGAAGGACCATACTTTGGAGAAGGGCAAGCATGAGGCTTGGCACCGAAGGACTTTTGTGATGGAGAAGTGCAAGTGGATGCATGAAGACTCACGTGTTTCTAAGTGTCAATTATTTTTGAATCAAGAAAAAAAGGTGACATGGATGAAAGTGGAGTTTTGACCATATGAATTAATTCTCCATAGTCATCAGCTCAAGGAAGATATGCTCAAGTGCTGAAAAAGTTGATTGCCCTCATGAAAAGAAATATGAAGAACATCGACAAATGGAATTATCTCAAGCTCAAGCAATGCTTTTAGTGTCATTTATTTACTTCTTGAGTATAGGTTGTCGTTCTATCAAGAGGGATGCAACATGTGTTAATGACAAAGTCAAAGTGCTCAAAACCCAAAGATAAACATTTTGAGAGACCTAAATCCTAGCCCTGAGTGTGCAGCAGTGCTTCAACCGGTCAGACCGGTTGTGTCAACTGGTCAGACCGGTTTGAATAGAGTTTATGGGTCCAGTTTTGGGTTAGTGAATGTTTGGCCTAGAAATTTAGTTGGATAATTAGTTTGAGTTGTTTAGCAGCCTAGTGGGTAGCTTGTGGAGCCTTTTTGACTAGTTTGGTTGGGTGGCTTGTCTCCAACCGGTCAGACCGGTGTGTCATACCGGTCAAACCGGTGTGAGTCTGACAGCCCCAACGGCTAGTTTCTGGAATCGTGTTTAAATACTCCTCCACCTCTCCCTTCGGCTGCTGCTGGTTGCTGCCCGACTGAAAATCATTCCAATGACCATTTGAGCTCTCCCCAACCTCTCTTTGTGAGATTTGATTGATTCTAGCAAAAATCTTTGAGTTGGGTTGAGAGATTTGAGTATGTGAGCACAAGTGAGCAAATCCTAAGCCTTGAACACTTTGGGTTGTCGTCAAGCAACTCGGGAAGCATTTGTTACTCTTGGAGGTGAAGCCTCCTAGACGGCTAGGCGTCGCCCTAGAGCTCCCAAGCTTGTGGTGAGCCTTGGGACAGTTTGTGAGGGTTGTGATCTTGCCTCCGCAAGGAAAAAGATCGAGTTAGTAGAGTGGGGAAAGTTGTTGAAAGAGACCCGGCTTGGAGTTGGCCTTGTGAGCAGTTCAAGCTTCCTCAACGGAGACGTAGGGATCACAGTGGTGTGGTTCCGAACTTCGGTAAATAAATCATCGTATCTTCACTTTGGTTTGCCTTCTTAATTGTTTTCTGGTTTGTATTTGTGCTTCTGCTTTGATCTACTTGGTAGTGCCATTTTGTGTATAGGTACTAAGTGTATATGCTAAGCAAAATCTCCTGAAGCACTACTTCAAGTCTTATTTGAGCTAGAATTCAACTTGGGGGTGTTTGATCTGTTTTTGTCAGTGCACACCGGTCAGACCGGTAGAGCATACTGGTCAACTTGGGGGTATGCTCAACCGGTCTGACAGGTTTAGTACTAATCTGTGCGAAAAAGTTTTGTAAATTTCAGGTTTCGCCTATTCACCCCCCCCCCCCCCCCCCCGCCTCTAGGTGACATCAAGGTCCTTTCAGCTACACTCTTGCACACCAATATGTTCTGACCTGTGTAGGACTTCATTAAAGTCACCAATACAAACCTAGGGTAAAGGACATGTTGCCTTGATCAATTTTAGCACATCCCACGTTTTATGTTGTTCCAGGACTTGTGCCTCACCATACACACATGTTAACCTCCATGGCTCACGCCCATCCTCCGTGATAATCAGTTGAAATCTTTTTAGATACAAAATCAAAAGGATATATATTCATTAATTATGGAACAACCGATTTTGCCTATCAGAATAAATATTTTTCTCGATTGGACCAATTGAATCCTAATGTTGGAACAACTGATTTTCACTACCAGAATAATAAAATTTCACTCACTGAAAATTTTGAAAGAAAAAACACTACTATAAAAATTGAAATTTAAAGCTAGAACAATTGATTTTTGCTTCTAGAATAAGTAAAAATAAATAAGTAATGAAAAATATGGATCCTTTTATTTTCACCACTGAAACAATTGATATCCATTACTATAACATGTGATTTGTTCTGTTGGAACATTTAAAATTGATATTTGAAATATCTGTTGGCTCCATCCCGGATAGCATGCTAACAAGCTGAACCACACCACAATGCTGCTTTGCCTTGACCACACCATCACAGGTATGTGGGCAGAGCCAAGTTCCATCGCAGCCGCCATTGCCAGCACATGGGCGAACACAAGACCTAGCAAGGTGCACGGACAAGATCAAGCCTTGACAACTACGGTGCTCGGACGAGCTCTGATTACATAGCATACACGCAAGTTCGTCCTAGCCACCATGGCAGTCCACAGGGGTGAGCTCGAAGCCATGGCTGCCATCCTTCAGAACATGAGGCTGAAGATAATGGTACTATGGTAATTTTGAAAAAAAAATGCTGAAAATCATGTGGATGCAAAGGATGGGATCAATTTTGCAACCCAATGACATGTATCAAATAAGTGATTTTACAATGACAGAATCGAGATTGATGAAATTTGCGATGACATATAAAAAATTCTCTTGAAGAGAAAATAGAGAGAAACCTTAGAGCATTTTCAGAAAACATGCAAAAACTTTCTATAAGTCAAAATATTAGAGTTTAGACCAAAACACGTCACTATCAGGCCCTAAAACCTCCTTCAATATTTTAGTTCTTCCTAAATTCTACTCATTTATAGCTGCAAACAGGAGAAGAGTTGGATATAATTAATGAAATTGTGATCCCCAATGCTGATGTAGCCAGATCAAAAGTGTTTTGATTTATTTTTAAGTGAAACTGTTGGAGGAGGGGAGAAAAGTTGTTCCTAATATATTTTTTATTACTCCTAATAATAAGTTTTTGAGACAACTTTATGGGAATCTCTTGGATATGCTTCTATATACTGTAATATATACTATTATATGACATCTCAAACAATAGCTAACATGTTTAATGACAAAACTGCCTCTTTCTTCTTTCTTATAATTTTTTCATGGGGTTTTGCTAATTCCAACCCCGTCCTCTTTTCACATTTGTTCCACGGTCAACATTATTATCCTTAAATCTTGATACAGATTGAAAGATGCAAGAATATGCAAATATACTTCGAGGTCAAATGATGTTGATATCATTACTAACTCCTAGTCCGACGATATGAAGGGCATAATGACATTTGTCCTGGCAGGGCTACAAAACGTTTTCAAAAAAAAAATTCAGTTGAAAGAACTTGGATTCAAGTTAAACTACGAATCATCACCAAAATATTTTAAGTATATTAAAAAGTTATGGTGCGACTGCATAATTTTAATAAATTAAAGTCCGGATAACAAATGATGAACTTATTTCGAATTCAAATATGTATAGCAGGTGGAGCAATCCAGTCAATGTCAGAGTAGCTTGAACGCCACTCCTGTTAAAAGGAAGGAACCAACCCCAACGAAAATAAAAAATTCTCCAAGAATTAAAGAAGCTTGCAAGAGGAGGAAAACAACAAGCTCCCAGTGAAGAAATGAAGACGATTTCACTTATTTTGCTGTACATGGTGTCACAAGTTTCCTACTAGTTCTGTCCAGCTCAGTTGGACTTCTATTGTCTTGCCAGAAAAAATAGGTTATATTTTGCTGTAATCGATACTTAGGTTATTGATTCAGAGATGAAAGATAATTATGTACTTCTCACATTGCCAGTAATGTCCAGATTTGGTTCAGAGACATGTCAGTACATGTGTATTCAAATCTGTAATTGGACACCATCTGAATGTGACAGTGACAACAAATCTGATAACGAATCTGAGTCCGAGTCTTTTCACATTGAGTCTGACAGTAACAACACAAGCAATTACACATTGTGCTGCATCTTGATAACATGCGCACAGATTCCTACTTTGTTTTTAATGCAAGAATAGTAACCTGAAATCAACAGAAATATCATTGTCTGCTTCCTGACCTACAACAAGAAACCCGCACACGCACACACTCCGTAGTCGCACCAAAACCTACCCTCTCAGCACGCATGAATGGTTGGTTTAAGTATGCAAATTAGCAAGATGCAAACTGACTGCAACAATTTGGACAATCATTTACTGAAAGGTTTGTATGCAAGGGTGTTGTTAGGAGGGGTTGTTTAGCTAATTTACTTTGTTTTCAGGTATTTCCTTTATTAATTAAAGGATTAAGGTTTATTGAATAATTAAGTGTGCTCACATAAATAAACTAATTAGTTCGCTGACATAAATTGATTTTTTTTTTGAGATTACACAGTACAACTCAGACACACAACGCACGCACACTTATATTTATGAACACACGTACGCAAACCCTACCCCTATGAACATCTTTGAAGACGGAACCGATAAATTCTTGAGATTGACGAGTCACCATTGGCGCCTTGCTGTCGACGGGAACATCGTCTACCACTGAAAGTACAATACCGTTAAATCCTAGTAAATTTGCTCCCACGAGAAGTCGAACCCAGGACCTGAGATGCTACTAAGACTCTTGTAACCATTAGGCTATAGGCCCTTTCACAACATAAATTGAATTAATTAAGTTAGACATAGCTTCTAGTCCAGGGAGAATTATTTCTTGTAGGTTAGGGCTTAGTTAAAGTTAATTACCATCAAGTTTGGTGATTTATTTTTGATAGGATTATTGTAAAAAAAATAATTACTAGGGGTCAAAATTATCCTCAATTAAATAACCTACTCCATCTGAGTCTGATACATCTTGTGCAAGCATGTGGTATAACAAAGAAACAAACATTGCTGCCAAGTTTTATGATTTACTAGCAAAATAACCGTGCGTTGTCGTTAAAAAAATTTATGTTTAGAATATTTTATTTAATTCAATCAATCAATTTTTTTGGTTTGAGCATTTGCTCTATTTTTATTTTGCTTATCTTTTTAAGTTTTTTTAAAAAATATTTATTATAATAATTTTAGAATGAGTTATTATTAGAATTTTTATTATTAGTTTCTATCTAAAAATATGATGTTAAAGCAATAGATGATTAATTATTGTTAGTATAAAATATAGAATTAAAATCGGAGTCCAATTTAACAAATGATTAGAAAATGATTCAAAAAATAACTCAAACTGATTAGTGAATCATTGTAGGATACAAACTGAATACGACAATGTTACAGACATATCTGCATATGAAAAAAGTGATATAAACGATCTCACCTCAATTAATAAGTTACTAGCAAAGTGTTCGTGCGTTGCTACGAATTTAAAAAAATAAAATACTCTTTATAATTTAAATATAAATTATTTACATAATATAATTATTACATATATACAATATTATTGATATTTTTTACATGAAAGATTATATTTATATTATCGTTGGTACTTCTTAGTATATTATTTTATATGTCAAAAATAATAATTTTATCACTATTTTTTTATTATATTCTAGAAGCTTTATCCGGAAGTAAAAATTAATTCACGGAGTCCAGCAATTTTGAAATTGAATACTTGCTCTAATGAAAAAAGTTAAAACATAAAAGTTGTAGATCTCATCGAGCCCTTTTTAAAACATATATAGATCATATTATTTGGACTACAAAGCTAGGAGATATGTACCCCGCACAGGAACGTGCGTAGAGAAGTCTGAATCAGAACAAATATTTTTGCATCGCATATTTGGAAAATAAAACGGCGGGATATAAACTTACATTGAATACCAAAGTTGTAGAACTTTTTGAGATTTACGAAATAGAGTCCGGATTTGTCTTATTTGAGCTCCGGAAGTGGGAGTTATAATTTTTTAAATTCAATACTTGATATAGAAGATACGAAACCGATTTGGATTCAATCTCTAACTTTGTGAACACGAAGTGGACGACCGCACCTCAATTAATAGATTGTAGAGATAGAGATAAAGATTCCTTTCAAAAAAAGTTTCATGATTTATTGGGTTTTTGAATTTTTTCAATAAAAATGAACGGGACAAATTTTCCCGTTCCGCTTTCACGCTACAGTACGCGTTCACCGGACCCCTCGCCTTTGCCAGCCCACTTCCGTGGCCCGCCCGCCTTTCCTGGCGGCGACGACGACTTTGCCAGCCCACCACCGTCGCCACGTCTTCGCCGACGACGAGCATCCAGAAGGTACGCCGGACCTTCCTCCTCCCTTCCCGCTGTGCGGAACTGAACACCCCCAAACCCTAATGCAAGCTATTTATTTTCGGATCTGAGTCGATTGCAAGTATATACATGTTACAAGCTTCGATTTGGTTTTTGAAAAATTATTCCCTGTCTTCTCCAGTGAGCAAGATCGATCTAGCCATGGTGCGGACGCAGTTTCAGTTCCAGAAATTTATGGGGTTTTGCTAATTCTGCCCCTGTACTACAAAGCCACACAATCATGGCTGCCTCCAGCGCATCGGAGCCACCGATGGTGGAGCAAGTGATCACTGAGTTCTTTGCCAAGACCCTCCACATCATCCTGGAGTCGCGGTCGCCCTATGATTCATCACGCAACTTCACACGGCCCTCCCCGCCATCGTCTCCACTGTCTGGCAGCCAGCCAAGGGACCGATGGTTCAACCTTGCGCTCCGGGACTGCCCTGCCGCACTAGAGAACTTTGACCTGTGGAGACAAAGCAACCTTGAGCCGTTGGTCATTGACATTGTCCTCCTGCAACGTGACAATACCAAAATCAATAGTACCGGGGATGACAGGATCATAGAGAGGTGGGTAATAAAGTATGAAACCATCGAGTCTGGCAATGGAAGTAGTAATTGTAGCAGGAGTAGTGGCAAGAAATCAAGAAGCAGCTCAGCGGAGGATCACAACTTGTACAGGAGGACATACAATGGCTCCACAGTGTTACTTCGGTCTCTGTATCTTTTGGTCAGGCTCTTACCTGCTCACAACCTCTTCCAGGAGCTGAATTCTTCTGGGAGAATCCGTCCACTGAGCCTCTCGCACAAGATTTCATCATTTGTTGAGCCATTCACCCGTGCTGAGGATGCAGAGATGAAGCATTATTCATTCTCTCCAATTAAAACTCTGTTTGGCTGCTTGAGCTTGTCAGTTTCTTATGTTCCAGTGCTGGAGGCGGTGGCAGCACCAGAGCCATCTACACCATTGTCAACAGAGCTTATAATGGATTACGTTGGAAGCCCCAAAACAGATTTCCTCAGGAAGTTAAGTTCCCTGCCTTCTGATGGCATTGCAGCTCCATGTGTTCTAGTAACCAGGCGACACAGTTGGAGCACTGAACATGGAACTGGACCATCAGCATCATCATCCCCCCGTCCTATGAATCGAGAAACCCATGGATGCCTACAGCCACGTATGCTTATGCATGATAATTCTCAAACAGGATGCACACATTCACAAAACACACCATCAGCTGGGAAGAAAATCTTAGTATCTGAAGAATGCTACCCATTGCCGTCCCTGTCACCATCGCCATCCCATTCACCTTCTCCTAGCTCCCCAAGGAATCCTCTGTTGAGATATGAGAGTGCCCCACTAGTTATCCCCACAATGAGGGTTGAAGGAGGTTGTAGCAAGCTGCCTCCTTCTCCAGGTAGGAAGGATAAGCTACAATGTTCATCTCAAAATGAGAATCTGGCAAATTCTCCCAATGATAAATCAAGGGTGATGAGGGATTTGGTCAGGCTCGGTGAATTTCAGAATGATAAGTCTTTGCGAAAGGTAGTACATTTGTTTTTTTTTTATCTTGAGCAATTTTTGAAGCTTGAGGAACACTCTTTTTTATTGTTATGAGGTTGTGCTCTTGAATGATTGAGTCTAGGTTTTGACTGATAAATTTGTCTCTGCTCCTTGCCGTAGGTGCTATCATTTGGTAAAGATGATTTGGGATATTTTCATGGTCTGAAGTTGACCCGGACCTCAAGTAAACTTTTTATCATGGATGAAGTGGATGAGCGGGAGTTGGTATTTGCATGGGAAGATAAAGACACCATTATTGATCAACTTAACAGGTTCTTGCTTAGTCTTGAATTATATGCTTATGCTTAGATGCATTGTGCTTTGCTGTCTTGGTTGAGAGGCCTCACCTTACCATCTTATCACAGTTTCATTGAGGCACATGCTTTCTGCTGTTGTTTGTGGTTTATGTCTGATGCCCTTTATATGGACATGTTCATGAACGTGGTTTTCTCTGAAAATATTTTCTCATTTGTGATACAAGGGTCTCAATTGTAAAGAAATTTATCTCATCCTAAAAATTGTCAGATAAGGATCAGGCACCCCTTTCTGAGTTTATTATGTGATAGAACTATTAGTCATTAAAATTATGCCAATCAGGAAGTAGCAACTGATGTTTAAAGCTATTATATTTCATGGAGAACCATCATAAGGATTTTGAAGAAGCATTTAGTTGCAGTAGCACAGTTCTCCATTTTGAAAATGCCTTATTTTTGTTTTGTTTGGAGATGAGAGGGTGAATTTAGTGCTCATTCAGGTCCACAAGCTTGCCTGTTGCTTTTATATTCAGTTGAGTTAGAAGTTTACTTTGGTAATAATAAAGTTCCAATTTTACTTCCTAAAATGCAGTTCTGGTGCTCAATTATTAATTTTGAATGTGCATATGGTATATGAGTCAGAACAGTTTTAAGTTCCTCATACTAGTTCTTTATACATTAATGGACAATTTATAGTCTCACATTTAATGGTATGTATGTGATTATAATATATTTGGTCATGGTCCGTTTGTTGGATTAGTTTTCTTTTGATAGATTCATGTTATCTATTATCAAGAAAGCTTTGCTAGTTATACTTGCAATATTATAGTTCAGACATGCCTTTATCTTTAATTACTGGGGCTTTTACCTTTTCTCAAATTTTAAACCATCTTCTGTATGATGACTTGAGAGGATTGTTTTTAACTTGTTCAAACAGAACCATGTAGATATGTCATAGATTACTATATGATACTCCTGAGTTTCTCATTACATTACCTGTGGTGCCTCAATTTTCTCTCTTCTTTATGATGTTGCTTACTAAGTGTTGCACGGAAGAAAACTTTTTGGCTATCACATAATTTTGATGTAGTATCGCCCTGCAAATATAATAGAAGCATAGGAATTACCCGTGTACTCCTTTAATGGGCAACATAGCTAACACTGTAAATGGAGTATATTGATGACAGAATAACCTAACATGGGAGGAAGGAGAAACTCAGATTTCCTGAGATGCGTGGAGGGAAACGGTTAGACATAAGTATTTGTTAGTAGCTCGGTATTGCTTTTGCAGAGACGTCAAGTACCTGTTGCTACCCATGGCTTGGTCCAAAGCATGGGAGTGTATGTGGGCCAGGTATTGTCAGGCTCAGTTGGGTAAAACATGTATCTTCTAGGCTAGGTCAAATATGCTGCTAATCTTCAAAATAAGAGTTTTCTTGTTCTATTAGATAGTGTGAAATAAGAGTTTGTTCTGCTGATTGGTTGAGGGGATTGAGTAGCCATCACTGGTTTATCACCCAGCAGATAGACACAATTATACAAACATCTTGCATACTCATCATTTAGCATAATATCTATCAGCATTCTGAAAAGAGCTAGGCACTTGCAGTCCTACAGGGTGTCAGGGTGCTACCTAGTGTTTAATTGCTGCATACGAGTAACATAGGTGGGATAGAAGGCAACCTTTTTAAAAAATAGTTGCATATCAAAGAATATGAGATAATTCTTTCAGTGGTTAAAATGAAACTCAGCTACTTATAATATTTTATCTACTGCTGGCTCTGTACTCTTGTGTTATTTTTCAAACTTAAGTCCTAGCTCTACTAAATCAGTACAGCTTCAAGTGATCTATTACCACGTATGGCTATATGTCATTTCAAATGCAGCCATTTAAATGTCACACTGATGCTTATCCATTTCTCAAGTGATTCCCTTTCGATTTGTGGTATGTCACCTTGAATGTAGTTTACTAGCCAAACTGAGCGGTTTGTGATGGTTTTATCTGAAAAATGACCTACTCGATGCACAATAAAAGTTCCATGTAACCTTTTTCATTCCTAAATTAGTTGTTCCTTGTGGCAACCGTTAGTTTAGCAAGAATGTTCAGTCTGAAAGTACAACTTATTACGCTTCAACATGTTGATAAATAGTCTCATGTTGATCTTGTATAATATAATTTGGCTGCAAGTCTTATTACTGTATGTTCTTTGACAAGATTATAGTGGCATCATCTCTAAATATTTTACTTTGTGACTATGTTCCTGAGTGCAATTTTTTTCCTCACAAAATTTTGATCTCCTCCATTTTCCAGGATTGATATCTCTGATAGGGAAGACCGTGACGTAAACCAGGATGTTGGGGGCTCATTGACAAGATCTCCGGATGCAGCAATAGGTGTTCTTTTGCGCATGTTAAAGAATGCCCCAGGCCTTAGGGAAAGACTTCTTTCGATCCCAGCTCCCCCAGTTCCTCAAGAACCTTCTTCATTTCAGAGGGTCGTGACTGAGGAACACAGCAGCAGTGCATCAAGTTCTGCAATTGTCCCTTCCTCTCTGCTGAGATCGAGGACAGCAGCGGATGCACTGGAGGAGCTGAACAGATATAAGGAGATTAGAGAATCTATGCTAAATCGTGGCAAAGGACAGACCCAAGACACCTCAGGTGACAAACCCACCGATGGAGATCCTTAGCATACAGTTTGATGACGCAAATTCGCTGTATATAGGTAGTAGAAGTTAGCTGACGATCGTTAAGTAGCTAGTGGCTACTAGGATGTTTTTTTTTTAAGTAGCGACTAGCATATGACCATCAATATATATATATATATATATATATATATATATATATATATATATATATATATATATATATATATATAAGCTACGGCATATAAATCCATCCGTCCAGGTGCTCTGAGATGATGGCCCGCTTGCTGGGCTGTGTAAAGTTGAAACGTTGAACTGTAAGGCATGCAGTAACTGTGAAATGCAACGGAACGTTTTTAGACCATAAACTGCTGTTGATCTTGTTAGATTTGCTGTTCCACGATGATAATATCTGTGATGAAAAGGAGAGAGAGGTTTCTTCATTGTATATTATTGTTATTTTGGATGGAGTGGCTCAAGCAGTGCAGATTATGCAGGTTGCCTGCAAGGTTAGAAGTCACAGACTCACAGAGAATCACACGGTTTGGCTGAAGTTACTTAACAAAAAAAATAACTATTGGACTTGCTAATTTTCAATTGACTAAAAGTTAGCATTGCTTTCAATCACCATTCATAGTCCTTGTATTTATATTTTTTTCCTAATCAATACGAAAACAAAATAAAACAAACTGTCGGGGTTCGAACTGGAATCAGACGGGAAAAATCGTGTCCGGGTTCCTCCTGGAACCACGCTATCCACCGATCTTGTGCAGATGGATGCTCCGTCTGGCCGGCGAATCTTCACGGTGGAGGTTGATGGTAGGACGTGCGTATTTAGCGGAAGCGAGCCGCCGCGACCGTGGTACGAGGAAGACGAAGACGATGCGGATGCTGTTTTAAACCGTGGTCTAGCAAGGGTGCCAATAGTTTCCGCAACGTGAATCGCAGTTCTTCGCGGCTGCCCGGCGGAGACAGGAGGGAGCGTCGAGAGCCCATCACCATCAGCTACAACCGTCCTCGAGTCCCGGCGTCGAGCAAGGGACTGCAGGAGGCGAGGCCCGGCAACGCGTTTCTGGCGGCGGACGACAAGCAGTGTGCCTGCAGCACTTGAACGCGGACGACAAGCTCAGGTCGATGCCCTGCTCCCACGCTTCCATCAGCACTGCATTTTCATCTTGGACTGGCTCCGGCGAAACGCGATCTGCCCTCTCTGCCGCCAAGCACTGCTGGCCGACGAGGATGAAATTTTACAGCTGCCCAGCATTCCGGCGCCGGATGCGTTAAATCTGGAATTCTGGATGGACTGTATAGTTTTGTTCCACCACTTGTTGTGTGATCTGAAACTGGTGGTGGCTTTATCTGTGTAATAAGTAAGAACAAATCTGAAACAAAGTGTCATGTTTAACCGTCTGTTAATCACAAGTAGGGAACCAAGATGTCCAAAACACTCCAGGAAAAAAAAAAGCACGGTGCCAAACTCAGATGACATTGAACAGTGAATGGGGTGATTGCCAAACTCAGACGACAAATGGAGTCACAATGAACAATGGTTTGTCATCTTAGGACAGGCTAGTTAGCACAACTTTGTGCTGATTAGCTTTTCTAATGACAAGAATGAAAAACTGGAGGCAGTATTCTATATAACATCCACTGCAATTCTGCCTGGCGAACAGCAGTGGCTTCTCATCTGAACGTGAAGATATCAATCCGCAACCCGAAAACTCAACAGGCAGGGCATTCTGGTTTCCTCCATGCAGGTAAGAACTAAGACACTAAGAAATGAGCCAAGAATGATATGCTACTTCCTCTGATGTTAGCACCATGGATCCTAACTCAGCCAATCAGATAGTGAGTGAAACTATCAACAAGTATTGCAGAGGACCAATCAATCAATCTTTAGTGCCTCTGTCATCGCCCTTTTGTTTCTGGCTCGACTCCCCTGATGCTCCCTGAAATAACAGTGATTGAAGAACAACCTACTGTCAGAACCAGAGAAGGATACGTTCAGACCCATCTGTGAGGGCCTATATAGTATAATACCTGAGCTTCTGCCTTAATGTCCTCTAGTTCAGCAATTATGTCTGAGAAGGAAGGGCGGTCAGATGGAATGGGTTCCCAACATCTCTGCACCAAGTTTACTAGCCTGGGATGTGCATTTTCTGGAAGTTGTGGGCGTAATCCCTGGTACAATCAGTCGAATGATTAGTATACTTGGTAAATAACTTCTGTTTATAATGAATAGATATTGCTCAACGCCCAAAAAAAGAAGAAATAGCCAGACAGATAAGGTTCAGGAATTCAAATCAAATCTAGAAGACAGCCATATATTGTGGAATTACCACCTTCAGATTAAGAATTACTTCTGAGAATAGGAAAGCATATGAACATATTTATCTATCACAGAAGTTTGAAAAAACTAACCTTTCTTACGCCTACAGCAGCCTGGACCGGTGTCATGCTAGTATATGGAATCTGGAATCAGAAAGAGAGATAAAAATACAAGACAAGAACTGGTAATGAAAATTAAAAACAGAAAATATAGCTTGTTGAATGGTCGTATGAATATAGTATTGACCTTAGATGTCATTAGCTCCCAAAGTACAAGAGCAAAACTGTACACATCTGCTTTGTTGTCATAGGGTTCATGATTTATAACCTACACAAGCAAAATAACGATGATTAAAGGCCCAGATGTTTATCATACTATTAGTCACTGCAAACTATATGAATACTGCACAACTAAGGTCCTTGTGTACACAATTGATTATAAAACATTTACGATCACCAACAATATTACAAGTCTATTGTTCAAACAAAATATATATGTTAAATCAAATTCAATATGGGTCAAGGAAAAGCATCAACAGAAATGAAAACATCAGATGTTTCTTCAACTTTGGCGAGATTTAAGATTTAACCAATATAAATTGTTATAGTGGCTAGTAATACCTCAGGCGCCATCCATCTATAGGTCCCAGTTTCAGCTGTCATAGCACCCACTTGATCCTGGAAACGAGCTAGACCAAAATCTGCCACTTTCACAACCTAGAAACAGTGAGCAAAAAAATGATTTGTAAATTGACACATTCAATATGATCAAATGAACAATCAGGACCTAATATGGGCAAAGAAACAGAAAAAGATGATATGTACCATCAACCACATTTACTAGTTGCAAAATGCTTAGTTTCTATAACAGTCATACAGTACATACATGATCCTTATCGAGTAAAAGATTGGCAGACTTTAAATCTCTGTGGACGATGCCCTTCTGATGCAAGTAAGACATCCCTCTGCATACATCTAGGGCGAACTTCAGAACTGCTGGGAGATCCAAGATATTATGCTTATTGTGCAAGAAATCAAACAGACTTCCTCTAGACATGCACTCTGCAAGATAAAATACAGATGTTAAGTAACTACTAGAAATGAACTGCTCTAAGACATGTACACTTCTACAGAGCAAATAATAAGACTATCTATCATAAAACCATAGAAGAAACACATTATATCCCAAATGACGAAGGATGTGTATGCCATTTTCAGCAAATGCTACAAAGTTATAGGATATGGTACCATATTATTTTGGAAGTTTGACTTTTTGTTTGACTGGATATATCTGTTGTTTTCGTTTTAAAGATTGGCCGTTACTAGCATGAAGCCTCACCTGTAAGTATGTAAAACTCAGGTGGCTTTGTGCAAGAGCCAACAAATCGTACAATATTGGGATGATCAACTTCCCTGAAAAGAAGTGTGCGAGGTGAAGGCAAGGTATATATTTGTTGGTGCTTGAAACAGGCAAAGCTGGTGCAGGTAAATGCATGTCCACTAATGCACATCAACCGAATTTGTTTCTCTTCTGATCATAATGTAGTCATGATGTCTTCAAACAAAACTAATAAATCACATGATTCATAAAAATGTAGAATACCTTAACATGCAGATTTCTTGCTTAAATTCATTCCATGAACTTTCATTCAAATTGTCAGGATTAAGGATTTTAACAGCAACGTCCATGCCAGCATAAGTCCCAAGAAACCTTCATATAAGCATACATACATTAAATGAAGAAAAGCAATATTTAGAAATGACAAGTCGGCAGCCAAACCCAGAAGTTAAATGACTCACGTATCCCAAGAAGATCCAGAAGCAACCTTTTTAACGACCTTCAGAAGTCTTGTATCAATATCAGATTCGAAATCTTGTACTTGGAATGGCAGTGATCTTTCTGAACTTGCAGAATCAGAGTCAGACCATGAACCCTTTTTAAATTTTCAAAAAGAGTGGGCAATGTGATGTCAGCTTGTGGATAGTAAATTGGTAAATATTAAATAGGATTTTAGTTATCATAACTAAATAGACTTAAGATTGACATAAAATATGCAAGAATAACCCATACAATACCTCTTTTCTTGTAATTGATGCTTCCAGTGCCTTATGCAAACCATCAGTATCCTGATCAAGACAGTGCAGAAATATCAAACTTGAGCAGTGCAAAAATCAACTGTTCATATTATATAGGATAATAGTGCTCTTGGGTGCCAATACGCAAAGTGCGATATATCATGCGTTCCTTTAAGGATATGCTCCTATGTTTTGAAAAGAATTAACATATGCTAATCATTCAAGACACTAATAGAGATTCAGTGGAATGCCATGACAAGACTGGAAATTATCATTATCATTACATAAGAGTGCTAGTCTTATAATTGAAACTAATAAACTTTTATGGAGAAGAAAAGATCAAGTAAAAAACTACAATATAATCAGAAAACATAAGTTTCACAATTTTGTCCCTTAGGCAACTCAATGGCACGATAGGTTACCTCACTGGCCCAACCATCAACAACAAAAACATCAAGAGAATAACCATCCACTGTTGAGAAGACATGTGCTTCCCTAATGTTTAGTCCAATGTCAGAAAGCAAAGCAGACAGCTGTAAGAATGAGTTAATTAAGTTAGATGGCATGCGGTGCCCAGGAAATCAAAGAAGCAGGTACGTTGATTAGACCACTACTTAGCATTAAAGCATTATCAGATTAATTAAGAAATCAGCTAATGTTACTGCAATATATAGTGAATTAAGAGATCAATCAACAGCAGTACACAAATTAGCTGAGAACATAAAAGATTGATACAGTTACTGCAAACACAGTCAGGCATATAACATGAAGCTCACTTACTAGAAACTAATAAACAATATGGATAAGCATTTCTGCATTCATAGAAATTGTTTTATAACTGTGGTATCATACCTGGCTAAGGAGCTTGGGCTTGTCGGTAGTGGAGAGGATAATCTCATGAATGTGTGTGTATGATGGCACCGACCTGTGAAGTACGCATAGATAGGGTTAATCCAAATCCTGACAGGCTGAAGCGCTGGGAAGTCATGGGACCAAAAGTATGCACTTCTGTGTGTATCGATGCAGACTGTGAATGCAAGCTAGTGCAAATAGAAATAACTTTTCATTACGCACGAGCTGGATAAGATCATAAGATGCAACATTAGGTGACATGCCTCAGAAAAGTACTGGGTACAATATTTATTTTCCTTTCCAAAACAGTTATATAAGACAATATTTATCTAAGTTTAGCACAACATAAGTTTTAGCATATTTACTTAATCCAGTGACAGCACAAACTTAAGATAACACAACATACAGATGAATTGATTTCTGAAGGAGCACTATGCCTTCACATATAATATACATGTACGAAGCCAAAAGTGCATGGACTTATGAGTTAAAATAAAATAGCCACTATGTCAATCCTGAAATGTGTATGATTAGGTGTGGTGTTGCTTCATGCTCACGTTGACTGAAATCAGATATCTAACCACTGTACCTCACCGGTAGAATATAGTGCTTAGGAGCATTTTGATACATAATTATTCTGGATTCTGTAAACATCAAGTTTGTGACTTGAAAACTCAAAGGAAATACGAAGACCCCTGTGTGTACAGTAACTGCACCAACAGTCCCCATTTTTCTGTTCTGTTATACTTTGCACATTTTCCCTTTATTATATGTTATGTATGCCCAGCTGATACACTTTACATCAAAATTACATCTAACAATAGGTTATTATTTTTCAAATATTCTGGAAGTAAATGTTTGGCTAGAAAACAGAGCACAGAAGTACAGAACTTGTCAGCCTCAATGTCACTCTACAAAAGCACAACACTAGCGTAGGCATTAGTACCTGGTAGAAAGAGCTTCACCAGTGGCAGCCCCTTCTTCATGTGCATCAGAGTTAGTTGTCTCATCAGCATTTGTCTCTTCAAGCTTTGATCAAAGTTTTAGCATCAATAACCAATTCTAATTTTTACTGATGATGCTAGAGATAAACAGGCATCAATTCAAAGAACAAAAATGTAGTCCCAACGAGACATTAAAAAATGTTGTTCTAGCTAAGAATCTAGACGATGATTTATCAACAGTCACCACAGCATTCGTCCAGACTCCAATTGTATAGCATTCATATTGTGTTGTTTTTCCCTCTAGAAACTTAACTAAATGATATACGGAATGGTTCTTGAAAATTTAATTTCAAATGTCAGGTAGGATGGTGGATCGGCACTGTAAATAAAACCATGTGGAATTCCTGTAACTTTTTTATTACAGTTTGCTAATAATAAAAATTACAAAACTCTTGTTTCATGCTGATGTGCCAAGAACTTAAAGGAAGACTGAAAACACAGCAAAAGATCATTACCCTGACAAAACGGACAGTGAATGCTGGGCGCTTGTTGGGATCCTTTGCTTCTGCTAAAACCTTCTGATGGATTAACACGTCCTCTGCTTTGTCTATATTCACATCCAACTGATAGCTATAGTGCAATGGGATGAAAGAATAACATTAAATCAAGTTATGGAAGAATGTAACAATCCAACTTAAAAAGCCAATCTACAAGACTGCAACGGTAGAGGCAACAGGAAAGGTTGGAAGAAATCAAAACCATATGCCTACTTCGATCCAAATATCATATCACCATTTTAAGTCCAACAAGAATGGATGTTACAGGTCGTCTATGGACCATGTACTGTTTAGTTGCCAGAAAAGGCAAAACGCCTTGAGTTCTCAATTATATGTATGTAGTTTTTACAGGTCAAGTAGAATTTCACAGGGAAGTCAGACGGCATCTATTCACAACGCATCGGTCATGCCATAACACTTTGAGGCGTCCACAAATCGAGAAATCCACACAGGCTTCGATAACTTAACATCAATCGACGCAAAATTTGGCTAAGCTCACTGCCAGCTCAGTGATTCATAACACATCTGGACGACACACATGGGCACATTTGTCGCCCCTCCCTGATCCCACTACTCAAACGAAAATAGCATACTCTCCAAGGAAATCAAAATCTGAGGACCAAATTACAAGACGACAAATAGAGACATAGTATCATCAGGCCAGAAG
The DNA here is from genome assembly GCA_032690845.1 of Eleusine coracana subsp. coracana. Taxonomy (NCBI): domain Eukaryota; kingdom Viridiplantae; phylum Streptophyta; class Magnoliopsida; order Poales; family Poaceae; genus Eleusine; species Eleusine coracana. The sequence goes on along the minus strand of CM064434.1, from coordinate 5,797,406 downwards.
TCAGATTCAAAATCATGCCATCAAATAATTTTTGCATGACGGGAGCAATAATCAAAAGTCAAATAAACAAATACCCGTGATTAGTTTAATCTTTGAAGCTACTATTTCAACGCAACGAGCACAGCTGAACAGAACGGGCCCATGGACCAAACACTGTTCCATTGGCAGAATCGAGTAAAATCCTTGGATTATTAAGCACACGTAACGGGTCAACTCGAATTCCACATTTCCACTGAAAAAGTCAAACGACTAATGCGCAAAACGAAAGAGTGATGCCTTCCCGAATCATTTCGTTGCACCATCCACGAAATCGACAAATCAATGTAAGGTCAGTGAAATCCGTGCACAGACTAACTCGAATTTCACGAATCCCATCCCAAACGCATGCGATTCGCCAACCATTTCAGTGCCCGTGCGAAGCATTCCCGAACCCCAAAACATTCCACCCGAACAAAACGGTTGGGCGCGGGGGAAGGAAGGGCGCGGAAGCAGGCGGGTGCACCTGGTGGGGAGCCGGGCGAAGTGGGCCTCGAGCCGGGCGCGGAGGTCGGGAACAAATGTCTCCGCGTGGCCATCGGCGACGAGGCGCTCGAACACCTCGCGGCAGACGTCGCGGAGGCCGCCGCCTCCCACTCCCGCTCCTTCTCCGCCGCGACCGCTCCCGCCCGAGGCAGAAGGCACGGGCGCTGGGCCTCGAGGCGGAGACGAGCTCTCGCCGACGCCCTCCTGGGTGCCGCCGCCCCCCGCCGGAGCAGCAGCCGCCATCTCCGGGGCGCGCGCCGTTCTCCTTCTCGGGTTAGGGTTTCTCTCCGAGCCGCGCGTTCGAGAAGGCTTGAGAGGCCGGCGGTGAGGTGGGGTCGCGGGCGTGGGGGGTTTGTTACGGGCGCGCGCTTGAAGGAGGCGAGGCGGGGCAGGAGGCGAAGCTTTAAGTATCGTGCGGGCGCGAGGGAGCCAAGGACTGTAAATGGAAATGAGACATACTACAGGGAGCAAGTTGAAACTAAGCAGGACCTCTGGGGGCTAGAGATGGGAATGCTCACTAGGCCGAGGGGCTTTGTGGTTATATTTCTGAGCGGGTTCTGTTCCGTGGTGGCCCGTTTAAGGTGGGCCCAACGAGTCAGTGAGTGTAGGGAGGTCACACAAACGGGAACCGTGCCATTCTGTATATACACAGTACGTATCAATTATGATTTTCCTTTTGTGGTGATTTTCATATATATGGTACTGCAATATATTTAATCCTTCCAGTTTATTGTAGGAACGAAAACAAATTTTAAGCATCCATGCCAAGGCATTTAATAAAGTTATTCCCATTTATTTTTGTAGCAAATTGTTATTATACAAAGTACTTTAGAGTTTTTCTCAAAAAAAGAAGTACGTAGTTACTTTAGAGTTGTGGAAGAAATTGAGTATGAATGACCATCTGTACCACTGCATCACTATGGACACTATTAATTTTAACCACCTCATTTTTTTAAACGACCTCATTTAATATACGTCCTTACTCCTTGTCTCCGTGCCCTGTACATGATTCAACGTTTACAGCAAAAGTTGAAAGGAATAGGTCGATGTGTTGGCCTATTGGATGAGATCGACTTACGGCAAATATCAACGTCACCAAGACCTGCCCACAAACGAAATCTTTTGGATGTTGATAAGCCATCATTGAGACTGACGAAGTACTTCAGTTAGCCATTTTTCGAGCAAAAAAACATTCTTACATTTTAACCATAAAGATTTTTTCTCATGATACCATTTTTGCCGATAAATATTTCTTGGTTATAATTAGTAAAAGATTTTCTTGAATATAAGTGAAGTCTGATTTTCATGCGTGGGCTCAGATAAAATTTCTTAAAGTTTCTTAAAATATAATTTAGAGGAAACAAAAAAATTGTAACATGCACAGATTTTGAGAGACCCTGAAATTAGTTGCTCGGCATAAGAAACTCTTACGCTGAACCCTATCATCTCATGGCAACTTTTTTTTTAAACCAGAAACACAAAAGGGAGACCTCCACTGTGAATTTTATTAAACAAAAAGAAAAGAAACTGTACAGAGATTTAAACAGAAAGAGCTGTACACAAACAACAAAGACCTAAACAAGAAAGATTACAAACCCTCAAGCCAAAGTATAAAAGGAGGATCTGACTTCCTCTTTGAATCTGTGAGCCTGAAGCCTACACTCACTCAAAAATCTAGCTTTCCAGTTTGCCACACTAGGGGTCTTGTTCTCAAAGATTTTTTCATTCCTCTGTTTCCAGATATGCTAGAAAGCTATAATGATGATCTCCATGAAAAGTGCATCCTGAACCTGATGCTTGGCTTCAGTTATCATGCTGAAAATGTCTGTTTGCAAATTCCATATGATTCCAAGGACTTCCCAACACTCTTTACTGAATTTGCAGTTGAAAAATAGATGCATTGCAGTTTCCTCCATACATCTTTGACATAGCACGCAGCTGTAGTCATTATTTTGTACCTTATGATTTTTCCTTCTTAGCAGATTTCTAGTATTTAATCTATCTATCATCAGAAACCAGCAGAGATTTTGAGCTTATTACTGCAATTTGATTTCCATATCCAGGTGATGGGGACCGGAGGATGGAAGTTCCTAAAAGGTAGATTGTAAAGGGCTGTAGAACTATAGATATTTGAATTCCAGATGTAAGACCATTGGTCTTTGCTGCTATTTAATATTTGAATCTCTTGAATGATCTGGTTAAGATTTTGGAATTCCTGAAAGGCTTCTTCTGACAATGGTGTGTGAAATAGTTGTAGCTTGTCTTCCACCATTAGAAATTATGCTACTTAGATTTTTTTTGTTCTTAGCGAATGAGAAGAGTCGAGGAAACTTAACTTCCATGTGGTGGTCATTCCAAATGTCAGACCAGAACAGAACTGTTGAACCATCTCCTATTGAACATTTGGCAATTCCTCTTAACAGGTCACTCAATCTCAAGATGTCTTTCCACCAGAAAGATCCTTTCTCTGTCGTGAGGTATTTGCCCATTTCCATAGTGTGTCGCCCAAATTAGTTTGACCCAGGGAAGATTTTTTTTGTTATAGAACTTGTCTAGATGCTTCATGAGAAGGGTTATGTTTTGGCTTCTGAGGTTTATAATTCCTAGTCCTCCTTTTGTTTTTGGCCTTGTGCATTTTTTCCAGGCTACCAGAGGCTTGCCCTTGGCATTAATGTCAGAACTGTTGTTCCACAAACAGTTTTTCCTGGCCTTGTCAATTTGTTCCTGCACTGCTGCTGGGATTACGACTGAGCACATGGTGAAGGTTGGTATAGATGAAAGCACCGAATTAACCAGTTCCAGTCTGCCAGTATAGTTAAGCATTCTAGAAGTTGCTGAGAGTCTTCGTTCTGTTCTACTTAAAATTGGAGCAAAGTCATCTAGCTTAGCCTTAGTGGTGCCCATTGAGAGTCCTAGGTAGGTGAATGGCAATGACCCTAGTTGACACCCAAAAACTCCAGCTAGGTGTTGAGCATCTTCTTCTCCTACTCATGGCAACTTTCAGCTCTCAATGGCACACTATCTCCCGTACAATAAAACACACGATTCCTTATATATCATAACAATTCCTGCTACATTTTATCAACATTGCTTCAAAGCTTTTACTGCTTTACATGATTGAAAGAATACACGATCGTAAAAAACAGTTGATACATCAAAGAGAGGACAGAAAGAAGAGGTTACAATAAGATGTTTTTCGCACAAGGCAGGATCTGAAAGTCTATCAGACATCGGAAATACTAATAACATGAGCAGATGTTTGTACGGAGTACATCGTCAGAGAAAGGTGGGACGGAAGATCTTCATCCTGGCAAATGAACCCTCTGATTCTTACCATCCCATCAGTGGTCCTCTTCATGTCAATCAGGGTAGCTTTGGATTGGACATGGTCAGTATCAGTTACGATCACACACCAGGCAAGGATACAGGTACAAGACCGTAGGCCCATTGACTTGATTTCTCAGTTCAAAACTTGAAGTCATCAAAGTTGGGAGAGTAAGAGCAAGTGACAAGTGTACCACTTTGATCTGGAACTGTTTGAAAATTTCTATTCGATGTTTAAAAGTTGGCAGAAAGCAAATCCAAACTAACAATTATTGTGATATTTCTCTCAGCACCAGACAACTCTTTTTGCCAACCATGCGTTGTGGCTTCTGTTTCTCATAAGTAGCAATGTAGTTACTGTAAGGTGAGATTCTTGATTTCCATACCGGCACATTGAACTTCTCCCCAACAGGAATCTCACCACCCATAGTACTTCTTGTGATGTCAGTAATGGTAGCTCAACTTGTTCAGGGCCAGCCTCCCTCAGATCATATACCAGACATCCTTGGCCTTGATCACCCACAAAGGCCACTTTAGCGAAATCAACAGGAGAATTTCTCTCAAGAAGGTCCTCTGGATGTACAGCTAAGGAAAACAGGTGTTTCTGTACTAGCTCTCTTATGCTTGATAAGATGCTGCACCAGAATTGAGTGTTAGGATTAGCTCTTAGCATCTCACCAAGTAGATTTGCACCAAGAAATGATCCCTTTAGTTCAGTGGCTATCTTCATGCCCACAGATGCAAGTCCAGGGTGCTCATCAGGATGGATGCTTCCAAATGCAAGTGCCTTGAAGTGGTTACCAATACTCTTCTAGAGATAAACTCTTCAAACAGATGGGCAGAGCCGTCCCAAACTTTGCGACTTCATGAGTTCTGCCTATCAGAACAACTTTACTGCCACCACCTACCACCTTCTGCAAATAGGATTTGAATTTTGACCATGCTGCCTCATCCACATCCCATCTGAACTCAATAACAAACAAACACCTCCCTGAAGCATCTCTCAAGTTTGTTGCAAATTCTCTGTTCCATAGGTCATTTCCTTTAAAGAACAATATATGGGAGAAGCAATTGTGTATCCTCTCATCCTTGCAAGCATGGTGCACTAAAGTTTTCTTTCCAACTCTATATGGACCGATGATCGGAAGGATGACTAGATCTGGGAAGTCATCAGTATCGTTGCATAGCAAGAAATTGACAATCTGCTCTTTCTCAGTGTGGCGGCCAAACATAAACTTATTCTGTTATCCATGAACAGATATGTACTGTAAGCCTGACGAGAAAGATGTGGGCAGCTCCCAAGTAGAATGACAAGCTCCTCGTATCTTCAATCTTAGCTTTCAAACTTTGTAGTATACCTTTCAGATTTACTTCACTGTTGGTACCAAAATCAAATGACACTGATCTGTCCTTTGCAGTAGCTACAGCAAACGTAGGCGTTTGGCAGCATTAAAAAACGATTGATTCAGTTGGCTCACCTCACCCTCGACTCTGTCTTCTTTAACAGACTGGATCTTGAGCCTGTCAAGCATATAGTGCCCAACATACATGCCCTCATTGAGCATCTTGAGCTTTAAGAGCATTCCTCAATTTCTGATGCAGCGTCATTCTGCTTCCTCAACAACAGTATGAATCCTTTGCAAGACACGTTCCAGTCTTCTACTATCATCATCATCCTGTGTATGACTGCAAAAATTTTGCACTACAAACGAGATTAATCTGCGGACGAGGTCACCTAAGACTGCAGAAATCAGAGCCTCCATGCTGAGCCCTTGCTCCCGAAGAAGTGGTCAAACGGGAGTTTGCTTAGGAGCCTGGATTTCAGAGGAAACCATATGTAGTCAGCAAACAGAAATTCTACATGTCAACATACAGTTCATGAGAAAGTGACTGAAAGCAGTTCACAACTGCAGTAGGTGCTGATGGATTTGGGCTCCAAAGCCCAAATGCTTGTAAGTCTACATGTAGAATGCTCACCAATATTAGGAAGTCCTACATTTCAAAAAAAAAATATTAGGAAGTCCAAATGCCTGGAAGTTCATGAGAAAGTGACTGAAAGCAGTTCACAACTGCAGTAGGTGCTGATGGATTTGGGCTCCAAAGCCCAAATGCTTGGAAGTCTACATGTTGAATGCTCACCAATATTAGGAAGCCCAGATGGTAGTATTTGCTTTGTTTAAGCAAATGGGCCCGAATTAGCACTAAACTATTTAAACCAAATGATTAACATGTTTGTATTGGAGTAACCTGAAGACCTTATTTCTGAAGGAAAGTGACACCCTAAGTACCTATAACATTATAAATTTTGCAACAGCCAGCCTCTGGCTACGCCGAAGATTACGCTTGGCTTGTTGCAGGCACAGCCGCACAGGAACATCAAACAGAATTTTAGTCATGCGCTAAAACTGTCATGGCTCATACGATGGCCGAAAGAAAACCTCATCCATCTGACCGGCTATATTTTTCACCGCTGTAAGAAGTTTTCTAGGGATATTAATGAAAAACGAACAAACAGTACACAAGAAAAATAGAAAAATCAATAAGATGACCCACTAACAATAATTCAGTGCTTCGCTGCACTAATACAAAAAGAAGCTGAAACGCATGAAGTTGACTTCTCTTTGAGAAAATAAAGAAACTGAATATTATAAATGATTTCCCTCAAAAGGAAAAAAAAAACTTGCTGTAAACTATTACAGCAAAATTTATCCCTGAAACCATCATAGGCTCCTTTCCTTTCCCAAAGGAGTCCAAACAGACACAGAAATCAGAGGCCTAGACTTCCAGCACAACTGAAGCATGCCCTTCTCATGCGCTACATCAAAGCTCCGACTGAACAAGCCAACTAGCATCCTGGCCTGGGCAATATTACAAGCACTCAATTCACAAGGCATAAACCCTTCAAGAACCTTGGGATCAGGAGCCTCGAGTGTTTCAGAACCGTAGTTCCCCAAAATGTCATGTATCTTTGGCCCCACCATGTCCCTCTCCACAATCCTCAGGCACAGCCTGTTGTTATCACCAGTGAGGCAACTGGCCAGGGACTCAAACACCATAGTGAAGTGGTGCAACGCCTCAAAGAAGAACTCTAAAAAGGAAGCGTGAGATAAAGAAGCCTCTTTTCCATGTCTTACCAGCTCTTCTTCCACTATGACTACTAACTTTGGCTGTAACTTCTTGACACAGCCAATTAGTAGTATCTGTAACTTGCTCAGCGACTTGTAACACAAATTTGTTGTGTCACACGAAAAGATCACTGAGCCTTTTTCACAGTTCCTGGAGAAGCTATCCAGGTCCCCTGTGTGGTGTATATGGACAGAGTTGTAAAGGAAGGGAAGGCTTAAGGACTCCGCGAACTCTGAAAGATGTCGGGCAGTAGTTTGGTGAGTGTTGTCATTGTAATCAGCATCATCTGTGATGACTGCCGTTAGGTGGAATGACTTGTCACCGTGGCGGGCAAGGTCAAACATGAGGGATGACCACTGGATACCCTCAGCAACATTAAAATCAATGACATGCACAACAGTGTCGACCATGGTGGCATCTAGAATAGCCTGATTGGTTGTGAAGTGTGCGAACTTGACAAACGGTGATAACTCTTGTATCATCTGGCGAACCGACATGTCACCAGACTGTGGTGATTCTTGTTGGTAGTGCGGAGAGCATGCACTAGAAATCTGGTACCGGAGACCTTGAGCAAAGTGGTAGGCCAGGTAATCGAAAGAGCTGTTTCCTACATTCTCACATACATCAGGCAGGAGGTGATCAAGTTTTGAGAGCACGGCAGAAGCAAGGCTTGTATCCCTAACCTCGACTGCCTCTGCACCAGTGAGAAGGAGATCACTTAGGCTGTTCTCCTCACTGATATTCTCTTGCATAGGTGACAAAATACTACTACTCTCTCGGGCCAGAACCCTCTCATCACAGTTGGAAAACACGTCAGAATCAAAAGCATATTGCTCATGGAAATTGCTAGAATCTATGGCCATGATGCCAAAGAACCCGAGATCGTCTTGTTGATCAGAAGGATCAACAGAGATGGTGGCATTTGCACAGAGAGCTACTTGAGAAGGCCATAGGGAATCAGTACTCTCTTCGTGTGGCAGAAAAGAGAGAAGAGGGGAGCAAGGATACGACATCATCTCCATTCACTTGCTGTCTAACAATAACTGGGTTGGTCCCTGTGCTTCGTTTTTAGTTATATATACACATTAGGAGGCATAGGAGTAGAGAATAGTAGAGAGAGCAGAAAGAAAGGGAAGGGAGTATAGTCTGTAGACCTTCATGACCAATGCCAGCTAAACTCTCTTGATTTTAGAGCTCTAAGGTAGCATGGATCTAAACAAAGGTGTTTGGCTCTTTGTGTTGCTCTCAACCAAGTAGAGTGTAAATAAACAGACACTGTTTGGTGTCCTTTTTTTTGTTGTTGTTGTTGGTTTGTGAGCAAAGCAGAAGGAACTCAGAAGGCACTTAAGGCATATTCCTAGACTTGTACTTGCTACGTGTCAGCACCTAGTCATGTAGTCATTTACAGGATCATATGCATAAACAATAACATGTTGATTGCAAGTAGTTGTGTTGACCTAGCCTGTTGTCAAGTGACAGAATAAACAAGCGAAACCTAAAGTGCAGAAGCTATCTAGTTCAGAAATGTACATACAGGTCGATGGATCTGATCCAGAAAAAAATCTGCATTCATCAGAAACTAAAAATAGAAGTGTGATAGTACACAGGTTTTATTAGAAGGAAGAATTTCAACAAAAAAAAAGAGAAGAAAATGTCATTAATCTGGTGCAAGAGGTATAGATATTTTTATGTATTTAGGTATCATATGCCCCAGTGTTCCGTCATAGAAGGATTATATTAATCCCTTGAAACTGGTCCGAATAACTTTACATCATATTTAGTCAGCTACATTTTTGGATCTTACTGGCTTACCATGCTCATGGAACATGTTTTCTGTCAGTGACATCAGATGAGTTAAGGCCGGCAGGTAGAACACCTCAGTATCATCTTAATCATAGCTAGCAAGTGATGTAACTGGAAAAAGAAAACAACTCGTTAAATAGATATTATAAACCACATCGTCAATGGTGTGATTTGAGCTGACATTGATGGAATGCGCTGATTGCAAAAACCATATGTAACATATTCATTTTTTCTCTTAGTCTACTGCTTGTAAGTGGGCAATCTTATGATCATCAGAAGGTGGGAATAAAATATCTTAGTGGGAGTAGTGAACAAAAGTCATTAGGAACAGCCCCAATCATAAGACATTAGCGAGCGGGTTACATGATAAACAACTGAAAAGGTGTGTCTCCTTATCCCCGGCTAGTACATCCCTTAAAGTGTCACCTTTGTTTATCACTAAGCACTTCCTAACAAGCACGAGCGGGTTACACGACAAACAACTGAAAAAGTAATCACCAAGTGAACAAGATGATGCCACAAGGTTAACATGTCATCAGTTAGGTAAGTAGGATAAAATAATGCTGCCTGCATGTGCATAGGGCCTTAACTGAAAACGAAAATATAGGTAAAAGCAGATTGGAACAGACTAAAATGCCCAACAATTTATTTCATAGTTTCATTGGTCAGTATATCAAGTCAGTAACAATTACACCCGTTTGTTCTGTTAGCAGGAAAGATTACACAGCCCGGCCCCACGAATTACATATGTAATATAAAGGAAGTCATGGTGGTCAAATAATCCCAATTTGAAGCTTAAGCAACGGACTGATGAAGATCCCAAGTTCCCAACACCAGGTCCAAAAATAAAATAGACAACAAAAGCAGCAGAAGGTAGTACCCAGTATCTTGTAAAGGGTGATTATGTGCCATCTAGATTCAAGTAAAATCATCCTAGTACAGAGAGAACCAGGAATATCCACTCGAGGAAGGAAGCAACACATCACATTCAAGGGCGGCAAGCATGGTCCACTGGTTTCTCTTTCAGAAGATACGTCTATTACTGAAAGATGGGCCTTGCTAAATGGCAGAAAATTTTCAAAAGCTACCAAAAAAAAAATGGAAGTATTCAAACCATTGTCACAATCACTGCATAGCCTAGCCTGCCTAACTACTGGAAACAAAGGGACTAGCAAGGCGCTGGAATTGATTAGATTCCTTGTAACATGCTTACCGAGCAAAGGTCCAAGCCTTGCTAAAAAAAATCAAACTAAAATAACTGTTTCCTTCATCTTAAGAGCAATATGGCCATGGTATATGACTCAGACCAGGAAATAAAGATAATGGATGTGATAGCACCAATAGCTGACCACAAACAGCAAACAATATGTTTTTTGCTAAAGAATTTGTTGCCTCAGTATCGTTTGCTTGTCCCTGCTCTCATCCCTCTCTACCATTACTGGGGGAAAAACGCCAACAGTAGAGTGAACTTTACAGCAGCTAGTCAATTGAAAGTCTTTGTTGCTTTTCACAAAAAAGGAACAAATCATTCTAGGCAATACATGACTGAACTTAAGTAGACTGTCACAAATCACATAATGTTCTACTGAAGAATCAAAATTAACAAAGAATTGCAAGAACGCGACAACGTCCCGAGATTGGTTTAGTCACGAGAGCTCTTTCGGGCAGGGTGCATCATTGTCACCGAGCACTGAAATAAATGTATTATGATGATAGTAATATCCTTAATCGTGCTCGTAATTCGCATGCGATTGCACGACAATCGCTAGGAAAAGAATCGCGCTCCCTCCCTCTTGCATACGCGTACCGTCAAACATGTGCCGTGATGCGCGCCGTGCCGCGGCAGCGAACTTGGCGCGAGACAAGAGGAGAGCACGGAGAATCTCCATGTGCAAATCGTGTATGATGCGGGTCCGAGGGAAGGTATAGCTACCTACCTCGAAGTTGGGGGCCGGAGCAGAGCAGGCAGGCTGGGAGCCTGGGACAACTCGGGAAGCGGATCGCTGCGTCGGGGCGGTTTCCGTGTTGGAGGGGAGGGGATTCCCCTGCCTATGGAGGAGTGGCCAGGTGGGGGATTCCTGCCCATGCTCTGCTCCGACGGCGACACCGTGCGCGTCGCCGTAGGAGATGGGAGGAGGGGGAGGGTGGCTGACACAGTGACGGACGGATGGAGGAGCCGTTAAGGACACGTGTCGATGTCCGCGTCACCGGCTGAGCGTTAATGGGCTTCATCTTGCATGATAAGGGGATGGGCCTACAATATACATAATGGGCTTCTTTCTTTCTTAATGGAATGGGCTTAATTATTCATGGGCCTCTTAGATTGCGTTACTTCGCATCTGTACTGTATAGGCGTAGGCCAGTTTGTACTACGGGCCTAGGTAACATTATCAAGCATCCTTTTCAAAAACAAAAGAAGGAAAAGAAAATTGTTGTCATTGCACATCAGGCGTTACATCCATCAAATCGCCAACCTCCAACAAGCTGTTTATGCCATCCAGTTCAATGGCCAGACATCCATTTCAATAACCAGCTTCGGTCAGCCAATCTTCCATGTCACCTCACTGATGATACGTTGTGCGCCAACAAGGAATACACCAGCACTCTAATCAGAAAAAAACATTCAATTCACTACTATAAGAACATCTATACAGGGCAACATCTGCGGCAACATGTCAAGCAGTAAGGCACGACCCATCACATAAGAGACTACGATAGGTTGTCATGCATGAATGACTTTTTGATTAAATGGTACAAAAGAACAGCTAGTAGCTACCCTAGGAATGATCCATATGGTATACATCAGCTAACTTTACAGTACTTAGTTGTGATTGGTATGCGAGACCCCACCCCAGGCGCCTGAGTTAGGTCTCCTCACATGAAATCCATGGAGTCATTCAGGGACCGGCCACCGTTTGTAGAGTTCTGGGGCTGGTGATTCGGACGCTGATGCTGGACCTGGTGGCCGCCAAAGTACTGCATCTGCTGCGGTTGCGAGAAATAGGAGGCCATCTGCTGCTGCTGCTGCTGCTGCTGCTGCTGCTGCTGCTGTTGTGGTAATCCTCCATTGAAAGGGTTCCCGTTCATGTTCGGGACTTGGCCTGCAGCTATCTTAAGCCGCTGGACTTCTTCTCTAAGGGCGTCATTAAGAGCTGCATCAAACAAAATGAGTCTCAACATGCTGTTTGACTAAACTAGGTGAATTTATATGTTCATATAGGATAACAACTGGATGATCTCAACACCCATGTAATTTTCTTAAAACAGCAAAACTTTCTTTCTCTAGTCCTATAATACAGTGGTTTAAAAACTTCCAAAAGAAACTCAAAACATACCATCTCGGAGTTTAGCTTGTTCCTCCATGGACTGCAACCGGAGTTTGAGCTCTCTGTTCTCAGCGGTTAAACCAGAAGTGTCCCTCTGCATAACAAGTCACAATTAAGGAGACAATTATTAGGGATGTGTTGTGTCTCAAGTGAAGTGTATTATAAAACAATCACAGACTAAGAAAAAGAATCCGTGCTAATCAATCAGTCGCACATTCTCAAATGATCACAAATGAAACAATAATTTAAATTCATCTTAATCGGAACATAGCATTACAAGCTAGCCGTAGAAGATTAATCAAGTCATGGATCCAGTTTAAACTATTTTTTAACTTCTATATTTTTTTACTGTAGTACTTAATAAATTTTCAGTTATAACCAAAAAAATATTAAGACAGCTCTTAATTACCAATTCCTATAGCCAAAGGAAAGCTTCGGTCTAACACCACCCATATGATTCCAACCAAATCAGTTCCCAACTAAAGCATCATTTGCCCTGTTTGTGATGTGACCTACCTATCATGCACAGAGGCATCTGCAATCTCATCCTACTTTTAGGTGCAATAAATCCTTCAGAAGTCACATCAGCTGCAAGAATACTCTCAGACAAGATCTATCGAAAAAGAAGAGTTCAGAATTTGTTGAAATTCTCCAGCCGTGCTGTCCATACACAAAAGGCTAGCTACACATCTAGGAGTACTAATATCGCCCGGCTATAGATAGCCTGCCAACTAGTATCAAACGACTCATCCACTAGCTAGCTATTCACAATCGATCTCATCCACTAGCTAGCTATTCACAATCGATATAGGATCAACCTATTCTGCTCCAGAGCTACCCTCAAACGTAATGAACTTTTGGTCCCAAATGCTTGCACCCCACCATTCGTGTAACTAAAAATTATCAAGTGCTGCACTGACAGAATAAGGTTACGAGGTTATACAGCCTAGATATGGTACCTATGCCTATGAGATCAACCTATTCTGCTCCAGAGCTAAGTTTTTCCCTCAAATGTAATGAACTTTTGGCCCCAAATGCTTGCACCCCACCATTCGTGTAACTAAAAATTATCAAGTGCTGCACTAGTTGGATTTCAGGAGAACTAGTTGGATTTTAGGATAACCCTCACAAATTTTGATCAAATGGTTACGAGGTTATACAGCCTAGATACGGTACCTATTCCTATGAGACCCAAACAGGACAGAAAAACTTAGCATTCACAGCATAATATCGTTTATCCAAAGTCACAATATGGTGAATTACAACGAGAACAAATTTTGACCAAAATGAGACACTAGTAGGAACTCAGAAACTGAAAAGAAATTGGCGCAGGTGGGGGCTGACAATTTCCCGTGCACCATGACAAACCATAAGCGCATACAAAAAATATGAGATTACCTTTTAATGCAGTACTCTAATTGAACCAATAAAGAGAAACTTTTTTACCAATCCTAAGGATTGCAACTAGTTGGATTTCAGGAGAACCCTCACAAAACATCAAACTTCAGTGTGAAAACATTTAAACACAAGCTACTTGAGTTAAATGAATAAGCAGAAATAGTGAACCATTATTGTGGACAATCATAAGGTGGGGATGCAGCAAGTGACTGCAACTGTCTGTTTACTCTAGTTAATTATATCATGCCAGGGGATGTGAGCCAGCTAGGTTCGTTGCCACACTTGTCCAACTCAGCAAGAGACCAACGAATTTCGAGTGATCAGATTATTCAGATAAAATAATAGATTATCCCCTAGTGCAGTCCTTGTGACACGAGAGACAGCTCCAGTCAAATAATTAGTGCTGCCTGAAGCAATCATACGTTTCGTACACCGCAACCACATGATGACCGATTCTAATATAGGATAAAATCCGTGTTTGGGAGGGTCACCCGAAGATATTATTGCAGCAGGTCAAAGAAACGAGGCATCATCGCCTACCTGAAGAAGCGTGAGCTGCGCCGAAAGCGTGGTGGCCTCTGTCTGCAGCGTCTGCACCTTCTTCTCCAGCTCACTGGTGTACTTGATTTTCCTCTCCTTGGACCTCGCCGCCGACTGCCGGTTCGCCAGAATCCTGCGCGCCGGGCGGCCACCCACAAACAGCAACTTAATCACAAATCACACCTCAATTGCTCAAAATCGAAAGCACAAGAGAAAGGGATCTCGAAATTTCCCCCCAAATCAGCAGCGAAAACAGGGCAAACTAACACTCGCTGGGTCCAAGATGCCCAAAATCCAGCGGGGGTGGGGGGGGGGGGGGGGGGGGGGGGGGGGGGACGGAAATCTCCTCACCTCTTTGCGCGCTTGGGGTCGAGCAGCGCGAGCTCGGCGAGCCTCTCAGCGGGCACGGCCTTCTTGGCGTAGTCCGGCAGCACGCCCGAGAGCGCGGACTCGCCCTCGAACGGCGAGCCCGGCACGTCCACGGACCCGCTCCTCTTATGCCCCGCCACGCCGCCGCTCCCCGACGGCCCCTGCTGCAGCGAGAGGCCCTCGAAGAAGGCCGCGTCGAAGGAGAGGCTCCTCATGTGGGCGCCTCCGCCACCGCCACCGCCACCGCCAGGGTGCCTTGGCGCAGGGGACGACGCCTGCTGCTGCTGCTGCTGGGACGGCTGCGGCGGCTGCGCCGGGGGCGGCGTGGGGTCGGACAGCGCGGGCGAGTCGTCGGAGAGGGAGGGGAAGTCGAGGTCGGAGAAGGAGAAGTCCCCTTCCGGGTCGAGCAGCAGGTCGGCGTCGGGCAGCCGGATGAACGTCTCCGAGTGCGCCCGCCGGTGGTGCCCGCGCGGCGGCGGACCGCCCCCGCCCCCGAACTGGGCGGACGACGGCGCCGGCGGCGGGAAGCGCGGGTCCATGGGCGCGGGTCAACGGCGGTCAACGCCGGCGCGGCGGCTCGGCGTGCGCGTGTCGCGGGGGCGGATGGACTGCTCGACGGAGGGTGGGGGGCCGGAGCAGATGGGTGGGTGGGTTGTTGTTGGTACGCGTCGGCCCGTGGAGGCGGGCGTGTGGGGTAGTACAAGGGCAGCGGAGGCCTGCGCCTGCTCCTCGTTTCCGCGTGGACCCGGTGCATGAATGGCCAGCACTCGCACGAATCGTGAGGAGAAATGGATGGCGTCGATGCGGAAGGATCAGTGCGGCGGGTGCACGGAGCGGATGGCGCGCGCGGCGGTGTAAACGGGTGATTAGCCCGTGTCGACGGCTGCGTGACTCTGGCTGGACTAGGTGTATGGGCATTGAGGACGGAGCACGTGAATCGGGAGGTGACTTGCACGGCTGGATTCCGTTTGGTCCACGCGACCAGTGCACGGAGAAGAACAGAGCTGGGAGCGAAGGGCAGGGGTGAAACGGTAATTTCGAGACTACTAGTGGAAGAATCCACGCGTAGGTGAGAGGAAAAAAGAGCAGGCCGCGTCGTTGTGGGCGCGGGACCGACCGGTCACCGGTGAGTCGGTGACTCTGCTCGGCGGTGGGCTGGGTGAGTCCTCGCTGACACGCGGGACTAGCACCGCGTGGGACACGCATGTCAGCTAGTGTTCGGCGCGTAGCGGCGGGCACTCCGGGTCGTGTCCTTGGCTGCTGGCTTTGCCGGTTGCTGCGGGAGCCGGCGGGGCCCACCGACGGCGTCAGCGGCTAGCGGTTGCACGACGCCGAAAGGCACAAGTAACATGCCCACGTGTCACCCAGATGAGCTTCCACCACGAGAATACCAACATACTGCTACCATTTTGTATTTTTCAGTAGTAAATATATATAGCGCCGGTAACACATCATGTATTTATATCATACGTAATTTACATGATAATCGTTAGGTTGTTGTATGTGTACAAGCATTAAGCAGGGTTTAGAATCTTACTATATTTGATTTGCTGGTGTTGCTTCTACTGTTCTAGGGGTAGACACACCACCAGACGAAAACGCGCCCGCGGTGCCAACGACCATAGCTAAGCTATCAAGATCAAGCTCTCCCCCTCATGTCTCTTCGCGAGGAATTTCTCGGCCGTCGTTCTCGACACGTCCACGTCCGTGGCCTCTTTGGTCATCCTCGATTGGATTCTACTGCTATTGGTAATCAGGATTTCCATATTATGTACATAGGATCATGGCGCCCACGTGTCATCCACATGTTATCATTGCGTTCTAAGTCCAATGTTCAACGCTCGTAGTACGTGAAGGTAGGAAGCATCACAAATAATGATATCGATTTGTGCAGCAGGAGCACAAGATTCTTTCTCACTGTGCTCCTCATCACTCAGGATCACTTAATCATCAGGATAAAAAGATATTGATTTACTTACCTAAAAACTATTTTTAAAAAAAGTATAATAAAAAATGCATTAAGACCGGCCTAAGGCAACCACTAACCAGTAACCACTACTGCAGGTTACTTCACAGGTTGCTCGATTGATAACAGTACTCACTACTCACATTACAGTAAACTATATTCGACTCCTGTGGTTGGTTTTACAATCGGTTGAGCTCTAGCCTGCAAGCTCCGTGGATTCCTATAGGTGATGAAGCAGTAGCTTACGACCAATGCATTATGCATCGTGCCAGGAGGTTGAACACTCGAACCCCCGTCACGCACTGCTTCTTTAGCACGTGACGAGGCGTTTTTCTCTTGTGAAAGACTAGCATGCAAATTCGGTCCCCGTTCTTCGGTTCGGCCCTGTACAGGGCGGGAGTCAACTTTGTGTACTCGCTTAGTTCTTAAATTGTCGTCGTTGTTGATTTTTTTTATAAATTTTAACTATTCATCTTATTCAAATTATTTTTAAAAATATCATATATGTTGATATAGTTTATTTTATTATTAAATAAAATTGAAATATAACTTAAAATTTTTCATATTTTAAATAATATTTTAAATAAAATGAATGGTCAAAGTTAAATAAAAAAGTTAATGATAACAATAATTTAAGCAATTAACGGGGACGTTTATTGGTTGCTTCCTTTGAAAGCTTTACTGAAACTAGCTCTCGAGCAGAAGATTGAAAACTGTTAAAGAGATATGACTTTTGTGCGGTGACAACGCCATGTGCGCCGAATAGGTTATCTTTGACTTACGTGACATTGTGGTTATATGGGCGACCAGACGTCCAGACTAGTGCAGTAGTCCAGTAGACTGACCTCTGTTTTATGTTTGCTGACCAGGGTGTACTAGATATTGTGTTTGTTAATGCCTGAAAAAACTTTCTTTCTGTTCTGAACGAGAACGATGGAACACCACCAATGTAATATGGTGCTTTTGGCCTGGAAAAAACCTTTTTATCTGAGAAAGATGTGTACCACAACCAACGTAATATAAATATTTTTTTGATAAATTAAGAATAAAAGCATAACTAATGAAAAAAAAAGCATAACTAATGAAACACTATCAGGATTAAGAACCGACAGTGCTGAGAACTTGAGAACCGCACCATGAATGCAAACCATTATTACAACCTGATACTATTTAGGGCTTGTTCGGTTCTAACGGATTGGGCCGGAATACAGCTTAATCCGTCCGGAACAAAATGACCTATAATAAAATTTCATCTATCAAAAAATTGTTGTTCGGTTAAGGCTAGATCCGAAATAAAATTGGATCCGTATTAGTCATTTTAGACCCGGATTGATTCCGTATCTCTTGAGACCCGGAATGAAAACAACCGGACTACTGATTTCCGGCCTAGAATAGTTCTTAGGCCAGTTTCAATTAACTGAAAACGAACAAGGCCTTAAAGTTTTCGACCTCATGGCACTTGGTGCAAGGCTCCAAAACATTCAACCGAACCGTAGAGGGAGGAGCTTTGGGCTTCATGAACATCTGAACTGCCAAGAGTGCTGTACGAGCTTCTATAGTTCCACCTTGCCCATCAGCCAACATTTGCCGCACGTATTAGTTGGGTCAGAGCATCTAGGTAAACCAGGCGTGGTGTCCAACGTAAGCCGCTGGAGCGACGCCGCAGACTCGAGAATATGACATGTTAGTTTGACAACCTCTTGGAAGAGGTGAAAGTTAATAATGTGGACGTGGTCACGTGGACATGCTTGAGTTTGTCATGAGCAAAGTGCTTATTATCCGCAATCGTCCCCAGGCCTAGAGAGGAGGGGTCTGTGAAAACGGAATAAGAATCCCGCAGCACGAGATCCGTGAAGGCACTCAGGCTCAAGATGAAGTTCTCCAGAACAGGTGAAGCGTTGCGTATTAAAACGAAACCACAGAGAAGAGAAGATGTCGTAGGCTTGCCCCGCCGAATGGCGTTGATGACCACCTCACTGTCAGAACGTATGGTAAGAGTTTCATGGTGGAGGGAACTAGGGGAAGCTCATCAGTACAAAAAGTACGAGGCTTGCATACGGCATCCCAAGTAGTGATATCTGCACACGACTGTTATTACTTCCATGGGCAAAACTGGAGAGATTCGGAGCTTTGTTCCATGGACATGAGATTGGATTGCACACGGTACTTCATACTGACCAAATATATTAGTAACGTGCCCGTGTGTTATTATGCGTATTTAATTTTTATTATGAAAGACAAAATAATAATTGTATTAATTGATTGAAAAATCTAAGAAAGTTTGAATACAAAAATAGTTCTACATCTTATTCAAAGATTACCTGAAGCTATGCTATTGCACTAACTCATCATTGGACTGAAGTATATTCATCCTTGATACAAACAATTTATTCATAAATTTGCATTTACATCTTCAATTGTATTAAGTCATCATTCTACTACTGTGCTTCACATACATACACGAAAAAATTATTGATATTACCTTATTCTGATGATATGAATATACTTTGGCTTTGCAATAAGAGCTATAATGTTACACAAATTACAACTTTATTAGATCATGATTTATGATTTTAAAATTTTCTTGTCTTGATGGAAAGATATTTATTTTTGTATTTTATTGACATGAATGATTTTTGTTTTTCATATTCTCAGTCAGGAACCTTTGACGTGCTTCCTCTTAGACATACTTACCTTGGAAACTTGCACCAATAATCTGGACTCCTCGTTCCTCCCTGATCAGAACAATGAGTGAGGTAAGGCAGAATTACGTAGGGGCTTGCTGCTATCTTTTTGTTTTTGCCCGTATCGACCCCAATAGCAGCCCATGTAGGCCCAAAACAAATCGTTCTTCTTCCTCAGGACGTGTATTGGTACCAGACGTCATTGCCGCCAGAGTGAGCTCGGATAGAAATTATATTAGACCACACCGACGTCATTGGATGAGTAAAATGGGTTCGAAACGATCTTCTCCTTCTTAAACAAGAAATTTTGAGAACATGGAGCTCATCCCTTTCCTGAACTATAATATGGCCAAGTTCTTTTCATATCATATCGATGACACCAGCTTGCTCGACTTTCCCTGCTAGCAATCCAGGGTGGATGAATTCAGAAATAAAAAATGAAAAGGATTGCCAAGCGAGGACGTAAGTGAGATGGACTCGGTGGAAACAACCAAGCCGACTACGCCTTAATCAAAAGGACTCGTCGGTCTAAGATGGAAGTGACACAAAAGAATACGATGATGCTACGTAATAATATGGACACGAGAATTCTACTCTAGACAACCTCACCTCTCTTAATAGATTGCACGAGTCGTGGGAGTATGTGACAAATACGTCTACGACGGAATCGTATACCAGATGACGGATCTCTCGTTTCTACTGAAGAAAGATGAAACAAAACTTATTCATTCCTCTCACATGTGTGTCATCTGGAGGAAAACAGAGTCACACCACAAATCAGTTTCCTTTTCTGTTGTTTTCCTGCGCCGTTGTCGTTGAGGGGACGTCGTCGCCGTGCAAGGTCGTCGTCGGCGCCGGCGGCCACTGGGTTCCAGGATGAGGCCACGGCCACGCCGGCGTCGGTGTCGGGTGGAACGGAAATGGCCACGCCGGGAACGGAGGCAGCGGCGGCCACTTCCCGGGACCGGGCTGCGGCCACGCCGGGATCGGCGACCAGTGGTCACCGGGAGGCGGCCATGTGGGGAACGGCGGCGGGTGGAACGGGAACGGCGGTAGTGGTGGCCAGTGGTCGCCGCCGGGGCACGGCCATGAGAACGGCCACGCCGGGCTGTCGGGTCCCGGCGCGGCCGGTGGCTGCCCGCCGTGCGGCGGCGACGGCGACGGCGGAGGCGGGGGTGGGGAAAGGTCCGGCATCGGCGGGGCGTGGTGGCCGTGATCATGGTGGTGGTGGTGGCGCTTGAAGTTGAACTTGAGGCGCTCGTTGCCCTCTAACTCTAACACCTGCGGCGTGGCGGTCAGTGGCTGGAGCAGCGACGATGGCGCTGTGGCTGCCGCTTGACCACCTTCCAGTGCGGCGGCGGCAGAGGAGGACGAGACCAGCAGTGACCTCGACGAGGCGTGGCAGCACGGCGAGACCAACGCGATGGTAATGGCCACGACGCATGTCAGCTTGACAACTTGTACACAAGCCGCTGGTTTTCTGGATGCCATGCTGAATTGCTGGTAGCTGATCACTGTGGTTTGTATTGTGGATGGTTTGGCTCTGCTTATATATAGTGTCGCAGGTAATGAGAAATAATTGCGTTTGGAGTTCAAGCTACAACTGAGATTTGGTATGAGCACACATTCAAGTAGCGTCTTTTTGCCCGCTGGATTCAATTTTTTATTTTTGGTAATGGGTTGTTGTTGCTGTCTAGGAAGCCTGAAGGTGACACGCATTACTGAAGAGTTAGGCAGGGATCCATTTTTACTTCATCTCGAGTTCTCGACGATGTCTCTTTTAGCCATGTTATTATCTTATTATTATGCGAGTAGCCACCCTCGTTGTACACGCAACAGATAAGTGTAACGGTATTTTTCTTTCGTTCTATATGAAATTGAGATAGTTGCATATCTGAAAAAGAAAAGAAAGGTCGATCAAGACTAAGAATCCACCTAGATCTGATGCGCGACGGTAATGTTCCCTCCAATTGTGGCTCCACATGTAGAGAGAGACTACTGAGAAACATTGAGATAAACTCCGGTGGAAGGTATGAACCAGGGTTCGGTCAGGTATTCTGGTCGGACGGTTAACCATCGATTTTAATTTAAATATTTTAAAATTTAAAAAATTATTTTCAACAAAATTAGTGTAATCGAATCACTTAAATGGTAAAATCGTAGTTAATCACAAAAAATCAAAAAAAAATATGAATTTAAAAATCTATTTTTTAAATTCTTTCATCAAAATAGATGAAACTGACCGGTTAATCACCAAAACCGGTTGGTTAACCGGATGTAACCGGCCGGTTAATCATCACCGATCGTCCACTCTCAAATCAAAATTTTCCGTATTAACCACGGGTTTTTCGGTTTTCTAATTAATCGTGAACCAGTCTTGACCGGTTTTACTGGTCAGTTCAATTATGTAAACTTTAGTATGAACATGCGTTAAGCAACACTCTGAATGCAGGCAGATGCTCCACTGAGCTAAATGCTCGTTCGTGGGATGCTCTCTTTTATAGATATCCATGTATCCTCTCCAGTTTTAAAATATAGTAAAAATCTATTTTACTCTTTCAGACAATTTATTTATCTCTACCAACAATCTCCAGTTTTAAAATATAGTAAAAGTCTATTTTATTCTCTCGAACAATTTATTTATCTCTACAAACAAAGTTTTGTCTTCGTTTACTTGCTCAAACAATTCAAATTGATGCGATCTATTTTTTCTGTTTCTTGTTATATAATTTGAGTTCAATGCTTCAATTTTATACCATGATAGTTTTCATAAACTTTGACACTAAAAATTATAAGATATATTTTACACATATATTTTATAGTCTAATTTTAATATTATACTATACAAAATATTTATAAAAATATAAAATATTTTTTCATTTAATATAATCTGTCATCATGCAAATTTTGAGCTTCAAATTCAAATCCTATAAAGAGAAATAGAAAACAACTTATATAAGAGGGGGAATTCCTTATTGGCCATCATAAAATTTTCTGATTTCTTATTGACCATCAAAATTTTTGAACTTCCCTAGTGGCCATTTGATTGAATTTTTTTGCCTTATTGGCCATCCTAGTGTTAAAGTTGAAGAAGAAAAGACACTTTTACCCCTAACAACAATTTTATGCCAACATTCCTGATTAATCACATAATTTAGTTAATTTAATTTGTTAATATGAACAAAACATGAGAATGTAGTTTAGGCTTTTTAGCAGAATTAATATTTTTACTATTGTCAAAAATACACATTGTTGCTATAAAAAATTCCAAAAATACATACTCATGATATCCATATTTACAAATTAGGTATTAATTGATATTTTTTTTTAATTTCATGGTTAATAAGAATCATTGACCACAAAGATATTGCCAAGGGTATAAGTGATATTTCTTCTCCAACTTTAACACTATGATGGCTAATAAGGAAAAAAAGTTTAACTCGATGGCCACCAAGAAAATTGAAATTTTTTTATGGTCAATAAGGAAACACAAAATTTTTTATGGCCACTAAGGAATTTTCTCATATAAGAGGGTAGAGTTCAAAAACTTGAATTATTTGAGAGAAGTAAATTAAGATAATATTTTGTTGGTGAATAAATTAGACAAAGTGGATTATTCAGTGAAGTAAAATGGACTTTATTATAAAATATTAATATTAATTCTTTAAAACATGTTTTTTTAAAAAAAATCAGTTAACGAATAAAATAAATATCAGGAAAAATGCTCTGCTCCGTTTTTACGGCGTCGGCCCAACCTGCCCATTCCTCTCCCCTTCCATTTCGAAGCTCAATCTCACTTGCAGCAGCTGCAGCGCTTTACTTGTTCCTGCCATGGGAGAGAAGGGTGCTAGGTTTCAGTAGCGGGTTGTTGTATTCCTCCGGCCTGCTTGCGGGGTTCGACATCGAAGAGGCTGGAGGAGCGATGGTACGAATCCTCTCTTCCCCTCCTCTTTGCGCAAGGTTTCTTTCTGTTTCTCACTATTTGGTTGGTTTCCAATGAAAAGCTCCAGGCAACCTATTAAGAGGACGAGTTCTGTGCTAGGGCAAAATTAGTAAATGATCCTCTGCTATTTTGGTGTTTGGGAAGATAGTCAATTGTTCCCTCTTTTAGCAAAAAGAGGAGTAAATTTGTTCAGCAGCTGATTGGGTTACCTGTGGTGTGGTTAGAAAAAAAATGTCACAGTAAATAGTTTTGCTTCGTGATTGCGGCCTGATATATGCGGTCGATTTAGGAATTGTTTATTGCGTGTCCTCTCGTAGCTTAATAAGGGGACTTGTACCATTTAGGCTGCCTATACACCTTTTCTTTTAATCGGTCCCTTACACCTTTTAACCAATCCATTAACGACATGAGATGATTCAGGATAGTTCCTTTGTCTCATTGCAATGCTCCAGTGCAGAGATAATAAAAGTTAGCTTGTCCTAGGTGATAAAAAGAAGAATAAAAGGGAGGGATGGATAGATGGAAAGACATTTCCAACAGTGCCACCGCTGCACAAAGGTAGAAAAGAGGTTACTGCGAAACGTCCTTAAGTTGCTCCCAAAGGGCCTTGTGTGGTTGCTTTTGCTTAGCCGTTTTCCTGACTGTATGAATGGTTCCGTTACTTGTGTTTCTGAATCAATTCTATCATGATATGCTTATTCTCAAATTTGCAAAAATATGTATTGAAAGTATTAACCTATAAAGAACCTTAATATTTTGCCTTTAATAGTATATGCGAACTTTTGTTCCATGTTATCATCAATATTTGTAAATCTTGATAGCTTAATATAGTGTATTACTGCCTATTACATTTTGTGTCTTTGCCTGGTACATCAAAGATTTTCCTTCAACAGTCTGTAACTTTTATTTGCATTGCAGAGAAATGTGTCTGTTTACAGTGCCTTGATTTTGTGTATCTACTTATTGTTTCATGCTAATAAATGTGACAAGCTCCTTCGAGAAAAAAAAATGTGATTAACGCTACTGAGGAATGCCTTAAAAGTTGTAAAAAACATAAAATCATTTTTGGACGTGCTTATTTGTACCTTTTCATTCTGATATTTAAAGTCGCAAAAGATTTACATCTTTGGATTGTTTTTTTAGGATGTTGTATGTGAAGTATGTGGTGGTGTTGGCTTCAAACATCTTCTTGTGCAATGTAACAACTGCAAGGATTCTACTAGGCATCGGTAACTTCTTATGCTCGAATTTCCCACCAGTCATGCTTTTTCAGATTGTTGACATGTTTACATTGTTGTATAAGTTGTAGCACAATGACTATTTCTTATGGAAAAAATTAGTGATGTGCACACGTATTGATATGATTGTGAAATAAAAACATTGTATAAAGAATCGGTAAGACGCTAACCCTACAAATAAGGATAAAAGTATACAACTCACATAAGAGTAGTTTTTTTGACAAAATTAATGATGGGTGTCAAAAGTTTCAAATGCATATAATTACATAATGTGTGATTTGATAGAATTATTGGTATCTGTTCTCTTGTGGCCCATGGGTTTTATATGGTGGCTTCCCACCTGCCTCCATGTTGGGATTTAATCATCTACCAAGCGATCAATAGTCACTATCTAGCTGGTAGTCAAGATTCAACCTATCTCACTCCTTGTGTTATATCTCCTTTAGCGCTTTCTCTTCAAACTCACCCCTACTTCCTTGTCATATTTTTGAATTTGCCTTGAAGAACACTTTCATGGTATAATAAACTTGATTGACTTCAAAATTTTGTTTGAATGAAAAATAGCAATCGGTATTGTGTTTTCATTATCAAGAACTCCAACTATAAGAAGACTAGAGGGAGTAGTACATTGGAAAGTTGGACATTTATTTACAAGTGACAGCATTTATTTAAGTAAAGAAAAAGTTGGTGAAGATACATTTAATGAAGAGTTGGACAAGTTAAAACGTTGAAATTTGGAAACTTGAGGGAATAATGTAACTCAAAAGCCCCAAGCCACCTAACTAGCTTTCCAAAAATTCTTCAAAGCCAAGAAGTATCCAGTTATTCCCTTTGCTAATGGTTAGCTCTATGGCTTCTTCAATTGAAATGGACCTACCTATCCTTACCTAGCATGGTTTTTTGTATTTTTGTAGATATTGTATGGATACAATTGTTTATGATGGACCCTCAATGGAGTGGTTGTGTGATGATTGTCTACCAAAACACAATGAACCCATGGAATCATTAGAAGCCTTCTCTAACGAAAGAGAACAAAATTGTATTCAGTTGGATCCATCTATGAACTCTTTGGAGCGTCTGGACCTATCATTAGAAGCCTTCTCTAACCAAAGAGAACAAGATCGTATTCAGTTGGATCGTTTTGAAAATGCAGCAGGCAGTTTTAAACCTACTTTGAAATCCATGGAATGGCTGGATCTTTCAAAGAAAAAAAGACAACTGCATTTCCACATCGAATGTTTTGGTGGGTTCCATTCCCCAAGGGATGAAGACTGGTTTATTTCCTTCAATAAACGATGTTGACCGAAGGCCGGGCCTGGTGCAGCGGTAGAGCATACCGCCTGTAACCAACAGGTCCCGGGTTCGAGCCGCGGTCTCCCCGCATTGCACAGGCGGGGGTAAGGCCTGCCGCTGAAACCCTTCCCCAGACCCCGCACAGTGCGGGAGCTCTCAGCACTGGGTACGGCCTTTTTAAACGATGTTGACCAATCTCATCCCTCTGTTATTGGTTCTAGTCCTACAATACAAAGTGAGCAAGTGGATGGTTCCAGTTCTACATTGGATGGATGGAAGGAACCTTATTCTCTGGAGGTGATTCCCAATATACCAAAGAGTGTCCAAGGATCAGAGTACCTGTCAAATTACTCACAGCCAGTGCAAGGATCATATCAAAATACTGGGAATGATTCCTTGAACGCTTCAATAATGTTCTTGGATTCTAGGTTAATGTCAAAAGCTATAGAGCCATCTTGTTTTTCAAATGGACAAGGTGGCTCAACCGTTGAGAAGGATAGTGCCAATAGTACAAAATGTGTGTTAGACAAAGAATTAATAGCCACTGCATTTGATAATCTCAAGGGGTCAAATCTCTCTGTGGCAAAAGACTGCTTGGTTTTTAATGCGGATAACTCAGATGAAGTAGATATATCAGATAAGCATTTGTTGGGCGCCACAGACAATAGGGAGCAAGGGCAATCAAAGCTAATTCCACATCAAAACATCTGGAGGGGTGAAGTTATATGCAGTGCTCTGAATGAAAGAAGTAACTCACGGAAAATAAATGAAAATTCAAATCCCAAATCAGCACTGATGGGCAACCAGCAAGGAAGTAACCATCAATATACTGCTAAAGCGGTACGTCCAGGAATTTTGAATAACCAATATGTGAATAATTATACGCAAGCAAATAAGCAGAAAGGCATAAAGGTCAATGATGCTGGAAATGCATTTTTGGGAGATCCAAATGATGGATGCGCTCAGAACGACAACACAGAATTAGCATCACAAGATGTAGTAGCAGGGCACCACTGTAGTGTATCCAGGATGCCAGTCATTTCAGCACCTAGTGATCAACAGTGCTATATTCCCAGGCAACCCATTGATAAAACCATGTTGGACGTATGTTTGATCCCCCTTATTTCTTTCTGAAGAATCCTTTGAATGTTTTCTGTCTTCAGTGCTAATATTTTCACTATTCTTGTTGATAGTGGAATTATGAAGATTGGCCCAGAGTATATTTCATTGACTGCACACCTATCAAATAAAGCGTGCAAGAAGGTGCAGGAATTATCAAGATCTTTACCACCAGTGATGAAAGTTATAGAGCACCCAGAATTGAAAACTTGGCCAAGCAGATGGGAGGAATTGGAACCTATTGCTGAGAGCATTGCTTTGTATTTCTTTCCGGATAATACGAGGTGTGTTGATCTACTCTGTGTACTTGTTTGTTTTAAATTTTTTTCAGGTGTATGATATATTTGGTGAAACGTTCATTATTCTTTTGTAGGCCAAATAAAGATCTGGATCGACTAATGAAGTATGTCACTAATCATAGCATAGTTCTAAAGTATACTGTGGGCTTGGCTGACCTGCTGATCTTCCATTCTGTTTTTCTACCAGAGAAATTTCGAAGTAAGTATCACGTTTGAGTTCCAGTGTAATCACTCCACCTTATTTGCATTTGCAACCATGAATAGAAATACTGATCATCTTAGTATTGCATCGCATGCCAGTTTGCATGATTGCTTTCACTGACCGCTTGAAAAGTTTTTTTGCATCCTTACCCTTGACTGGAGTAGATGTATCTGGAGATTAGCCAACCGTGCTCTATGATTATAAAAAAAAACGTGCTCTATGATTAACAATTTTCCGTGCACCAATGTTCCTTTCATTTATTCTATTGTCTTGTAGTGTTCCAAGGGAAACACTTTCTGTGGGGAGTTTTCAAGCGTGAGATGGTTATTAGCAGCAAAGAAGACCCCCCAGTGAAAAAACAAGATTGTACATCTCAGGTTGTGAAGAAAAGAAAAGACCACCAAGACAAGGTGCAAGTTGACACACGGGATCAAAAAAAGCCTGTTACTCCAGTGAAAAAACAAGATTTTACATCTCAGTCTGCGAAGGAAATAACAGACCAACGAGACAAGATGCAAGTTAACACACTGGATCAAGAAAAGCCTTTTCCTTCGGTGAAAAAACGTGACTGTACATCTCAGGTTGCTAAGAAACGAAAAGACCAACATGAGAAGGTGCAAGTTGACTCACTGGATCAAGAAAAGCCTGTTTCCGAGCCTAACATTCGGGGCAACCAACCATCGCCAGACACTGTCAATGGTGTTAACTTTGCACAGACACTGTCAATGGCGTTAACTAAACCTGGTGATGATGGGAAGGCCCAGTCCAGTTCAGAAGCTCCGGCACCTAAGCTTTTTGGCCTTGCCGATGTGCAGACTCCAAGATCACGGGGAGACATAAGACATAATCTGAAAGGACTGATTAGGTTGAACCATTTGCATTGCAACCCCCCGATAAATAGGTTGTTCGGAAGCTGAAAAATGAAGGTGCACTAGTATTTACCGTGGATGATGGTGAATCCTGTGCCACCTTTCAGTCTCTATGTTCTTTTTTCTTTTCTTTTTCTCTTCTCCCGAAGGGAAGCTCTAACATGCCCTAGGATCAGCATTAGCCGCATAACATATACTATATGCTAATTGAACTTTAACCCTGTAGGACGTTTCCAATCGATGGTAAACACCAGTTATCACGCTTTATGCCACCTCCATATCGGTGCTAGTTTGCATCTAAATGTATCTTCAGTGCTAGCCAAGCATGGTCCTGACGGGTTTTCATGCCGGCAGCCCAGCACGTCTGTCTCGTGCCTGACCCAGGTAGACAGTTATGGGTGTGTTCTTTTCTTGGGGTCTAAATTTTAGTAGGGTTATTATTAAAATGCTACATATAATTATTAAATAAATATTAAATATAAAACTAATTACATAGTTGAATGCGTATCAGCGTGATAAATTTATTAAACTTAATTAAGTCATCATTAAGAGATGTTTATTATAGCATCATATTATCTAATCATAATCTAATTAGTTTTAATAGATTTGTCTCGTCATTCAGAAGGAGGGTTATTGATTGGGTTTTATCAGTAATCTATATTTAATACTCCTAATTAGTATCATAATATTTGATAATCCTAATTAGTATCACAATATCTATAACTAAAAAGATATTTCTGGTGGTTGTTTGCATGGTAAAGTGACTTATGTATTCTTCTAACCTCAAAAATCTTCACAACAAATTTGTTAGAGTTTTGTTTAGGCATTTTTTTTTATCGTAGAGTGGATGTGGGCGATGTCATTTTTGAATCTTGCATAGCATAGTTTGATCAGCGAAGACGAAAGGAAACACAACCGACTGACAAGCTCCGTCCAGACAGACAATGCGTCGTACATGCCGTATGCTTGTACGAATATCTGATTGTATAATATAATCGATCTCTATTTCTACTGAAACAAATTTATTCATTCCTGTCACGTAATAACGTTATCAGTCGTTGTCGTGTCAATAATCAAGTTTCCTTCCGACTCAAAACTCGAAGGCAGAAGGAAGCGGATGCACCAGTATCAGTTCTTTTGACTCTGCTTCGTCTTCGACGACGGAGACGCCGGCGTCCACTGATCGCCTGGACGAGGCCACGGCCACGCCGGCATCGGCGGCGGGTGGAACGGGAACGGCGGAAGCGGTGGCCACTTGTCTCCCGGCATGAACGGCGGCAGTGGGGGCCACTTGTCGTCGCCCGGCGGGAACGGCGGCAGTGGAGGCCACTTGTCGTCGCTTGGCGGGAACGGCGGCCACCTGTCGTCGCCTGGCGGGAACGGCGGCAGCGGTGGCCACTTGTCGTCGCCCGGCGGCAACGGCGGCCACTTGTCGTCGGTGCCTGGCCAGTCCGGCAACGGTGGCGGGTGGAATGGGAACGTAGGTAGCGGCGGCCACTTGCTGGGGTCCGGCTGCGGCCACTCCGGGAACGGCGGCCAGTTGCCGGGATCCGGTTTCGGCCACGCCGAGGACGGCGGTAGCGGCGGCCACTGGTCACCGGGAGGACCCGGCCACGCGGGGAGCGGCGGCCACTTGTCGTCGGGGCGCGGCCACGGCGGGCTCTCTGTCCCCGGCGCAACCGGTGGCCAGTAGTTATCGTTGGGCTCCTGCGGCGGCGACATGTCCGGCTGGGCAGGAGGGTGGTGCCCGTGGCTGTGTTGCTTGGGCTTGCGCGGCGTCTTCTCCTTCTCCTTGTCCCGGTGCTTGCTACTCGTCACGTGTTGGCCGTGTTCCTTCAACAACGGCGGCGGCGACGCAGTGACGACAGTGCCGGGCTCCGGTGGTTGCTGCACTGGTGGCAACCCTGCATCTGCGGCTGCCGGCGCCATTATTGCAGCATCTCGGCTGCCTTCTTCCTGTGCATCGGCAGAGGTGACCACCACCAGTGACCTCGACGAAGCGACGACGTGGCACGGCGAGAGCAACGCTACGGCGATGGCCACCGCGTACGACACCTTGATGACGGCCGCACAAGATGTTCTTCGTGCCATGCTGCCTCTAGCTAATTAAATCATCACTTGGTTAAGTTTGCGACATGCATTGACAGATTGGCTAATTTGTTACCGCTTATATAAGCAACGAGTTTGTGACTGTCCTCGGTTGGTGAAGAAAGAACGAAAGAAAGAAAGATTTAGTTGTGGAATTTTTACGCTGCGACTGATGAGTTCGGTGTCTGCACATTTTCTAGTGGGCTTCCCTGTTTATGCCTGCTCTGAATTCAAGTTTTTACATTGGTAATGGGTTGTTGGTGCCCATGACTGTGACGTGCATTACTGAGTGTTTATAAGGCGGTAGCCAATTTTTTCACTGCTCGTGGTGGATCTCTCCAAGACCTATCTTTAAGCAACGGTGTCTTGTTATTTAAGAGGAACCACATGTGTCCGGTAGTGAATCATGATGTTATTCCACCATGCTCAAGTGCATGATACGAGCGCATTAGTCCTGGGCGGCGCACGCAGGGCCGACATCGAGGGTCTCTATTCTTCGTTCCTTCCCTTTCTTAAATATTCCTCCGCTTTTGTTTTCCAAAGTGTTCTAGATTGGTGTTCTCGTGCAGTCTAGCAACGAAATTATCCAACTTGCGAGAATTTAGTGGCCATCATCTTATCTATTTCAGTCTTCTTTTACCACAAAAGGTCAATTGTACCAGTATCAGCCAACTAAAAAGACATGTTAAGTCTGGCTAAAAAAATGACATGTTAAGTCATCTAATAATAATTATTTTTTTGCGAGGAATCTAATAATTATTATATGGCTAAATAATAAGTAATATGTTCACACTCACATACACACACAAAAAAAAGAAGCAGGTAAATGATGTGGATAAATGGATTTCAAAAGACCCCTAGATCCGTACACTTACAAGAATGGATGGTACAGATCTATAGGTTTATACGCTGCACTGTCCATAACGGTCAGGATAAGCCTCTAAACCTAGATGGATTTAGAAAATTTTACTTTATGACTAGCAAAATGCCCGTGCGTTGCTACGGGCAAAACTTGTGAATAAAATATAAGGATATCTTGCCAGATGTAAAAAAAAATGCTAACAATTTTATACTGGTAACCATATGATAATAAAATGATTTTGAAATGTCTCACGTTATGTTTGTCTATAAATTATTAGTTATAAAATGTACTCCTAGAAACACACATGTAACAGAAATATAATGAACAACATCCTAATCAATCACAGATCACACTGAATTAATATAGTGAAGTAAACATTTGTATATAACCAATAGGATGCTCCAGATATGTCATCTCCTCAAGTCCCAAAAACAAAAATCTGTCCAAGACAAACCTTACGGTTCCAATGGGAACTTCAGGTCCACATTCACTATTCTGTAAAGAAACAATTCAGAATCATCTGTTTAGAAGACAATTACAAGAAGGCCAAGAAATATCCTTTAGAAGATAGTGCAGAAAGAGCCCCTAGGAATATTCATGGCATGCTAAACCATGAGAATAGACAGAGAGCAGCACTCACCTCAAACATATATCTGTAATCAACTCATATATGTAGGTATGTGATGTATTTTAGCATAAATAGTTGTGATGATCATTTTAGTGTTATTTTTTGTACATAACTTCATATTTTGCTTTGGGACAAACATTTGTTATGGTAGCATAAATTTGACATCATGCAGGGTATCAAAATTCAGAAAAACTTCTACATTGTGAGTTTACCTTTGATATGTCTTGGAATGTTCTTTCCCTTCGAAAGGCGGGGCTCCATAGAGGAACTCATAACAGAGTATTCCCAAGCTCTAGATGTCAACATGGTAATCATGCTCAGTCATCTCAACTGGACAAAGCAGAATAGGTATCAGTGCCAAATAAAGCAGCTTGGTCAGTAGAAAAATGAGAAAAATTATGACGGTTGCACCAAAATTTTAAAAACCATTGATCGGTTGAGAATTGAAGTAATGGTTAGCAAATTATTCCATTTGAGGTGGCAGGTAATCTAGCGTTCCGCACATTGTTTGTCTTCGATTAAATGTATGAACAGATCAGCCAAAGTCTACAATTTTCAGCTCGCCCTGTTCAAATGGATAGATACAACATTGTAAGTACCTGAGCATCCATCCAGTACAAGATTGCAGAAGAAAACAATGCTGAGTTGGTGCCATACTCTTTGAAGCGAATGAGTCAAGGACTGACTTTTAAAGATGATGAGAAGAAAATAAAAATACAGTGAAGGCATATTTCCTTCTCTAGTTCACTATCATGCAAACATCCTAACCATGGAAAGAAATAAAAACAGGCTAAGATATATGAAAGTAATAGAAACAGGCTAATAGTATTCAAAGTAACAGCAACAGGAAGTATCTTACAGTAAGCTGGAGGTCAGCACCTTATAAAGATGTCAACCAAAATCAAGTGGTTTTGTTGACTGCATAAATTAGATAACTGTTATCAGAGCACCTTCATATGTTGCAGTAGAACACATATTTTCAAATAAGCATAGCATGCTGACGTAACCAACCTGCAAAAGAAAGTGCCATATGAATAGTAGCTGAACAAGTATGACCTGCCTTTTGCAGTTTTATGAGAAATGCCTCAATGAATGGATCACATAATATTTTAGTTTGAGGAAGCGACTGTATTCAGTATGCTACTAATATTGAAAAAAAATACCCTTTGACTGTGAATTCCTGGAACAAAAAGAATAAAAAAAGTATTGCAGAAGGTAGAACTCATATATAACAGGAAGAGATTAACAATGGCTAGTCTGCCACCATTCAGGTATGTAGAATAATCATAGTGATATTTTTAGCTAAACCTTTTATTACTGTAAACACGTGAGGCATTTTAGAAAATATTTAGCATTCTTGAAACAGCCAATTCTTTAAACATTAAGCATTTAACAAGAGCCAACAAAGCCAGAAAAAAAATATGAAGAATTTAACTACCATCTAATATTTTTTCCTCGAACAAACTACCATCTAATAATCAGTCCATGCGTGCTGAAAATTATATTCACTTCTGCCTACCAATTACCATGGTTTTTACAGATAGCATCATAGAATTTTGGTGACATACAAACTTGAAACAATAATAGCATGGATGTGGAGTATCTAGTTTTATTTATCTGGAACTCTGCAAATAACTGAGTTCTTTCTGCCTGCATGCACAACATACATATGGAATGCAACAAAGTGTGTTTCTGCATTTCACAATAGTTTGCAAGATCAAGAAAAAAAACTTTTGCAGAACCATCAGATAATCAAGCACATATTGTTCTGATAATGAATTTGCAGAGTTCGGGAAGTGCAAGTGCATCCATAAATCTGAATACAACTCATATGATATGATACAACCAACCTGTAACAAAATTACTGCAGATAATTTTGCTACTCATAGAGAACTCACAGGAAGAGATCTAGTTGCCAATGAAATTCTTTAACAAAATTGCTGTAGTACCTTGCCGCAGACAATCTCGTGGCAGGTGGGGGGCGTGGTCACCCTTCATCTACAGCAGCCCGGCAGCAATGCGGTTGTCTTCACCACCACATCGCCACGACGCCGCCATCGACCCAAACCATCATATCCATGTTGGAGAGATACTAACTGTTGTATTATATGGCTAAAAGAAAACTACACTATAATTAATCTCTGATACGTATGGCCAAATAAAATAAAACATACGGTAAAATAAAAAGAAACAACTACTTTAGGTGTGAGCACTCTCAAGAACCAGAAACTTGACAATCTTGTAATACAACAATGTATCATTGAGTGTATCTATTACAGTAGTATAGGTAGAGAATGATGAAAATGATTCTCTTGTACTATGCACTGGCTTCCCAAGAAAATATTTTTCTCAAGCTATGGAGAATATGGTTATTGTAAAACCTAGGAATCAACTAAATAAATTAGAATCTAAGACCATCTCCAATGGGCAAATTAAACTTACTCTAAGCCTTTCTTTTACTAAGATAACTCTCCATAGGCACATCTCCAATATGGCATGAAATACTCGGGAAGAATTACATCAAAAAGACTAAGATAACTCTCAATTGAGTAGTCTTATATGTCCTACTCATCAAAGTATTACTTGCCCTACCTAGCTCTATGGACCAATCAAGATGATGCTTCTATGTTGTTCTGTTGTTCAATCAATGGTAAGATTTTGCATAGTCGTAGAGGATGAGTACATGAGTGGCATAAAAATGGTCACATGCATAGCTTTTCCCTTCACATGAAATTGTCACAGCCACCGTTTACAGTACCAACAAGGTGCGTCCTTTAATCCAGTGAATTCTTATGTTACAGGCCCTAGCAGTCAGTAATCAGGATTTTACATCATGGCTGTAACAGGCTGGTTACCATTACCAACATAAATTTCCGGCGGGTACCATGACCTAGCAATTCAGAAATGCTACCAAGGAAATTTTTTAGAATTAGCTTTTGAAGCGCTGCCAATATCGTATAAAACATGTAATCTCTTACACATGGTTCTAATTGAAGTTCCAGCTTATTCGAGGTCTAAAGTTTTAAAAATAGGAACAACCATACTTCACAACTAATAGCTGTCAAATTTTTAGCCAGAGCTGAAAACGGCGATCTACCACATTGGCCTCGTCGGTCAACCAAGGAACCGACTTTACCTTGGTTGGGAGTGAGGAGGAGCGGCCTCCGTCGGCCAGGACTGGAGGATTGGGCACTGCCAGACCTCGCGCAGCCGCCCGGGCGAGGAGGATGGGGCACCGTCTCGGCCGGGATCGAAGGATGGGGCGTCGTCGGCCGGGACCGGAGGAGCTGGCGCCGTCGGCTGGGGGAGGAGTTGGCGCTGCCGGATCAGGGGAGGAGGGAGAGCCGTCGGTTGGGGAAGGAGTCGGCGCCGGATCGGGGATGGGGAGGGAGAGGGAGGGGAAGGAAATCGCGGTCGGGGATGGAGAGAAGCGGGCGCGGTTGGATTATGCCTCGGAGGATTAATGATTAATGGATAGAATTAACTGATGAATTAAGGTTAGGATTAAGGACGGATTAAGGTGATTAAGAAGACTGGCTCATAATTATTAGGTAGTAGAGATTAACAAGACACTTACCTTCATACCTTGGCAATTGGAACTAACGACGGAAGCAGATGTGCTGGTACTATCCTTCCTCAGTAAAATCACTTTGATAAAATCATGTTTGAGATGCTAAAAACATGATGTGCTTTGTAGATTCACGCCTGTTACGGATGTATTGAAACCAGACCCGTGTACTGACCTTTTCAACTGCACAACATGTTACTTTTATTCCTAACAAGATTATTTTTTGGCCTAAGTTTTTAAATTTTCCTAATGGTCCAATTAATTAAAATATTGTTAACTTATTTAGGCCCTGTTTGGGTATCTCCAATTTTTAAGAAACCAGCTTTTAAAAACTGGAAGGTCTCTAAACATGTCAATTTTTTATCAGTTTCTAAAAACTGGTTCATAGGTTTTTAAGAAACTCATAATTTAGGTTAGACCAACTAATACTAGTTTTTAAGAAACTAGTTTTTAGAAACTGGGATCCAACACCCTCATACAGTTTTTTTATAAACCAGTTTCTTAAAAACTGGGAGGAATTTAAACAGAGCCTTACTCTCACGTAGAAGTCATAAAATAGCGTTGTTATATCTTCTTTAAATTTTTCATTGAAGAAATACATTAATGAAACCTCTTATCAGTTTCTCTTGTGCCTTTGTATATGTATTGGGAGACATTGAAAACAAGGAAACACAATGTGTGCAATCAGAGAGAGAGAGACGAGACGAGACGAGAAGAGATTGTAATAAACATTTGAGCAACTTTTGTCAATCTCGTGATGACCGAGGTGCAAATATGGTTTTATCGATTAGTTCCCTCTAGGCCTCTTTTGTAAAAGGCCGTATATATAATATGCTTGGATCATCTGGTTAGAGCAATTTGATAGCGGAAGATAATATGCTAAAAGTAGATTTTGATTAGAATAGTACAGACATTCTACAGTAGCTCCAATTTATAATATGTTTACTTTTTGTAGTTAAAAAGTAGTAGAGTAAAGTAGACGATATAGCCTGTTGCCGCGTATCTGTATTTTATCTGAAATTTGCTGGAAGTTGTATCTGAATTTGATTCGCTAAGATACGATGACTTGTATCCGTACTCAATTACTACTAGTACCCACCAGAGACCTCCGGCCCCACCGACAGCCTCCCTTGATCCTCTCCCGTAATCCTGGCCCTCTGCGCTGCATGGGCCGATGAAAGTTCCGCACCCATCAACCAGAGCTAATTTCCAATTGGCGGCTCGATTCTCATCAAGCAGCACGCGCAGCGAAGAGGCCGAGCAGCCCAGCAGCGCGCCGCCGCGATGGCTTCGGATCCGGAGTTGGCCGCCGGCGAGCAGCCGGAGCCGCCCGACGAGGACGAGGAGGACCCCGACGTCGAGGAGGTCGACCCCACCGGACGCTATTTCCGGGTACGTCTGCGCGCCTCTTGCTTAGTGTGTTCGTGTTGGGTTCTCGATCGATGAGCAGCTGTTTCCGTTCTTGTTCGTAAATCGTGATCATCAGCTGCTGCATTACCAGTTTTTTGTATATAATATGTTTGTCTTGACGTGGTGAATTATGTCCGGGAAAAAAAAAAGTTCCTTTCTGAAACTTTTCTGATCTGTATGACTAATTTTGGTGCTTGCGTTGCAGTACAAGGAGGTTCTGGGATCAGGGGCCTTCAAGAGAGTGTAGTTTTCTATATCCTCTCTCACATATTTTTTTTCCTCTCGAAGTGATTAAGTGATGCTTTATATTTCTTTAGATTATAAAAAACGAGTTTCTTTATAGTGGCTATGCTATACTAAGTATTTCACCCATCACAATCGATATTCAGACAGGGAATTCTGTAGTTGCGAAAGTTTACGGCTTTCTTCCTGCTTTGTGTACTGAACATGCGAGAGAGACTTCTAATTTCTCTTTAACGTGATTAATTTGGTGGCAGCTACAAAGGCTTCGATTCGGTGGACGGCATTGAGGTGGCATGGGCCAAAGTGGAGATAACCGACAGGATCATGGGATCCCCGAAAGAGTTGCAGAGACTCAAGACGGAGAGCCAGCTGCTGAGGTCACTCCAGCACAAGCACATCCTCAAGCTCTACACCTCGTGGATTGACAAGAAGAAGGGGACAGTGAACATGGTCACTGAGTTGTTCACCTCGGGGAACTTGAGGGAGTGAGTATGCATAGTCCCTGTTATTCCTCTGATCGAGCTTGTTTAACTGTTGCTATCGATAATGCCCTCTAGTTTATGTTTTGTGAGTTGTGACATGAACAATGCTAAGTTCACTATCAATGTCCAGACAAAACTTAAATAAGGTCGTAACAGTCTTAATTTCAATATCCTAAATCAAGTTTGTTATTTCATAAATAGTTCTGTTTTTGGAATTTTGTTCAGAAGATAAAAGGTAGGGATATAGTTGAACACAGAAGGTTATCTTCGCCATCCCCTTATGATCTATACTTTGATGTTATCATAATTAGATATCGTACGAAGCACAAGAAAGTTGACATGAAAGCAATGAGGCGATGGGCAAAACAGATATTGACCGGGCTGGCCTATCTACACAGCCAGAAGCCACCAATCATACACAGGGACTTGAAGTGTGATAAAATTTTCATCAACGGGAACCATGGAAAGGTGAAGATTGGAGACTTTGGTTTGGCAATGGTCATGCAGCAGAGGAAAGCACAGAGCATACAAGGTATGACTATAGTTTAAGCCACGGTGCTACAAATTTTCAATTGAATTGAAATCTTATATGTAACGTGCGTGTGCTTACCTTGAGGATTGAACATGACCGCAGTTTTGCTATTTTTCATATTTCATATAAGGTTTAGATTTGCAAATAACTTTTGCTCTGAAATGCAGGCACCTTAGAATTCATGGCACCAGAGCTATTTGGTGAAAATTACAACGAGCTGGTTGATATATACTCTTTTGGGATGTGCATGCTTGAAATGGTGACCGGTGAGTGTCCGTACGGTGAGTGTCAAGGCTTTGTGCAGATATATAAGAAGATTTCTGAAGTGGACTTTCATGTCAAAAGTAGTACTTATCTACTTCATGATTTTGTTAGAAAATATAGAATAGTTCCTTTTTTTATGAATGCTGCTACTTATTTTTCTTTTCTGATGATTGCAGGGTATAAAACCTGCTGCCCTCTCCAAGGTCAAAGATGCAGAAGTAAGAAGTTTCATAGAGAGCTGTCTAGCGTCAGCAGCCGACAGATTGCCAGCAAGTGAGCTACTGAATAGCTCTTTCGTTCAGCAAGATAACATCAATGAGAAAAGTTCTAATTCGGTGCACGAACCGGTAGCATTCCCACAGAATTTGGATCTTGATCTTGACGCCACACCAATTTTTGTTTCAATGTTACCGAGTGGTGGCACTGTGAATGACAAGAAGGAATCTTGCAGCCTGGTGCTTCGAAGGGATGAACTTGTGCTAGAAGGGAATATGAGCGTCACCAATCCCATCATGTTGCTGCTACGACTTCCTGATCCTCATGGTAATCATACGACAATTGTGGTCTCTGGATTAAACCTACTTTCATTACTGACACAATATTATTTTTTATCATTTTAGCCCTTGTAGGTAAGTATAAGCACATCGAGTTTCAATTTGACATGGAGGACACCAGTCTTTCTGTGTCTTCTGAGATGATTCAAGAGCTTGAACTGCCTCTGTGGTGCACTCCTCTTATTATAGCCAAGCTGATCGACGGGTTCTTACTCAAAACAGTTCGTGGTTGGAGACCTTGTGTTCAAATTGGTCAGATGATTCAAGTGGTACACAAACATAATACTGCAAAAGCAAATGGAGAATGAATCTCAATCTTGTGGTGCTTAACAATCTTGTGGTGTTTTGATCAAGTCAACATGGTTTGATGCTTATCGGTCATCATTCTCCCCCTCTTGTATACTCTACAGAATTGATATGCCATACCCCTGACCTGGCGCTAAGCATTTCCATTTTTATCTGATGATGAAGACGAACGTTTGTACATCATAACTAATTAGATTACTTGGTCAGCTTCATATAGTTTTTGACATGTTATTCTTGGGAGAAGTATGTTGTGAATTATGTTGGGAGAACGTCTGCATTTGATCCTGATTTCAGTTTTTTAAGTGACTTTCTGCGTGGATTTAGATAGTGACACTTTTTCGAACGGTCATTAGGAATGCAAGAACACAAGCACTTAGACGGTTGTAGGGGCTTTGTTTGATTTTAGTCCAAGCTAAACCCTATTGAAATTTGAATAGCTAGATTTTGCATCCAGGACTATATAGTTGCTTACACTTGGGTCAACGATATAGCATGGAAAAGTCTATTAATAAAATGAATAAGAAACGACAATCAATAGCGATAAGACATAAGAGTGAGATTTATATATATATATATATATATATATATATATAAACCCAGTGCCGTTGTCTGCACATTGATTGTCTTCACTGAGTGTGTGGTGATGCACATACTTCAGTACAGTGGTGGATTCAGAAATTTTGTAGAGTTTGGGCGAATGTTGCAACGAATATTAAGTTCACATAAATATATCAATCACTAAAAAAAGACCAAAAGAAAACTATTTAACTAAGGAATTTGGTATAAATTAGACGTAGCAGATGTTAATCACTTTGCTAATTAGCAAAAAGTACTTATGTACAGGAAATTAATTTTTATTGGCACAACGTTGTGTGCTGGCTCACGCAATGGAACCCAGGCAGGCGCCCAAAGTCGCCGGGCCCTGAGTCCGCCCCTGCTTTAGTAAAACCATCGTATATTTTAATAAGATAAGAATTTGATATATAAGCATTCTAAAAAATAAATTGAAATCACCTTTATTTTTTGTGAACTATGTAATTGATTGGGTTGGTTCATGTGTATGGTTGATCAGTTCTACCTTCCAAATACGAAAATGATAACTAGTTAGAGACATATGTCGTATTAAGTGACTAGAAAACTGATTGAGTGATCGACATCAAAGAAGAGTTAACCTT
The DNA here is from genome assembly GCA_032690845.1 of Eleusine coracana subsp. coracana. Lineage (NCBI taxonomy): Eukaryota > Viridiplantae > Streptophyta > Magnoliopsida > Poales > Poaceae > Eleusine > Eleusine coracana. The sequence continues at coordinate 5,757,273 of CM064434.1, read as the reverse complement.
TCTTTGTTTGAGATGATGGACTTTGACACAGGACTTAAAACATAGGAGCTGGCAGATGGTAACTGGTGATATATTGTTAAATTGTGATGAAATCAAAACCAAATTGGAAGAGGCATCTGCATCTGCTGCAAACGAGAGTTAAAAAAAATGAATAAGGGTTCGGTCTTGTATGGAAAACATTCACATATTTTTTAAAAAAAAGAAGCAAAAGCATTGTTATTTGTTAAGAAAGGAGAAAAGAACAAATACATCCTAAAGGTACAAAGTCTAACCTAGCATTGAAGTTAGACCTGGACCATCTTAAAGATTAGTCTTCGATATTTAATTTTAACCTTTCTTGGTTGTCTGCAATTGTCATATCCTTTTGAATGTATAACAATTGTCTCGTTGCTCGAGGCTGATTCATGACAATTAGAAGGGAGGCAAAGGAAGTACCATAGAGAGTTTGAAGTTGCTCAAGCCTCTGATCAATTTATGCTCAATTGTGACGTCCTTTTTTGAAGGATTGGGATACCAAAAGTGCTGATAACACATATACTTGATAATACAACGAGTGTAGAAGAATATTATAAGTTCATAAAAGTCCGAAAACCATGGAAGCAAATATGAATACTAGTACGAGCTCTCGACGATACAGTAATAGTAATGTTTATGCCCAAGGATCAACACTCTAGCAACACACAACATTATTATAGCGGCAGCTCAGACTCCCAGTGATCAGTCCAACCTTCAGGAACTTGCATGTCCCAAGATAGTATATTTGTAGCTTATAGGCAATTCTATCTCTTCATTACCTAAAAACCACAGAGGCACAAAACCTGAGTACTAATTACTTAGCAAAACTTATCCGTTAAACGACCTAGACATGCATTGACTCTAATAGGATGACTATTTTAAAATACTTGCACTAAACAACCTATTAGTTCTACCAATTTTATTAACTAAGTTTAATTAGATAGAGGAGAAATATAAATTTAGTGGATCAGTACAAGAATAGTAAAGCAAACATGAAGTAAATACAACAGAAGAACAATAGTAGCGATAATCAACATATTATAATATCATGTGAACTACGTGAAGACGCAGTGAACAAGCGTACTCATTAATACGAGCAATAACAATTATAATTTTGGAAAAACCCAAAATACACAACATATATATACCAATTAAGGTCATATACGGTAACTCTCATAAGAACAACAAACAATTTGATCTGGGTCCAGTCTCATTGAGTGGGCATGCCGTTTTATTAGAAGTACATCGTGGTATGAACCGCTCACTCCAGCAACAGAAGGGTCAAAGACCAATATAGGGTATCATCCTCATTGTTATGTTAATATTACATCGGTTTACTAGTGCTCATAAACTAGCATGTATTCGGTAATGTTTAATGCTTGATCAAGAGGCCAACGGCGAACAAGTCCTAGGTTCGATAAGGCAGGACTACCACAGTCAACACCCATGAGTTATTACAAATCGACACATGTATTATTCATGGTCATAACATTAAAAGTAAATTTATTTGTATTAAGTTTCACTTTAGTGATCAATTCATTCTCTTAGTACGGTAACAGGAATATCGATGTTATTTTATTACTAAGCATAGTAACATAGTATCGAATCTTATCATGATTTATATATAAATAACATAGGTTATTTGGATGATATGTAAGTGGATTTTCAACTGACTCCTATTAACCAAATACATCAATCAATATAGACACTAGCATTGATATATTGAAACTAGCTACTTTAAAAAATGGCATATGTAAACCGGGGCTTGTCTTGATCAACACAAGTGTTAGTGACTAAAGATTCTTGCTCCTAAAAATCAGTGTCTTTCTGAAAACCCGACTCTTGCTCCTGATTATCATTACCTATATATGAATAATATGTTAACGGTATGGAAATAGTACTACGACATGTAATGATATGATAAATGCAAAATGCAGTGATGGTAATGGGACAAGTTTAGTTATTAATATTTTATGTGTAGTTATTCTAAAAGCATTTAAATAGGATTAATATAGTCATGAGAGCAATTAATTTATTTCATATAGTAAAAATGTGTCTCTGAATAGGAGTGATTTATTTTGAACAGAGGAATGCATAAATATTATTATCACCAAGTTTCAGCTCCTTGACATTAGCAATTTATTTACTAGCATTTTTATAAGAAAACGAGCTAAATAAATCCTAGAGTATAAAATAATTTATAATTTACCTAAAAAAATCAAGGTGATAGTTAAACATGTTTAAATAGTGCATGCCAAAAACCAGATTTAATTAATGGATCTATATATTCTGGTGATTTATTTAGTAGTTTGACAAGATAATTCATTATTAAATCTACATGTACAGAAACATCAAAGTTGCATTTTTATTTAGTGGAGAATTGCATTATGAATCTAACAAACTTTTCTTAGCCTCCTTTGAATTTGTAGTTCATTCGCTATGATTTATATAGTGTTTAGTATTTTCTGCCTTTTCCTGGTTTTTATCTATTTACAGCTCAGCGCTGCGTCAGCGCCTCGTAGGCAGGCACGTAGACGCCAGTCAGCAGACACATCAGCGCACTTGGACTAATCAGGACACACGGCCACAAAGAGGACATAAAGATCTCGGTTCAGATCCTGTGTAGCCACATGGGATCCCGGGCTTGTGGACTAGGGTGTGGCGTCGCCGGAGTGCCCGCCGGAGCCGCTTGCGGGCTCGCCGCTGGGCCCAGAGCTCGGCGAAGCTCGGCCACGAGCTCGCGAAAATGTAGGGCGCGTTAAACCGCCACTCCTGGCAGGGCTCGCGTCGGAAGGAATTCACCGGAGAACCACCGGCGTCGAGGGTGGCGGAAGACCGTAGTTCGGCGGCGTCGCACAAATGGTACAGAGTGCTAACGGGGCTGCTATTTGCTGTCTTAGCTTCGCGGAAACATATGGAAGACCGGCATCGAGAAGCATCTGTACGAGGATGGGTAGAACCAAGAGTTCGTCGACGAACTGATGAAGTCCGACGGGAACAGGGAAACAGCGGTGGGAAAAAATCCAATTCCTTGCACCTCGCACAAGGAAACAAGGGTGAACACCAACAGATGAGTGATACTAGAGTTCAGCTACCAAAATTACAAGGGAATTAGAATGTAGGTCACCAGGCTAGGATAATTTTACGTGTGCGGCACCATTGCTAGGCGGAAGGTCTGATAGACAATAATCGTTTGATTCTCAACAATCAGGCAGGGAATCAACGAGATGGTTATTGGAGAGGCTAGAGTGGCTTCTAGCGCAGCTCTGTACGAAAGGAAACAAGTTGAGGTGTTGTGTTGGACAGGTTTCACGAGCTGGAGCTCTGCTCAGCCATGGCGGGAGGCAAAAATGAACCGAGAGAGAGAGAGAATGAGTGAGGGAGGACGGGATTGTCGAGGGAGAGCGCAGAGGAGTCAAGGAGAGAGGCTGGGGAGACGGTTTTGATGGCTCTGGGTGCCAGGTTGCGCTGGCGGTGGGGAAGGCAGTTGGCCCGAGGAGGAAAAAGGTGGGAGGGGGAGGCGCCGGGTGCGGCAGCAGACGGGGCAGCGGCGACGATGCAGGCCGGCTCAGCGGTGCGACGCAGCAAGGCAAAGCAGGGAAGCGGGGGAAGCAGGGAAGCGACGGGGAATCGGGCACGCGCGTGGTCGGTTCTGACAGGCGGCTGCAGCGGGAGGAAGAAGACAGGGAAAATTGCAAAATGGCCTTCCAAATTTTTATATTGTAAAAGAGTCTCTGATCCTGTTTTAAATCAATTAAAATACTTCTTGTGGTCCTATTACTTTGAAATTTTTGCACATGGGTCCCTGAGATATTTATGAGGCTCTGGTTCGTCCACTCGGTCAGAATAAATAAAATTATTTTAGAATAATAATTGAATTGGAAAGGTTTCTAAGACTTAATTAATTAATTGTGGTATTTTTAAGGGAATAAAATTACCACTCTTGGCCTAAAATTCTATTTTACCATTTCCAACATGTTGGTATAATTATTTGGCAGGGTGTTCATAGAAAAATTATAAGTTGTTTCACATTCATGATTTGCTGGGATTTTAATTGTGAGGGATTAAATTAATTGATGGAATTCTATTATTTCATGTCTGACTTTAGTTATAATTTGTGTGCTTAGTGCACTTGCTAATTAGATATTAGTGGTAGTTAATTAGGAATTAGACACCGGGTGTCACACTAATCAATTTCTCTCCTCCACTTCTCAACATCTCTGGAGTTTGGATGTCTTTGATAGGAGGGAGGAGGAGACATGGCAGCCAATGGTGAATTTGCCAACTGCTCCACAGTGATATCTGTTTTCTCATGACAACTACATAAAGTCATATCAAAAGTTGCTCCTATTTATGTCTCCTCAACTATAGGGTCTCACGACGTGAGATGAAGCATGATAAAGCTGTGAGAAAGATGGGATCAGGCTCATGGGCGGTGGGCGCCATCATCTAAGCATAGGAAGAGCCACCGTCTCTGGGAGGCAATAGGGTGATGCGTGGTGCTTGCGAGCTGGGGTGAGCAATGGACTCACCATGTGCGACACACTAGACAGTGGCATCAATGCATGTCTTAGAGGTGCTCCGAGGTGCTCAACGCTTGAAGAGTAGGAGGTTTATGTGGGCGCGTGCAATCCCACAAGCCGTGTTCAAGACCATGGCAGTTGAAGCAACGGGTTGGAAGACGACAAGTTTGTCAACAAATAAATATATTGATTTAAATTTAAAATAACAATATTTTTTTATATAAAACTGTCTGCACATGAGACTTTATTATTCACTCTGCAAAAATTGCTCAGAAATCACATAGAAAATGACATTATTACGAACACGCTCTCGTCTAGGCCACAACCCGCCGTCTAGGTCACCCGGCCCGCCGCTGCCTGCATCAAGACCCAACCCTGCTAAGACTATCCGCACTGGTGTTACTCTATTTACATCATCTAAAAGGAATCTTCTATCCTGGTAAGTCATATTTTTTTCTCTATACTAATTTTCTCCACACCTGTCATACACTATATTTCATCATCTATTCCAACTACCCTTTATGGGCCCCACACGTCAGCCTCTCTACTCTCTCTTTTTCTCTCCCCTCTATCTCTTTCCTCCCTTTTGGATCTCTCTCTTCTCTTCTTCCTCTGCCTCCCTCCCGAAGCTTCCCCACGTGCCGCCACCTCCCCCATGCCCCGCCCGCCGCATGCACCGCCATCACCGTTGGGACTCTCCTCCTCCTCTGCACCGCCGCTGCGACCTCCCCAATATCTCTTGTCTATCTCGAGCGCCCGCCGCGAGCTCCTATGGCATCCCCTAGGTCCGTCGCTCTTAGCGTCAACTCCTCCTACATCGGCAGCACCGACGCGAGCTCCCTCCCTATCGCGAGCTCCGCCACCCTCCTCCTCCCTCCTCCGACGGGATCCAGCGCCGGCCTCTCTCCCTTTGGCCAGATCCATCGTGGGCCTCCCTCCATCGGCCATCCCCGTATGCCGCCAAGGCCCGCCTCCCTCCCCCGGCTATCCCCGCCACTGGATCTAACGAGCGGACCAGGCGACAGCGCTCTGGCCCCTCCTTCTTCTTCCTCAACGACGGCTACAGAGGCGGCCGCTGGCTTCAAGCTTCGATCGGCGACGAGGACGGCGATGATGAGGACCCCACCACCGCCTCCACCTTCATCGGAGTCTCCTCCTCCACGCGCGCCCACGCCGCAGCTGCTTCCGGTGGTTGGGCCATGTGGACCCCGTGGTCCGTTGAATTTGGCGTGCAGAAGTGACTAGGGGCGAAGCCAAGATTTGGACATAGGAGGGCCGAGATTCGAGAGGCCAAACGTTGACACAATCGTAACAACAAAATGACAAATATGATACTCAATATATCAATATTTCATAATATATAGAGAGTATATTGAAAAAAATATATAACAAATAGAGCATTGAATCTGAGTTTTTACATCTCTATTAACTTTAATTTGGCTTTATGATTACCGACTTGATCAAAGGTGTTGATAATATCATCAGAGGTTATCCGTGCTGCCAGTTCTTTTTCAATATAAACTAGTAGTTAATCCTGCATAAACTCATCTCCTATTTTACTCCGAAGACGTGTCTTCACAAGTTTCATGGCTGAAAAGGCTCTTTCTGTTGTTGTAGTTGATACTGGAAGAGTTATGACTAACCTTAATAGCCTGTCGACCATTGGATAAGAAGAATTTTTACCGAGCTTGATTAGTCCACTTGTTAGATCAACAAGAGATGGGAGCACTATTAGGTCCAAATGGTTGCATACATCCAGTTGAAAATGTGGTAGCTGACACTCTAGTTGAGCTGTTTCTTGACTTGAGAAATCAACACGATAATATTTATCTACTAGAGTACATACCTTTGTAATATCAAATGAGTCCAGTCTTGGATTCAAAGATGCATAAACGGATAAAATCTCTGTTGTTTGAGAACTAAATCGATCTTCTAACTCAGCCAGTTGTTGATCAATTGCAACATTATACACATCAACTTTATAATAGTCGAAAGTTGTGGTGTTATCTTTTTTATTTCATAATTTAGTCACATCAACATACCTGCAAAAAATGAAATACATGTATAAGTTTTTAAAAGAAAAATAAGACGATGTATTACAGTTCATATATAATACTTTAGACAAAAGAACTCACTTTTTACTCAAGTCTAGGATATCAATTTTATGTTTGACACAAAAGGATTTGACCTCCTCAAGAAGAGATTTCCAACCATCATTTCACAAGTCACCTAGTAGAACTTTTGTGTTACCAATAGAATCTACTGCATTTAAAATATCAATAGATTTCCTCTATAGTGTTTGGCATAATACATCCGTTATCTTCATAATTTTCTCCATCAGTAGCAAAATAAATATAAAGTCAAATGTGACCATATATCGTAGAGCACCGGCAACATCTCCCCGTGAATACTTTGTTACTGATCTGTCATTTCTTACACTACGAAGAACTGAAAGTGTGACACCAAACATCTTTTTGAAGCTCTAAATTGACTTATAATGGGAACTCCATCTAGTATCCCTAGGCCTTTGTAGAGAGCCCATTTGATTTACCCCTCTTCCTGTATCGAGCTCTCCTAATTCAATCTCACGAATAATTTATTCAGCTTGATTAGCTAATAACTCATCATTGCGCTTAGAAGAAGCACTAACGACATTTACAATGGAATTTGCATGCTGAAAAAAGTTGTGAACTTCTACCTCTCTTGATGCAGCAACAAGTGCTAACTGAAGTTGATGGGCCATATAATGAATATAATAAGCATATGGACTCATTCAAAATTAATGCCTTGAGTCCATTCCACTCCCCTCGCATGTTGCTTTCTCTATCATAACCTTGTCCTCTTATATCTTGCACACTCAAGTTACTACCTAATAAAACAACACAAATGGCTTTCTTAAGAGTCAATACAGTAGTATCTGTAACATGGGCAATATCAAGAAAACGCTCTTTTATAAGGCCTTCTTTATTGACAAATCGAATAACTAAAGCCATTTACTCCTTTTTAGACTCATCGCTAGCTTTATCAACCATCATGCAAAACTTGCTAGTTCTGATTTCTTCTCTAATTGATTTCTGCACTTTTTGAGCATATATGCTTAGAATTTCCTTCTATACATCTGAAGAAGTGTATTTTGCATACACAACTGCTTTCACCTCCTTGCTATATGAAGCCAAAAGCTTTATCATTTCTAGAAAATTTTCTTGATTAAGGGATTCTAAAGATTCATAATGGCCTCTAAAGGTGCGCGCTTGAAATGTCAGCCATCTAATAGAATCGATTGTAGTCGTAAGCCGTAATCTTGCTCCTGCCACAAGCTTGTCGTATTCTTTAGTCACCACAACATCAATCTGTGCCATTCTATTTTTCAAATTATCAAAACACCTAACTAAAAAGTTGTGAGAGAGCTAGCATCACCCATGTGCTTTAGAAAAGCACACTCTTTTCCATTATTAACTTTCTTCCAATTTTGAAACCCACCGACTGTGAATGCATTCGAGCCGGACTTTCCAATTGGCTTCTTTGAGAAGAGAAAACATGACAAACAATAAGCACAATTTGTGTGAGGTGAATATTCTAGCCAATTAAAGGATTTAAACCAAGTACTCTGAAATCAACGCTGATGAGTAGATGCATTCAATGGATACTCTGTCAAAATAGGTTGATATGGCCCTTCAGATATGTAAAATCTCCTAGCTTCATCTTGTTGATCAGTAGGGAGCTCCAAGATTTGAAGACGTTTGCTGGGTCTCTCTCAAATTGTGTAGCCGCAATTGTCTCATGATCTTGTTGTTCAACCTCCACTGGTGTTGTCGTATCCTGATTCTGTTTGGCAGCTTCAAGATCGGCCTCATTTGTTTCTTGGACAATAGATGGATTATGACTAGAATTCCTAGCTTTAGTTGAGTTCATGCTAGAACCCAGCGGCTTGTAAAAACTATTGATTGTCCTTAATCTCTTCTTCATCTTGCTACCCACACGAGAGACACAAATAAACTAACGACCTAATGGTAATTGACTAATTGGTAATGATCGAATGTAGGTATTAAATATAAATAAAGAAATTGATTGTACCTCTGTCCTCTTCCTTTAAGATAATTAGGATTGAAAGATTAGGGTTGGGAGATCAGAGAGATCAGAGATGGAGAGGCACTCGTACAGAGAGTCGAAAACAGAAGATGCGAAGGCGATTAGTCTAATCGGTGGCAACGACGATGATTTTGTGAGATAGCGAAACGTAGATAGGACTCAGACTCACGATTAAGTTGGGTTGGCCGGATTTACTTGATAATTCTAGTTGCAGGTTGCTAACAGGCCAAGAAAAAGAAGCCCAACTATCCATATGGGAGCCTGGATGTGTTAACCCAGGTTGATTAGCAAGCAAATTGAAGGAGGTCCTCTGATATTATGGCAATGTTAAGGGGTGGGGGTGGGGGGGGGGGGGTAGGCCCCTCCAGCACCCTGGCTTTGTCACTGGAAACAGTTCTACTAGGATAGTGCATGCTATAGAGGTTTTATTTATCATGGAGAAACACATATATGTCTCAGTACGAATAGTGTAATGTCGCCACGGTCCGCCAACTACTGTTACCTTTTTTTTTGTCTCATAGGACAACTGACGGATGGTGGCGCGTGGGGGCAAAGGTCAGCGAGCAAGGTTGAAATAATAGATTTAACCGGCCGATTTAGTTTAGTAAAAAATTAACCGGTTAACCAAATAATTGACCAGTTAACCGTACTGCTACAGTATCAAATTCAGTTTTCTTTAACCGGTCTATTAACACGACTAATTGAGATCAGTTATCTAGTTAATTAGAATAACCGGCCAGTTTCCACCGGTTATTCTAACCCTGCCGACGAGCCTCGCCGTTTCACGTGTGGCGGCTCGAGGTGACCATCACGCGGCGCGCGCGACGGCTCGTGCGTGGCCAACAAACGGGCTTTTCGTCTTTTCGCAAAAAGGAAAAGAAAAAAAAAACCCTGCCCGTCTTTACGGCCTCTGCGTGTCGTGGGGTGCGAAACGTGGCGCGGGACTTTCGCGCATGTACGCGACGTGCCGCTTCAGACCTGCCATGCCCGGTTCAGTGTAGCGGCCGCCGCACGGGCGCAACAGTTTCGACTTCCCCTTCCCCCCTTCAATAATTTCTCCTCCCCCTCCTCTCCCGAAGCTCAAACCTCGCCTCACCTGCGCGGCGGCGCCCTCTTCGCTTGTGCCAGCCATGGGGGAGAAGGGCAAGAGGCGGCAGTAGCTCGTCCTGCATTCCTTCCGGCCTGCTTCCGGGGTTCGCATCGAGGAGATTGGAGAAGCTCTTCTGGAGGTGTGGCGCAATGGTACGGATCTTCTCCAGATGTTTCTCTCTGTTTCCTACTCTTTGGTTTGTTTCCATGGAATAGCCTCAGATCGCAGATTAAGTGGACGCATTCTATTCAATGGGCAAAATTAGCGAATGTTCCCCAGCTATTTTGGTGTTTGGGAAGATAAGCGATTGTTTCCTCTGTTATAAGCCCAGAAAAAAAAGATAATTTTTCAGCATTGAGGGGAACCGGATTGGGTTGCATGTGGGCTGGTTAGAGCAAAATGTCACAGTACATAGATTTTGCTTTGCTATCGTGGCCTGATATCTGTGATTATACCTGGGCATCCAGGCTCCCTGGCCCGCCCCGGCACGGCCCGCTTCTAGGCACGGCCCGGTAAAGCACGGCCGGCTAAAGCACGCCGGGCCATGCCGTAGTGTGCTTCGGGCTTGGGGTTGAGCCCGAGGCACGGCCCGTACTAGCATGAACTATGCTGTGTGGGCCCGTTTGCCCCGCAAGCCCGTCGGCACGGTGGCCCGCTGTCGGCACGGTGGCCCGTCGTGGAGGGCAGCATCGGCGCCGGTCAGATCTGGGCGGTGGAGCCCCGGCGAGAGGAGAGGGAGGAGGGAGAGCGTGACATGCCGGCCGCCGAGTTTGTGCTTCGAGGAGAGAAGAGGAGAGGGAGGAGGCGGAGAGCGCGTGGGGCGGCGGCCGGGAGGAGAGGCGGAGAGCGCGGCGGCGGCGGCGGGCGCGCTCGAAGTCAGGAGAAGGGGAGGGAGCGGCGGTGTGTTAGGGGAGAGACAAAGACCGAGAGGGAGACAACGCGGGGCCGGGTGGGGGGGGGGGGGGTCCGACTCAGGGTGGGGACTGGGGAGTGGGGACGCCGGGTGCGGGGTGGGGAGCGGGTGTCCGGGGTCGGGGCAGGGAACGGGGGTCAGGGGTTCCGGGAGAAATGGGCTGCGGCCTGCTGGCGTATTGGGCCTATCGGTCCGACGCCCTATTCGGGCCGGGCTCCGTGCCGTGCTATGGGCCTAGGGGTCAGCCCGTAGCATGGCCCGCACCGTGCCACGGGCCATGCCAGGCCCGATTTATTACGTGCCGGGCCGTGCTTGGGCCGGGTTTTTTTAAGCGGGCTACGTGCCGGGCTGTTTTCTCCGGTCCGTATGCCCAAGTATATCTGTGATGGATTTAGGGATCGTTTATTGTGAGACATCTGTGGCTTAATAAGGAGAGATTGTACCATGTAGGCCGCCTATAAATTAATAAATCACCGAGCCGAGGGAATGTTTGCTTGTACTTGTATGATGGTATCCTCTGCCTTTCCCGTCCTATGGTGAACTTTGGCATACTCAATCCCTGTCACTCATCACGAAACTAACGTTGAACATGAGAGCCCTGCCTTTCCCCTCAAGTCTTTTACTAATACCAACTGCATGTGCCGTCAGTTTTTTTATTAATGAGGTTGTTTGTTGTTTTGGATGAAGATCCGTGTGGGAAAATCTAAACGTGAGGGAACTCAATTAGATCTTTATCAATTTCAAAAAAAATAATATTTGTATGAAGATTGAAATATGCTCATCCAAAAAAAAAAGATTATACTATGATCCAAATTGCGAATATGCTTGTTAGTGGAGGTCTTCAATATACAAGTTTTTGATGAGTTGAAAACAAACCAGATGACGAAATTGAGAAAGGAATTGTTAACCGACATTCATGTGTTTCGTTTTTTCCACATACACTTGCATTAATCTCCCTCCAATACAACCTCCTTAATCCAGAAAATGTTGGTTCCGTGATGAGTGGTAGAGATTATGGAAAAGTTTGCCATAGAAAGGTGTAAGGCAGAGGATACAAATTCACCGCACAAAGGTAGAAAAGAGTTTACTGAGAAACATCTTGAAGTTGCTCTGAAAGGGCCTTGTGTGGTTGAGTAGCTGTTTTTTTTACTGTATGCATGTTTCCATTACTCGTGTTTCAGAATTAATTCTACAGCGATACATGCTTAGGTTCTACTAGGGGATATGCTTGTTCTCAAGTTTGCAAAAAAATATGCAATCATTTGTGATGAGCTTATGTGTTGAAGGATTGACCACTAAGGAACCTTAGTATTTATCCTTTATTAGTATATGCTAACTTTGGTTACATGTATCATTGATATTTCTAGATTTTGATAGCTTAATGCAGTGTATCACTGCCTATCATCCTTTATGTCTTTTCTTGGCACATGGAAGATCTTCCTTCAATGATTTATAATTTTTATTTGCGTAGTGGGGTTCTAAAGAGATACGTGCCGGGACCGTGATTTTTTTTTCCTTCTTGCTTACTCGTTTTCTTTCTTTCTTTTGGCTTTTGTTCCTTTTCTTTTTGTCTCTCTTTTCTTTTTTTTCCCTTTTTCTTCTCTTTCTTTTGGCTTTTGTTCCTTTGTCTCTTCTTTTTTGGGTTCCCATGGGTTTCATCTCTAGCCTACCCCAACTTGCTTGGGATAAAAAGGCTTTGTTGTTGTTGTTGTTGTATTGAGGAGGAATATGTATGTTCATGATCCCTTGATATCTCATTTCATTAAAAACAAATCCAGCCAGCTAAGACCTGAATTTCTTGTTTGACTAAAATTATTATTGTTATTATCTGGTAAAAAGGTAACCATCAAACTATACTTGCCCTCATATTAGTGATAGCCTACATTTTCTGTCCTTATAGATATTGAATACAATATCATTTACTGCTTCACTTCATGGCGATAGAAATGTGAGTAAAATTTGAGAAATACAGGAATCAGCTTGAAAAATGTGTTATATATATTGTACTGATCAGGTATAGGTTTGATAATCTTCATGCTCCCTCCAGATTTTTTGTGTTGTCGTTCAGACAGCAAACACAGTTCAATTTTGAACTGCACGAGCTGTTCGAACAACATCAAAAGAACTCCGGAGGGAGTACTTCCTTTCTTTTAGTGATATCTACATTCTGTTCTTTTAGACAATGTGTATCTACTACTACTTCATGCTAACATATGTGAGAACCTCCTTTGAGGAAAATGTAATTAACAGTATTGAGGAACACCATACAAGTTGTAAAAGACAAATTCATATTTGGATGTGCTTATTTATACCTTTTTTTTCTGACATTTAAAGTGCCAAAAAAGTTACATCTTTGGATTGTTTTGTAGGATGTTGTATGTGAAATGTGTGGCGTTGTTGGCTTTAAACACCTTCTTGTGCAATGTCACAATTGCAAAGATTCTACTAGGCACCGGTAACTTCTTGTGCTCTAATTCCCCACTAGGCTTACTTTTTTAGATTATTGCCATGTTTAGATTGTTGTGTAATTTCCAGTACAATTACTTCTTTTTATGGAAGCACTTTCTGAAAATAAACATTTTTGTCTCTTGAAATAATCGCTAAGATGCTAACCTACAACTAAGAACACAACTTTGTAAGAGTAGGCATTTTTGAAATTTTTTAATGGTGAGCTTTTTAAGTTTTTTTTTAATTATGACCTTTTTAAGTTTGAAATGCATATAATTGAATTATATGTGGTTTCATAGAACTAATGGTAATTGTGTAAATAAGAACTTTCTTGTTCCCAGCACCAAGGGGTTTAAATGGTTGGCTTGCCACCACCCTTAATGATGGGTGGCACTAATCATCCACAAACTAATCAATAGTTACTATCTAGCTAGTTGTCTAGATTCAACCTATCTCATTCCTTGTGTTCTCTCATTTAGCACTCTCTTCAAAATCACCCCTACTTGTTGCCAACATCTTGGCTCATGGTTGTCTACCCCATTGACCAACAATTCCTTCGGGCTCATGCCTCCCCTTTTGTCCTAAGTCGGCCTCAGAGCTTGGACACTTTGTTACACTCAATTAGGCCTCATGGTCCACTTTTTTCCACCTCACATGACTAACAATTCCTAGGGACTCTACCCTTTGCGGGCCGTCATCCTTCTTGGTCTCTAAAAATGGGGAGATAGGTTCACCCCTTCCACAAAACATTATATTAAAGGCCACACTGTCTAGGTCTTCAAGGTGTCATTGTTATCCGTGATGTTGGCCAAACCACCTTTCCCAAGTGAGCTATCAATAGTTATGAACATGTTAAATCATGAAAGTTGTCACTCCTCTCATCCCTAGACTTCTAAAAGTTCATATGTTTGCAAAGCAAATTGTCTCCTCTATTCCAAATTTGTATAATTTTAGACATGACTACAAGGATGGAGAAGTGGATCAAATGAACTTATTGCCTTTTATTTATTGTCCCTCCACTCTTCAAATAATGGTTGTTTAGGATAACTTCCTATTCATTATTCAGACTTAGGAAACTCTTACCATCAATGACTTTAATAAATAAAAATATTTAGTTTCCTAACACAAACCATATATATGGATTTGCCTTAAAGAACACTTTCATGCTATCATGAACTTGTTTGTTTTTAAAAATATTTTTGAATGAAAAGAGCGATTGGAATTGTGCTTTGAAGATTCATTAACCAAAATGGCAACTTTTGGAAGACTAGAGGGAGTAGTACATTGGAAAGATGGACATTTATTTTTACGGATTTGATGAGGTTTTTTTTAGGGAATATTTGACAACGAGTTGGATAAGCTAAAATGGTGATAGGTGAACATTTAGAAACTCACGGCAGCAATGTAACTCAAGAACCTAAAATTGGCTAGATAGCTTCCAAAAAATCTTTAAACCCAACAAGAATCCAATTATTTCCCTTGTTAATTCTTAGCTCTATGGCTTCTATGATGGAAAAGAACCTATCTTTACATAGCATAGTTTTTGTGGTTTTGTAGATATTGTTTGGATACAATTGTTTATGATGAACCTTCAATAGAGTGGTTTTGTGATGATTGCCTACCAAAACACCACGAACCCATGGAATCATTAGAAGCCTTCTCTAACCAAATGGAACAAGATCATATTCAGTTGGATCCATCTATAATTAATGGATCATATGTGGATAGAGTGGAGGTGACAAAGGAATTGCGGCCATGGGGACGACATGGATGTAGATCACGCATGGCAAAAAGACCTACTAGTAAGCATTTTCTAAATGGAGGCACATTCAACTCTAGTAAAATGTTTAACGGGAAATTATCGAAGTACAACGATGTCGAGAAGGAAGCGAACAACCGCTTAATTGATTCCACAAAATGTGTTGATGGTCCAAATCATTCAGCTTCCATCCCAACTTCGCAAATTAAAGAACATATCAATGTTCGAAAGGCAATGGTTGGTTTGGAACCTACTATGAAGTCTATGGACGGGCCGGACCTATCGAAGGAAAAACACGGTTTTTTTCCACAGGAACAAGTTGAAGATCTTTCCCCTCATGGAATGAATGGTGACTCATTTTCTTCGACCAATGATGTTGAGAGATACCATCGGTGTGTTACCGACAATTCTTTTTCCATATTACCAAGTGCGGAGCAAGTACATGATTCTAGTCATAAGGCCGAAAGTGTGGAGCAACCTCATCCTTTAGAGGTGGTCAAACCAGTTGGTTTATACGATTCTGCTTTGGACCCTGCCTTAAAGAATAAAGAAAATATGTGTTCTGAAAATGCAGTGAGTAGTTGTGAACCTACTTTGAATTCCATATTGCCAAGTGTGGAGCAAGCAGATGGTTCTAGTCACATAGTGGAAAGTGTGGAACAGCCTCATCCTTTAGAGGTGGTTAAACCAGATGGTTCAGATCATTCAGCATCGGAACAAGCCTTAGAGACTAAGGAACATATTGGTTCCAAACATTCAGCGGGCAGTTTTGAACCTACTTTGAACTCCATAGAGTGGCTGGACCTTTCAACGAAAAAAGACAGCTGCATTTCCTCGTTGAATGTTGTGGTGGGTTCTATCCCTCATGAAATGAAGACTGATTTATTTTCTTCAATAAATGATGTTGAGCGGTCTCATCCCTCTATTATTGGTTCTAGTCCTACAACACAAAGTGAGGAGCAAGTGGATAGTTCTAGTTCTGCATTGGATAGTTGGAAGCAACCTCATCCTCTAGAGGTGATTCCCCCATCATTTAATATGCCGAAGAGTATCGAAGGATCAAAATCCCCGTCAACTTACTCACAGCCAGTGCAAGGATCAGATAGAAATATTGGAAATGATCCCTTGAACTCTTACAAAGTGTTCTTGGACTCAAGGTCAACGTCAAAAGCTATAGAGCGATCATGTTTCTCAAATGGACAAGGTGGCTCAACCATTGAGAAGGATGCTCCTGATATGACAGAATGCATGTTACACAAAGAATTTGTAGCCCCTGCATTTGATAATCTGAAGGGGTCAAATCTCTCTGTGGAAAAGGACTGTTTGGTTTATAGTGCAGATAAACATTTGTTGTGTGCCAAAGACAAGAGGGAACAAGGGCAATCGAAAGTAACTTCACATCAAAACATCTTGAGGGGTGAAGTTATTTGCAGTGTTCTGAATGAAAGAAGTAACTCATGGGAAATAAGTGAAAATTCAAATCCCAAATCTGCACTGATGGAGAACCAGCATGGAAGTAACCTTGAAGATGGTGTACACAAGACTTCAGTTCACGCTGACAAAAATGTGACATGTAAGAAAGCCTTACAAACAGACGGTGTTAACAGAGAGGTGTTGCCTTCCAAAACTGTGAGTCCATGCAAGGAAACAAAAAGTAGCTCTGAAAAGCGACAAAACCAGTCAAAGAAACCCAGTCGATGTCGTACTGGGAACCCGAAATACAAGATCAGAATGAAGAAGAAAAGCATAGAGGCCAATGATGCTGAAAATGCACTTTTAGGGGATTCAAATGGTGGGTGCGCTCAGAATGACACTGCAGAATTAGCATCACAAGATGTAGTAGCAAGGGACCACTGTAGTGTATCCAGGATGCCAGTCATTTCAGCACCTATTGATAGACCATATTGGATGTATGTTAGATCCCCTCATTTCTTTCTGAATATTCCTTTTAATATTTTTTTTATCTGCAGTGCTAATGTTCACTTTTTCATGTTGATAGTGGAATCATGAAGATAGGCCAGGAGTATATTTCATTGGCTGCGCACCTATCAAATACAGCATGCAAGAAGGTGCAGGAATTTTCAAGATCATTACCACCAGTGATGAAAGTTACGAAGCATCCAAACTTGAAAGCCTGGCCAAGCAGATGGGAGGAATCAGAACCTACTGCTGAAGACATTGCTTTGTATTTCTTTCCGGATAATATGAGGTGTGTTGATCTACTCTTTGTACTTGCTTGTCTTATTTGCTTTTTTCAGGTATATGATATATTTGGTTAAATATTCGTTATGCTTCTCTAGGCCAAATAAAGACCTGGATCAACTAGTGCATGATGTCACTGATCAGAACATAGTTCTAGAATATGCTGTTGGCTTTGCTAAGCTGCTGATCTTCCCTTCTGTTTTTCTACCAGAGAAATTTCAATGTAAGTATTACATTTGAGATTCCAGTGTAATCACTCCACATCATTTGCATTTCTAGCCATGAATAGTAAAACTGATTGACATTAGTATTGTATCGCATGCCAGTCTGCATGATTGCTTTCACTGTCTGTTTGCAAAAAATTTTGCACTCTTGCACGGGAGAAATTGGGTTTGGAGTTTAGCCAGCCTTGCTCTATGATTAACAGTTTTCTATCCACTATTCTGTTGTCTAGGTAGTGTAGTGTTCCAAGGGAAACATGTAGCAATTTTCCATTCACGTATTCTATTATCTTGTAGTGTTCCAGGGGAAACACTATCTGTGGGGAGTGTTCAAGCGGAGGAAGTTTAGTAGCAAAAGAGACGTCCCTGTCAAAAAACAAGATTGTATATCTCAGGTTACAAAGAAAAGAAAAAACCAACAAGACAAGGTGCAAATTGAAACATTGAATCCAGGAAAGCCTGTTCCTCCAGTGAAAAAGCGAGATTGTACATCTCCCATTGCGAAGAAAAGAAAATACCAACGAGTCAAGGTGCAAGTTGGCAAACTGGATCAACAAAAGCCTCTTCCTTCAGTGAAGAAACAAGATTGCACATCTCAGGTTGCAAAGAAAAGAAAAGATCAACAACACAAGGTGCGAGGTAACACACTGGATCAAGAAAAGCCTGTTCCTTCAGTGAAAAAACAAGATTGTACATCTCAGGTTGTAAAGAAGAGAAAATACCAACAGGACAAGGTGCAAGTTGACACACTGAATCATGAAAAGCCTGTTTCCAAACATAACATTTCGAATGACAACCAACCAATGCCAGACAGTGTCAATGGCATTAACGCTGAGACTATACAACCTGGTGATGATGGGAAGGCCCAGCCCAGTTCAGAAGCTCCGGCACCAATGTGTTTTGGCCTTGTCGATGTGGAGACACCAAGATCACATCAGTTGATTCGGGAGCTGCAAAATGAAGGGGCATCGATACTTGCTGTGAATTAGTTGGTGAAGCCTAGATCTATCATCCTGTAGCTTTCTAACTGTTGTTGACGTGCAGTACCAAATTAGATGATATTGAACCCTGTAGGACTTATCCAAGTGAATTTAAAGTGCTGTAATTACACCAGTTCTTCAGCTTTATGTCACCTCCATATTGGTGCCAGTTCACCATCTAAATGCACCCCGAACGTGGACCTGTCATGCATCAAATCGGTACAGCTACTGTGCAATGTTTGGCTAAATATGATGTTTCTGGTTGTCGTTTGCATGGTAAATTTAAAGTGCTTTATTTCCTGCTACGGATACATATCTAAAATCTTCACAAATATTATTTGGTTTCCGTATGCATTCTTTCTTGAGTAAATTTCACAAAACCACAAGTTTTATGGCAAAACTATTACAAAACTACAGATTTAAAGAGGTGTATCACAAAACTATAGATTTAGTGCACCTTTGTATCACAAAACTACAGATTTAGTGTCTATATGTATTGCAAAACTACAGATTTTATAAAGGCTAAACATATAGTTTTGTGATAAATTGACACCTTAAATCTGTAGTTTTGTGATATAATTTATTAAATCTATAGTTTTGTGATATAAAGTGTACTAAATCTATAGTTTTATGATATATCTTCTTAAATCTGTAATTTTGTGATAGTTTTACCTCATGTGGTTTTGTGAAATTTATTCTTCTTTGAAGCATATATTTGTTGGAGTGGATGGCGAATGAGGATGCCATTTATGAATCAACGTAGCATATTTTGATCAGCGGAGACGATAGAGGAATTTACTTCAGCTATAGGTTCCAACTCCGATAAAATTTATACAATTCAGAAAACACGTGTGTGAGGTGACACGTCTATTAAAACTGATAGTTGGCTGGTGAAATCCATAGCTGAGCAGATCTGATGACATGTTGTCAAGGCTTTTTGGGTTAACCATAAATCAATGAGAGTTTTATGGAGAATTATGGAACTATATGAACAAAAAGTGCGTGTTGACTGAGATTCTACGCTTATTAGTAGCTATTTACATTCACTGTGTTGCAGAAAAAGAACATAAAACGCCTCAAAAAAAAAAAAGAACAAAAATGACTATTTTCAGCATGACTCGTTTTCTTTCATTTGCTTTTATGTAATCCCTTTCAACTTAGAAGAATGGCAGTGTGCTTAGGCTTCGATAATAGGATGACACATATGATCAAAACTGTCTTCAATCAATCGATCTATGTACATTTGTCCCTCATGACGATATACCAACTCTGAGTTCGTGATTATCGGAAGCATCTACGAGCTAAGAATGTTCAGCAGGGAAACCCTGCTCTGAATCAATCTCCTAAATAGAAACTCAACACCACCTTCAAGATCTCTCATGCTGCGCTCAAGTGCTCGCAGCTGCAGCTCCTCGCACACAACCTTCCTCCTCTGAAACCTCTTGGAGACAAGAGACCATTTGCTTGCACTGGGACTACCGATTTGTTTTGGCAAGAGCCGCGACGTGGTTTCAAGTAGAGAGACAGTCGTCTCTCTGGCTCCTGCCATTATCCTGACCAGCCTGGAACCTTCATCACCAGCTTTGCTGCTCGTCTTCTTCAACGGCTTCTGCGCTTTCTTTGCCAGGCGGACGAAGGACTCAATTCTGAGCTGAGCAGCGGCATCGTCTCCCCTCTTGAGAACTAGTCGCAGATCCTGGACACACATCTTCAGCTCTGCCAAGTTCTCCTGAACGGCGTTGCACAGATCAATGAGCTCGAGTGACCTGTCGAGTTCTTCCTCCACTGTTCTCCGTTGCTGGGCCAAAGAGAGACCGACCTGGTTGCTGGGCAAACACATCATCTCCTCTACGCAGCTGTAGACATCTCCAAGCCTCCTCAAACCATCGCAGGCTGTGTCAATGGTAGCGGAAGGCGAAGAGATGCAGGCTTGCAATATCTGCAGCTCTTCCTCCACGTTGGATTCAATGGAGTAAGGCAAAGATGGCAAACTTGCAGATCTTTGATGGCAAGCCATGTTTGTGAGGATGGTATGCTGATATGTGCTTAGTTGTGTATGAGATGGAAGAGGGCGGAAAGAGATGTCTGCTTTGGTTGTGCTCAACGTCTGTGATTCCCTCTTATTTATAGTCAGGAAGTAGAATGGAATTGACAAAGTCACCCCAGCCACTTTCTTCCAGCTAATCCCACTATAGAGCAACTTCCATGCGGCGGCGTAATCATAGGTCGCGCTCTGCGCTCAGTATAACAAACATCAATAAGTGACCATAACGGCAAGTGGTGTATCAACAATGGGAGGCAAGTCGATCGTTGCACGAGTGGGTAAATCCAGGCTGGCAAATGGCAAGAGCGACAAACGTAACAAAAGGCCGAAATGAAACTCAGCATGTGCAAGTTGAATTTGTCGAGTGAGTAGTAGCTGATTTGACCTTCGAATACTGTTAATTTGACCCTGAACTTCTGACAGTTAGAGCTGGTATCGGCTCTGTCCTGTGCACCACCATATGCCACCTGTACATAACTGTAAGAAATTTTGCATTTCTGAGGTTCCAGAAATCAGTCTATGAAATAGTTAGTATATGGGGCTACAGAAAAAATGTATTTTCTAGTCTTAGAAATCAGATTAATGGATAAAGCTAGTATTTATGGCAAAGCACTTGCACTAGTACTCAACTGAAATACAGCTGGTGTATTGTGTATTGATAGCAAAGCATTTGCACGAGTGCTCAACTGAAATACAGATAGCGAAACCTCGAGCAAAAAGAAAAGGAATGCAAACCGTGTAAAGTGTAACTGACGTATTTGTTGAAACACCAGTTGATCCCACCTTCCAATAACCTGCCACTGCCAGCATGGTTCTAACATCTTGTAGTTGCACCTGCTCTCAGTCCCCGTGCAATGTAGTTGGCTTGTCCCAAATCTGTTACACGAACCACCACAGATTCAGTAGAGCGCTTATAGCAATATTGTTTCGATATTTTAATGCAGGAGTTCAGCTGATATTAAGGGCATCGTTAAGCTCAAATCAAATAACGGCGTACATGAGTTGCAGAAACTGCTGATAAATGTCTATACGAAAAAATATGTTAACAACTACCTTTGCTGATCCGCCATTTTCAGTTATTTTGGGCAAAATTGCTACGGTTGTGTTCAAATTCATCTAGGATACAGAAAGGTACCTGAAAAAAAAATGTAAACAGCAGCTGTGAGAATAACCGAAAATTTGTTAGTGACAGCAAGAGATTACTAAACCTCCATTAACAGGTACAGCATTGAACTTCCATAAACGTGTTCAGCACTAGTACCGCTGGCAGGTTTCAGCCGCCTGAGACAAGATCCACTACAAAAGGATCATCGTTCTTGAATATGATCTGAAATAGATAAAATATTTGGGATTACCGTGCACTGTCTCCTATTGCAGAGATCTGAATCATTCTTCACATGCTGTTATGTTAGTCAACACTTGTTTCTGCGCATCTATTGATATATAATAATGGTCCATTGTGAACTATTACTTACTACACATGGCCTTAAGCTGGCTAGTTCATCCTTGTTAGTTATCAAGCGTAACAACAACACCTTAACCGCAATCTTAAAATAGCTTCACTAAAATGGGAAATTCAGATGTTACAAAATGTTACACGGGGACAGAGAACTTCTCTTCAATTAACTTTTTATGATAAAAGAAGTTTGTATTTTGTTTGCGTTCGTAGCCTTTACATCAGGCGATTACCTGCACATTTAATTATTACAATGTAAATGAATAATACTAGATAGATTGACACGCTTCGCCGCGTCGGTCAGAGATTTACAAATATCACAAAATTCGATCATGAACATGCAGTCGCATACCTGGAGAGAAAACTATTAGAGTGAGTCACCACAATGAGCTATTTAGTCTAATTGGAGGGTCACTTTCATATTTTTCAAGAACTGAAAGACATTCATGTAAAACTGATTTGCAAGCTGATGACTTCACAGCGTACAGGACATCTCACACAAATTTCTCATTGAATAAAGGAAGCATTGGTCCTAGGCGTCAGCTATCTCATTCTATTTTTCTTCTCTCTTTCGTTGGCACGCATGCAGATATTTTTCTGCCACGCGGTGAAGCTCTCTGCTGCCCACTGACAGCCACTTCCTGCAAAAGCTGACCACCCCCTCCAGCTGCCACTGCCCGTTGTTCTCTCTTCACTCCCTCCATTGATGACCGAACAAGAGCAACATCCACAGCCTTCTTGCTCTCTTGGTAGATCCACCGCCGCCTCGCGTCGTCAAGGGCGTCCGTGCAAGACTGATGCACCGTCCTCCTCAATTTCTCAGTTCTTTTTTTGCTCTAAATTTGCATGGCTAGGTGTGGATGTCAGGTTGGCTATGAAGTCCGATTCTTAGATGTTGTCGTCAGCATCATGTGCTGTACTCCTGTATCTCATTATCATGTTTGGAGAGAAGTTGACAGACTAATACATCTATTGTAGTAGTCTAGAAAAATTGTTTGAAGATTTCTTTCTTGATTTTGAATTGAGAGTTTTTTTTTTCAGATCTGAACCTTGAATCGTTTTTGCAATTCCATGTTCTATTATGTTCCTGATGTTGTGGCTGTCTTTTTTTAAACTTTTTTTTTTCCTCACTGGTCTAACATACACGGGCTGCTTGTTGAAAAGGTTCAGCTTGGTGGGTACTATCAAGGTATCCATTTGAGGGCCGTCAAGATTGACCATTGTCTAGCAGTAAAAACCATCCCCTTACACTTTCCCTTGTTGGTAGGTGGATAAAGGAGGAAGAAAAGAATCCATGGTCAGACACGGGTCAAACTCGTTGTGAGCATCTAGGCCAACGGCCCATAGCCCATGGCGCCACTACGTCAACAACCAATGTACGTGTGGCCTGGTGATGTGCTCCATCAGGAGAGTGGCTACGGTAGGAAAAAAATGACGTGTTCGATTATCAAAGAGGCCACGCCAGCTGAAATAAGGAGAGAGGCGCTAGCCTTTCACATCTCTACTTACTACTATGTATTACAGGTCAATGAACTTTTCTATATGTATCATTTAGATCCACCATCTTTCTATTTTGTATTTCTAGGTTCAAAAATTTGTTCATATGTGTCATTTAGGTCTATGAAGTGAACGCGGTCCTTTAGCCTAGTGGTTAAGATGGCTTATTAGCACCTTCAAGGTTTCGGGTTCAACTCCCAGTGGAAGCAAATTTACGGATTAGGATAAAAAAAAATTCTTGCTTGTCATCACGTCAAAGCATAGGTCTAAGGTCCGACCCAGGTCGTGGTCGTCTCACACTTATTACAATGCCGTTGTGTAGGGTGGGATAGCGGTTCGGGAATTTTCTCGACTTACGTGAGAATATCTTCTCTCTTATAAAAAGCATAGAGGTTGTCTTACCTCCTGCAGGTCGAGTTTTTTTTTTATTTAAATCCATAATTTTTTTTTTCTCTATAGCTCTAGGTCCACAAACTTTTAAAATGGTGCAATGTATAAATTCATAACCATTTATGGAACGAGATTGTCTACCGCACGGCACGCTGCCTTGCGTCCGTCCGTCTGAAATCGGACTGAGCGGGCGTCAGCGAGGAATGATTGGCGCTACCATGGAATTGTTGCAAGCAGAGGAGGGGTCGGGGCAAAGTAACCAGAGGATGCGGTAGCCTGAGGCATCACTCGGCGGCGGCGTGGCCAAGCACGGCGAGGATGCGGCAGCCTGAGGCGTCACTTGGCGGTGGCGTTGACTTGCTGCTGGAGCATTTGGTAAAACTGGACCGCAATTGACCGTAAACAGCCGAAGCAGTCCATAAAGAGGCAGGCAACCTGACCAGGCGATGAAAACGCATGAATATCGTCCAATTTGAGACGGACAGATATAAGGTAGCGTACCGTGCGGTAGACCGATGAAAACGCATGGATATCATTCAATTTGAGATGGACAGACGCAAGGTAGCGTACCGTGCGGTAGAGGATCTCGTTCCCCATTGATTGGACATTTTGATCTGATGTATGTGACATGAATGTACTTCACTATGACAAGAACTAGCATAGGTCTAGGCTGATCGTAATTCGCCGCTCGTCGGAGTGGGGTACGGTGATGGGCTTGTCACATGACTGCAACAGCTTCTATGCGAACTATTTGCAGCACCACCGAGCTTGCTAAGTGGCTGGTATTATGCCTTTGCATAAGTAGGGCAAGAAGAGTTTTGATTGCACCTCAAGAACAGTTTAGCGACCTCGCTTTCACGAGAGTTGGTCACAGCAGCAAGTTCACCCCGTGCCGTAACACTTTCCTGAACGTCTTGCTACGGCACATACCGAGTGTCGAGGAGGCGCAGATTGTACCGTACTGGTTGTTCAAATAAACCTCCACTCCATGCACTTAAGCTTCTTATTAGCTTGACGCTCCTGAATTGCTAAGTGCAGCGTGAGCACATCAAGTTTCGCAAGGCGATCGAGAATCAAGATCAGCATGGTCATCGCCCTGCGAACGATGCTTCTCTGCTGATCGTGTTTGGTCTCCAGTAGGGACGTCGAGACCACCGAGGCAGCATCCCGAGCTGTGAGGAGCAGCACCAAGCCCGGAGGGAACAAGATGGTACTACACAGCTGCCCGATGAGCTGTGGCAATTTGAGCATTCTTTTGTGAAAATATGAATCTTAAAACAAAAGAATTAGTTCTTTGAAATTTAAACTATAGTATAGTTTAAATTGAGCACCTTTACAATGGACTAAAATTAATATGGACCGTCTATTTCTCTTCATTCAACGATTCAGATACACTTATACTACATTAACTTTTAAAGTAGTATGAAGTAGTATTTTAAAGTAGTATGAAGTAGTATAGGGCATTATGGAAAAGAAAAGATAATGGCAGTTTGTAATTTCATTGATCTTTTAGGATCATTTGAAACACTCATTCTTTGAAAAAAAACAAATCTCTTATTTTTCCAAACATTGCCTGCTCATTTTATTTTTTTTGTCTCTTCTATTCCCTTCTTTGGCTCCGAATGCGGCAGATCGACAATTGCACGGCGGCGGCGCATGTTGCGTGACCTGTAGTGGTCATGGTGACTGATAGGCATAAGAACTGAGTTCAAAATCCTGGGGAAGCCACAACGGCCGCCTTCAATTTGGATCCAAGGAGACGCATCTCGACGTCGGGGCGTGGCCTCTGGAAGCCTTCCTGAAGATGTGCGTCGAGGACTACATGCAAAAGATGATATTATTCGACAGCTACCTCGTCATTCTGAGCAACCTGCTCGACGACATCAAGCTCGCTGTCAACACCATCAAGAGCCTCGTGAGGGCCACAGCGCTACCTAAGGAGATGGAGCTGATGATCGGGATTAGATCGAAAATTGGATTACTGAAGATGTCAACACTCAATGTGAATGAACATAATAGTATTCATGAAAATAGATCCCCATTTTCGATTATCCTATATGTTTGTGAACTTTGACGAACTACGAGTTGATTAAAACGATTGAACCGTTCTTCTAGCAGAAAATAAGTTAGCACACAAAGTTACGTTCAGAATTGATTCATACACAAAAAATTTACTTCTTGCATTGCCATCTTGGTTTTTTCCTGCGCCGTCTTGCTGCTAACAATCACTACGAGATAGCTGAACATGGCATCAAATAAAGTTCTTCCCTGTCAATCGCTAGTTGTGCTTGATTGTATCCCGTCGCCCTGCCTGCTCATGGTTGCACGCCAAGTCGCCATTGCCCCCACATGGGAAGATGAAGCGCACGTCCGTGGGAAAAAAAAAGGAAGGAAACACAAGGTCACGTCTGTCCGTTCCGGCACCGGTCAGCATTCTGTGACCAGCGGCAAAGGGAGTGGTGGCCGTTGTGCACACGGCAGCGGCGATGTATCTCTGCTTTCTATTTCTTGAGATCTCTGTCGATTCGATGGATATGCTAATAACAGTCCTATCCTTTGATGATAATATCAGTAAGTTATTAAATTAGCTAGTTAATTATAATTTTATCTTTTAAAATCAACGGTAGGATTAGAATTATATTACTTCGAGGTTTAAAGTAGTATAATCCACCGTAATGAAAGTCAAATTATAACATGGAAGTTTCAAATGAATGTAGAACTGCACGCTTTCAGGCCGGCGGGCAGTGTCATATACGCTTCCACTCAAATCCTCTTGGCCAGAACCTCTTGCGCCTCACCAGGGACCATGTGCTTCTCAAAGAAGCCTCTTCGCATTGCACATTGGCTGGCCAGCTAAACGGGAGGTCGCAAGCTATAACTCCTAGTCGCCCAAGAACTTTCTTTAATTTTTGTAGATGGAGCACAAGGTCAAAACACTTCAAGCGACAGATGGAGGGGCAGAAGAATGGCTCGCCGGCGGAGAGAACTGATGCTGACTGTTGTGGCGCGAATGATGGGAGATGGAGATGATTGAAGGATCGCAAAACTGTAAACTTATTAAATCCAAAGGAGGTTAAATTAAATCAATAACAAGATGGGCATTTGGTCGTATGATTCTCGCTTAGGGTGCGAGAGGTCCCGAGTTCAATTCTCGGAATGCCCCGTAATTGAAATTTTTGTTCATTTTTATAATCTCTATTTTATTTATCAGCACAGATTCGTGAAGTCACAAGACCTGTTTGCTTTAAATAAAATTGATGACGGGAAATTCTAAAGGAAATGGAGTACAGACATCACATTCTAACAAGATTTGCAAGTTATGATTATTCTGTTACGATGTCATGGGAAATCTATTCAAAACGTTAGCTAGCAAATCGCAAAGCAGTTGGATCTGCTCTCTTCTTTTTTTAGAAAGTATTTCCCTGTTTTTATAGAAAGCAAATAAGTTTGATACAAATGTTTGCTGGGGACTCCAGCTTACACAATACTCCCTCCTTCCAGCTATATAAGGCGTATTAGAAGAAATTAAAATTCCAAGTATATAAGACGCATGTTAGTTGACTGCTTTGTGTAGCGTGCGTGGTTGTTGGATTTTGAAATTTTTAATTACATCATTAACTCAGAGTAATTATGGGAAGGCTGGCGGCCAAGTTGAGGTCATGTATGCGCGACGTGGTTAGCTGACGCGGGGTCATTAAACAACATGCAATGTTTAATAGCCGGAGAATACTAGACGTACACAATACATGAATATATGAGTTATCATCAATAGTTGTTTTTTATGGTTTTAGTGCCACAGGTGAATAGGTCCTATATACATGGAAGGAGGGAGTAGCTCACTACGTCACTTAGACGTCCTAACCTGAAAGACTAATAACACACCCAAACCAACAGAGCTACCAGAAGTCTTCTTCAATGTCAGGTGGTTTCTTCTTCTTCTTGTACTCCTGGTACCATGCCTGAACCCCAATCATCTTGGACTCCAGCTTTTCTCGATCTTTTGTTTTCAGAAGGATTCGCCAACGCTGTAAAAAGGAAAGGATTTTGAATATTGCGTCAGCTCCTGTACATCTAAAATCCCCTTCCATCACCATTTTATTCCTGATCCTCCACAAGGACCACGCAATTACCCCAAAAACAAAGTGATTAAGGTTATACTCTGAATCCCCCATGACAATCCACATCTGAAAAAGGTCATTCATGTTTTTAGGAATGCTTGACCAGCCTAAAGCTTCTCTTAAATACATCCAAACCACTCGTGCAACTCTACAATGGAAGATCACATGATTAGCATTTTCAGGAACTCCACATAGGTTCCATAGCTTGCTACCTTTCCAATTCCTCTCCTTAAGTTGTTCCCCTGTCGGAAGCCTATTTTACACAGCTTGCTAGAGATTTTTTTTTCGAGATTACACAGTATAACTCAAACACTTACAACGTACGTACACTTCACCCCTATAAACACACGTACGCAAACCCTACCTCTATGAACATCTTCAAAGACTGAGCCGGCAAATCCTCTAAATTAACAAAGTCACCATTGGCGTCTCGCTGTCGAGAGGAGCGTCGCCTACCACTGAAAGTATAATACCGTTTAAATCCTAGTAAATTCGCTCCCATATGGAGTCAAACCTAGGACCAGAGGTGCTACTAAGGCTCTTGTAACCACTAGACTACAGACCCTTTCGCTGCTAGAGAAATATTTTAACTTTCAATGGCAGCTTATTCTTCGACATCTTGCTCATCCTCCTGTTCTTTGTACCCCTATCCAAAATATGTTTATACATCGATTTAGTATAATACACCCCATTTTTTTCAAATTCCCACCTAATCCCATCTTGATCTTCTGTAAGAGTCACCCCCTGGAGATCTTCTTGTAGCTGCTCCCACTCTCTTATTTCCTTGCTCCTCAAGTAGCGTCTAAAATCTAAGGACCAGCCTGAACCGTCCCAGACTTCTCTCACCGTTATCAGTTTGTTACTGCAAATATTATAAAGCTCTTGGAATTGAATCCTAACCGGGGTCATGTACAACCAGACATCCTCCCAAAATCTTACATAATTTCCACTTTGAATGTTAAAAGTCGCCCCCCTCCAAAACAAATGTTTCACTTCCTATAGACCTTTCCAGAATTGTGAACCCCCTTTTGGTTCTGCTGTACTGAACGTTTTATGTTTGAAATATTTTTGTTTTAAAATTTTGTAACAAATATCCTCCTTGTCGATCCTCAAAAAAAAAATATCCTCCTTGTCTGCCTTATAAATCCTCCAAATCCATTTGACCAACAAAGCTTCATTTATCGCTCTTGTGTTTAATATGCCTAGACCCCCAAACTCTTTAGGAAGGCACTAAACCTTCTTTCAGATCCTCTCCAAAAAGAATTGCGCCCTGATTGTGTCCAATTGCTTGTGTACTTCTTCTTGCAGATGATACATACCCATTGACTATATTGGAATGCTACTTAGTGAAGTATTAGTCAGTATGTGTCTTCCTCCTGAAGATAACATCTTCCCCATCCAAGGCTGTAATTTCTTCTCCAGACTTGTTTTAAATAGTCGAACCCCCTCACACATATTTTGCGATCGCTTATTGGCAGCCCCAAGTATGTCATAGGTAGTTTTCCAGTTGGATCTGCTCTTGCACATGGCATAAAGTACACTACCATTTTTTCACTTAGACGTAGCTCGGTTAGTCATCACTCGTCAGACATTGATCAAGATGAAGAATCTTAAACGTAGTCTGATGGATTTGACCTTTTTCTACTGGATGTCCAATCAATCACGCAAAGATGTCCTTGAAAGAAACCATTGTAAGCTAAATCTAACGTTTTCATACATGTCGTGTGTGAAAGATAGAATTTCAAAAAAGAAAACAGAGGAAGGAAAATGACGGAAGCGCTGCACTAGATAGTTCCATGTTATACTTTTGCTTATTTGAATTATTCTCCATTATCTATCAAAATAGGAAATCAAAATAGATATGCCAAGTGTTGTCCTTGCTTCTGGATTCAAATTTAGACTCTAGGGTCTAACTTCTGCAAAAACATTTTCATTCCACATGGGTCACGACCACTCTATCAGAGGGTCCAACTTCCAATGCTCGCAGTTTCATTGAGCCACAGCACATATATACTGTATATATGTTCACTATATTTATAAGTAAATATTTTATTTAATGCATTTGTCTTTGTCCCATAAGTCTTTTCCAAATTACAACAGAAAAGGTGAAAATGAATTATTATTATTTTTGCACAAGTGAACTACCAAGCAGGCAAATGTCATTATTTTGAGGAATCTAGGTAAAACTAAAGGTGATGATCATTATGAAGAATGAACAACTTCTTTCATGTCAGTTCCATTAACTTTATACAAAGCAAAATAAAAGAAACTAAAACACACATTCATATGTGAGCATGAGTGTGTGACTGTACAGAAAAGATTGCTCTTTTAATTAAAAGAAACGAAAGAAGGTTGTTCTTCATTCAAGCTCTTGTTCTCCGTGCACGACCACACACCAAAATTTAGCTGTCTCTGTCCTCCATCTAATTTGCTTATCCAGAAGCATCGGTCACAAGACTGCACCTTTATGGGCCGTGTCAGTGAGCAACAACAGGCAATCCGTTATCATTGTTGACCGTTAAACCAACCTGTTTCAGCAGAAAAAGATCACTGATACTGGGTCCCACCGCACCTATATGGCGCGAACCGGTTAGATAACCTAGATCGCCGTCACCCTCCGAACGCCTCGCAAGTCTCAACATTGCTTTCACTGACAAACCGAACCCATCCTTCAGCGCGTGACGTGGCAGGAACATCTGTTACGCGCGACCCACACGACAGGGACCTGCGTGCCGCACACGAACCCGTCTTCGTACAGACCAGACCAGAAAGGCTGGTTCAACTCGGACACGTTACAGAAAATCCAAAAAAAAAAAAAAAAGAACTCTGGAAATAGAAATCGCCGTCGAGTCTCGCGGAGCCGCCACCCCCCGCCCGGCCTTCGTCTCCGGCGACGGTTGCTGCGGCGACGAATTCCTAAGAGGACTCCGCCACCCGGCCCGATACCTCCTGTGTCCCTGCCGCCTGCCCCGGCCGCGCCCGGGCACGCAGGCCGAGATGCGGAAGAGGATGGAGAGCGTGGACGATCTGGTCGAGGAGGCCAAGACGCGCACCGTGTGGTGGGCGCTCTGCATCTTCGCCATCTCCTACTTCCTCACGCGTGAGCACGCCCTCCCTCTTCCTCCCCTTCCCATTTGTGGCCCGCCCCGAGCAAATTGTTTCTCGTTTCCCCTAGCAGCGTCCCGGGACATCATCCTGATGCGGGATTAGAGTAGACTTTGTTGTGTTGATTACCGGTCGTTTGATAGCTTTATCTGCAGTTTCGACTACTACTGGACTAGTCAACACGCGAGAGGATTTGTCCACTGCTGCTCCAGGTGCTCTAATTGGGAAAGAACTTGGCACATAATGCGTTAGAAAGATTAGAAAATCGGGGGGCTACACCTATTAGAAAGTTAGTTGGGTAGATCGATCTTGTGGTTAAACTAACAGCGGGTTGTCCTTAAAGCTGGATTGTTTTGGATGTTAGTTGCTGTCCTGCTGTGGCATTCGATTTAGTTTCTGTTTCTAGTGTAACAGTTGGGATCATATTTAAATGGTTATGTGCGTGAATCATGAATTTCTCTTTTGTTTGAGTTACTCAATTTCCTTTAGAGTCAAGATGTTTAATGGTTTTGTTGTTTACAAATACCTGAGTTAGCTGAAAATATGTCAACTATGGACATCATCACTTGTGATCTTTTGTTAATTATCTGGTTTGTTAGTTGTTGGTGCATGAGTAGCACCGAATGAATGATTTCTTATTGCATTACTACGGTCAAAAGGAAAGTAAGATAAATTCAGTATTTAATCATGTATAATTTATATTCATTTCCAAGGACTTCTTAGGATATCTTTCTTTATGTCCGTGCTTTTTTCATCTTTCGTTTTGTTTTGTTTTTACTGTGTTGGCTTGCAATAAGTTCATAGTAATTCTTTAGCATGTGTTCCCACGTTATTGTCTCCCTGCTAACTTTCTCTTAATTTCTCTTTTGAATAGACACAAGTCAATCAATGTGGACAAATGTGCCCATGTCAATCCTTATACTTGCGTTTCTGCGTTATCTTTCCTTCAAAGTGGAATTTCGTTGGCGAGAACAGCATGTGCATAAGCAGACATATTTGTCTCAAGTGTCAAAAAAGCAGCTATCTGCTAATGATCATCGGCTTTCAACTGCGCCACCAGTTTCAAGATGGAGAAGGAAAGTTGGTTCACCTTCTGTTGAGGCTGCTTTTGAAAGTTTCACAGAGAACATTTTGCGTGACTTTGTGGTGGACCTGTGGTATTCAGATATTACTCCTGATAGAGAGGCCCCAGAACTGATACGTGGCTTAATACTTCATGCTCTTGGTGAATTATCAATCAGGGCGAAGGAGATGAATCTTGTTGATTTGCTGACTAGGTAATTTTAGTCTTGGTTTACTATCTAGTGTAGTGTAAAACATTATCTGATCAATATTCTCAGTTAAGTTCATGATTTTTTTACTTCAGGGATATGGTTGATTTGATTGGTAACCATTTAGATATTTTTCGGAAAAATCAATCTCTTATTGGTGTCGATGTCATGGGCACGTTGTCTTCTGAGGAAAGAGATGAGAGACTAAAGCAACACTTAATAGTTTCTCAAGAACTTCATCCGGCACTGTTATCTTCAGAGCATGAGTACAAGGTGAGAGCTAACACTTTTAGCATGAATATGATCCAACTGTTCAACAATTAATTAATATGATCTTTAGGTTCTTCAAGGAATTGCTGGGGGCGTTATGGCACTAGTTTTGAGACCACAGGATGCTCAGAGTCCACTTGTTCGCTGTATCTCCAGGGAATTGATGACCTGCCTAGTCTTGCAGCCAGTGATGAACTTTGCAAGTCCAATGTAAGCTCCTATACTTCACTTTGTTTCTCTTTTGCACTCTAATGCACATCTTCCAAGGTCTCCCTAATTATTATAATGCACATCTTCCAAGGTCTCCCTAATTATTATACAACTCTCAATAGTCAACACACTTTGATACGTAGTTCAAGATAATTAATGTCTATAGCCTATATCTAAGGTTTTCTCCAAATTTATGATTGCTCTTATTTCAGCTATATGAATGAGTTAATTGTCTACCTTCTAAACAACAAAGATACAAGCAATGGAGGTGGCAGTATAAACGTGGCAGATGCTGGAACGGTGACGTTAGTGCATGATAGTTCACCTTGCAAAAGAGCTTCACAAGGTTTTCAAATGGAGTCAAGGAACTCTCCTGTAGAACCAAGTGGCTTTGTGCCAGCAAATAATTCTGAGATCAGGTCACTTGTTGCTTGTGAAGG